>LR738712.1:661769052-661791918 GCA_902687465.1 Secale cereale
TTTTTATTTTATTTTGGTGTTTGCTTTTCCTTTTCTTTTATTTAATTATCCCTTTTCTGTTTTACTTTATTTAAAATACTTAGGCAATTTTAGAAATTGTAATAACTAGTCCATAATTGATCTTGTAATATTTAGCACCGCCCGAACATTTTTAATTACCATTTTGAAAACTTATTTTGTTTATTTCTTTTTCGGGCTCTTATTTCGAACGGGTTTTCGATTAGCGTGATGCTATCAACAGTAACACGATGACGTGGCATCATTAGCAGGGAATTACTGTAGCGTGATTACCCGGGCGTTACAAATCTCCTCCACTACAAGAAATCTCGTCCCGAGATTTAGGAGGTAGAAGGAAATAGTGCGGGGTATTCTTCACGAAGACGATCCTCGCGTTCCCAAGTGGCTTCGTCTTCCGAGTGATGCGACCACTGGACTTTGAGGAACTTGATCACCTTCTGACGTGTGCGACGTTCAGCTTGGTCGAGAATGCGGACCGGATGCTCTTTATAGGAGAGGTCCTGTTGCAACTCGAGCACTTCGTGATCCACTGCGCGGACTGGGTCCTTGAAGCAACGGCGGAGTTGAGACACGTGGAACACATCGTGAACCTGAGAAAGGTTCGGTGGCAGCTCCAGTTGATATGCCACCTTTCCACGCCTTTCCAGAATAGTGAAAGGACCAATATAGCGAGGAGCTAATTTGCCCTTGATCCCGAAGCGGTGAGCACCCTTCATTGGTGTAACTCGAAGATAAGCCTTTTCGCCAGGTTGATAGACCATGTCTTGATGATGACGATCATACTGACTTTTCTGACGAGACTGAGCTGTCTTCAAATTCTCGCGAATGACGCGGACTTGCTCTTCAGCGTGTTGAATAATATCCGGACCGAAGAGTGAACGTTCCCCAGTTTCTGACCAATTCAGAGGGGTTCGGCACTTTCGTCCATATAACACTTCGAAGGGAGCCATCTTTAGACTAGCTTGATAGCTATTATTATAAGAGAACTCAGCATACGGGAGAGATTCCTCCCATTTCTTGCCGAAGGAAATAACACAAGCTCGAAGCATGTCTTCGAGAACTTGGTTGACACGTTCAACTTGCCCTTGCGACTGAGGATGAAAGGCAGTACTGAATGACAGATGTGTTCCCATAGCTTCTTGGAAACTTGCCCAGAATCTTGAAGTGAATAAACTGCCACTGTCTGAACTGATAACCAGTGGAATACCGTGAAGTGAAACAATTCTGGACATGTAGAGAGTTGCCAGCTGACTAGCAGTAATTGTTTCTTTGACTGCCAGAAAATGTGCAACTTTAGAAAGCCGGTCAATGACGACAAGAATTGCATCATTACCTCTCTGCGATTTGGGAAATCCAGTGACGAAGTCCATTTCAACATGGTCCCATTTCCATTCGGGAATAGAGATAGGTTGCAAGGTTCCAGCAGGCCTTTGATGTTCTGCTTTGATACGACAACAAACGTCACACTCAGCAACATAACGAGCAATGTCTTGCTTCATATTAGACCACCAGAATCTCTGACGAATGTCCTGGTACATCTTGGTACTACCGGGATGAATAGTCAAAGGTGTATCATGAGCTTCTTTCATAACCTCCTGAGTCTTGTCCAGGTTTTCTCTCTTACTCGGAACCACTAGGCGGCCTTTGAAGTACAAGGCGCCATCATCAGCAATAGTGAAAAATGAGGCCCTTCCTTCTGCGAGATAGTGTTTAATCTTATCGACTTCAGGGTCAAACTGCTGCATATTTTCGATACTGCTCACTAGATCGGGTACGATAGCCAGGGTATTAAGGGAACCCTAGGAAACAACACAAAGATTCATCTTCTGAAATTCTGGACGAGGGGGAGCGAGTGCCCCAGGAGGAACAATATGGAGGTTCAGCTTTCTGAATTCTTCAACGAGCGAGGACTGAACCTTGTGAACCTGGAGGTGGTTGCAATATGACTTGCGGCTCAAGGCATCAGCCATCACATTAGCCTTGCCCGGGGTATAGGAAATACCCAAGTCAAAATCTGCTACGGTCTCCATCCATCTCTGCTGACGGAGGTTCAAGTCTGGTTGAGTAAACAAGTACTTCAGACTTTGGTGGTCGGTGAATATCTCGCAACGGTTACCGAGAAGGTAATGTCGCCACTGTTTTAGCGCATATATGACAGCAGCAAGCTCAAGGTCGTGAACTGGGTAGTTCTCTTCATGAGGACGCAATTGACGAGAGGCATAAGCAATTACCCTGCGCTCTTGCATTAGGACACAGCCTAATCCTTGACGAGAAGCGTCGCAGTAAATGACGAAGTCCTTCTTAGTATCAGGTGGAGCAAGCACTGGAGCAGAAGTCAGCTTGTCCTTAAGTGCTTGGAAACATTCCTGGCATTTGTCTGTCCACTCGAACTTGACGCCCTTGTGAAGTAGACCAGTCAGAGGCTTGGCGATCTTGGAGAAGTTCTCGACGAATCGACGGCAATAGCTGGCGAGACCGAGAAAACTTCTTACTTGCTTGACATTCTTCGGAGGGGTCCAATCGAGAATGGCCTGAACTCGTTCAGGGTTGACGGCAATACCATCCTTGGAGATGACATGACCAAGGTAGGTTACTTCAGGAAGCCAGAACTCGCACTTGGAAAACTTAGCATAAAGTTGATGCTCTCGAACCTTTTCCAGTACAAGGCGAAGGTGTTCAGCATGTTCTTCCTTATTCTTGGAGAATACAAGGATATCATCCAGATAAACCACGACGAATTTGTCGAGGTATTCCATGAATATGTAATTCATCAGGCGAGAGAATGTAGCTGGAGCATTGGTCAAGCCGAATGACATGACGGTGTACTCGAACGAACCGTATCGAGTTACAAAGGCGGTCTTTGGAATATCCTCTTCACGAACACGGATCTGGTGGTAACCCAACCTCAAGTCGAGTTTAGAGAACACTGATGAACCAGCCAGTTGATCATACAGATCATTGATCCGAGGAAGCGGATATTTGTTCTGAATAGTTGCTTGGTTGATAGGACGGTAATCTTGGACCAATCGGTTTGTCCCATCCTTCTTCCTGACAAAAAGGGAAGGTGCTCCCCAAGGAGAACAACTCGGGCGGATGAAACCACTAGCAAGAGATTTGTCGATTTCCTCCTTAAGCTCAATGAGTTCATGAGGTGGCATCTTGTAGGGTCGTTTGGCTATAGGAGTGGTGCCTGGTTTCAAGTCGATGATAAACTCGACTGCTCTAGCAGGGGGAATCCCTGGAAGTTCCTCAGGAAAGACGTCCTGGAACTCGCGCACGATGGGAATGTTTTCGATGCCCTCGAGTGGTGAAGCGTTCAATGCATTCAATGCATAAAGACGTGCTTCAGCATTTTGAACCAGACAAGCTTGATAGCTTACTATCTCATTAGAAGGGTGTAATAGGTGGACGGTTTTTGTGCCGCAAGCGATAGAAGCGGTATGCGCTTTCAGCCAATCCATTCCCAGGATGAGGTCGATGTTACAAGACCCCAATACAATGGGAGAGGCATAGAAGTCCAGCCCATCGATTTCAACGAGGACGTCGTTGCAAACCAGGGAGGTCCGGCATTGGCCGGCAGGGGTGTGTACTAATACCGAAGTTTTCATGTCCTCACTTCTAATGCCATGCTTGTATGCAAAGTCTTCTGATATGAATGAATGCGATGCTCCTGAATCAAATAAAACGGATGCAGGTACTGAATTTACGAGGAGTGTACCCATCACAGTAGCAGGTTGGTCTTGAGCTTCATTGAGATCAACGTGGTTGGCATGAACACGGCCATAAGACCTGGCGTTGCTGTTGCGGGACTGATTGTCTCCACGGCTAGTTGCCGGAAGTGCCAGTTGATTCTTGTTCTGAGTGCAATCCTTAGCGCGGTGACCTGGGTGGCCACACCTGAAGCACAGACCATCATTGGGAGCAGAAGCAGGAGCTGGAAGTGGTGCAGCTGGAAGTCTTGGCTGCCTAGGTGGTGGAGGCAGACGAGGTGCAGCATAGGACTGCCTTGGAGCAGGTGCAGCTGGACGGTACACATTGTTGGGAATCCAGACCCTACGCTTCTATGAGGGAGGGCCCGAGGATGAGCTTGGTTCACGGTTGCGCCTGATAGTGCTGTGGTGTTCCTGCAGACCAGTTTCAACCTGGATGGCTTTGTTCACCAAGGTGGCGAAATCTCCAAAGTCATGCACAAGCAGTGCGAGCTTGATGTCAGCCTGAAGTCCGTCACGGAACTTTTCCTGTCTACGAGCATCAGTGGCAATGTCTTCTTCAGCATAGCGGGACAAGTCCAGAAACTCCCGCTGATAAGCATCCACAGTCTTGTTGCCCTGGGTGAGGTTGCGGAACTCACGTTTCTTCCTATCCATGATTCCCTGAGGAATGAAGCGGGCACGGAAGGCAGTTTGGAATTCCGGCCAAGTGATGATTGTTCCAGTAGGCAGTGTACGCCTGTGGCTGTCCCACCATTGAGCAGCGGGACCCTTCAGATAGTATGCCGCAAAGGTGACATAGTTGGCAGCGGCAACTCCAGCAGACTCCAGTTCAAAAGCAATGTCACGGAGCCAGTCATCAGCATCAAGAGGCTGAGTTGAGCTGCGGTAAATGGATGGGTTGAGGCGAGCAAAGTCATTCAGTGTCACTACGCCTTGCTGCTGACCCATGTTGGGATGAGGGAACTGAGCCATGACAGTCTCCATGAACTGGCGGTTCATCTCCAACTGTTGGATCATACCGGCCATGTATTCGGGCGGTGGTGGGGCATTGCCACCACGGCCAGCTGGTCTAACCATCCTGCTAATATATAACAGGGGTAGTTCAGCATTGAGAAATTTGCAAACACAGGAATCATTCATAAATGAAACATGCATAATGAAAGGAGCACGTTAAAATACCACATAGTAGTCGGCATATACTACAAAAGGGGTGCATGCATAGAGTTCAGTACACAGAGTTCAGTACATAACTAAGGACATCATAGGCGGCACGCAGGCTCGCGGCGAATGCATCTAGTACTAGTAAGCAAGACTACATCAGTCCCAGGCGGTACTGTGGAGGTAAAGGTAGCCTGACAGCTGACAGTGCTGCAACGAGAAGTCCTCCACGCCATCAACCTGAGGGCCGTGGATACTCCGGTGCAGGACCCGATGTCCACGTGGCAACAGAGGACCAGGTGCAGGAGTGTCGCCTCCCACAGCTGGCCAACCGACACCAGGAGGCATCACGGTCCTAGCTGGGTAGAGCACAGTAGGAGGCAGCTGTCCAGATAGGACAAAGGGGTGCAACAGCGTCAAGGCGCGGCACAGGTGCTGACGGGTGGTGTACAACTCGTGGCGAAGAGCTCGGTTAGCTCGATCCAGCCCATCAGCATGCAGAACAAGGTTCCGATGATGGAAGGGCTCACGGGTGAGGGTGGAGTAGGCAGCAGTGTAGTATCCCTCCGCTCCATCGTCGGAGGCGATAGCAACGTGCCTGAAAGGGGAAGTGTCCAACGCCCGATACTCTCCACGAAGGCGTGTCAGAGCAGCGTAAGCAGCATCGTGAACTGCCATATCGACGGTCACTCCAACACCATGAGCGGTGTGCAGCACAGTAGAGGAGTAATCTGCTCGTGAGTAGAGGCGGACGATGGCACGATACTGCTCCTGGTTAAAGTCCTGGTACTGCTCGTACACGGTATACTCAGGGTGCCAGCGATAACCCAGATAGGTCATCATCTCAACTAGCACAGCAGGTGATCCCGAGGCACCAAAGGCCTGCGTGTGGCGCACGACCTGCCTCGTGGGTTCCATCTGAAAACAAAGATGTTTCAAAGGAGTCAAATGACAATGTGGGGATTATGCAAAATTCTAGTCTAAGCAATAACTATGGCTAATCCAACTTTGGGGTGAGGGGTCTCGGGAATCCTAATGTTAGAGTTAGTAAAATCGTTTTACCCGAAATAGGAGAGTGTTCAGAATCCCGGAGTATAGATCGAGGAGTAAAAGAAGTTAGTACCACCCAAATGGCGACGTGGGCCCGTAAGCCACACAGCCATGTTAGTAAAAGTTTTGCAATGTCTAGACTCGACTTCGGCCAAGGAGTGTGGAAGGGGGATTCCTACAGGCAGTCGGCTCTGATACCAACTTGTGACGCCCCCGATTTGTCCGTACACTAATCATGCACGCAAATGTGTACGACCAAGATCAGGGACTCACTGGTAGATATCACAACACAACTCTAAAAGTAAAATAAGTCATACAAGCTTCATATTACAAGCCAGGGGCCTCGAGGGCTCGAATACAAGTGCTCGATCATAGACAAGTCAGCGGAAGCAACAAATATCTGAGTATAGACATAAAGTTAAACAAGGTGCCATAAGATGGCTAGCACAAACTGGGATACAGATCGAAAGAGGAGCAGGCCTCCTGCCTGGGATCCTCCTAAACTACTCCTGGTCGTCGTCGGCAGACTGCACGTAGTAGTAGGCGCCTCCGGTGTCGTAGGAGTCGTCGTAGGTGGCGTCTGGCTCCTGGGCTCCACCATCTGGTTGCATCATCCGAGAAGAAGGTACAGAAGGGGGAAAGGGGAAGCAAAGCAACCGTGAGTACTCATCCAAAGTACTCGCAAGCAAGGATCTATACTACATATGCAATGGTAACAATGATATGGGTAATATCGGTGGACTGAACTGCAGCAAGCGGGAATAAGAGGGGGATAGCTAATCCGAATGAAGACTACGCTTCTGGCAGCCTCCATCTTGCAGCAGTAGAAGAGAATAGATGGTAAGTTCACCAAGTAACATCGAATAGCATAATCCTACTCGGCGATTCTCCCGCACATCACCCTGTGAGAGAGCAACCACCGAGTTATATCTGGAACTCATCTGGGTGTGTTTTATCAAGTGTCCGGTTCTAGTTATCATGAGGTCGGAATACAACTCCGGGTCGTCCTTTTACCGAGGGACACGGCTATTCGAATAGATTAACTTCCCTGCAGGGGTGCACCACATAACCCAGCACGCTTGATCCCATTTGGCCGGACACACTTTCCAGGGTCATGCCCGGCCTCGGAAGATCAACACGTCGCAGCCCTACCTAAGCACAGCAGAGAGGTCAGCACGTCGGTCTAAATCCTAAGCACACAGGGGTCTGGGCCCATCGCCCAATGCACACCTGCACGTTGCGAGGGCGGCCGGTAAGCAGACCTAGCCTCTCCTAATACCAGAGTAGGCTTCCAGTCCAATCCGGCGCGCGCCGCTAAGTCGCTGACGTCAAAAAGGCTTCGGCTGATACCACGACGTCGAGTGCCCATAACTGTTCCCACGCAGCTGGTTAGTGCGTATAGACCAAATGGCCAGACTCAGATCAAATATCCAAACTCGTTATGCGTGTTATTGTGAAACAACCGCGGACAACGTCCAGGGCCAGGCCACCTGTCTCCTAGGTGTCGTAACCTGCCCTGTCGCTCCGCCACAAAGATCCACACAGAGGGCCGTCGAGAAAGTATGTCCTTTCAGCCCCCAATCCGTGAATCAACCGCGGGTACTCAACGAGCCGACCCGACTTTAGTCACATCAAGTATCATGTATATGTGTATGTAATATATACCCGTGATCACCCCCAAGTGATCACGGCCCGATAGAATAGCAGGGCAGACGGACAAGGGTGTAGGGTCACTGATGGAATACTAGCATCCTATACTAAGCATTTAGGATTGCAGGTAAAGTATCAACAGTGGTAGCAACAAGACAGGCTATGCAGCAGAATAGGATTATCGAAAGCAGTAACATGCTACACTACTCTAATGCAAGCAGTAGATAGAATAGTAGGCGATATCTGGTGATCAAAGGGGGGGCTTGCCTGGAAGTTCGGCAGCCAAAGTGAGGTCGTCAGCACCGTAGTCGATCGGGGCAGCAGGAGTGTCGGTCTCGTAGTCTACCGGAGAGAAGAGGGGGAAGAAACAGTGAATACAATGCAAACAGATGCATGACGATGCATGACATGACATGTAACGGTGTTAAGTGTGCCCTAACGCAGTATCGGGTGATACTGACGAAGGGGGGAAACATCCGGGAAAGTATTCCCGGTGTTTCGCGTTTTCGGGCGGATGAAACGGAGGGGGAAAGTTGCGGGTTCGGTATGCTAGGGATGTGTGGTGGACGAACGGTCTGCGTATTCGGATGCGTCTCGAAATTCTGAGCAACTTTCATATATAAATTATTTTCATCCGAGTTACGGTTTAAAAGATATGATTTTCTAAAGGTTTTATTAATTTCTGGAATTTAGTATTAATTAAATTAATTCGAAAAATGATTTATGACATCAGCATGACAGCATGCTGACGTCATCAGGGTTGACTGGTCAAACTGACCAGTGGGGCCCGTGTGTCATAGGCAGTAAACTAACTAACAGTTTAGTTAGATTAATTAGGTTTTAGTTAATTACAGATTAGGTTAATTAATGGTTAGATTAATCTAAAGGTGATTAATTACATTAATTAATTTGTTAATTAATTAATTAATTAATATATTTATTTATTTTTATTTTTATTATTGTTTTTTTTAACTTTTTTTTTTAAACGTTTCTGGGGCTGGGCCCACTTGTCAAAGGCACAGAGGCCTTAGTGGGCATGGGCCCTAACGGGCGCAACGGGGAGGAGCCCCGTGGGCACGGGCGCTACCCGCACCGCGACGGAGGCCGGAGCCCGTGCGGGCGTCGGCGGCCAGGGGCGTGCGGTCGCCGGCGGCGAGGGGCCGCGCGGGCGTGGGCGTGGCCATCGGTGGGCGGCCGCGGCTGCAGCGGCTGGGTGGGCGGCGACGGCCCGGCTCGGCCGAAGGGGGCGGCCGGCGGGTGCGGCCGGCGGGCAGGGGCGCCCAGCGTCGGGGAAACGGACGGCGGGCGAGCACCGGCCCGGGCGGCGGGGTCGCGCCTGGGAGCGAAGGCGTGGCGGGCGAGCGGCGCGGGCGCGGCGGCACGGAGGCTGGCGCGGGGCTGCGGGAGGAGTGCCGGGCGGGGTGGGAGGCCATGGCGGCCGGAGGTAGGGGGCGGCTCGGGCGCCGGAGCAGGAGAGCGGAGGCGCGGCGTGCGTGGGACGGGCCGGCGTGGCCAGCACGCGGCGCAGCGACGGGAGGCCTCGGGGCTTGCCGTGGTGAGGAAAGGGGGAAGAAGGGGAGGGGAGCTCACGAGGGGAGGGAGTGGTCTGGGCAGCGGGGGAACGGGGCGGGGGACGATGCGGTCCGGCGAAGAAGCCGTCGACGGCGTGGCTCCAGCGGCGGAGGACTCCCGGCGAGCGGCGTCGGGGCCGATGGGGTCTTCCCCCCGATCCAGTCGAGGGAGAGAGAGGGGGGGGATATTTTGTGGAAGTGTCGGTGGGGAAAATATCCCACCGAGGGGTGGGGTTATATGTAGTTTAGGTGGTAGTGGGCCGAGGCCCAGTAGGTTAGGTTAGTTTTTTTATTTTATTTTGGTGTTTGCTTTTCCTTTTCTTTTATTTAATTATCCCTTTTCTGTTTTACTTTATTTAAAATACTTAGGCAATTTTAGAAATTGTAATAACTAGTCCATAATTGATCTTGTAATATTTAGCACCGCCCGAACATTTTTAATTACCATTTTGAAAACTTATTTTGTTTATTTCTTTTTCGGGCTCTTATTTCGAACGGGTTTTCGATTAGCGTGATGCTATCAACAGTAACACGATGACGTGGCATCATTAGCAGGGAATTACTGTAGCGTGATTACCCGGGCGTTACAGATCATCTCCTGGGGATTCTTCGTCTTCTCGCCCGCCCGAGCCGCGGTGGTTGTCTTGCTGCCCTTCCTCATTTCTTGCCCGGTCCCCATGGACGACTTCGTAGTCATCTTCATCACCTTGCCACCGGTAGCCATCCATGAAACCACGAAAGAGCAGGTGGTCCCGCACCTGCCCGGAATCCGGGTCCGCAATAAGGCTCTTCAGCTTGCATCTTCGACACGGACATCTTATCTCCGTCTCGTTCTTTTGAAGCATCTCGGCCTTCGCGGACCTCAAAAACCTATTCACGATGCCTTCGGTCATCGTGCGCACCATGGTCGCCTGCGGGGTAGAGCAAAACGATATTTTAGAACCAAGAAAAAATTTGCCATGACTTTCCCTAAAAATAGGACAAAAATGAATGCTTAATGCCAAAATTCTCACCGAAACGGAAATGAATCAACATTCCGGGAAAATATTGGCAACTATCGCATTTCAAATACCGGTACACCTCCAAACACAAACACATATGCAACACAACAAACATATGCAACACCACGAACATACATAGATCTACCTAGGCCATAAAAAGTGCATGTGCACATTGTTGTATGGAGAACAACATAAATATAGCTTCCCCCCTTACTTACCTATCAAAACAAGGTAATTTAACCACTTAATTTGAATGAATATATGGTGGAAATGAGGTGAAAAAGAGGAGGGACCCGAGAGGAGAGGAGGTGGAGAGAATGAAGTGGGGGAGAAAGTGAGTGTGGGTAGGAGAGGCTGTCCAAAATATCTTGTTGCTGCCCACTTACTAATGGAGCACCAACTATAAATGCGCCATTAGTAAGCGCCATTACTAGTTTTGCAAAAAAAAAAATAACATACTAATGGCGCACTGTCACACAGTGCGCCATTACTAGTTTAAACTAGTAATGGCGCACTCTGGGACAGTGCGCCATTAGTAGTTTTGTAAAAAAAGAATAAAAAATATCATAAAAAAAAGAACATTAATGGCGCACTTTACTGCTAGGATCACCGCAGACATGGCGCACTTCTTACAGATGCGCCATTAGTATGTTTGGACAGGCGCGCTAGTTCAAAAAAAAACTTCTTGATACTAGTAGTTCGAACTCTAATGGCGTATCTGTTGCTGGTGCGCCATTACTATATACTAATGGCGCACTGCTTGTCTGGTGCGCCATTAGTATCAATTCCATCTATAGCCCTTTTCCTAGTAGTGAGACACACGTGCTCGAGTTGATGAGGGAGCTTCTAGTGCCCACATGGTACAGAAAAAGAATTTCCAGCCCAACAAGTTCAAAAATAACAAGAACAAAACTCAGGGCAAAGGCAAGTTTGACGCAAAGAACAAGCCGTCACATCTTACCAACTTCAAGAAGAATTCTCATAAGAAGGGGAAGGGACTTTGCCATGTCTGCGGTGATCCTAATCACTGGGCTCCGAAGTGTCCTAACCGCTTTGAGGAGCGCGAACATGAGAAGAGCGGCAAGTCCGCTAATGTTGTCATCGGTGATACTGATATGAAGGAATCTGGGTACGGTATTCTTCCTACCATCCTTTCAGTATTTCAATCTCTTGATTGGCTAATTGACACCGGTGCCAATGTACATGTTTGTGCTGACGCCTCCATGTTTTCTTCTTACCAGATCACAGGGACTTATCCCGTGCTGATGGGGAACGGGTCACATGCCATCGTTCGAGGTGTTGGTACGGTCGATCTGAAGTTTACTTCGGGGAAGATCATGCGTCTGAAGAACGTTCATCATGTGCCCTCCATCAATAAGAATCTCGTCAGCGGTTCCCGCTTGTGTCGAGATGATTTTAAGTTGGTTTTCGAGTCCAATAAAGTTGTAATTTCTAAGTATGGACAACTTTTTGAAAAAGGCTATGAGTGTGGAGGCTTGTTCCGCCTGTCTTTGTCAGATATTTGCACTAAAGTTATTAATAATGTTTGCCACAGTAATGAGTCTAATATTTGGCATTCATGACTTTGTCATATTAACTTTGGTTGCATGACACGGCTAGCCAATATGAGTTTAATTCCGAAATTCACTAATGCCAAGGGCTCCAAGTGCCAAGTGTGTGTGTGCAAGCTAACCAACCTCGCAAGTCCCATAAGACTGCAGAGGCTAGAGACTTGGCGCCACTAGAGCTTATACATTCTGATCTAAGTGAGATGAATGCGTATTGACAAAAGGTGGAAAGAAATACTTCATGACGTTGATTGATGACTCCACTAGATTTTGTCATGTGTATCTTCTGAAATCAAAAGACGAGTCTTTAAATTTCTTCAAAATCTATAAAGCTGAAGCAGAGAACCAACTTGATCGAAAAATTAAACGGCTTAGTCTGATCGTGGTGGAGAATATTTTTCCAATGAGTTTGATTTGTTTTGTGCGGAACATGGTATAATCCATGAGAGGATGCCTCCCTGCTCACCTCAGTCAAATGGGGTGGCCGAAAGAAAGAACCGAACTCTAACTGATTTGGTTAACGCCATGTTAGACACGTCGGGTCTCTCCAAGGAATGGTGGGGGAGGCACTAATGACTACATGTCATGTCCTAACCTGAGTTCCCATAAAGCATAAAACCATGACTCCTTTTGAGGAATGAGAAAGGAAAAGATTGAAACTCTCCTACCTACGTACTTGGGGTTGTTTGGCGAAAGTCAATATACCAATTTCCAAGAAGCGCAAGCTTGGACCAAAAACCATCGATTGTGTTCTTCTGGGCTATGCTTTTCATAGAATTGGGTATAGATTTTTGATAATAAAATCTGAGGTATCCGACATGCATGTTGGTACAATTATGGAGTCGAATTATGCGACTTTCTTTGAGGACATATTTCCTATGAAGGGTATGTTGAGTTCATCAAATCAGGAGATACGTACTCCATCCAGTGAGGAATTTGCTGTAATTCCTGAACCCATCATTGTGATGGAACACGTTGAGAATCCTGTTGAGGATGACAATGAAACTCCTATAAGGAGTCAGAGATAGAGGATTGCAAAGTCCTTTGGTGATGATTTCATTGTGTACCTCGTGGATGACACACCCAGGACTATTTCAGAAGCCTATGCATCTTCTGATGCTGACTACTAGAAGGAAGCTGTCCGCAGCGAGATGGATTCCATCTTATCTAATGAAACCTGGGAAATCACTGATCGTCCTTATGGGTGCAAAGATGTAGGATGTAAGTGGGTGTTCAAGAAAAAGCTTAGACCTGATGGTACGATTAAAAAGTACAAGGCATAGCTTGTGGCTAAGGGTTATACCCAAAAAGAAGGTAAAGACTATTTTGATACTTACTCACCTGTGGCTAGACTGACCACTATTCGGGTGCTACTATCACTGGCTGCCTCACACGGTCTTCTCGTTCATCAAATGGACATTAAGACGGCTTTCCTCAATGGAGAGTTGAAGGAGGAAATTTACATGGATCAGCCCGATGGTTTTGTAGTACCTGGTCAGGAAGGAAAGGTGTGCAAGTTATTAAAGTCTTTATATGGCCTTAAACAAGCTCCTAAGGAGTGGCATGAGAAGTTCGAAAGAACATTAATTGTTGCAGGCTTTGTAGTATTTGATGGTGACAAGTGTGTGTACTATCGTCATGGTGGGGGCGAAGGAGTTATTCTTTGTCTGTATGTCGATGACATACTGATCTTTGGAACCAAAGTTGATTTAATCAAGGAGGTTAAGGATTTCTTATCTCGTTGTTTTGAGATGAAGGATCTAGGAGTGGCTGATGTTATCTTAAACATCAACCTGTTGAGAGATGAGAATGGTGGGATTACACTGCTTCAGTCTCACTATGTGGAAAAGGTCTTGAGTCATTTTGGGTATAGCGACTGCCAGCCTTCTCCAACTCCATATGATGCTAGTGTGTTGCTTCGAAAGAATCGACGGATTGCTAGAGACCAACTGAGATACTCTCAGATTATTGGCTCGCTTATGTATTTGGCGAGTGCCACGAGGCCTGATATCTCGTTCGCTGTGAGCAAACTGAGCCGGTTTGTATCAAAACCGGGAGATGATCATTGGCGTGCGCTTGAGAGAGTTATGCGCTACTTGAAAGGCACTGCGAGCTATGGCATTCACTACACCGGGTATCCAAGGGTACTGGAGGGTTATAGTGACTCAAACTGGATATCTGATGCTGATGAGATTAAGGCCACAAGTGGTTATGTTTTTACACTTGGTGGTGGATCTGTTTCCTAGAAGTCTTGCAAGCAGACCATCTTAACAAGGTCAACTATGGAAGCAGAACTCACAGCATTAGACACTGCCACTGTTGAAGTAGAGTGGCTTCGTGAACTCTTGATGGACTTACTATGGTTGAAAAACCAATACCCCCTATCCTGATGAACTGTGATAATCAAACTGTGATCGTTAAGATAAATAGTTCTAAGGATAATATGAAGTCCTCAAGGCATGTGAAGAGGAGATTGAAATCTGTCAAAAAATTGAAGAACTTCGGAGTTATTACGTTGGATTATATCCAAACTTCAAAAAACTTGGCAGATCCCTTCACAAAGGTTTATCACGTAATGTGATAGATAATGCATCGATGGAGATGGGTTTAAGACCCACCGCATGAGTTGTCCATAGTGGTAACCCACTCTTAGTGATCGGAGATCCTGTGAAGTAGAAGTGGGAGACAAGTTGTTGGTCAGCTGGGAGGAGAGTATCCTTGTATTAGTTATCCTACTCCGTGAAGATGCAATACTCTCCTGATCTACATGGCAGGTTGATACTTATCTTGATGTGTTCCAAATGGCTTATTCGGGTAAGCAGAGATGTTGCCCTGCAGAGCATCTCCTGAGGAACAGACTTATATGAATTTGACTGTTAACGTCGCAGTCTATGAGAACTGGGTGTTCTCTAATAAATTCATGAAAGGCCCTGGAGTATGAAGTATACGCTCCACCCGTGGGGAAGCCTTGCGGTAGCCCAGTATCGGTGAAGAATTTGTGTGAAACTAGTCTCGCAGAAAACTTGTAGTTCAAGGCATAGTCCACTATTCAAGTTGTGATCTAGTGTAGCATAAATCTCTGAGTGGAAGTTCAACTTTACAGTCTCCACTGAGAACCTGTATATAAACAATGTTTTGGAACTAAATGATGAGATGTGCCAATGAGACTTTGTGGGGGATTGTTGGAATTTTGCTAGCAGGCCTTTGGCCCAAAACCCAACTAAAATTCTGAAATTCTCTTGGCCCATTCATGCACACATGTGAGTGGAGTGAGTGGTACTAAAGTTTAGTCCCACCATAGAAGTTGAGAGAGAGTTGCACCTCTTTATAAGGTTAGTTCTTCTACCACTTGTATGAGCATGAGAAGATGAGACCTACACCCGCGCTCCTCCTCCTCGCTCGCCTCGTCATGCCACGTCTCGTCACGACGCGCCGCGCCGCGGGTTGCGGGAATGAGCCGAGCTGAGGACAGAGCTATGCATGTTATCTATATTTTTTGCTGCTCGGGAATAATTAATAAATCGTAATTAACGGACATGTTAATTGCTCAGCCGTTTCCGATCCTTTTGGATCGTGGGCTGTTACTTGGACGTGGGGTTTTCTCCACGACCTACCTGGCCCGCATTATATAGCCAGACAGACGTCTACCCTAGCCGCCGCCACAACATATGGTTTCGCACCACCGTTCCAGATCATTGCGCCGCCACGCAAGTCTTCTCCATCCCTCCTTCCGGCGTGCACCGTGAGAAGGGACAGCAGGCTTTCGGAACCCCGCCTCTTGTGATCATGTACGGGAGAGGGGCGATTAGGTTTTTGGGGAGCGCACTCGCGCGACTGCTGGCAGCGACGACTTCCCCAACGACGACTTCTTCCCCGACCTCGGCAACCTCATCCTCAACGACATGGGCGACAACACCGGCGCCGGCGGTGCTGCTCCCGCTGCACCATACGTGTTTTTATCCTTCCTGCTCGAGATCATGGTAGAATTCATATTTCTAGTATGTGCCCTAGATGTGATCTGTTCATCTAATATGCTAGTTCACATGATTAGCTTAATCTCTGCTTTTGTTGTCATGATTTACCTTCTGTTTATTCGGATTAAATCTCGTAGTAATTTGCTCATATTTCCAATAGGAAGAAACCAGACCTGCCATCCATCAACCATGAACCCAACATAGGTTTTGTCTCCAGATATCGTCGATGCAGACCACAATCTGCATCCGCTCCTGGCTACCTCCCAAGCTTCGCACCGACGTTGGAGCAGAGCTCGAGGACACATGTCCACCACGAGGATACCGCCACCGCCACACCATCCTTACTTGAACAGACTGATTTTAAAAACCGTCCCCAACCATAGAGCATGTCGCCTTGTCAGAGAAGGATATGAAGAATCTTTATTCAGCACCGTCATCTCCGCCGCTGAAGCCAAGACGATGAACAACCTAAAAACAAAGCTACTTTAGCCTAAAGCTATCCACACACGTGGATCTGGCGACCTCCTCACCATCAACGATCGAAGTCGTCGGCGGAGGGGAGCCGCCAGAGGAACACGGTGGAAGACCCTCGCTCGCGGTGGCTAAGGATTTTCTAGTCGCCTCCCGAGAGGAAAACGATCTCGGAGGCATATAATAACATCAAGAACGGATTTGCTCACCTGTTTTTAAGGGGGAAAATCCATTTTAAACCCTGAATTCGTAGAGGTTCGGCGAATCAAACCCTTAAGTCGAAATCCCTGTCGTTTGCACCCTAAACTATGTAGTCCCGGTCTTAAGGGTTTGCAATCCCCGGTTGACATTTGCCAGTGTTCGATTTAGACCGGGATTGCATAGTTCAAGATGCAAACGACCGAGATTTGAACTTGAGGGTTTGATTCCCCGAACCTCTACAAATTCAGGGTTTAAAATGGACTTTTTCCGTTTTTAAGGTAATATATATTAGGAGGACGAATCAAGAAAGAATTTGCCCACCTGTTTTTAGGGTAATATATATTGGGAGCACCAGCCAAGAACGAATTTGCTCACCTCCTCTTTTTCAAGAGGACACGTGTCAGAAAACCACGTGGCGTGAAAAAATTCCAAAAAAAACAGGAAACTCGAACCCTTCCGGGCCTAGAGTCCGCTTATTTTAGAAAAGAAAAATACTGTTAGCTGCATTTATACAACCTCGTTAACGCGTGCACGTCATCCACGATCCCATGTATAGCTAGGTGATCGTCATTGTTTTGCAAGATGTGCACGTGCATGTAATAACTCTATACAAATCAATACGATTTATGTGTCGCATCTATTCCCCTTCTCACGGATAAAGCACAGTTTGTGAGATTGTGAGCTTCGTAATTGAAATTTCTAAGCTCATGAATGAAATTATAAGAAGAGAAAGCTAATAATCTCTCCTTGATGATACACCATAGCTTTCAAGGGACCCTCCATCGAATGTGCTCTTGCTACTCAGCGCGGCCTTCGGCTTTGCTGCATTTTGGTTGAGTTAAAGGCATTACTCATACATCAATTTGTCCCCGATGTTCACTTTGGAACATCTTCGCACAAATACTACAATTATCTCTCTAAACTTGCTCAACATGCTCAATTTAGTACAAAATGAGCCAACAAGGCTAATGTGATCTACAGATCTGGATGTAATTATTATTGTTTTTTGTATTCGTTGTACTGTCGTGATTGATGATGAATAGGTGTAGAGTTTTCTGGCAAAAAAAGTGACAACGAATGGCATGCTGAGTCAGCATTTTTTCTTCAAAAAATGGCTTGTGTAATTTCCCCGCGTGTGCATGTGCTCTGTTTCCTAAAAAGGACCTCATCCTGTTTTCTCAAAAAAGGACCTAATTTTTCTATGACAGACTAAAAATAAGCACAATATAGCACAGTTCAACAACAACAAACTGATTCTTCGACCAAAGAAAGGAGATGAAATAGCCATTTGTTCTCTCCTCACAAGACATGTGTAGATTTTTTTTGGAACGCTGAAACAAAAAATATGCATATGTAGACAACTGCTTCATGTACCAATTTCGCTCTTTCCACGTCATTGCCAAGAGGCCGTCAGAAAGTAAACGCCAGTATTGTTGCTCGTGCTTCCCCAAGCCCCCAACCCAACAATGAGTACCGAAGCCCGGAAATGTATATACATATCAGTGAATTATTTTACAGAAATGGAAACCATTACTTATATCGCAGAAGAGTCATAATCACAATTAAAACTCTAGTTTCCATGAAAAGGGCAATATATACAGGAGTGCTTAACTGAAGTCGGACTCAAAAGTACTTATGCTGCAATGAGTTTCTGGATGTCCTTCTGCAAGAAAATAATACATGCCAACAAGACTGTGAGCAGTGTGAGAAATCAAAAGATAGCAAGAAGGATAACATGCAGGGGATTTCGAAGGTGTTCTCCGCAATATTGTAAACCAAGAGAGGTTTAAAGAATGAGCCCCTCAATGAGATACAAAAGTATGTCATTTCTAAATCAAGCAATTTGAAACCAAATGAGTGTATTAAACAAAACCATCTTATGAACGGCGCAATCCAGTGGCAAAATGGGCCGAAAGCAAAATAGTGAATGAATTTGTTATTATGACCAATTGACTTCTGACTGATGGACTATGGCTTTCCAGTCTGTAGTGATGAGTTGGTGACACGAAATCAACTGCAGATTATAAAACCCCATCCACCACTGCAATTAAGTTATTATGCCAAAGTGAGCACCACAAGTCCTTTTTGACTGAGTGGGCATTACCGCATTAGTTCAGGACTCGAATCTTCAATTTCGTCTAAACTTCTGAATTACATAATCCTATGAAAGACAGAAAAAAATTGACACGCTTCCGAACCCATGCTGCTTGCTTGTGGCTGTGGCCTGTGGGTGCCCCATCGGCCATTGTGAGCAACCGTCATCAGGGACTTAGCATAATTCCATCATTTTTTAAGCCTATGTAAATTCAGCATTGCCAGGGCTGTACGCTATGACCTATTATAACAACTTGGAGCATGTGCCATCTGAACCACTCATGTAGATCTAGCGTTCACCAAGAACACCAACACCGCTCTATACACATTGGAGTTAGTACTCTGTTAGTCAAGGCTAGTTTTAGCTGGATGCCCACACCCACAAGATCGCAGCCCATAAGGGACTGCTTTTTACACATGGACAAATGAGCATATGATCATTATCCTTTTAGCGCCACATGCCAACATATGCTGAGAAATCTTAGAACTAGAGATCCAAATTCACTAAAATTAGATTAAAATTGGAAGTAATGATGAGAGGGATATAAACTATAAAGCCACAGAGAAACTTCACGCACCTCAATTTGGAATGGAGAAGTTGTTGGTGGGTATCTCTCCACAACTTTGCCATTTTTGTCCACTAGGAACTTCTCAAAGTTCCACTTCACTATATCACCCAAAAATCCTCCAGCACTCGACTTGAGAAACTTATAAATAGGGGCTGTAAATGGTCCATTGACATCAACCTGCCATTGTATGCATATCCAATTAATTGTGGCAAGTAGTTGGAAATACTGAATACAATGCATTGCCTCTTAAGATGGAGTTCCCTTACCTTATCAAAAATAGGAAATTCAGCTTTAAACCTTGTACAAGCAAATTGCTTTATCTGTGTATTCGATCCAGGTTCTTGAAAACCAAATTGATTGCATGGAAACGCCAGAATCTCAAACCCTGCAATTTTGGAAAAGATGAAAGAAAATGATACATCCTACTATGACCTTTAAACCCTGAAAAGAAGGCCTAATCAGAAATACATATTACCTTGAGTCTTGTACTTCTCGTAAAGATGAGATAGCTCAGTGTAATTTGCTGTTGTAAGCCCACTGGGTTTAGCAGAAAAAAGTGAGGGTCCATGCAAAACAAAGAATAACTTAATGTTGGGCTTAGGAAAAAAACATATATCAAGAAAATTACCATTGAGAAGCAACATTAACAATCAACAGTGCTTTTCCCTTGAACTTGCTAAGAGAAACATTTTTTCCATCAATATCCTGAATAACAGAGAAATGTTTCTTCAGGCACGAAAGTTAAAAATGGACTAATTTAATCACCTCACAAAAGTATGCCCATTCATTCATAAATCATGTATATGAATAATTAAATAAAATGATGCTATATTACAGTAAAACCACTAGGGAAATAGAAGTATCATAATATTAAAAAAAAACTGAATTCCCAAACTACATGTTGCTTAGGAAAAAAAAGATGAACACACTACAACACAGGTCAAAATGGGCCACACCCAATTTCATGAAAGTTAAATTTTACTCTTAAACCAATTTTTACCCCTCATAATTTCCCGTAATCTCTCATCATTTTACTTGGACAGTGAATCTGCTGGAATATGTGCACATGGAGGCATGTGCAATTCAAGTCTACAAACCAACTACACCAATATATCTATATTTATCCAATGTACTGACACATAGATGGTAAATAGATCCACAATGAGTGGGAATGCATATATTTCCAAAATCCGAATAAAACATTTCATATATACATTTATTTAAGGTAAATATTTTTTTTTTAATATGTTACTAGCTCACGTTGTTGAATACTACGATGAAATGCCATGAGCATTTAACACGACATCACACGAACAATTCAAACCTAATTACCTCTCTGTGGATGATGTTAAAACGCTATGGTCTAGTAAGTGCTCCCTCCGTTCCATAATTTGAACTAAAACCACGACAAGTATTATGGAATCGAGGGAGTAAGAGCAACTCCAACGGGGCGACCTATTTCGTCCGCTGGCATCCGTTTGGATCGACGCAGACAGAAAAGTCAGACCAATGGGCCGACCCAAACAGACGCGCGTCCGCTTTTCGTCCGCCTGCCGACCCATTCCCGACCCATTTTTGAGCCGGATTTGCGTCGGCGCGGACAGGAGACGGGCGCGCGCGCGCTCGCCCTCTCCCCTCCCCGGGCCCGCTGGTCGGTGGCCCATTGCCCTCTCCCCATCCAACAGCGCACCCTCGCCCGCCTCCTTCCTCGCCGACGCTGCCGGCCAGTTCAACATAGATAGTAAAAAGGATACATAGATAGTTCATAGCATAGACTGTTAAAAGAAAAGATCAACTACTCGTCGTTTTCCGACTCCGACATGTCCTCCTCCGACGTCTGAATGTAGGCGTCAGCATACCGCTCGTCCTCGGAGTCCCAGGACGACGCTTCTCCTAGCTTCATGTTCAATTGAGCGGCCTGCTTTCGCGCACGCTTATCCTCCCGATAGGCGGCTCGCTCCTTCCTCCTCGCCTCCCTCTTCGTCCTCCGTTGCTTGTAGAACTGGCGCTCGTTGACGATGTCCTACAGGAAGCGTTCGCGCCACACCGCCATGGCTTCCACGTCCATCTCGGCGATGGCGAGGCGACGCTGCCGCCTTCGGTGGTCACGGCGATCCTCATCGGTGAAAAGCCGCGGGAGAGGCGCGAGATCCTGCGCCCGCTGGCTCATCGACACATCGGGGAAATTCATATCCCGACGAGGCCGCCGGAGGCGCCACGCCGCCTCGTCGTACTCGCGGGCCGCCTCCTCTGCGGTGTCGAAGGTGCCAAGACTGAGGCGTTTTTCGCCAACCAGATTTCGGAGGAGAAGGCGCCGAAGCGGCGCTCGCAGACTCCACGAAAATCCGAAGCGCCCAGGCGGCGCATCGACATGGTGGCGCACAGGCGGCGAGGCGATTGAGAGGCGGCGAGGCGAGTAGGCGGCGGACAGAGTGTGGAGGGAGCTCCTTCTTATAACGCCCGCCGGACGCGGCGCGCCAAAACCAGCGCGCTAGGCCGATTTTTCCCCGTGCGCGCGATCCTTTCCCGCGCGCTGGAGCCCCAAAACCAAGGGGACGACATGGCCGCTGGCATGGCCGTGGGCCTTTTCTAAAAATTGCGTGCGGACATGAAATGGGTCGACGCGTTGGAAGCACTACCAACCCAAATCTAAAAGAGGCCGGATGCTGGCGGGCGGCCGACCCAAACGGACAATAAGCGGACAAAAACACCCTCCGTTTGGGTCGCCCCCTTGGAGTTGCTCTAATATATAAATCTCCAAATGCACTGGCCTGATGCGGCCAATTTCAAGCATGCCCAACAACACCAATTTCAAGCATTACCGATGGATACAACACATCCCACCCACCTACCTACCTAACGACACTGCATCAAACATCTAACACAGGACAAGCGACCGAACAGTACTATCATCCGAATTTACACAAATCACACCCATCCATTCCGCCGAACCCGCACCTACAATAGTACAATTTGACCCACGGCGCACGGTCGCGCCTCACACGCAACCGAGTACGATGCCACGCCACCCATTCACAATTATCGCGAAAACTACTACGAGGCGGGAGAGCTGGCTACCTACCTTCACGGTGAAGTCGTAGATGCTCTTCTCCGTGGTGGCGGCGGCGTAGACGACGCCGGGCGTCCGCCTGCGCCGCCGCGGCGCCGCGACGGAGACCGCCGCCCTGCCCCAGGCCCCCGACCCCGGGTGGGCCGCCGGGAGGCGCACGAAGGCGGCGGCGGCCGGAGGGAGCCGCGAGGCCTGCGCGGCGGGGTGGAGGCAGGTGACCGCCGCGGCCGCGGTGGACGAGGCCATGGGTGCCGCGCGTCGGCGGGCGGGCGCGTGGGAACAGAGTGGGGGTGGTGGGCGGGCGCGTGTGGGCTGGGGGGTTCGCGCGGTAGCAGCGCCCGATTGGTTCGCGACGATTCTGGTTAAGGACGGAGGGCGCTTTTGCGGATAGATCCTTGGATTGTTCTGCATTTTCAGATGACTGCTGCGTGTTTCTAGAACACATTTTTGTTTGGAATTTTTTGACATTTCAAAATTCGTTTAAAACACATTTTGAAAAGCAGGAGCGCCAAAACTCCAGTCTCTTGGAGTCTTGGTGTAGCAGCATTCTTTTTCTTGAAAACTCCCTATAGAGATATCGTCCTTTCGCAAAAAAAAAAAAACAAGTCTTATAATCAACTAAAGTCATGTACAACAATGCTATCTAGGGGTGTCACATAGAATATAAAGATTAGGTCACTGCTAAGGAGGATTTACATATCAAGCGTAATGTAAAATTAGCTGGTCATACTCTGCAACAACGTACTGCTTGTTGGCTG
>LR738712.1:661797765-661817133 GCA_902687465.1 Secale cereale
CCCACCCCCCAATTTCTCCGTTCGGGCTGTCATAATCCTTGTATCCAAAATCTCAATTCAATACAAAGTTATGCAACGTTGATTTCATACATAGTTCTACATTTGAAAGAAAATTGCAAACTACGTGGTACCCTACTCCTATTCCTCATTGCCGGAGCAGCCGTCCTCATGATCATTGACGGCGGCTCCAATCAAGGGTATCCCCTCGTTGCCGATGTCGTTTGCGAAGAGCTCCTCCTGCTCAACGCCACGAAGGAGGATTTGACGGAGGTTCGCCGCCACCCCTCACTCCATAATGGTGTGGTACATTGTGACGGGGGTGCTGCCATGGATGAGCTCAACGAAGGCGGAAGCACCTGTGCGTTCGACCTTGAACCACGCCTCCACCGTGATGTGCTCCGCCTCCTCGGCTTGGGTGAACTGCAACTACCCCTCCGCCTCCTCCATCGAGAGGAGCCGAATGCCATCACCCCCGCCAGCCGGCGTCCGCCAGCTCAAATCTGACGGTGGGGTCAACCTCCATCTCCTCCTCGAGATCTCAGAGTTTGGCTGACTGCAATGAAGGCTATACACCACGTCTTGATGGCGTGCAAGTTCGGTCCGACGCCCCGACATGAGAATCTTGTAACACGTGGCCTTCTCGTGGACCATGGCAGAGGGGCATATGGTGAGATTGGAGCAGGTGGGACCCCATGGTGGCGCGGGCGGGAGGGAAAAGTGAGGAAATTAGGATGGCTAGGGTTTGGATGTCATCATTCGTCTTCAATAGCCAGGGTTTGGCCCTTCAGGAGCCGCGTCGACGAGGCACCATGAATGCAGACACCAAAATGCTAACCTCCCGGGCGGACCAATGGGTTTTCCCGTGGGTCTTGCCGATCAGTCCGACGTGGAAGCGCATTTTGGCATCCCCAAATCTACCGCACATATGGCTGGGGAGGGCTGCCGGACAGCCCGGAATTATAGAATGGGTATGGAGTTTTGGTTGGGTGGAGTGTTTTTATAGTCTAGGCCGTGTCCAAATTGTTTCGTCCGGGCATATGGGGGAAGTGGGAGGTCTGGTTGAAGATGTAATTTTTAAGTTTGCAATTGTCCAGATTTTTTTATTTGTCTACTGAAAACATAGGATGCATTTTTGTATATCTAGAAGTAAAGTAAAGAATATGGCACTCTTTTTCAAAAGATCCGTTTGTGTCATTAGGAGGAAGGAGTCAAGATGTATCATTTAGTGAGATGGAATGAATTGTGTCAACCTAACGACCAAGGCAGACAGGGTGCAATTGATCTCAAAGTAAATTTCATTGTAAATGGTTGAGAAGTTACGAAGTGAAAATGGTCTCTGCAAGAAATGATTAGAAGTTTTTTCTGACAATAGACAATATATTAATATCAATAAATGATTACATGTTCTTATCCAACAAAGGACAACATATTAATATCAAGATGATATGCTCAATCTCTGCAACGACACATGACCTAATCGAGACATCAGGATGCACACAACCAAAAAAGAATAAACTGAAGAAGAAAAACAATGAAAACCGACATGACCAATGACTAGCAATAGACCAGCAACAACGGCATCCACCTTTAACACACACTAATTATGAGAAAGGTTCTTCACAACAATGCCCCCAAAAAGGTAACAACATACAAGCACCATTTTCACAGAACTCAACAATTGTAGGACATTTAGGGTTTCTACCCTCGAGGGGACGTTTGAGCATGCTCCAAAGAATGCCTTCAACAAGGACATAACACGTAGAATACTGCCATTATCGTGTGTAACCATCAATTGTCAGTCCTAGGGTTTTCACCAAGCCAAAATCACCATGTGTTGTCACTACCCCTTGCCAAAGAAGACAAAGTTGTGTGGAACGTCACACACACATGTGCGGAAGAAATTGAAATCCAGATTGTTCCATGGCATTCACGCCAAGAGATAGTTGCTCGAGTGCATATCCTTGATGTAGATATTACCATGTGACCAAAGCACAGAACTATCACAGAATGTGGAGATCCAAACATCATCGATAGTCATCTCAGATGAACGTGCTCCAAAACTCTATCGCGGAGACCAAGAGCAGGCAACAACATCGAGACATGACATCTACTATGATTAGGAGTAAGTATCTTCATAATGTTAATCTTTGACAGTTGAGACTTGAACCCTTCTTATAGATTCTCATTTTTGTTTAGTCCACTGTAAGTTAGAGATATTTACATTAAAACCTAAAAAATATGACATAAATGTAGAGGCCGCCGTTAAACAACACTCCTTTTTACAAGGCCCAGTTTCTCTACTGAAGCCCACTTTTGTTTGAAAATTGTAAAAGTTCACTTAACAAAGTGATATATACTACTCCTCCGTCCCAAAATAAGTATCTCCACTCTAGTACTCCCTCCGTTCCACAATGTAGTGCATATAGATTTTTCTAAAAGTCAAAATTTATAAACTTTGACCAAGTTTGTAGAGAAAATCATATACATCTAGAATACCAAATACATATGCTTAGATACATCACAAGACATACTTTCATATTTTATACATTTGATATTGTATATAAGTAGTTTTCTTTATAAACTTGGTTAAAGTTTATAAAGTTTGACTTTGTAGAAAATTATATGTGCTAAATTATGGAACGGAGGGAGTATAACTTTGTACTAAAGTTAGTACAAAGTTAAAACATTTATTTTGGGACGGAGAAAGTACTAAGCAAGGTACCCTGTCGCCAGCATTGGTGCACAAGAAGGAACCCTAGCAGCCGCGGCGTGGGAAATTTTTGCCCCCTCACCACCAAATGCCATCTTGGGGCTGAGAGGTGGGAGAACCTTAAATCTTGAAGAAATTTGTAGTTTTCGTCATCATCTAGTGCCCATCATGATCTTTTTATGAATAATAACAGTACTTTTGTTCTTTGTGGCGGTGCCATGAAACCGGTCCTCACACAGTCGGTTATACGGGTCTAATGAGTTTATGTTATCGTCTTTAGTTTTTGTTGGTTTGATTTTTTTATTTTTTTGGAGTTAAGATCTTTCTTTGACATTATGGTGAAGAATTTGTGGTTTGATCTAGTGGGCCATCCCTGACCCAAATACGTTCATCGCTCATGGCTTTTCATATTTTTGGATGGGCAACGGCTTTCAGAAACCTTTATTAGTAATAAGCATGTGCAGGTGAATGACTTGTAGTACTGCGTCTCTTTGAAATCTTAGCAACATTCCGTTTCAAAAAAAAAAAAGAAAAACTTAGCAACATTTTATCTTGCCAAGATTGATATCACGGAGAATATGTCTCCAAATGATTTCGTTGTAATTCTTAGCTGTACGAGTTACTTTGTAAATTCTTGGATCTTGGATCCGAAACAGTGCATCTGTAATGGTGGCAAAAGGTAATTTAACAAGAGCAAACGAAATCATCCAACAAATCAAAAGCATACTGTATTTATTTATCACTCGCACCTCTCTCCTTCCCTTTACAGTACATGAACTTCCAATGATATGAATTCAGAAGCGCACAAGACGCATAAGAAAATCAAACAATCGTGTGTACTACTCGTATAAATATAATGCACCGCACAACCACTAATCAATAATTGGTTTCATATCCTTGTGTCGCGCGCTGAGCTTGGATTCATCAAGGTGCCCCAGCCTCGCCGCCCACCGGACATTGCCGTCCAATATCTCCTCCATGCCGTACTTGTACCGGAAACCCAGCTCCCCGAGCTTGTTCCTCTCAGGTTGCACGCTCGCCACCTCCTCGGTCCTGACATGATCACATCAATCCATTCCATCAATCGGATGCAACATGTCGGCTGGATTTCAGGCGAAGAAGAAAGAATTGACAATGGCTTACTCTCTGAGGATCTCGAGGTGAGGGTACTTGCTGGCGTAGTGGTCGACGACGTCGTGGATGTTCGGGTAGGCGGCGGCGCAGAGGAAGCGGCCGGAGACGGGGGACGGCCGCTCCATGCAGAAGACGAGCGCCGCGCAGATGTCGTCCACGTGCACCAGCGGCACCGATCCCGCCACCGTCTGCAGCAGCCTCATGAACCCGAAGCGGGGCTCGTTCCTCGACACCGGCGACACGGCCACCTCCAGCGCCTCCGTGACGCGGCCCAGGAGCGTGTCGCCGGAGACGAGGCCTAAGGGCAGGGTCACCACCTCGAACGCCGGGTCCTCGCCGTCGTTGTAGCTCAGCAGCTCCTTCTCCGACAGGAGCTTGGACAGCATGTACTTCTGCATGCAAAATGATGTGACTTCCACTGTAAGTGAGTTGACATACATCGCGACCAAACCGGTTCGTGGAAGAAGAAGATCGAACGGCACTTACATCGAAGTCCGCGCTCCGGAGAGGGTAGTCAACGTCGAGCGGGGTCCAACAGGACTCGTCGATGAAGTCCTTGTACCCGGCGGCGGTGAGTGGCGAGGCGGTGGACATCGACGCGGTGTGGATGACGCGCCTCACGGTCCCGGACTCCTCGCACTGCCGGAGGATGGCGCGCACCGCGCCCACGGCCGCCTCCGCGGCGCCGTCCGCGAACGGCGTGGCGATGAGGAAGACGGACCGGCACCCGGCGATGGCCGGCGCGAAGGTGGCGGGGTCGTAGAGGTCCGCGTCGAACAGCACCAGCCGCTCCGGCGCCACCCCGCCGGGGACCACCAGCCGCCGCAGCCGGCCCACCTTCTCGTCGTCTCCTGCGGAACCGAAACGTAAATCAAGATACCATCAGGCTCCTCCATTTGATAAGTAGTGAGTGATCTGTAGGTAGATGATCAATCACGTGGCCGGCCGGCCGTACGTAACGTACCGATGCCTCGCATGGTGGCGTGGACGGTGTGGCCTGCGTCGAGGAGCTTCCTGACGAGCCAGGAGCCGACGAACCCGGTGGCTCCGGTCACGCACACCCTGGCGCCGCCGCTGCTCTTGCCCTGATCTCCGCCCATTGCCAGCTTCTGATGTCTGCTGCCGCGTTCTGTTTCTTGAGAGTTGAGAATGGATGAGCTTGCTCTGTGAACTTCTTCGTCCAAGTGATGGGTGACAAGCTTCGGCCCATTCCGTGAGCATTTATACGTACGGAGGATGAGAGAAGGTGCATGGCGGGGAGGAAATTGCTGCGAACCGTGGATCGATTCGAGGCTGCCTACGTACGGGTTGTTAGCGGTGTCATGGGTGACCTCAGGGTCAAAGCTCGTGAGGAACCTTCCGTTTTCTTCTTCTGATAAAAAGAATCTGAAACGAACACCACAGCCCCTCCGAGGGACCAGCAATGCTACATCAACGGACATCTACAGGATTTTACATGGTGTGTTTCAGCTGTCAAATTGTGATTGGATTAAAGGGAGATTGGGGCCCCACCCATCTGAAAAATCAGGGGGACATGTTTAGTTGGTTAGGAAAGAGCCTGTAGAAGCTTGTAAGGCTTTGTATGTCTAGCATTTTTGTCCGAGGGACCATGGTGGCGGTAAACTAATCGCACCCTCCGCTTCTAGGGACCAGTGGCGGAGACAAGCCTGGGGCAGCTGGGGCTATAGCCCCAGGCCTAGTAACAAATTACCTTGTAATTCCTTTAGAGAAAGCATAGAAAAACATAGAAATTTTTCACTCACGTAGCTTAGCCCCAGGCGCAATCTGCTTCTAGCTCCGCCACTGCTAGGGACCATGGTGGCGGTAAACTAATCGCACCCTCCGCTTCTAGAAGGTGTCCCGGCGCTTCGCTGGTTTTTATTTGTGCATGCACCTCCTTCTCTTGATGTTGGTTTGCAGCTGTTAAATTATGATTTAAATTCTATCATATTGAATTAGACGCAGTACATAGGTGTGGGTCTTTGTGTTGGTACCGCCGCATATGAGTACAACTCGTTTACTTGTTCTGTAAGTACTCTCATGTATTGCCCTAATACTCCATGTAGTCGCACTTAAGACGGTCTGTCGTCTTGTGCTTGAAATACCCCTCCTCCTAATGATTGCGCCTTCATGCGTCCGTGGTTTTTCTTCCGCAAGGATTTTCACGTTAAATCCGTATCTTTCTGTCTCATTTATTTCTCGTTATTATCTAACAAGTGGTATACAGAGCCAAGTTTTAGATACAAGATTAGAGCAACTCCAATGGGGCGACCCATTTCGGCCGCCCGCTTCCGTTTGGGTCTGCGCGGACAAAAGTGAAGACCCAACGCGCCGACCCAAACTAAAATCGTGTCCGCCTGGCATCCGCGCCGACCCATTTCCGACCCAAAATTGCGCCTGAAATGCGTCGACGCGGACGCGAAGCAGACGCGCCGCGCGTCTCCTTGCCGTCCGCCGCGTCCCCACCTATAGGCCACCCAACCACCACCGGTCGTCTTATTTATGACGATCACCGACAGCGGGCCCACGCGTCAGCCAATGAAAGCGTCCTTTTTTAAGCACGCGTTCGGCGGGGCCGGCCTCATCCACTTCTCCCGTCCACATCTGGCCCCTCACCGCTCCCTTTGCCTCCTCGCCGGCGACCGCAAACCCTAGCGCGCCCATGGGCCTCTTCGGCAGCAGCAATGGCAAGGGCAAGGGCAAGGACACCCCGCCTCGTCCTCCCGTGCCCCCTTCCCCCTCCTTCTCCGGCGGCGCCGCGTTTCCACCCTGGTCGCCGGCGCCTGCACATCCCGGTGAACCAAGCGCGGTGGCACTGGGAGTACAGACAGCCGCTGCCGTACCCCGATGTCACGCTGTCGCACCATTGGCATCTGGATCTGCAGCGGATCCCGGTGCCGGCGATTCCGCGTAGCCAGCGGCGCACGACGACGAGGTGCGCAGGCCCGCGCGCTGCTCACGCCGGAGCAGCGTCGGCTGCCAGAGTACGCCGCCAACTCTCCCAACTGGGAGGCGTGGTTTGCCCTCGAACACGAGGAGCAACGACGCATGGGTGTCGACGCCGTCTCACCGTCGTTCCCACCGTCGCCCCCGCAGGTAGAGCCGGAGGACATGAAGGCGGAGGCGGAGTACCAAGCCGCCCTCGAGGAGGCCCTGCAGCACGCGCTGGAGGCTAGCCGCCTCGAGGGAGGACGTGCACTGGACGGGCTTGAGCAAGCCATTGCCCTGTCGGCGGCGGGGGACTCCGTCCACACCCCACTGTTCGTGCCGCCACCGCCATCGTCGCCACCCGTCTAGCCCAAGCTGGAGCCGGAGCCGACGTGGAAGCGCTCCCCGCCTCCACCAACTTGGTCGGAGGAGGTCTACTCGTGGACGGACCAGTACCGCGAGGGGGTGAGCGCGCCTCCCGTCCACTTCGCCGCGACGCCTGCGGAGGAGGTGGTCCACCTCGAGCACTGGAAGGAGCACTGGCTTCGCCGGGAGCAGGCAAACGGCGAGGAGCAGATGCGGTACGAGGCCATGCTCCAACGCGACGCGGAGGCGCTCCGGCTCGAGGAGGAGGAGGAGGAGGAGGAGGAGGAGCGCGCGCGACTGGCAGCAATGCCGCCGCCCGAGCAGACGCCGGAAGAGGCTACCTTGGCAGCCTACAGGAAGGCATTCGGGTGAGCTGGCCCTGCTCCGGTCTTCATCGACCTCACGAACAACGGCGGCGTCGACGGCAAGGGCAAGGCCGGCGATGTCTATGGCAGCATGCGGGGCGGCAGCAGGCGGGCGTAGACTTTCTTTAATGTTTTAGTTAATGTTTAAGCGGACTTTGGCCGGCGTTTGACCAGCCATCTATGTTTAATTATGTTTATTTATGTTTTTTCACGTGAGTTGTTTTTTTTTTCACGCCGGCACATTTGGGTTAGTCTCCCCGTTGGACGGTCAAGCGGATCCATTTTAAAATGTGGACACGCATGTCCGTCTGATCGATCCAAACGGATGAAAAGCGGACAAAGCGTGCATCCGTTTGGGTCGGCCCGTTGAAGTTGCTCTTAGGTTCGCGGCGTCTGTGCTCGTCCGCTGACAGACAACGCGACCAGGTGATCCGTCGAGTCGAAGCCGGATCGATTTTCGGTGTGCCGCCGTAGCGAGCCGAGTTCGACAGGAGATCAAGTGTTCTGGCAGCTCCACGCGGCGATTTATAAATTCGTGGTGTTTCGCCGCGCCGTCACGTCAATCATGAGTACATCGATCTGCTAGCCGTTGCTGCTCCGCAGGCATTGTCGCCGCTGCGTGATCTGCCGCCGCCGCTACCTCAATCTACACGCATCGTAAGAGCAACTTCAATAGGAGTACCCATTTTGTCCGCCACCGACCGTTCGGGTCAGCATGAAGAAAAATGGCGGCCCAACACGGAGATCTATTTTTATTGTGTATCCGCTTTGTGTCCGCGCGGACCCATTTCCGGCCTAAATTTGAGACACATTTGGGTCCGAAGCAGACACAAAGTGGACGCTTTCTACGTCTCTCTCGTCCGCTGCCGATCCCTCGTGGCCCACCTGCCATCCACTCACAAAATATTTTTTTCTCTCTCCCTTCTCTCTCGCGCTAGCCATGGCATAGGTTCGGTCACGCCGCCGTGCCGCACGCAGCAACAGCAGCTCGCGTGCCCGGCCCGGCCTCGCCCCGTCCCGGAGGAGGAGGAGCTCTCCATGGCTCGGGAACTCACGCGCCGGGGCCGGGCCGGCAAAATCCGGGGGCCTGTGCGAAATAAAAAAATGGGGCCCTATCTCACTAGATAAAATGAATTATCGAGGAATTATAAAGTATGTGATATAATGTCTAACATAACTACTCTGTAGTACAGAAACACAAGATACAACAGATGAATAAAAATAAAATAGAAGTGATACGGCAGCAGATATCAATTGAAGATTATGTGTCAACATTGGCAATTAAATGTACTGTCTTACTCACCTAGTCTCGTGTTCTGTCAATTGAAGATTATGTGTCAATATTTGGCAATTAAACGGACTGTCTTACTCACCTAGTCTCGTGTTCTGTCTGGTTGAACTGCTATACTGTGTTCTTTAATCAAGGAGGCATCATGCAGGAACCTATCTCTCTAATGATCCATGCGAAAAGTTAACTAGAAAATAGAAATTAAGATAATAGGAGTAGAATTAGGAGTAGAAGCTAGCAGTATCCTCTCTGAGAACCCGAGATCACCTGAGGAAAATCGATGGATGCGAAGTTAAGAACTTTACTGTATTTGCAATGCCGAAACTATCGTACCACGGTCTCCTCATCCTGCCTCTGCCTTTCGCACTATCGGCCGTGGCGGCGTCGCTGGATCTAGAAGTCTGGAGGATGCGCATGCGCCGGATGCGATCGATCTAGCAGAACTGAACACCGCCGCGTCGTTCGGTTTCCGATCGAGCTGATTAGTTTTTTTTTTTATGAGGAGAGGTCGAGGTATCGAGCAGATCAGCATGCCTGGCGGCTGGCATCGAGCAGCGGCCTGGTGGACTCATGCGCGGGGGGAGTTACGCGCCAGGGGCAGCGGCCCTGCTCCACGCGCGGCCCAACACCTCAGGAACAACATGTATATAGGCATGTACATTTTTTGGGGCCCCTCAATTTTATGGGCCCTGTGCGGGCCGCACAATCTGTACAACTATGGGCCCGGCCCTGTCACGCGCCCGGCACGGCCGCGCCCCACCACGCACTAGGAGGAGCTCGCACGCTTGGCACGACCGCGCCCCACCACGCAGCAGGAGCGCATGGGCAGGGGCAGAGCAGCGGCGAGCTGTGGTGGGCGGGGCGCGAGCTGCGGCGGGCGGAGCAAGCTAGCGAGGTGGTTGCGGCGGTCGCGGGGCCGGGGCGAGCTGCGGCTGGCGCGACGCGCACGAGCCGCGGCGGGCACGGCGAGCGTCTGGCCTGGGGCCGGGGCGAGCGGGCGCTGGCGACACGCAGAACGCGCGAGAGCTGCAGCACGGGAGCGGGGCGGGGCTATGCGGGAGCTCGCTCACCAGGTGTTCAACTGAATGCCGACGCGGACATGCACAAAATGTGTCTGTCTCCCATGGGGCGTACAGACCGACCCAAACAAAAAAGCGGACACGGACGCGCAGACGGGCGACCCAAACGGACAAAAAACGGACAAAAATGATATCCGTTTGGATCGGCCCGTTGGAGTTGTAAGTCTCGAGGTTCCGAAAGTTTACGCTGGTACATCTCCACGTGAAGACCCAGTTAAATCAATCCTTTGGCATTAGTACTAGTACTTCTAGTAAGTGAGCAATTCCCACAAATCAGCTCATTCTCTGAGATTCGATTGATTTCTCAAGTCCTCCGTGGTACTACTACTGTTGCAAGTAAACTAACCAGGTGCTATCTCTTTTACTCCGCATATTAAATTCTGTCAAAAAAAATCTACCGACTTGTACTACTTTGTGCACATAGATTTTATCTACTCATGGCATACATGAAATACGATTTTTCGCTGCTGGATCGTGACACAAGGTTTACCCTATGGTAAGTTAAGATACGGGCGTTGTTGGCACATGCCGACTATGATGATGCACTAGACAGTTTTGGGAAGAGCAGAATTCAGGACTGGATTGATGATGAGAAAAGAAGGGATCGTAAGGCTTTGTCACAAATTTAACTCCATTTGCATAATAATATTTTGCAGAAAGTTTTGAGCGAGAAAATTGCTGCTGTTCTATGGTTAAAGTTGAAAGGGATTAGCATGACAAAAGATCTCACTAGCAAGATGCATCTGAAGCAAAAATTATTCTTGCACAGGTTATCCGACGAAGGTAATGTTTTGAATCATATTTCAGAATTTAAAGAGATCATATCCAATTTACTGCAATAGATCCTAATTACTGGATTATTTTACTTGCCACTGAGTTATACTTGTATACCTAGACCTCTGAAGAATGAACGAAAGAGTGATGATAATAGCAACGGTTGTGCCCTAGCGGTGGGGCAAAAAGAAATTGTAATTAGTTGGAAACTAGTGGATACTGCTCAATGCCGTATATGTACTCCTGTTGAGTTTTAGGTGCTTCTCGATGTTTGAAATGAGGGGAACCAACGTATATTTTGAGAATACTTCAGAAATTAAAGTGGGCAGAACCTAAACTGTACATACTGTTCTGTTCAGCTGTAGGTAAAGCTGGTCCACCTAGTCACTTACAAATAACATTCTCAAGAGATGACTGAGACATAACAAATGCGAAAAGCTCCCGCAAAAAGGAAAAAAGCATGTGACAATTGATTACTGCAAAATCTCATGATAAACCAAAATAATACACATGGGGTGCACTGTGGAAGTAATGTAAAGTTATCAAGCAGCAGACCCCGTTTCTTTGTTTCTTCCATGACATGAAACAAACGAACAATTCGATGGTCTAACAAACAAACAATTCGGATACAGGTAAATCTAGCCCTGCGCTTCATCATATTCAGAGTATGATGCCTTCGGTCTGCAGATCACACAACAAAATTACGAATCCTCACGACACATGAAGGGATAGAGACAGCCCTGGTATTCCCCGTTCAGCCGCTGCACACGCATGCTCCGGAGATGCACCGCGAAATAGTCGTACTTGTCCATCTTGAAGAAGACGTACCCATTTCGTGAATGCACGTTGCTAGCGCTCCTGACGACATCGGCCGCATCAACGTCCGCGACCAGCCCCGTGATGATCGGATATAGCTCCACTTCTCTTTCTAGGGTGCACTGTTTGAAGACACGCGTAATACTGCCCTCCGGCGGCTTCGGTAGGCTGTAGAGCCGGAGCACAAGGAACTTATTTATGCACACGAACCACAACTTCTCATCGTCTCCCTTGCCATAATCCACGAACACGCCACACTTCGGCGTCACCAACAAAGAAGCTCCCCCTGTGCGCATATCCAGCATCAACGTCATCATGAGATCCGTCATGTGCATGCATCCAATACTCTTGAACAGCGCGGTGCCAACCCGAGCTGCCTGTCCACCATGAGTACCACCAATGCACCAGCCACGGGTCCTCATATTGCTGGCCCGATAAAGAAGGGTGCTCCAGCTGCTGTCACCAGCGGAGCCACCTGAGTGCACAAATGTCTGGTAGATCCACTCACCATGGTGGTCACCAGGTACCGCCACCACGCACACCACCTTGAACGACACATCTTAGGCTCCAAGTCTGAGCAGACGCCTATTATTGGCAGCTACTGCATCATCACTCAAGATGGCAGCGCCAAAGAAGAAGCAATACTGGTTGTTTGCCACCGGAGGGAGTTCCTGCAACTCATGGGTGACAGGGTTGTATATCGCAAGCATGACCAACTCGTGAATGATGAGTCGTTCATGGCAAAGGAGGAGAAGTGTCAGGGATATTACTAGCAGGTGTAAACCGGCTAGAGTAAACCGGATTATGATAATATAGTTGTATAATTGTAAGCTCAGTAGAGGTTACGGCCCATGAAGGCTTAGGGCCCATATGTAAAGTTCACGGTTTGTAAACCGTTCTATTATGTAAACTTGAGATACAAGGAAGAAAGAGCAGAGACCGAGGCGGGCACAAATATGAGCCGACATCGGGACTCTGTAAACCGGACCGGGCGTCACCTCTATATAAAGGGACGACCGGCGACGGTTCAAGAAGAGACAACCTGTCGAGACGCAGGCAAGCGATCCGCTCCCTGTTCATCGACGCCCAAGCAATACCAAACCAAACTAGACGTAGGCTTTTACCTTCATCGAAGGGGCCGAACTAGTATAAACCCTCCGTGTCCTTTGTGTGCTTTTAACCCCTTCAAGCTAACCCGTGCGATGGTTCCATCATTAAGTCCGTTAAACCGGACATCTGCCGTGCTAATTCCACGACAGTTGGCGCCCACCGTGGGGCCTCCGCATGATGATTTCGAGTTCTTGAAGGGCAGCTTTGAAGGACTCAAGGGCTACGCGGTCGGCCGGATGACCAAGAGTCGTCGCGGCCGGATCTACATCGACGACGCAGGCTGGGGACCGGAGGCCGATTCAATCGAATACGGGTACCGGGTTCCCTTCGGCGGCATCCACGTCTTCATCGGCAAGATTGGTGAACCGGGACCTGAGCCGGACGTCTTCCCCAACATCATCGAGCCGGCTCAGCGTGCGAGATCGGCCCGGGTTCAGCCTGCCATGAAGCGCATTTTCGTCGGAGCAATTCACGGAGTCCAAGCCGAGGACGGATCAGATTCTGGTGGCGAGACAGTTGTCTATTCCGACGATGAATCATCATCCGGAGAGACTAAATCCTTGTATCTGTTGCGGGACGGCCGATCTGAGGGTGTGTCCGACGGGGATAGTATTCCGGACCCCTTTGATCTGCCAAACCGGGTGGCTGTCTTTATGGCCGGATCACAGCCTACGCCGCAGCCCACGGTGACCGGGGCGTTCACAGCCGGAGCAGGGGGGAGCGGGCAAGCTCCCTCGACCGCTGACGCTCTATCAACCTTGGTAGAGGAGTTGACAGCACAGGCAGTAGCAGTGGTGGCTCCCGCAGACAAGGCGCAGCACGATGTAGAAATCCAGCAGCTGAGGGGCCGGATCGAGCAAGCAAGAGAGGATCTGAAGGCAGAGAAAGCTATGATAGCAACAAGACAGGCAGAGCTGGATTCTCAGGCTTTTCAGTTAAGGATGGATCAGGCCTCTGCGCAGGGAGTAAGGGATAGAAGGCACCAGTCTCGTTTACCGCCGGTCTATGAGGCGATGAATCTCTTCGGGACGCCAGGAGCGGGAGCCAGCAATGATCCGGAGGTAAACCGGAGGACAGCACCAGTGAGGGGTGAACCGGTCCAACAGCCCACTGCGGAGCAGAATCGACGTATTATATCCACACCTCACATCCCCACCCCTCCGGGTCATTACTCAAACCCTTTGGATAACATTGTTGCTGCCGCTTCACGCCTGTCCGCTTTACCCATTGAGGGGACATCCCCCGTCGCAATGGAAGCACGCAGGGTCAAGGATCTGCTTAACACGGCATTGACACAGCAGCAAGCGTATTCTTATAGCAGGGAGAGGCTTCATTCAACACCCCGCCACAGCCGGAGTTATACTAGGCATTGGGAGGAACCGGAGGTGTCCAGTAGTGAACGGAGGCGACACCGTCACAGACAGGATAATCCGGCGGGTGCAGAGGCGCAAGCTCAGGAGGTAGCAAACCGGGTTAGATCTGCGGTCCGCGAGGAGATCCACCAAACGACGCCGGTTCACACAACCACAGCAGAAACATGAGTCACGACGAGTTCCTTTGGGGTGCAGTGTCTTGTCCCCGCTCTACGGAGCGTGAAATTACCCAAGGATTTCAAGGGTCCACGTAAAGTGCCTAATTACACAGCAAATTTGGCTCCAGAAGCTTGGGTTGAGAGTTACGAGATGGCTATGGAGATGCTGGACGTGGATGAAGCGGCTTGCGCGAAGTATTTTACCATGATGCTTGAAGGTACAGCCCGGACCTGGTTAAAGGGCTTGAAGGTACAACGGACCGCCGGGCGGTAGTTCAGTCCCCGGGTTTCACGGTCCGGGTCACCAGGGTAATGGTTCCGGATCAGGATATCATGGCGGCAATAACAGTCACAATCAAGGAAATCATCAGTATGGTCAGGGTGGTTATAATAACCAAGGTAACCATCAGTATGGCCAAGGTGGTTATAATAACCAGGGCGGCCAACAGCAGGGCCAGGGTAATCACAATAACCAAGGCAATCAGCAGCGTCAGCAGCAGCAGCAATCCGGATATCAGAGTAATCCGAAGGAGCTGAGTAGTGGGCAATATCATGTGTTCACTACGAGTTTGTGCAAGCGAGATCAAAAAATCTTAAAGTGGGCGGTCCATGCGGTTGAACCGGCAACACCACAATTCTTGCGTTGGTCGGAGCAACCTATTGTGTGGAGCAGAGAGGATCACCCGCCGCGAGTTGATAATCTGAGCCAGTTAGCCTTAGTGATAGCGCCACAGGTGGGTGGCTTCAAATTCACCAAGGTTCTTATGGACGGCGGCAGCAGCATCAATATATTGTACTATGAGACTTTCTGTCGCATGGGGCTGACAGATAAGAAGCTAAGGAAGTCAAACACAGTGTTTCATGGAGTAGTGCCAGGTAAATCAGCTTACCCGGTTGGGAAAATTGACCTAGAAGTTACCTTTGGAGATGAACAAGATTCCAGGTCGGAGATGATAACCTTTGAAGTTGTCAAGATCCGGAGCCCGTATCATGCCTTGTTCGGACGATCGGTTTACGCCAAGTTTATGGCTAGGCCGTGCTATGTTTATCTACAGCTCAAGATGCCGGGTCACAAAGGAACCATCACGGTTCATGGAAGTCGCAAGATTGCATTGGAGTGCGAAGAAGGAGACGCTGCTTATGCGGAGGCAGTATGTGCTACGGAGGAGTTGAAGTTTTACAAGGACAATGTTGATCCGGCAGATATGTCCCCGTTGAAGAAGCCAACTACAGAGCATGATCCGGCATTGAAGTTCAAGTCTGCAGAGGAGACCAAGCAAGTCGACTTTATGCCAGGCGATTCATCCAAGCAGTTCACTATCAGCGCTAACCTTGATCCTAAATAGGAAAGCGCGCTCATCGAGTTCATCCGTGAGAACCGGGATTTCTTTGCATGGAAACCTTCTGACATGCCAGGTATACCGAGGGAACTCGCTGAGCACAGTCTTAACATTGATCCGAAGTTTAAACCGGTCAAGCAGTATCTACGCCGCTTCAACGAAGAAAGGCGCAAGGCTATAGGAGAAGAAGTGGCCAGGCTTTTGGCCGCAGGGTTCATAGTTGAAGTTTTTCACCCGGAGTGGTTGGCTAATCCGGTGTTGGTATTAAAGAAAAATGGAAAGTGGAGAATGTGTGTGGATTACACAGATCTAAACAAAGCTTGTCCAACCGATCCTTTTGCTCTCCCTCGTATTGACCAGATCATTGATGCTACGGCGGGATGTGAGCGGCTAAGTTTTTTGGATGCATATTCAGGATATCATCAGATCAAGATGGCAGTTAAGGACCAGGAGAAAACAGCCTTCATAACTCTTTTTGGTGCTTTTTGCTATGTGTCTATGCCTTTTGGGCTCAAGAGTGCCCAAGCAACTTACCAGCGTTGTGTACAGAATTGTCTTAAGGGGCAGATAGGGAGGAATGTTCATGCTTATGTGGATGATATTGTGGTGAAATCAAGGAAGGAGGAGACGCTGATAGAGGACCTCAAGGAGACCTTTGACAATCTTCGAGCCTATAAAATGATGCTTAATCCGGAGAAGTGTGCTTTTGGTGTTCCGGCGGGCAAGCTCCTTGGATTCTTGGTGTCAAACAGAGGAATAGAAGCCAATCCGGAGAAGATCAAGGCAATCACATCTTTGACTAAAACGGCTCGCATCAATGATGTTCAGCGTATCGCTGGCCGGATCACAGCATTGAGCCGGTTCATCAGCCGTCTGGGAGAGAAGGCAATTCCGCTTTATCAGATGCTGAAAAAGATACACCGGTTTATATGGAGTGAGGAGGCAAACGCTGCGTTTGAGGATTTGAAGCGGCAACTGGCAGAACCACCGGTCCTTGCTGCCCCTGTTGATAATGAGCCATTGCTGTTATATGTCGCCGCCAACACACGGGCAGTCAGTGTGGCAATCGTGGTCGAGCGCAAGGAAGCAGGAAAGGAATATCCGGTTCAACGTCCAGTCTATTATATCAGTGAAGTTCTCATTGAATCCAAACAAAGGTACCCGCATTGGCAGAAGCTGGTATATGGTGTGTTCATGGCAAACCGAAAGTTGAAGCATTATTTCCAAGGCCACCCAATAACTGTTGTCAGTTCAGCTCCATTGGGGGATATAATCCAGAACAGGGAAGCTACTGGCAGAGTGGCGAAGTGGGCCATTGAGCTTAGCCCACACGGATTGAAGTATGTGCCACGCACCGCTATCAAATCCCAAGCATTGGTGGATTTCATCAATGATTGGACAGAACTGCAAGCGCGAGAGGAGAAGCCGGATCTTACATACTGGACGATTCATTTTGACGGTTTAAGGCAGTTAGAAGGCTCGGGGGCTGGAGTTGTGTTAACTTCCCCGCGAGGTGACAAGTTCTGTTATGTCCTCTGTCTAATGTTTCCTTGTACTAACAATGCAGCAGAATATGAGGCATTGCTTCATGGCCTACGGATGGCTAAGGAGATGAACTTGAGCCGGGTCAAGTGTTTTGGTGATTCAGATTTGGTGGCGCAGCAAGTATCCGGCAAGTGGGATTCAAAAGACCCTCTCATGGCAGCTTACAGACGAGAAGTTGAAGCAGTCGCAGGATATTTCAAAGGGTATCAGGTGGATCACATAGACCGGCGAAGGAATGAAGCGGCTGATGCCCTGAGCCGGCTAGGTTCTCAACGTAAACCGGTACCACCGAATACTTTTTTGGATGAGCTGCACAGTCCATCAGTTCAGGTACCATCGGAGGAAGATCTGGCCGTTCCTGTCCGGAGGCACAGCTAGTTGCAGCACTTCATGTTATTCCGGATTGGACGCTCCCATACTTGGCATATCTAAGCCGTGGGGAGTTGCCGGACGACGAGATCGAGGCAAAACAGATAATCCGGCACTCCAAGTCCATGACAATTGCAAACGGAGAACTTCACCATCGCAGTGTTTCTGGAGCGTTTCAGCGGTGTGTGTCATCTGAGGAAGGTTGTGATATCCTTCGTGAGATCCATGAAGGGGATTTTGGTCATCATGCCGGTTCAAAATCCTTGGTGGCTAAAGCTTTTCGACATGGGTTCTATTGGCTGACAGCCCATGCTGATGCAGCGGATTTAGTCCGGAGGTGCGATGCTTGTCAGAAATTTTCACGACGTGCTCTTGTTCCGGCACAGGAGCTCCGGATGATACCAATTACTTGGCCGTTTGCGACTTGGGGGCTTGATATGGTTGGGCCCTTCAAACGATCCCAAGATCAAAAAACTCATCTGCTGGTGGCTGTGGATAAGTTTACAAAATGGATTGAGGCAGAGCCTGTGAGCAAGTGTGATGCGGTAACAGCGGTTAAATTCATCAAAAAGGTAATTTTACGGTTTGGCTTTCCACACAGCATCATCACAGACAACGGCACCAATTTATCTAAAGGAGAGATGGAAGAGTTTTGTCAACGGGAGCATATTCGCCTAGATGTGTCTTCTATAGCTCACCCTCAATCCAATGGTCAAGCTGAAAGGGCTAATCAGGAGATTTTGCGAGGTATCAAGCCCCGGCTTATGACTCCCTTGCAAAGAACACCAAGGTGATGGGTTGAGGAGTTACCTTCTGTCCTCTGGAGCATCAATACTACGCCAAACCGGTCCACATGTTATACACCTTTCTTCATGGTGTATGGTGCTGAAGCGGTCCTTCCAAGTGATATCCGTCATGATTCGCCATGGGTGACGGCTTATGTTGAAGCGGCCAATGAGCAGGCAAGACAGGACAGTTTGGACCGGCTGGATGAAGAGCGTGACATAGCAGCAGCACGGTCCGCGATTTATCAACAGGACTTGCGCAGATATCACAGCCGCCGGATCAAAACCAGGACGTTCCAGGAGGGAGATTTGGTACTCCGGCTCATCCAAGACCAAACAGACATGCACAAACTATCCCCGCCTTGGGAAGGGCCCTTTGTGGTCAGCAAGAATCTACACAACGGTTCATATTACCTGGTGGACGTTCGAGAGCACAAGGACTCACGGACATCAGAAGAAGAGACAAAGAGGCCGTGGAACATCGCTCTCCTGCGGCCCTACTATACTTGAGCCATGAGCTCTGCTGTATCCTATGTATATATTATGATTAATGAATAAACCGGCGCCCTCGATAAACCGGGGGGTCAGCTCTTTTTTCCAATATAAGTATCTTATGGTGATATCCATCTACAGTATATTCCTCTTGTTATATATCATTTTCATTAAGAAAATAAGATGCTTTGATCAGCCTATCTGGCTATGCAGGACAATTCTATAAGGGACCAAAGAGGGTTTTTTCCGCAAGGCGCAACTCCCATATAGGTGCTCTGATTCTAAAGTTACTAAAGGCTTCCTATTCAAACATAGGTCGTATTCGAACCAAAGAGAACATAGCCATTTCTGTTCAAACATAGGTCGCATTCGAACCAAAGAGAGCATAGCCGAATTCACAAGGGGGCTACACGGTCGTATTCGAATCCTAGCTCAACCCCTTGTGGTCCGGTTTACATGGTTGTATTCGAACCATCGGCCCTTTGGATCGTATTCGAATCCATTGATTGGCTCAAATCTCCACGGTCACAAGGGGGCTACACGGTCGTATTCGAATCCTAGCTCAACCCCTTGTGGTCCGGTTTACATGGTCGTATTCGAACCATAAGCCCTTTGGATCGTATTCGAATCTATTGATTGGCTCAAAATTTTAAAGCCACTGGGAGCCACAAGATCGTATTCGAATCTTAGCTTAACCCCTTTGGTCCGATTTTACTGATCGTATTCGAATCAGACG
>LR738712.1:661817143-661863066 GCA_902687465.1 Secale cereale
CATTGATTGGCTCAAATCTCCACGGTCACAAGGGGGCTACACGGTCGTATTCGAATCCTAGCTCAACCCCTTGTGGTCCGGTTTACATGGTCGTATTCGAACCATCGGCCCTTTGGATCGTATTCGAATCCATTGATTGGCTCAAATCTCCACGGTCACAAGGGGGCTACACGGCCGTATTCGAATCCTAGCTCAACCCCTTGTGGTCCGGTTTACATGGTCGTATTCGAACCATAAGCCCTTTGGATCGTATTCGAATCTATTGATTGGCTCAAAATTTTAAAGCCACTGGGAGCCACAAGATCGTATTCGAATCTTAGCTTAACCCCTTTGGTCCGATTTTACTGATCGTATTCGAATCAGACGCCTTGATATAGAGCCTGGCAGCTCACAAAAAGCCTCGACTACATGATTTTATTTGCAAACCTGTGTTTTTTGTATTTCTGTTCTCATGTGTTTATATGGTTCTTTGATCCGGAGTGGGACAACTTCAAGGTTGACTACATATCTTCAAAAGTCTGGACACAGAGCTCCAGCATTATTTAAACCGGTAGTTCTTGTAAACCCGGAATAATTGGGTACGCCCCAACGGAGCCAAGAGCTTCCTCGGAAATAACAATGTTCGCCGGATTAAGGATATCAAGCATACTTAATCACAGGTATGAAGTTATTTCTGGTATAAGCAGACACTTGTTTGATATATTTTGTGAGCAATTTAATCGGTCCGGCGATAAACTGCTAGGACATCTTTTAAGTGTTATCTATGCAGAAACAGATAGTACGCAAGATAAACCATATCAGACAAGATTCAAATTGGCAAACGTCAAAGAAAACTTGGGACATCCGGATCAAGACGGACAATATTTTAAGCTATCCTATTACAAGGCACAGCAAGCCTGAACGGATTAAAGTTTTTCGGCAAAATAATACTGCAGCTACAAAGATAAACTGTGTGGCCTATGCTTCCTCCTGCTGCGACGGCTGATGATCGACCTGTTCCGGAGCTTCTTCGTCTTCTTGAAGCGGCTGAAAGTCAGGGACGCACCAATCGATTTTTGTTAAAGCACGGAAGTACATCTCTTCCGTAATAAGATCAGACGGATCAACATCTGGGGCGAAAGTGTGGGGGCGTGATGACCCACAACCGTAAGGGATCTATTGCAGCGTTTTCGATAAGTAAGAGTGTCGAACCCAACGAGGAGCAGAAGGTATTGATAAGTGATTCTGAGCAAGGAATAACTGCAAGCACTGAAAGATAACTTTTTAGGGGTTTTCTTGATATAAGCAACAGGAAAGTAAAAGCGAGCAAAGTAAAAAGCACTGGAGAGTAACAAGTGGCCCAATCCTCTCTGAGCAAAGGAGAGGCCTAGCAACTGAACTTATAAAGGCTAAAGTGTTCTTGAGGACACACGGGAGAGGTAGTCATGTGCTTTCGCCATATTCCGTATCGGTACTATGTGATGTGTTGATAAGTGTTGAGTGGGTGGATCTATGCTAGTACACCCTCTAGACTAAGATGAGTGCACTCTTATAATTAAACACCTTGCAAGCATCCGCAAATACAAGATAGTATTTAAGGCAAAAGCCTAACCATAGCAATACGATCGATGATCCATTGTTCCCTTGTGCAAAAGCGTGCGAACTGGGGTTCAGGTTTCTGTCACTCCGGCAGCCCACCGTAAGCATTCTTTGTACACAATGTATTCCCCTAGGTCCTTAATAAGGCGAAGTGTTGAGTGTTCGACTCACACAACACCACTAGGAAAATAACAACACAACTTAAATATCAAACAACACATATTATTTCAACATCATATGACTACTAACAAAAAGACTTCTCCCGTGTCCTCAAGAACTAAAGTAACTACTCACAAGACATAAAAGAGATCATGATCAGTGGAGATAGATGGATGATAAACAATCTGGACACAATGATATTTCTCCAACAAAAATCAATAGCATTCACCACAAAGTAGTAATCAACACCGATAGGGTAGAGAGGATAGATAGTACAGATTACAACACAAGTTGCAATTGTGAGATGAGATTGGATGAAGATGTAGATGGTGCTGATGTTGGGGATGATGTTGATGATGATGTCGATGATGCCCGTGACGATGGTGATGACGATGGCGATGATCTCCCCTTCCGGGAGGTGATCTCCCCGGCGGAATCTGCCCGCCGGAGATGGCTTTTCTTCTCTGTAGGTTTCCGCCACAGAGAGGCGGCGGAACTCCGTAAACTCTCCCCCTTTTAGGATTTCTGGATGACGAGGAGTATATAGGCCAGAGGGGGGAGCCTGGAGTGGGCCAGGGGCTCCAGGCGCCCTCCCGGCGTGGCCAGGGTGGGGGCCGCGCCAGGTGGCCGCCTGGGCACCCTGTGGCCCCCCTCTGGTTGTTCTTTTGCGTATCTTCGTGATCCTTCTGGAAAATACCCTCCGTCGATTTTCAGGTAATTTGGAGGTATTCTTCTTCAGCAACTCAGCGTCCACTTTTTACCGCTGAATCCTGCGTCTGCTGCTTCGGCACCGGAAAGTTGCAAACTGTGTAAAATAGGCCAAAACAACATAAGAACATCATCGTAATGTGAAATATATCAATGAATAAGGATGAATTACGATATAAAATAGTGATGCATTTTGGACGTATCAGGGCGCACTGGTGGGATTAGATTTACGGTATCATAAACCGGTCGATCCACCCGCTCATTCTGTAAATCGTATGCCGGATGATACCTGGTCAAGTCTGATTCAACAGCAAGTTTGCTGGCAAGAGGACGCATTTCCTTCGTCAAAGCATGAAGGTCTTTACCAGTGAAGGCCGATCCATCTTCTTTGGTGCTGGGATACCCGTTCAGAGCTTCTTCCGGATCGAAGTCTGGAACCCACGCTTTGGCTCTGGTGAGCGCTACAAGAGAACCGGCTCGGGCAGCAGACTTCTTCACCTCTTCCAAGCGTGCAGGCAAGATAGACAACTTCTCCAGAGTGCCTTGGATGGTGGTAGGGGCCGGTTTATTAAAAGACATCACGCTTATAATCCTTTGAGCGCCGGAATACAGCTGCTCAACTAGAGTATAAGAGGCCTTGAGTTTCTTCCGCAAGTCATCCCCAAGATGGGTGACGCGGCGCCCTGCATATGATTATCACAGTTAAACCGGAGCGGAATAAAAATTGCAAAGATGAAAGCATGTGCAAGTTAAGTATTTACCAAAGACGGCAGAAGTCATAAGCTCTATTTGCCGCCTTAAACCGGACAGTTCTTCTATCACCGGGTTAAGAGCTTCTTCAGCATCCTTCGCTCTCTTTTCAAGAGCATTTTTCTGCACTTCCTAGGTTGCCCGTTCCGATTCAAAATATTTCTTCAATTGTTCAGCAGTAGTCAAGCTCAGCGCCAGATCTTTTTTGGCCTTGGCAGCAGCAGATTCAGTTTCAGCAAGTCTATTCCGGAGCTCAGTTATCTCTTCAGCCCTCCGGATCAAATCAACCTGCAAAGGAAATCAAGTGGGATAAATGACAAGTTCAGACAAGTCTCAAGCACATAACCAAGTTATCCACTTGACACTTGGGGGCTAATGAGCAATTGAAGTATCAAAGAGTGACAATTAAAGACAAGTCTCAAGCACACAAACAAGTTGTCTCCTTGACACTTGGGGGCTAATGGGCAGTTGAAACTTCGAAAGAAAGATTCAGACAAGTCCTAGGCACATAAACCGAGTTATGCCCCTGGCACTTGGGGGCTAATGTAAGATCATTTGCTCACAGTTGGAAGTACCGGTTCACCTTCTAACATAGCTAAACCGGAACTTGGGGGCTACCATGATATACACTAAACCGGCGAGTATCTTACAGATCTATAAGGACGAAGAAACAGGTTTCTACAGAAAGCTAAGGTAAAAAAGATCTACGCGGTAAGGAAAAGAGGAAGTTTATGCAGGTCTATTACAGAAGAACTGCGGGAGTCTTATACAGAGCAAATGGGTCTAAGGGTGAACTGAGAAGTATAGATCTAAGCATAAAGTTACGGAACAGGAGCAAGTTTCGAAGATAAATCTAAGGTTAAAACTACTACGAGCATGGCGTATAGGATGAGCAGCCGAAGCTTTTTAAGGTCTAATGGCGGAGGCATGGAAGAACCCTAAGCTGCAGATCTACAGCAAGGGAAAAAGAGATACCTGAGGCAGAAGGAAACATCAGGCGGCGAGTTATCTGGTCGCGTTCAGGTTGATGCAGCGGCCGGACTGGCAGGCGACGGCGAGCTTGACGAACGACGGCGGGAGCTCGGGTGCGGAGACGGAGGAAGAAGAAGCAGAAGGGGAAAGAGATGGGTCTCAGCGGTATTTATAGGCCGAGGAGAGACGAAACGGTAAGTGCGGGATTTGAGAAAGAAAGAGATTGGATAAAGATTCCCTGTCGCCTCGATTCTCGGGATGGCCTTTAAAGCAAAGATAATAAACAGCTGTGTGCGATAAATGTGGAAGTGATGTCACGGTCGAATCAAACGATTTTCAAGGATGACGTCATAGCCGGTTTACAAAAACTAAGAAGATGCAAGAAAGAAGGTTATGCAAGATTGAGAAGACTGATATGAACAAGTTCAAATCATTCTGGGGCCTAATGTCAGGGATATTACTAGCAGGTGTAAACCGGCTAGAGTAAACCGGATTATGATAATATAGTTGTATAATTGTAAGCTCAGTAGAGGTTACGACCCATGAAGGCTTAGGGCCCATATGTAAAGTTCACGGTTTGTAAACCGTCCTATTATGTAAACTTGAGATACAAGGAAGAAAGAGCAGAGACCGAGGCGGACACAAATATGAGCCGGCCTCGGGACTCTGTAAACCGGACCGGGCGTCACCTCTATATAAAGGGACGACCCAGCGACGGTTCAAGGACAAGAGACAACCCGTCGAGACACAGGCAAGCGATCCGCTCCCTGTTCATCGACGCCCAAGCAATACCAAACCAAACTAGACGTATACTTTTACCTTCCTCGAAGGGGCTGAACTAGTATAAACCCTCTGTGTCCTTTGTGTGCTTTTAACCCCTTCAAGCTAACCCGTGCGATGGTTCCATCATTAAGTCCGTTAAACCGGACATCTGCCGTGCTAATTCCACGACAAGAAGGTTCTCCAAGGAGTCCACGATGAACCACGGGCCATCGGGTAGAGACAGTGGAATGTTCGCTTGGATGTTGTTGGCCTTCTCGGCGAGTTTGGGTGATGCAATTTGGTCGATGGGACTAAATAATATGGAGCGAATAGCCAAATCTTCCGGTGAGAAGACCTCTTGAAAAACGCCACAGAGCATAGGTGGTCGGTGACGGAGAAGGATGCCACGGTCGATGATCAAATGGCACCATGTTTTGCAGGCAAGCATAGAGTGGGCGATGCTTGTCGGATCCGGCATGCATGAGAAGATGTTTGCCTGGATGTCTTGGTGGAGGAGGTCGACATAACACATCTCAGGTGCATCCATGGTCATCTTGGATGGATCTCCACTTTCTGCACAATTGCACATTCACAAAAATGAATTACAGTGAATTGTGTCGGATAACACGTAATGGTGATATTTTTGCGCAAAATTCACAACGGTGACACTGCTCTCCAAATTTAATTGTCATCGATATGTGCAACATCAATGGTGGTTGATGGTAAGAAAACCACGAGGGACATATATGGACACATCAGGCATATACACCGTACTTAGACAACAAAAGACTTACAATTTCTCGCTGCCCAACCCCTCCTTTTCCCCATAGGCCGTGGTGCATCCTATAGATTGACCGCGACACAACCCCTCTACATGTTTGTGTATGTCTCCACCACCTCTGGCAGGCTACTCCTTCAATTTTCCTCTACCCTGATGTAAGGCAAGACGATGGATATCCCCTACCATCACACGGCAAACATGTTCCTATTGGTCAAGTTGCGGGGCAAGAGATTGAGCGGTTCACTAGAGAGCTGGGAAGCGCTTCAAGATCCAACCCATCTCTATCCTTGGAAGCATCACCTCTTCCCCTCCCCCCCCCCCGCCCCCCCAAAAAAGGCTGGCGTCGCCCGCACCCAAATCCCCATTTTCTCATCAACCCCTTCTCCTCTTGACCTAGAAAATCCCGATGATGAAAAGTCGAAAGAAGTCTACTGATGACCAAATCCCACATGAATGAAAGATGGACAAGGGCCACTAATTCTCATGTCGCTCTATCACACTTCCCGATTCATCCGAAACACCACATCTATTCTCCCCAATTTGACGTGCTTTCTATTTACAAATTAAAATAGCTTGCAAGAAAAAAATTGGTTAAAGATTTGGGAATCATACCAAAGGACTCCCCACCCTGTCCTAGGGTGATTTCTAGATCTGTAGATTTGCGCCGCTAGAGTTCTAACCTTATGATGATTATGACGACTATGAGGTGTGGCGGCGGAAGGATGTTGAGACCTTCGCTCTAGGGGTTATGGTGGGAGGAGTTAAATAGGTGTCACCGTTTGGATTTATGTATATTGTGACCCATGTGGCGATGTGTGGCGTCTTATACACATATGGCTGGTTTTGAGGCTAATATTAAATGAATGTAACAATTCAGCATGTTTTTATTGTTATCTAGAAAAGGTACATGGCATGTTTTGGGTAAAATATGTATAGTAACCCGCAAAAAAATGCATAGTTAGAAATATTCACAAAATTTATGTCTGAGCACAATCTCTATTTTCTTCTTGCAAACCGTAGCCCACCATACATGAACAGTCTAAGGCTGTGTTTGGTTCGGCTTCAGCTTCCAACTTCTGGGTCCAAAAGCCATAAGCTGAAGCAAAGGGGTAAATTTACAAAGCAGCTTTTGAGAATCTGCAGCTTCTTTGTAGTGTAAATTTTGAAGCTGAAATATCCCAACTTTTCAGCTTCTCAGCTTCTCAGCTTCTAAACCAACCATTTTTGCCTGTCCCCTAAAACCGAGTAGTATTTACCCATCAATGCCACCATTGTTTCACAGCCGTTTCAGCCAAACATCCGTTTCAACCAAACAGCTTCCAGCTTTTTCACAGCAGCTTTTCACAGCAGCTTTTCCACAGCAGCTTTTTCAGAATCTGCAGCTCAACCAAACACAGCCTAAGATGTCTAATCTTATTTTACAACCTACCGATGGAGCGTGCAACCTCCTATGAGCCATCCCATACGAAATAGGAAAGTTCTGATGAAAAGACTGCACTACTTGACCATTTTCCTAAATCCATGCACATTTTCACACTCATAAACATTTTTCTAAAATTCATGATTATTTTCTAAACATTGCACATACATTTTTATAAATACATTATCATTTTTAAAATTCATGTTTGTAAAATTAATGATCATTTTAAAATTTTAATGATTATATTTTATAAATTTCTGAATATATTTAAAAACCCATGTGTGTTTGGAAAATCATGGATTCTAAAGAAGTTTTTGAATATTTTCTTAATTTTTTTGAATATTTCCATTCAATCTATGAATACTTTTTCTAATCAGAAAACTGCCTGAAAAACTAAAAGCAAACAGGAAAACCATAAGAAGAAAAAAGCTAGAAAACCGGTTGAATGCGGCCACCCAGACACCAAACTGGGCCGGAGGTCATTGGAGGACCCGCGGGCTCCTCCCTCTTTGGGGTTGGGCCCTGGCGGACAACTCGGGGAGGCGCCCCCCTGCCCGCCGTTCCCGTTCCCCCCACCGGCGACGGTGAGGATGGCGGCGAACCACCTGAGGCGGCACGCGATAAAGGCGAGGCCTCAGGTGCCGTCAAGGAAGCTGCCCGCACCGGCGAGGTCTGAGATGGCAGACCCAACGCTGAGGAGAATGGATTCGGCGCGGAGTTCCTCGCGGGGCTTCCCAGGCGAGGCGCCGCACCATGGCCGGTGATTGCTGCTCGGGAAATTGCTGGTTAGTAATTCCTTCTCTCTTCCTACTTAGTTATTTGTTTCCCCATCATTCAAGGTAATCAAATACGCTTGCTGCTGATCGATATTGCACAGTCAATCACTTTCCATTACACACATCTAAAGCTACACATACAAACTTGAACCTACGAAATAAACCACTGTCTAACATCTACGGTTAGACGCGGTTCTACAAACCATCATTCGCATCACAGAGTACAGAATGTAAGGGAGTAACATCACAGAGTACATGTACAAGCTTTTAAACTGAAGTTTTGAAGGGATGTCTAGAAACGATTTAGTCCAGATGACAAATCCGTCATGCAACAAGTACAAATTAACTCACTGTCACCGTAGAAAAACGTTCAAATTATTCAGTGGAAGACCCTCATGATTACATTCCATAAGAATAGTAAACAATACTGAAGCCTTACATTTACCACATTAGTTCGACAATAGTAAAGTCATAAATGTAGTTAGACATCTTCATCTTATTTAGAGGATACAAACAAGGCACACGATATAACATGTGTTGCTGAAGATCTTCCACACTCTGGTTAATATTCCAGAGCTCTCATTCAATAGGTTGCAGCACAAAGACTACCTCCTTTACATACATTGGTTATTCTTCATCTGTTTTCTTTGTGAAGCTTTCCCACCTCACAACCACATGTACATTGAAATGATCGTACACCTTGTCGAAGAGCCGGAAATAAGCAATTCTCCATGTTTTCTTGAACAACAGTGCACAAAACACCACCCAGAGCCCCACCAAAAATCCCAGCAGAAGCCCAAAGTCAAAGGTCAGTGGATTAAATTCTTCCTTGTTGCTTTCGAGATCGCCATGGATGGAAGGATCGTTTCTTGAACAATTCTTGTCGACAGGAGGCCCACAAAGTCCACTGTTGCCGATGTATACAAGTGACTAGTTGTCCGAATTGACGGTGTCAAGTTGGGGGCCAGAGGGTATCCTTCCAGACAAACTATATTAGGATAGGTATATGTAGCTCAGAGATGTCAGAATTGACAAGCTCGATGGGATTTCACCAGAAAGTCTATTTGGAGAAACATCAAGAATCAGATCTGTGGAGCCTCCCAAGTCACAGCTTCATCAAAATGCATTTTGTAGGCTAATGAGAGGAGTTGCTATTTTAGTACGACCAACTAAGAACTAGCCATGCTGAAGGAGAATGAGTGAGTGGCTACATGCCTACATCAACATTCTAAGCCAACTTTTCCTGATGCATATAGAATGCAGATTCCTCTTCTTGACCTGCTAGGCTGCTACTACTATACTAGCTATGAGCTATATTTGTATCCCATTATAAGGAATTTGTTGTCATGTTACAATAAATAGAGGGCTTTGATGATGGATCCTGAACAAATAAATATTACAGTATGGAAAACCCAATTTTGGAAGTTGGTACATATTAGAATAAATCCGAGGCATACCGTCGATCATCCGAGGATCAAACAATCACACGAGCACGACACCGAGATTCGTTAATAAGGTTCACCGATATGGCTACGTCCCCGGGGCTTGACTATGGGCGCTCCTCCCCATGACACCGCTACAATACCGCACCAGGTCGCCCTGGACGCTGACACATGCCACCGGCTTCCCCTGCGTTCATGTGCTATTATGTTGGCATAGGTTACATCGTGTGTCTACCCTCGCTATATAAGAGAGGCCTAGGATACAAGTGGCTGATACGTCTCCAACGTATCTACAATTTTTTATTGTTCCATGCTATTATTTATGATGTCTTGGATGTTTAATGGGCTTTGTCATACACTTTTATATCATTTTTGGGACTAACCTACTAACCCAAAGGCCCAGTCCAGATTACTATTTTTTGCTTGTTTCAGGGTTTTGCAGAAAAGGAATATCAAACGGAGTCCAAACGGAATGAAACCTTCGGGAGACATCACGCACGGGGGACTTGAGAACCACGTCAGGGGAGCCACGAGGTGCCCACGAGGGTGGGGGGCGCCCCCTGCCTCGTGGGGCCCTCGTGTGTCCCCCGGTGTCCTCCTTCCTCCTATATAAGTCTGCGTACCCCGAAACCATCAGCAACAGAGAGAAAACCCTAATTCCACCGCCGTAACCTTCTGTTCCCGTGAGATCCCATCTTGGAGCCTATTCTGGAGCTCCACCGGAGGGGGGGGGATCCATCACGGAGTGCTTCTACATCACCATCATCGCCCTCACCATGAGTTGTGAGTAGTTTACCACAGACCTTCGGGTCCATAACTAGTATCTAGATGGCGTCTTCTCTCTCTCTGGATATCAATACAAAGTTCTCCTCGGTATTCGAGGAGATCTATTCGATGTAATCTCTTTTTGTGGTGTGTTTGTCGAGATCCGATGAATTGTGAGTTTATGATCAAGATTATCTACGAGAAATATTTGGTTCTTTTCTGAACTCTTTATGTGTGCTCATAATATCCTTGCAAGTCTCTTCGAATTATTGGTTTGGTTTGGCCTACTAGATCTATAGTTCTTGCAATGGGAGAAGTGATTGGCTTTGGGTTCAATCTTGCGGTGTCCTTTCCCAGTGACAGTAGGGGCAGCAAGGCACGCATTGTATTGTTGCCATCGAGGATAAAAAGATGGGGTTTATATCATATTGCTTGATTTAATCCCTCTGCATCATGTCATCTTGCTTAAGGCGTTACTCTGTTCTTATGAACTCAATACACTAGATGCATGCTGGATAGCGGTCGATGTGTGGAGTAATAGTAGTAGATGCGGGCAGGAGTCGGTCTACTTCTCTCAGACATGATGCCTATATACAATGATCATGCCTAGATAGTCTCATAATTATTCGCTTTTCTATCAATTGATCGCCAGTAATTTGTTTACCCGCCGTAGAATATCGCTATCATGAGAGAAGCCACTAGAGAACACTATGGCCCCTGGGTCTATTCTCAAGATATCAATCTACATCTACTTTACTTTTTCCGCTTTTACTTTCTGTTCCTATAAACAAAAATACCAAAAATATAAACTATCATCTCTATCAGATCTCACTTTCATAAGTGACCGTAAAGGGATTGACAACCCCTTATCGCGTTGGCTGCGAAGTTCTTATTTGTTTGTGCAGGTGCGAGGGACTCGCGTGTGATCTCCTACTGGATTGATACCTTGGTTCTAAAAAACTGAGGGAAATACTTACGCTACTGTGCTGCATCTCCCTTTCCTCTTCGAGGGAATACATAGCAAGCTCGAGAAGTAGCAAGAAGAATTTCTGGCGCCATTGCTGGGGAGGCTTACGCAAAATTCATATACCAAGTACCTATCACAAACCCTTATCCTTCGCATTACATTTTTGCCTCTCGTTTTCCTCTCCCCCACTTCACCCTTGCCATTTTATTTGCCCTTCTTCTGTCATGTGTTTATCGTTCGCTTGCTTGTTGTTTGCTTGTGTGTGTTGGATTGCTTGCTTGTCACTATGGCTCAGAACAATACCAAATTGTGTGACTTCTCCAATACCAACAATAATGATTTTATTAGCACTCCGATTGCTCCTATTACCGATGCTGAATCTTGTGAGATCAATGCTGCTTTGTTGAATCTTGTCATGAAAGATCAATTCTCCGGCCTTCCTAGTGAAGATGCCGCTACCCATCTAAACAACTTTGTTGAATTGTGTGATATGCTAAAGAAAAGGGATACGGATAACGATATTGTTAAATTGAAGTTATTTCCGTTTTCACTTAGAGATCGTGCTAAAACTTGGTTTCCTCTTTGCCTAGAAATAGTATTGATTCGTGGAATAAGTGCAATGATGCTTTTATCTCTAAGTATTTCCCTCCTGCTAAGATCATCTATCTTAGAAACGATATTATGAATTTTAAACAACTAGATCATGAGCATGTTGCACAAGCTTGGGAGAGAATGAAACTAATGATACGTAATTTCCCTACACATGGTTTGAATCTATGGATGATTATTCAGAACTTTTATGCTGGCTTGAATTTTGCTTCTAGAAATCTTTTAGATTCGGCCCCAGGAGGCACTTTCATGGAAACTACCTTAGGAGAAGCTACCAACCTCCTAGATAATATCATGGTTAATTATTCTCAATGGCACACCGAAAGATCTACTAGTAAAAAAGTGCATGCTATTGAAGAAATTAGTGTTTTGAGTGGAAAGATGGATGAACTTATGAAATTATTTGCTGCTAAGAGTGCTTCTTCTGATCCTAATGATATGCCTTTGTCCACTTTGATTGAAATTAGCAATGAATCTTTGGATGTGAATTTTGTTGGTAGGAATAATTTTGGTAACAATGCTTATAGAGGGAATTATAATCCTAGGCCTTTTCCGAGTAATTCCTCTAATAATTATGGTAATTCCTACAACAACTCTTATGGAATGTTGCCTTCTGAATTTGAAACTAGTGTTAAGGAGTTTATGATCTCGCAAAAGAATTTCAATGCTATGCTAGAAGAGAAATTGCTTAAGATTGATGAATTGGCTAGAAGTGTGGATAGAATTACTCTTGATGTTGATTCTTTGAAACTTAGATCTATCCCACCTAAGCATGATATCAATGAGTCTCTCAAATCCATGAGAATTTCCATTGATGAATGCAAAGAGAGAACCGCTAGGATGCGTGCTAAAAGAGAGAATTATATTAAAGCGTGTTCTTCTAGTTATCACGAAAATAAAGATGAAGATCTGAAAGTTATTGATGTGTCTCCTATTAGATCCTTGTTTTCTAGTATAAATCTTGATGAAGATAGGATTGGAGATGATTCTGCTTTAAGGTGTCCCAATGATTCGTAGTTTTTAGATCTTGATGCTAAAATCGTTAAAAGTGGGAGTGAAGAGATTAAAACTTTGCATAGTGATGAAGCCACTACTTTGGATTTCAAGGGATTCAATTATGATAATTGCTATTTGATTGATTGTATTTCCTTGTTGCAATCCGTACTAAACTCTCTGCATGCTTATAGTCAAAATAAAGCTTTCATCAAACACATAGTTGATGCTTTGATGCAATCTTATGAAGAAAAACTTGAGTTAGAAGTTTCTATCCCTAGAAAGCTTTATGATGAGTGGGAACCTACTATTAAAATAAAAATTAAAGATCATGGATGCTATGCTTTGTGTGATTTGGGTGCAAGTGTCTCCACTATCCCAAAAACTTTGTGTGATTTGCTAGGGTTCCATGAGCTTGATGATTGTTCTTTAAATTTGCAATCTTGCGGATTCCACTATTAAGAAACCTATGGGAAGAATTAATGATGTTCTTATTGTTGCCAATAGGAATTATGTGCCCGTAGATTTCATTGTTCTTGATACAGATTGCAATCCTTTGTGTCCTATTATTTTTGGTAGACCTTTCCTTAGAACAGTTGGTACAATTATTGATATGAAGGAAGGAAAAATTAGATTCCAATTTCCGTTAAGGAAAGGCATGGAACACTTTCCTAGAAAGAAAATCAAATTACCATATGAATCTACTATGAGAGCCACTTATGGATTGCCTTCCAAAGATGGCAATACCTAGATCTATCTTGTATAGTGCCTAGCTAGGGGCGTAAAACGATAGCGCTTGTTGGGAGGCAACCCAATTTTATATTTTTTGCTTTTGCTGCTGTTAGGGAATAAATATTGCATCTAGCTTATGTTTAGATGTGGTTTCATGTTTTGTTTAGTGTTTGCGCCAAGTAGAACCTTTGGGAAGACTTGTGTGAAGTTAATGTGGTCTTACTGTGAAAAACAGAATCGTTAGCGCTCGCTAGAATGGCCATCAGATTTTACTGGAGCGTGCTATTTAGTTGATTCTTTTTGCAGATGATTAATAGACAAATTCCTCACGTTTACCAATTTAGTTTGAATTTTTTGGAGTTACAGAAGTATGTGAAACCTGCAGATTACTACAGACTGTTCTGTTTTTGACACATTCTGTTTTTCATGTGTTGTTCGCTTATTTCAATGCATCTATGAGTAGTATTGGCAAGTATGAACCATAGAGAAGTTGGAATACAGTAGGTTTAACACCAATATAAACAAAGAATGAATTCATTGCAGTACCTTTGAGTAGTGGTTTTGCTTTCTTATACTAACGGAGCTCACGAGAATTTTTGTTTAAGTTTTGTGTTGTGAAGTTTTCAAGTTTTGAGTATTGCTTTGATGGACTATGGAACAAAGAGTAGCAAGGGCCTAAGCTTGGGGATGCCCATGGCACCCCAAGTAAAATTCAAGGACAATCAAGAGCCTAAGCTTGGGGATGCCCCGGGAAGGCATTGTTGGAAATATGCCCTAGAGGCAATAATAAAAGGATTATTATTATATTTCCTTGTTCATGATAATTGTCTGTTATTCATGCTTGAATTGTATTGTACGGAAACAGCGATACATGTGTGAATACATAGACCACAGCATGTCCTTGGTAAGCCTCTAGTTACTAGCTCGTTGATCAACAGATGGTCACGGTTTCCTGACCATGGACATTGGATGTCATTGATAACGGGATCACATCATTAGGAGAATGATGTGATGGACAAGACCCAATCCTAAGCCTAGCACGAGATCGTATAGTTCGTAATGCTTAAGCTTTTCAGTGTCAAGTATTTGTTCCTTAGACCATGAGGTTGTGCAACTCCCGGATATCGTAGGAATACTTTGGGTGTGCCAAATGTCACAACGTAACTGGGTGACTATAAAGGTACGCAACGGGTATCTCCGAAAGTGTCTGTTGGGTTGGCACGAACCGAGACTGGGATTTGTCACTCCGTATGACGGAGAGGTATCTCTGGGCCCACTCGGTAAGACATCATCATAATGAGCTCAAAGTGACTAAGGAGTTGGTCACGGGATGATGGATTATGGAACGAGTAAAGAGACTTGCCATGATGAGATTGAACAAGGTATCGGTATACCGACGATCGAATCTCGGGCAAGTACCGTACCGATAGACAAAGGGAATAACATACGGGATTAAGTGAATCCTTGACATCGTGGTTCATCCCATGAGATCATCGAGGAACACGTGGGAACCAACATGGGTATCCAGATCCCGCTGTTGGTTATTGACCGGAGAGTCGTCTCGGTCATGTCTGCGTGTCTCCCGAACCCGTAGGGTCTACACACTTAAGGTTCGGTAACGCTAGGGTTGTAGATATATGCACACGGAAATCCGAATGTTGTTCGGAGTCCCGGATGAGACCCCGTACGTCACGAGGAGTTCCGGAATGGTCCGGAGGTAAAGAATTATATACAGGAAGTCCAGTTTCGGCCACCGGGAGCGTTCCGGGGGTCACCGGTAGTGTACCGGGACCATCGGAAGGGTCCCGGGGGTCCACCGGGTGGGGCCACCCATCCCGGAGGGCCCCGTGGGCCGTAGGGGGAGGGGTACCAGCCCCTAGTGGGCTGGCGCACCCCTCATGGGCTCCCCCCATGCTCCTAGGGTTAAAACCCTAGGGGTGGGGGCGCCCCCTTTGGCTTGGGGGGTAAGAAACCCCCCCTTGGCCGCCGCCCCCCTAGGAGATTGGATCTCCTAGGGCCGGCGCCCCCTGGCCCCCTATATATAGAAGGGGGAGAGAGGGCAGCCGCACCTCAGCCCCTGGCGCCTCTCCCCCCGTTACACTTCCTTCTCCTCCCGCAAGGTCTCGGTGAAGCCCTGCAGCTTTTCCCGTTGCATCCACCACCACGCCGTCGTGCTGCTGGATCTCCATCAACCTCTCCTCTCCCCTTGCTGGATCAAGAAGGAGGTGACATTGCTGTACCGTACGTGTGTTGAACGCGGAGGTGCCGTCCGTTCGGCGCTGGGATCATCGGTGACGAGGATCACGACGAGTACGACTCCATCACCCACGTTCCTTCGAACGCTTCCGCGCGCGATCTACAAAGGGTATGTAGATGCAGTCCTTTATGCTCGTTGCTAGATGACTCCTTAGATTGATCTTGGTGAAGCATAGGAAATTTTTTGAATTCTGCTACGTTCCCCAAACAGTGGCATCTGAGCTAGGTCTTTGCGTAGCATCTTGCACGAGTAGAACACAAACAAGTTGTGGGCGTTGATTTTGTTCAATTCTCTTGCCGTTACTAGTCCAATCTTGATTCGGCGGCATCGTGGGATGAAGCGGCCCGGACCGACCTTACACGTACGCTTACATGAGACTGGTTCCACCGACTGACATGCACTAGTTGCATAAGGTGGCTGGCGGGTGTCTATCTCTCCCACTTTAGTCGGATCGGATTCGTTGAAAAGGGTCCTTATGAAGGGTAAATAGAAATTGACATATCACGTTGTGGTTTTGGCGTAGGTAAGAAAAGTTCTTGCTAGAAACCTATAGAAGCCACGTAAAAAACTTGCAACAACAATTAGAGGATGTCTAACTTGTTTTTGCAGCACGTGCTATGTGATGTGATATGGCCACGAAGATGTGATGAATGATATATGTGATGTATGAGATTGATCATGTTCTTGTAATAGGGAATCACAACTTGCATGTCGATGACAATGACAACCGGTAGGAGCCATAGGAGTTGTCTTATTTATTGTATGACCTGCGTGTCATTGAATAATGCCATGTAATTACTTTACTTTATTGCTAAACGTTAGCCATAGTGGTAGAAGTAATAGTTGGCGAGACGACTTCATGAAGACACAATGATGGACATCATGATGATGGAGATCATGGTGTCATGCCGGTGACAAAGATGATCATGGTGCCCCGAAGATGGAGATCAAAGGAGCAAAATGATATTGGCCATATCATGTCACTTTATTTGATTGCATGTGATGTTTATCATGTTTATGCATCTTGTTTACTTAGAACGACGGTAGTAAATAAGATGATCTCTCACTAAAAATCTCAAGAATTGTGTTCCCCCTAACTGTGCACCGTTGCTAAGGATCGTTGTTCCGAAGCACCACGTGATGATCGGGTGTGATAGGCTCTAACGTTCGCATACAACGGGTGTAAGCCAGATTTACACACGCAATACACTTAGGGTTCACTTGACGAGCCTAGCATGTACAGACATGGCCTCGGAACACGGAAGACCGAAAGGTCGAACATGAGTCGTATAGAAGATACGATCAACATGAAGATGTTCACCGTTGATGACTAGTCCGTCTCACGTGATGATCGGACACGGGCTAGTCGATTCGGATCATGTATCACTTAGATGACTAGAGAGATGTCAATCTGAGTGGGAGTTCATTAAATTTGATTAGATGAACTTAATTGTCATGAACTTAGTCTAAATTCTTTACAATATGTCTTGTAGATCAAATGGCCCACGCTCATGTCACCCTCAACTTCAACGCGTTCCTAGAGAAATCCAAGCTGAAAGACGATGGTAGCAACTATACGGACTGGGTCCGTAACCTGAGGATCTCCTCATAGCTGCCAAGAAAATTTATGTCTTAGAAGCACCGCTAGGTGACGCTCCCGCCCCGGCAAACCAAGATGTTATGAACGCTTGGCAGTCGCGTTGTGACGATTACTCCCTGGTTCAGTGCGGCATGCTCTACATCTTGGAATCGGGGCTCCAAAAGCGTTTCGAGCACCACCGAGCATATGAGATGTTCCAAGAGCTGAAAATGGTTTTCCAGACTCATGCCCGAGTTGAGAGATATGATGTCTCCAACGCATTCTATAGCTGTAAGATGGAGGAAAATAGTTCTGTCAGCGAGCACATACTCAAGTTGTCTGGGTTGCACAACCTCTTGTCTCAGTTGGGAATGAATCTCCCAGACGAAACGGTCGTCGACAGAATCCTTCAGTCGCTCCCACCTAGCTACAAGAGCTTCGTGTTGAACTTCAATATGCAAGGGATGGAGAAGTCCATTCCCGAGGTGTATTCAATGCTGAAATCAGCGGAGGTGGAGATCAAGAAAGAGCATCAAGTGTTGATGGTGAATAAAACCACTAAGTTCAAGAAGGGCAAGGGTAATAAGAACTTCAAGAAAGACGGCAAAGGAGTTGCCACGCCCGGTAAGCCAGTTGCCGGGAAGAAGCCAAAGAATGGACCCAAGCCTGAGACTGAGTGCTTTTATTGCAAGGGAACGGGTCACTTGAAGCGGAACTGCCCCAAATACTTAGCAGACAAGAAGGCCGGCAACATCAAAGGTATATGTGATATACATGTTATTGATGTGTATCTTACCAGCGCTCGTAGTAGCTCCTGGGTATTTGATACCGGTGCAGTTGCTCACATTTGTAACTCAAAGCAGGAGCTGCGGAATAAGCGGAGACTCGCGAAGGACGAGGTGACGATGCGCGTCGGGAATGGTTCCAAGGTTGATGTAATCGCCGTCGGCACGCTGCCTCTACATCTACCCTCAGGATTAGTTTTAAACCTTAATAATTGTTATTTAGTACCAACTTTGAGCATGAACATTGTATCTGGATCTCGTTTGATGCGAGATGGCTACTCATTTAAATCCGAGAATAATGGTTGTTCTATTTATTTGAGAGATATGTTTTATGGTCATGCCCCGCTGGTCAATGGTTTATTTTTGATGAATCTCGAACGTGATGATACACATATCCATAGTGTGAATGCCAAAAGATGTATAGTTGACAATGATAGTCCCACATACTTGTGGCATTGCCGCCTTGGTCATATTGGTGTCAAACGTATGAAGAAGCTCCATGCAGATGGACTTCTGGAGTCTCTTGATTATGAATCATCTGACACGTGCGAACCATGCCTCTTGGGCAAGATGACCAAGACTCCGTTCTCCGGAACAATGGAGCGAGCAACCAACTTATTGGAAATCATACATACCGATGTGTGCGGTCCAATGAGTGTTGAGGCTCGCGGAGGCTATCGTTATGTTCTCACCCTCACAGATGACTTGAGTAGATATGGGTATGTCTACTTAATGAAACACAAGTCTGAGACCTTTGAAAAGTTCAAGGAATTTCATAATGAGGTTGAGAATCAACGTGACAGAAAAATAAAATTCTTGCGATCGGATCGTGGGGGTGAATATTTAAGTCATGAATTTGGCACGCACCTTAGGAACTGTGGAATTGTTTCACAATTGACACCGCCCGGAACACCTCGGCGTAATGGTGTGTCCGAACGTCGAAATCGTACCCTCTTGGACATGGTGCGATCTATGATGTCTCTCACCGACTTACCGCTATCTTTTTGGGGATTTGCTTTAGAGACTGCCGCATTCACTTTAAATAGGGCTCCGTCAAAATCCGTTGAGATGACACCGTATGAACTTTGGTTTGGCAAGAAACCTAAGCTGTCGTTTCTGAAAGTTTGGGGTTGCGATGCTTATGTCAAGAAACTTCAACCTAACAAGCTCGAACCCAAATCGGAAAAATGCGTCTTCATAGGATACCCAAAGGAAACGATTGGGTACACCTTCTACCTCAGATCCGAAGGCAAGGTCTTTGTTGCTAAGAATGGATCCTTTCTGGAGAAAGAGTTTCTCTCGAAAGAAGTGAGTGGGAGGAAAGTAGAACTTGATGAGGTGACAGTCACCCCTCCCGAACCGGAAAGTAGTGCAGCGCAGGAAATTGTTCCTGAGGTGCCTGCACCGACAAGGGATGAAGTTAATGATGATGATCATGAAGATACAGATCAAGTTACTACTGAACTTCGAAGGTCCACAAGGACACGTTCCGCACCAGAGTGGTACGACAACCCTGTCTTAGAAATCATGTTGTTGGACAGCGGTGAACCTTCGAACTATGAAGAAGCGATGGCGGGCCCGGATTCCAATAAATGGCTTGGAGCCATGAAATCCGAGATAGAATCCATGTATGAAAACAAAGTATGGACTTTGGTGGACTTGCCCGATGATAGGCACGCCATAGAAAATAAATGGATATTCAAGAAGAAGACAGACGCGGATGGTAATGTGACCATCTATAAGGCTCGGCTTGTCGCTAAGGGTTATCGACAAGTTCAAGGGATTGACTACGACGAGACTTTCTCTCCCGTAGCGATGCTAAAGTCCGTCCGAATCATTTTAGCAATTGCCGCATTCTATGATTATGAGATATGGCAAATGGACGTCAAAACAACATTCCTTAATGGCTTCCTCAAGGAAGAACTGTATATGATACAGCCGGAAGGTTTTGTCGATCCAGAGAATGCTAACAAAGTATGCAAGCTCCAGCGCTCGATCTACGGGCTGGTGCAAGCATCTCGGAGTTGGAATATTCGCTTTAATGATGTGATAAAAGCGTTCGGTTTTATACAGACTTGGGGAGAAGCCTGTATTTACAAGAAAGTGAGTGGGAGCTCTGTAGCATTTCTCATATTATATGTGGATGACATACTGCTGATGGGAAATGATATAGAATTCTTGGAAAGCATAAAGGCCTACTTGAATAAGAGTTTTTCAATGAAGGACCTTGGAGAAGCTGCTTATATATTAGGCATCAAGATCTATAGAGATAGATCGAGACGCCTCATTGGTCTTTCACAAAGCACATACCTTGACAAGATATTGAAGAAGTTCAATATGGATCAGTCCAAGAAAGGGTTCTTGCCTGTTTTACAAGGTATGAGATTGAGCACGGCTCAGTCCCCGACCATGGCAGAAGATAGAGAAAAGATGAGTGTCATCCCCTATGCCTCAGCCATAGGTTCTATTATGTATGCCATGCTGTGTACCAGACCTGATGTGAACCTTGCCATAAGTTTGGTAGGGAGGTACCAAAGTGATACCAGTATGGAACACTGGACAGCGGTCAAGAACATCCTGAAGTACCTAAAAAGGACTAAGGATATGTTTCTCATTTATGGAGGTGACGAAGAGCTCGTCGTAAAGGGTTACGTCGATGCTAGCTTCGACACAGATCTGGATGACTCCAAGTCACAAACCGGATACGTGTATATTTTGAATGGAGGAGCAGTCAGCTGGCGCAGTTGCAAGCAGAGCGTCGTGGCGCATTCTACATGTGAAGCGGAGTACATAGCTGCTTGCGAAGCAGCCCAAGAAGGAGTCTGGATGAAGGAGTTCATCACCGACCTAGGAGTCATTCCAAGCGCGTCAAGCCCGATGACTCTCTTCTGTGACAACACTGGAGCTATTGCCATTGCCAAGGAGCCCAGGTTTCACAAGAAGACCAAGCACATCAAGCGTCGTTTCAACTCCATCCGGAATTATGTTCAAGATGGAGACATAGATATTTGTAAAGTGCATACGGATCTGAATGTCGCAGATCCGTTGACTAAACCTCTTCCACGGGCAAAACATGATCAACACCAGAACTCTATGGGTGTTCGATTCATCACAATGTAACTAGATTATTGACTCTAGCGCAAGTGGGAGACTGTTGGAAATATGCCCTAGAGGCAATAATAAAAGGATTATTATTATATTTCCTTGTTCATAATAATTGTCTGTTATTCATGCTTGAATTGTATTGTACGGAAACAGCGATACATGTGTGAATACATAGACCACAACGTGTCCCTGGTAAGCCTCTAGTTACTAGCTCGTTGATCAATAGATGGTCACGGTTTCCTGACCATGGACATTGGATGTCATTGATAACGGGATCACATCATTAGGAGAATGATGTGATGGACAAGACCCAATCCTAAGCCTAGCACGAGATCGTATAGTTCGTAATGCTTAAGCTTTTCAGTGTCAAGTATTTGTTCCTTAGACCATGAGGTTGTGCAACTCCCGGATATCGTAGGAATACTTTGGGTGTGCCAAACGTCACAACGTAACTGGGTGACTATAAAGGTAAGCAACGGGTATCTCCGAAAGTGTCTGTTGGGTTGGCACGAACCGAGACTGGGATTTGTCACTCCGTATGACGGAGAGGTATCTCTGGGCCCACTCGGTAAGACATCATCATAATGAGCTCAAAGTGACTAAGGAGTTGGTCACGGGATGATGGATTACGGAACGAGTAAAGAGACTTGCCATGACGAGATTGAACAAGGTATCGGTATATCGACGATCGAATCTCGGGCAAGTACCGTACCGATAGACAAAGGGAATAACATACGGAATTAAGTGAATCCTTGACATAGTGGTTCATCCGATGAGATCATCGAGGAACACGTGGGAACCAACATGGGTATCCAGATCCCGCTGTTGGTTATTGACCGGAGAGTCGTCTCGGTCATGTCTGCGTGTCTCCCGAACCCGTAGGGTCTACACACTTAAGGTTTGGTAACGCTAGGGTTGTAGAGATATATGCACACGGAAATCCGAATGTTGTTCGGAGTCCCGGATGAGATCCCGGACGTCACGATGAGTCCCGAAATGGTACGGAGGTAAAGAATTATATATAGGAAGTCCAGTTTCGGCCACCGGGAGCGTTCCGGGGGTCACCGGTAGTGTACCGGGACCACCGGAAGGATCCCGGGGGTCCACCGGGTGGGCCCACCCATCCCGGAGGGCCCCGTGGGCCGTAGGGGGAGGGGGACCAGCCCCTAGTGGGCTGGCGCACCCCTCATGGGCTCCCCCCATGCGCCTAGGGTTAAAACCCTAGGGGTGGGGGCGCCCCCTTTGGCTTGGGGGGTAAGAAACCCCCCCTTGGCCGCCGCCCCCCTAGGAGATTGGATCTCCTAGGGCCGCGCTCCCCCTGGCCCCCTATATATAGTGGGGGGAGAGAGGGCAGCCACACCTCAGCCCCTGGTGCCTCTCCCCCCCCCGTTACACTTCCTTCTCCTCCCGCAGGGTCTCGGCGTAGCCCTGCAGCTTTTCCCGTTGTATCCACCACCACGCCGTCATGCTGCTGGATTTCCGTCAACCTCTCCTCCCCCCTTGCTGGATCAAGAAGGAGGTGACGTTGCTGTAACGTACGTGTGTTGAATGCGGAGGTGCCGTCCGTTCGGCGCTGGGATCATCGGTGATGAGGATCACGACGAGTACGTCTCCATCACCCATGTTCCTTCGAACGCTTCCGCACGCGATCTACAAAGGGTATGTAGATGCACTCCTTTATGCTCGTTGCTAGATGACTCCTTAGATTGATCTTGGTGAAGCGTAGGAAATTTTTTGAATTCTGCTACGTTCCCCAACAGGCATCCCCTCTTTCGTCTTCCTCCATCAGTAACTATACTTGGAGCTATATTTTTATTCACCACATGATATGTCTTTTGCTTGGAGCGTCTTGTATAATATGAGTCTTCGCTTGTTAGTTTGTCACAATCATCTTTGCTGGACACACCTATTTGAGAGAGTTAAATATGGCCTAGGAATTGATAGAACACTCTATGTGCTTCACTTATATCTTTTGAGTTGAATAGTTTTTGCTCTAGTGCTTCACTTATACCTTTTAGAGCACGATGGTGATTATATTTTGAAGAAATTGTTGAACTCTCATGCTTCCCTTATATTCATTTGAGAGTCTATTAAAACAGCATGGTAATGTGTTTAGGCTATAAAACTAGTCTTCAAATGATAGACATCCAATATCAATGTAGTAAAAACTTTCACACTAAGTGCATTGAATATAATGAGATGTTGGATGCTTGATAATTGTTTTGAGATATGAGGATAGTGATATTAGAGTCATGCTAGTGGAGTTATTATGAAATTGAGAAATACTTGTGTTAAGGTTAGTGATTACCGTAGCATGCACGTATGGTGAACCGCTATGTGACGAAGTTAGAGCATGAGGTATTTGTAAAGTGCCAACCTTTGTGTGGAGGTCGGGGGCGCGCGATGGTTAACTCCTACCAACCTCCCCCCTAGGAGCATGCATTGATTGCTTTGTTTTGATGACTCGTAGATTTTTGCAATAAGTATATGAGTTCTTATGACTAATGTTGAGTCCATGGATTATACGCACTCTCACCCTTCCACCATTTCTAGCCTCTCTTGTACCGCGCAACTTTCGCCGGTACCATAAACCCACTATATATCCTTCCTCAAAACAGCCACCATATTATTCCTCAAAACAGCAACCATACCTACCTATCATGGCATTTCCATAGCCATTCTAAGATATATTTCCATGCAACTTTCCACCGTTCTGTTCATATGACACGCATCATATTGTCATATTGCCATTGCATGATCATGTAGTTGACATCGTATTTGTGGAAAGGCCACCATGCATAACTTTTCATACATGTCACTCTTGTTTCATTGTACATACCGGTACACCGCCGGAGGCATTCATATAGAGTCATACTTTATTGTAGTATCGATCTGTAATATCGTGTTGTAATGAAAGTGTGATGATCATCATTATTAGAGCATTGTCCCATGGGAGGAAAGGCTAAATCAATAAAGCTCCTCCGCAAAAAAAAAGAAAAAAGAAAAAAAAGAAAAAAAGAAAGAAAGAAAGGAAAAAAAGGCCCAAAAAAGAAAAAAAGGGACAATTGCTACTATCTTTTTTTCCACACTTGTGCTTCAAAGTAGCACCATGTTCTTCATTGTAGAGAGTCTCATGCTTAGTCATTTTATATACTAGTGGGAATTTTCGTTATAGAACTTGGCTTGTATATTCCAACGATGGGCTTCCTCAAATGCCCTTGGTCTTCGTGAGCATTGGTCTTCGTGAGCAAGCAAGTTGGATGCACACCCACTAGTTTCTTTTGTTGAGCTTTCATACATATTTAGCTCTAGTGCATCCGTTGCATGGCAATCCCTACTCACTCACATTGATATCTATTGATGGGCATCTCCATAGCTCGTTGATACGCCTAGTTGATGTGAGGCTATCTCCCTCCTTTTTGTCTTCTCCACAACCACCTCTTTATTCCACCCATAGTGTTATGTCCATGGCTCACGCTCATGTATTGCGTGAAAGTTGAAAGGTTTGAAATAATAGAGTATGAAAACAAGTGCTTGGCTGAAATCAGGGTTGTGCATGATATGAATATTTTGTGTGATGAAGAGGGAGCATAGCCAGACTATATGATTTTGTAGGGATAACTTTCTTTAGCCATACTATTTTGAGAAGACATGATTGCTTTGTTAGTATGCTTGAAGTATTATTTCTTATGTCAATATAGACTTTTATCTTGAATCTTTCAGATATGAACATTCATGCCACAATTAAGAGAATTACATTGAAAAACTATGTTGGTTAGCATTCCACATCAAAAATTCTGTCTTTATCATTTACCTACTCGAGGACGAGCAGGAATTAAGCTTGGGGATGCTTGGTACGTCTCCAACGTATCTATAATTATTGATTGTTCCATGCTATTATTTATGATGTCTTGGATGTTAAATGGGCTTTGTCATACACTTTTATATCATTTTTGGGACTAACCTACTAACCCAAAGGCCCAGTCCAGATTGCTGTTTTTTGCCTGTTTCAGGGTTTTGCAGAAAAGGGATATCAAACGGAGTCCAAACGGAATGAAACCTCCGGGAGAGATATTTTTGGAGAAAATCACGCACGGGGGACTTGAGAACCACGTCAGGGGAGCCACGAGGGTGGGGGCGTGCCCCCCTTCCCAGGGCGCGCCCCCTGCCTCGTGGGGCCCTCGCGAGTCCCCCGGCGTCCTCCTTCATCGAATATAAGTCTATGTACCCCGAAACCATTAGCAACAGAGAGAAAATCCTAATTCCACCGCCGTAACCTTCTGTTCCCGTGAGATCCCATCTTGGAGCCTGTTCCGGAGCTCCACCGGAGGGGGGATCCATCACGGAGTGCTTCTACATCATCATCACCCTCACCATGAGTTGTGAGTAGTTTACCACATACCTTCGGGTCCATAGCTAGTATCTAGATGGCTTCTTCTCTCTCTCTGGATCTCAATACAAAGTTCTCCTCGGTCTTCGAGGAGATCTATTCGATGTAATCTCTTTTTGCGGTGTGTTTGTCGAGATCCGATGAATTGTGAGTTTATGATCAAGATTATCTACGAGAAATATTTGGTTCTTTTCTGAACTCTTTATGTGTGCTCATAATATCCTTGCAAGTCTCTTCGAATTATTGGTTTGGTTTGGCCTACTATATCTATAGTTCTTGCAATGGGAGAAGTGCTTGGCTTTGGGTTCAATCTTGCGGTGTCCTTTCCCAGTGACAGTAGGGGCAGCAAGGCACGTATTGTATTGTTGTCATCGAGGATAAAAAGATGGGGTTTATATCATATTGCTTGAGTTAATCCCTCTACGTCATGTCATCTTGCTTAAGGCGTTACTCTGTTCTTATGAACTCAATACACTAGATGCATGCTGGATAGCGGTCGATGTGTGGAGTAATAGTAGTAGATGCAGGCAGGAGTCGGTCTGCTTGTCTCGGACGTGATGCCTATATACAATGATCATGCGTAGATAGTCTCATAATTATTCCCTTTTCTATCAATTGCTCGATAGTAATTTGTTTACCCGCCGTAGAATATCGCTATCATGAGAGAAGCCACTAGATAACACTAAGGCCCCCGGGTCTATTCTCAACATATCAATCTACATCTACTTTACTTTTTCCGCTTTTACTTTCTGTTCTTATAAACAAAAATACAAAAAATATAAACTATCATCTCTATCAGATCTCGCTTTCGTAAGTGACCGTAAAGGGATTGACAACCCCTTATCGCGTTGGCTGCGAAGTTCTTATTTGTTTGTGCAGATGCGAGGGACTCGCGCGTGGTCTCCTACTGGATTGATACCTTGGTTCTCAAAAACTGAGGAAAATACTTACGCTATTGTGCTGCATCTCCCTTTCCTCTTCGAGGGAATACAACGCAAGCTCGAGAAGTAGTAGTATCCTATTAGGACACGACTCCATATCCTATCTAAACACAATACTACTCAGAGGGCAACTGTAACCTACCTTGTACACAATATTCGACACAACTCTAACAAACTCCACCTTGCCGAATATTCTCCACCACCTTGAATCTGTCAATGCGTCAAACTTCCATGTACATTAGACTTGAGCTTATCCCATGAGTATCGCTGCTACTCCAAAGACTCCATGTGACTCCACCTGCAATAGTCCCTTCTTTTCTTGACCACAGTCAACACTCGAGCAAAATTAAGTTCCTTGTTACTCTAGTTTGTGCTCTCAACTTCTAGAGTATCAGTCCAGCGCCTTCACACACTGATCATTGACCTGCGTGAAAATGGACAACTCACATATTGGGTGTCACACATAAGAGTTACCTGAACTCAACATCACCGCTCCTTTCTTAACCGCCAAGTCTGAAACTTGAAGGAATTTCACCATCACTTGTAGTCATCCCGAGTCAAATTCGCAGTTGTCTCACCACATGTATGACCACCAGAGCCCTGGCCCGTATCCATGTCCCATGCATACCGCACGCCTCGCCTCTATTACCGCGTCGAGCCTCCGCTGTCCCGGTCGAGTCTCAAGGGTCGCGAAACCACACCACTCAACCCCCACTGCAGAGTACCACTGATCATCACCGACCGATGATGAGTTTCACGCTTCCATTAGACCACTGACCTCCAGTCCAAATTACGAGTCACTCATGTCTACTACACGCTTCTATTCCTGTAGACAGTGTTGGGCCTCCAAGAGCAGAGGTTTGTAGGACAGCTGCAAATTTCCCTTAAGTGAGTAACCCAAGGTTTATCGAACTCAGGGAAGTGGAGGTTGAACGTACCCCTTTCAAGCAACCCTGCAATCAAGATACAAGAAGTCTCTTGTGTCCCCCAACACACCTAATACACTTGTCAGATGTATAGGTGCACTAGTTCGGCGAAGAGATGGTAAAATATGGATGATAGGAGTGGCAAAGCAAAGTAATATAAATCTGTAATAAAAAGTGCAGCAAGCAAACAAGTGGTAAACGTGAGCACAAATGGTATTGCAATGGTGGAAACAAGGCCTAGGCTTCATACTTTCACTAGTGGCAACTCCCAACAACATTAACATAATCGAATCACATGATATTTCCCATAAAACATGCAAGGGGGACGCACCCGGAGGTCATTCCTTTGTGGTCAAGAGAGGACGAGAATTATGTAGGGCTACAAAAGCACACCTCAAAGTTCGTAGTTCTCAATCTATGGATTTCCCAATGTCACCGCGGTCATCCAAAGAGAGTACCACAATCACCACAACATATCTAAAGGATAGTCAAAGACAAGCACCAAGAGACTCTCAATCTTCAATCCACACACAAAAGAGGAAATCACTCATGAAAATATTCTTCTAATCCATGTCCAATAGACCGTTGTCACCTTGGTCTCGGGGATTATACTAGATAAAGACAAGTGGGTACATCAATCCAATACATAGAGGAAGGGGAAGTATCATGGGATCACCCTAGATTAACATAGCCTATGATCACAACGAAGATCACATCATGGGAGAGAGAATTGACCACATAGCTACTGGTAGAAACCTCAGCCCCGAGGAGGAACTACTCCCGCATCATGGAGGGAGGAAGCAACGTCGATGGAGATGAATCCGGGGGCACTTCCCTGTCCCGGCAGGGTGCCGACACAGGAATTCTGGTCCCCCGAAACTTGGTGGCGATGGCGGCGGAGATCGGAATTGCTTCTGGAGAAAAGGGTTCCGGAATCAGGGTTTCCGCGACGGGTGTTAAATATATGCCAAAGGGGGTCGCCAGGGGAGCTAAGGGGGGCCCACGTGGCCTGGCGCGGCGGCCAGGAGGGGGGCCGCGCCCATAGGGCGCCTGGAGCCCCTGTGGCCCCCCTCTGGCCCTACTTTGGCCGCATGGAAGCTTCCGGAACGCTGATTTTTTATATATTTTTCCCGGAATTTTTCTGGCAATTTACGTAATGGGAAAACCTGAAATACAAAAACAGCAGAAAACAGAAACTGGCACTGGGGTGCACTGAGTTAATAGGTTAGTCCAAATATGATCAAAAGTGTATGGAAGTGCATAAATATCATAGCAATATCACACAAAAGAGGCATGGAGCAAGCAGAAATTATAGATACGTTTTGGACGTATCAACATCCCCAAGCTTAATTCCTGCTCGTCCTCGAGTAGGTAAATGATAACAAGCATAATTTATGTGGTGACATGCTATTAACCATATAAGAACTTTTCACAGTCACATGACAAATGCTTACTGAGATAATGAATCTGTAGTAATTAAGTTGCCTCATGAGAATATCACAAAGAACTGAAAGTTTTACAATATGATACTGAAACACTCAATAGATTTGTAGTGAGCATGGTGTGCAAACATGACAAAGTGATACCTCGCTTGCCCCCTTTAGTGAAGCAAAACATAAATGCAGGGGCACCTCCGAAGTTTAAGTGACGACTAGATACAATGATTTCAGAATAAACGATATCATAATCATGCAGAAGACAATGGTACTTTGGGACAATGCACATTATACTCAGAATGATAATCATGCTCTCAATAGTTGGTGCTTTAAAGAAAGAAGGTGGAGACTCTCGAACCGTGGCTTTTGTTGGCAAGGTTGAAAACCCGTGGTCGGAAACAAAAACTAAACATGTACCAGAGCTCTTGGTTTTTAAAACAGAAGTAAAAATTATTTTTTAGAGATGCATATTTCGTCAACGAATGCTAGTAGATAACTCAATTACTTCTCGAGCTGGACAAGTTTCGAGGAACGGCTCCCGCACGAGGACGATCACATCCCCTTAATCTCCTTTGTTTATCACTGCCAAAGTTTTCTGATTTCTCATGAACAAAGCGTGAAGGAGGGTTTGTTTGTTATATATTTTTTAATGAGCCGGGCGCACTCTTTGCCAGTTCCTTCTCGTATTAGGGGTTTGCACATTAGACATGCAATCCCGGGGTGAAGCTTGTCCAACTTAAAAAGATCATGAATTAACTACTACTTCCTCATGAGCTAAAAGAGAGGCACAAAAGAGAAATGCTTTTTTGATTAATTTCGAGATGGTACAAGATAGTCCTCGTTAGGAATGGCAAGTAAATACCATGTATAGGAAGGTATGGTGGACTCATATGGCATAACTGGTTTAAAGGATTTTGGATGCACAAGCAGTTAGTCCGCTTAGTACAGGCGAAGGTTAGCAAAAGACTGGGAGCGACCAACTAAAAGAGCAATGACGGTCATAATCATGCAGAGCGACAAAGCAACATTGAATCGGGCATGGAAGTTATATCGCTACTCAGAAATTAAAGATCATCAAGGCTTGATAGACTTTCTTTACAGTCTTAAATATGCGTGAGCATATGCCAAGTCAATCAAAATAAATTCTTGGAGGAAGATACCACTAAACCATACCACATCATAGGCAAACAAATCATGTTGGTACTTCAATAACACATTAAGAACCCCCCAGCTATTTGAGACTAACCATAAGAAAACATGAACTACTAAGCACCATTATGCACATAGCATTTTTATCATAGACATATGAACCAGTGCAACAGAAGCCAACTCTCTTAACAAGATAAGCATGATAACTAAAGAGAGTTCCAGCGACCAACTAAACAAAAGCTCTTTAAAAAGTAAAGCATGAAAACTAAGAGCTGAACATGACAGTAGCTATTGAAAGACAAAGAACACACACAGCAAAGATAGACATGAAAATTCTATGTTGTGTTCCAGGTTGAAGTGGAGCGTGTTTCTCTCCCACACAAAGAAAGATGGGTTCCAACTCGTTATGAAAAGCAAGAAAAGCTAAAGAAAACTTAAAAGGAAACTAAAAGCAAGACGCTCCAAGCATAGCACATAACACATGAAGTGATAAAAATATAGTGGAACGAAAGACGAACTGATAATTGTTGATGGAGAAGGGGATGCACGGGGGCATCCCCAAGCTTAGACGCTTGAGTCTTCTTGAATATTTCTTGGGGGTGCACGGGGGCATCCCCAAGCTTGAGCGTTTGACACTCCTGAATCTTTTTATCATCTTCCCTCGCACACTTGAAAACTCCCTTCATACATAACTCATCATAATCTGATTAGCGAGGTTAGTACCCTTAATAAAATAATTTTTCCTTGCTGGCAATAAGGATATTCTTGAAGGTCTACTGTTTCTCAAGATTGCCAAAAGGTTTTTGCAAAGAAAAAGCAAGCTCAAGGTTTGCAAAACGAAGAAAAGGCAAAACAGGACAGAATCTGTGAAAAACAGACCAGCAGGTAGTAAATAATTGTTTCGGGGCACTTCTGCAACTCAAATCAAAAAACTCAGAACAGACGCTCGAAAGCCAATTGTATAGAGCACGCTGTAGAAAAAATTCAGACCAAAAAGATGATCTGGTGATTTTATACGAATTTTTCTGTCCAAGGACAGAATCTGTTTCCTGGACAGCACGTCACAACTTTTGAACTTTCTTGCAATCGGAGGCTAAACTTGGCACAAAGCTGAAAAATAAAGATACAATGATGTTGCTACAGTAGTAACAAACATCATGACCACTAAAAACTGAAAGCAAAGATAACAAGGGTTGTCTCCCTAGAGCTCTTTCTTTATAGCCATAAAGATAGGCTTAAGACTTTAATGATGCTCTCGTAGGAATAAGAGCTGAAGAACAAAAGAGAGCATCAAGAAGCAAATACCAAACACATTTAAGCCTAACATGCTTCCTATGCATAGGAATATTGCAATAGAATAATTCATTGAAGCACAAAGCAATAAGCATAGGAAGACAAAACAGGTGCAGCTTCAAAACCTTCAACATAAAGAGAGGGAACTTAATATTATTGAAATATCTATAAGCATATGTTCCCTTCTCATAATAATTTTCAGTGGGATCACGAATAAAATCAACAATATAAGCATCACATAAAGCATTGTTACCATGATCCACATGCAAAAAGGTACTCTTACTCTCCACATAAGCATAATCTTTCTCATTGGTAATAGTGGGAGTAGGATTATCATAAACAACTTGAACACTATAGATTAATTGTGTATTAGGAAGATGGTGTTCAACAAGGGAGTAATTCCCTCCATGATTATGACAAGTTTCATAAGGATAATTTCTCCTTATGTCATAGGTACCTTTATAATCACTATAGATTGGAGTTACAACATCATCATAGTAGAGAAGAGCATTATCATTGCTAGCAACTATATTTGTAAACATGTTGTCTTTATTCTTACTAGCAAAAGAATTATCAATTATCACATCACTAGTGGGTAAAGGATTTGCAATCCTATCATCCCCAAGCTTAGAGCTTTCCATATCATCACTTTCAGAGTTGGTACCAAATAGATTTTCAAGATCATAAGTAGCATTATCATCATTTTCCCAATCACAATAAGTAACATGCATATCATAATCAAAATCATCTTCAATAGTACCTACGGACGTATCATCAAGATGATAATTAAGGCAATAAACTTCACCTTCTTCTTTAAGCTTACAACCGTTAGGATAAAAGTTGATGGGAGGAATATGCTCAGGCCAGGTTGATACCCATTCTTCTTCCTTCTTGCTCCTCTTCCTCCTCCTCTTCTTTTTCTTCTTCTTCACCTTAGGAGGGAGTGGTCGGAGATGAAGCTTCTCCACATATCCTGGTTTATCATTGGAAACAATAGGGGAAACTTGGGAGAAACTCTCCTTTTTATTAGCAGAAATATAAGAGACATTTGTATACTTTGGTAAAGTTCCCTCCTTCTAATCTTACTTATGTAATCATTTTCATGGCAATTAACAACACAATAGAGATGGCAATTTTGCAAAGTGTTTTTTATTCCTATGGCATTAACATCTAGCCAAGAAGTCTTTTCTAATAACTCCTCACACATCAAAAATAACATAAGCTCATCATAAAGATCAGAGGTGATCATGTTATCACACAACTGGTTAACAGTTATGTTTTGAAAGTGCATGCATTGAAAATTAAAGTGACCCTCTATACGGCAAAGTTCACAAGTAAAAGGATAAAGGTCACACAATTCTCTAGCAATTTCATTTAAATCTCTGACCCAAGTGATTGTTCTTTCATGCTTATGTTGCTTACAATACTTCTCTTCTTCAATCATAGGCCTTTCACAAGGTCTATCCACTCCACAAAAATTAACATGCTTATATAAAACTTCATTTTTAGGAATTGGATCATGCATGTTGCAATCATCATGAACAATTTCATTTTCTTTGCAAATCTCTTTAAAAGGTTCATGATGCTTGATCCAATCTTCCTTAAGAATATTAAGATGTGAAGCAAAAGATTTGAGGAAATCAACAAGGAGTTGAGGATCAAGCCCAAACTTAGCACTAAACTTATTAAAACTTGTAGTTTCAACAAAGGACTTAATGCAATCATACTCATAAATTATACCTGACTCTTTACCTTTGTCGATCTCCAAATCTTCAGTGTTGCGTTGAATTCTTTCAAGGAGTTCCCATTTAGCATCAATCTTTTCGTTTGTGAAAGAACCCATAGAGGAAGCATCGAGCAAATCTTTATCCTGTCGAGAGAGCCTCGCATAGAAATTAGTAATAATCATATCTTTGGGGAGCCCATGGTTAGGACATTTTAGCATTAACGTTTTCAGTCTCCCCCAAGCTTGAGCTATGCTCTCTCCGTCATGAGGATAGAAATTATAAACATAATTCCTATTCTCATGGACTTCATGAAGAGGATAAAACTTGGAGTAAAAGAGAGACTGGATCTCTTCCCAATCCAGCAGGTGAGAGTCATCTAGTAGCCTATACCATTCCAATGCTTTTCCTTTCAGTGACAAGGCAAATAATTTCCTCATGACTTCATCTCTTGTCAAACCTGAAATCTTAAACAACTCACAAAGTTCTGTAAGTTTCAACAAATGAATACTAGGATTGACTGTCCCATCATAACAATCATTCCTAATTATTTCAATTATCCTAAGTGGTATTCGGAACGGGATACATTCAGTAGGTGGAGGAGACTTCTCTACCACGGGTGTGGTAAAGCGGCCTTCCCCAAGCAGCGAACTAAGAGTGCGGTTTTCCATAAACATAACTAGTGAAACTAAAAACAAGAAACGAAAAGATTTTAATTGCAAGATCTAGAGAAGGTACCTTCACTTACCTCACTTCCCCGGCAACGGCGCTAGAAATAGCTTGATGTCTACTACACGCTTCTATTCCTGTAGACAGTGTTGGGCCTCCAAGAGCAGAGGTTTGTAGGACAGCAGCAAATTTCCCTTAAGTGAGTAACCCAAGGTTTATCGAACAAAAGGGAAGTGGAGGTTGAACGTACTCCTTTCAAGCAACCCTGCAATCAAGATACAAGAAGTCTCTTGTGTCCCCGACACACCTAATACACTTGTCAGATGTATAGGTGCACTAGTTCGGTGAAGAGATGGTAAAATATGGATGATAGGAGTGGCAAAGCAAAGTAATATAAATCTGTAATAAAAAGTGCAGCAAGCAAACAAGTGGTAAACGTGAGCACAAATGGTATTGCAATGGTGGAAACAAGGCCTAGGCTTCATACTTTCACTAGTGGCAACTCCCAACAACATTAACATAATCGAATCACATGATATTTCCCATAAAACATGCAAGGGGGACGCACCCGGAGGTCATTCCTTTGTGGTCAAGAGAGGACGAGAATTATGTAGGGCTACAAAAGCACACCTCAAAGTTCGTAGTTCTCAATCTATGGATTTCCCAATGTCACCGCGGTCATCCAAAGAGAGTACCACAATCACCACAACATATCTAAAGGATAGTCAAAGACAAGCACCAAGAGACTCTCAATCTTCAATCCACACACAAAAGAGGAAATCACTCATGAAAATATTCTTCTAATCCATGTCCAATAGACCGCTGTCACCTTGGTCTCGGGGATTATATTAGATAAAGACAAGTGGGTACATCAATCCAATACATAGAGGAAGGGGAAGTATCATGGGATCACCCTAGATTAACATAGCCTATGATCACAACGAAGATCACATCATGGGAGAGAGAATTGACCACATAGCTACTGGTAGAAACCTCAGCCCCGAGGAGGAACTACTCCCGCATCATGGAGGGAGGAAGCAACGTCGATGGAGATGAATCCGGGGGCACTTCCCCGTCCCGGCAGGGTGCCGACACAGGAATTCTGGTCCCCCGAAACTTGGTGGCGATGGCGGCGGAGATCGGAATTGCTTCTGGAGAAAAGGGTTCCGGAATCAGGGTTTCCGCGACGGGTGTTAAATATATGCCAAAGGGGGTCGCCAGGGGAGCTAAGGGGGGCCCACGCGGCCTGGCGCGGCGGCCAGGAGGGGGGCCGCGCCCACAGGGCGCCTGGAGCCCCTGTGGCCCCCCTCTGGCCCTACTTTGGCCGCATGGAAGCTTCCGGAACGCTGATTTTTTATATATTTTCCCCGGAATTTTTCTGGCAATTTACGTAATGGGAAAACGTGAAATACAAAAACAGCAGAAAACAGAAACTGGCACTGGGGTGCACTGAGTTAATAGGTTAGTCCAAATATGATCAAAAGTGTATGGAAGTGCATAAATATCATAGCAATATCACACAAAAGAGGCATGGAGCAAGCAGAAATTATAGATACGTTTTGGACGTATCAGTCACCCACTTTTTTCCCGCTGAAATAGGCTTCGACTCTCTGAGCTCTTACGCCGTAGCCCCTCAATCAGCACCGAGTGAAGTCCTCCAGACTCCACCTTCAACATGACTCCATGGTAGATGACCAGTCCACTCTCGCGCCCCGTAGACTTCAAGCTTCGTGTGCACCGTCTTGAATCAACCCCGCATCATAGTCTTGTCGAAACCACACAAGCCCTCGGTCCTGCGCCACGTGTTTCCATGCCCAGAAGTCGGTCACCATCAGCATCACGATCTTATGTCGTCGCTGATCCCACCATCGTCTTCTGTACCAACCGACTTGCGTCAATCGTCAAACTGAGAAGTCTGACCTAGCCGAACATATCTGACTGTACAACACGCTCCAGGCTCCCAAATCATCTCCCACGAATTTCCATGCATCACATGATAATTCCATCTTAGCTGACATGACTTCCCATAATGCCTTCAAGCATCCGTGTTGTGCTAACAAGTTTTCACCCTCATAACCCAAGGCTTCCAGTCCCGTCGAACTTCTCCACCTCAAACCTGGTATCCGTTGACGCCATGGTTCTTCCTACGGCTGACTCTGTGAAAAATTAACCGAGCTTCCACCGCAATGCCTCAAGTACACAAGCAAAACCTGAAGAGGTACACCCCCGTGTACTAATGGAAGAATCCAACCAAACTTGGTCTTTCACGTGATATGTGTGATGGCCTCGCTTGTTAGGGATGATAGACTACCCATATCAATAAGGAATTCCTTCTTTTCCGGGAGCCCATTCGGACAGAACTCCAAAGTTAAGCATGCTCAGCTTGGAGTAGTTTCAGGATGGGTGACCGACCGGGAAGTTGCTCCCGGGTGCGCACGAGTGAGGACAAAGTGCGCAGAAAAGACTAGTTTTGATATGTGGGGCTAGTCAAGATCCCGCCAGGAGTAACGACCATCGGCGGGTGTGTCCGGGGCATTACAATTTGGTATCAGAGCCGATCCTCGCGGTTACACGGATGTTCATGTATCGGACTGGATGCACAGACGTTTGTGCCAAGAGGGAACGTTCCTGTGGCCCGACGAGGACGTCGGTTCCTCTGAGTGGGGGTGTATGTGATGGCCTGGCTTATTAGGGATGATAGACTACTCATATCAATAAGGAATTCCTTCTTTTCGGGAGCCCATTCGAATGGAACTCCAAAGTTAAGCGTGCTCAGCTTGGAGTAGTTTCAGGATGGGTGACCGACCGGGAAGTTGCTCCCGGGTGGACACGAGTGAGGACAAAATGCGCAGAAAAGACTAGTATTGATATGTGGGGCCAGTCTAGATCCCGCCAGGAGTAACGACCACCGGCTAGTGTGTCCGGGGCGTTACAATATGCTCCTGGCTCAATATATGCTAGCTTTGCTTTGTCAAGCCTGTGATTTCTAATGTATACGTATCAATGGATGTTTCTCCGCTGATTGATATATGTTGCCTCCGTCCGTGTCTACGAGGACTCGATCCTTTTTTGGTCCAAAACAAATCCCATATACGTGCACCGTCGCACTGTAACCCATGTGTTCTGCCTTGGGTCAGCAGGCTCTAAGTATGAAGAGGAAGATACTGCTTTAATGTTACTTTGTTCACTGCCAAGTTCTTATACCAATTTTAGAGACACCATATTATACAGTCATGATACTCTCACACTTAATGAAGTTTATGAAGCTTTGAACTCTAAGGAGAAGATGAAATTAATGGTGCCTCATGATGGTTCGAGTTCATACCAAGCCGAGGGATTATATATTCATGGCAGGACAAAGGAGGAGAACTCCAATAATGGAAACAGAGGCAAAGGTAAGAATGGACACAGGGGTCGGTCGCAATCCAAAGACAAGAAATGTTGTAGATATTGCAAGCAGATGGGCATGACATCTCAAAGTGTTTCAAGTTGCAGAACAAAGAAGAGGAAAGGTAACAAACAAGGTGAAAATTCTGGATGTTGCTCGTGATGATAGTTCCTATGATACTCTTGTCGTTATTGATGGATTTGTTGAGACCAATGATGAGTGGGTACTTGACACTGCATGTACTTTTCATATGTGCCCGCATAAATATTGGTTTACTGCTTTTGATTCCACTACCGCTGTTGGTTCCGTTTTGGGTTTTGATAATTCAGCATGCAAGATTGAAGGCATAGGTTTCGTTCGAATCAAGATGTTTGATGGCAGAATCAGAACTTTGACAGATGTTCGGTATATTCCGAAGATGAAGAGAAATCTTATCTCTGTGAGTGCTCTTGATGCAAAGGGGTACAAGTATTCAAGTGGAGATAATGTTTTGAAGGTCACCAGAGGTTCTCTTATTGTAATGAAATGTGACTTAAGTTCGACCAATGGTCTTTATTACCTTTGAGGTTCTACCATTTCAGGTAACGCTACTCCAGTTATTTCAAAGAATTCTGATTGTCATGCTGCTAACCTTTGGCATATGCGTCTTGGACATATGAGTGAACTTGGTTTAACAAAGTTAAATAAGAGAGGTCTTCTTGATGGGTATGAACCTGGTAAATTGAAATTTTGTGAGCATTGTATCTTCGGCAAGCACAAGAGGGTGAATTTCAATACTTTGACTCATACAACTGAAGGAATTAATGATTATGTGCATTCTGATTTATGGGGACCATCTCGCAAGCAGTGATTAGGTGGTGCTAGTTACATGCTGACTATAATTGATGATTATCCGAGAAAAGTTTGGCCTCATTTCTTGAAGCATAAATATCAAGCATTCTCAGCTTTTAGGGAGTGGAAGATTATGATTGAGAGACAAACTGAAAAGAAGGTAAAAATACTTTGCATTGATAATGATATGGAATTCTGTTCTAAGCAATTTGCAAATTAGTGCAAGTCTGAAGGCATTGTCAGACATCACACCGTTCCTTATACTCCTCAACAAAACGATGTTACTAAGCATATGAACAGGACCATTATTTCCAAAGCCGCTGCATGTTGTCCAATGTAGGTTTGCATAAGTGTTTTTGGACTGAGGCCGCTTCCACTGCTTGTTATCTCATTAACCGTTCACCATCTATTGCTCTTAATAAGAAAAGTCCAATTGAGGTATGGTCTGGTTCACTTGCTGATTATTCACAGTTGAGAGTTTTTGGTTGCACTACTTATGCTCATGTTGATAATGGAAAATTGGAGCCTAGGGCTGTTAAGTGCATCTTTCTTGGTTATATGTCTGGTGTTAAAGGTTTTAAATTGTGGAATCCTGAAACTGTGACGACCCCGGCTTAATCGTGCACTAATCATACACGCAATGCACACGATCAAGCCTAAGGACTCACGTGAAGGAATCACAACACAACTCTAAAACATAAATAATTCATACAAGTCATATATTACAAGCCAGGGCCTCGAGGGCTCGAATACATAACATGATGTCTCACACATAGTCAGCGGAAGCGTTAGGTATCTGGGTACAGATACAACACAGAAGAAGATAGGCCTTTTACAAAGGCGGGGCAAAATAAAAGCTACGATCGAAAAGGCGCAGGCCTCCTGCCTGGGACCTCCGATCCTACTCCTGGTCGTCGTCCGCCGGCTCCTCGTAGTAGTACTCGCCGGCCGGGTAGTAGTAGTAGCCAGCCTCGGGCTGGTAGCAGTAGTCGTCGACAGGGGCTGCGGGCACCATGGCTCCGTCGTCTGGTTTATCATGCGGGTAGGACAAAAGAGGAAGCAAAGCAACCGTGAGTACTCATCCAAAGTACTCAGCAAGACTTACATCAGATCTATACTAGCAATGCAATATTTTCAAAGGAGGCTTTATGTGGGTGGACTAGACTGCAGAAAGCCAGAATAGAGAGGGGAAAAGCCTAGTCCTGACGAAGACTAGCATCTTCAGGGTCTTGCAGCAATTAGAAGGGAACAGAGTAGTATGGCTCATCATAATAATGTATAGTGTTTGCAGCAATATCATCTTCATATCACATATCTCAAGTCACCAGTTCTAGTTGTACCGAAGTGGATACAACTCCGAGTGTCCGTTACCGTAGGACAGGCTATCGATAGATTGTTTCTTCCCTGCAGGGGTGCACCAAGTTACCCACCACGCTCGCTTAACTCCGGCCGGACACACCATCAGGTCGTGCCCGCCCTCGGCTAAACGATACGACGCAACCCGACCGGATACCGCCAGAGAGGATCGAGCACGTCGGACTAAACCTATGCCCCCGGGGGTCGGGGCCATCGCCCCGGACGCTCCGTACGTTGCGAGGACGTTCGGTAGCAGACCTAGCAACCCCTTATACAAGCGCGGTTGCATCCTATGTCCAATCCGAACGGGCCGCTCAATCGCTGACGTCGTGACGACTCCGGCTGATGTATACGACGCAGAGCACCCACTCACACCCACGTGGTGGTTAGTGCTATCGGCCCGGAGGCCCTCGGATCAAATATCCAAATCGCTTAGTGTGTTGGGAGCGCGCGGTAACGAGCAGAGCCTACGATACTGTTGGCCCCGTCGTCCCGTCTCGAGGACTTGTGACAAGGACTGGGAAAGACCGGCCACGCCTCGTAGTTATCTCGCGGGTACCCTCACTGGTCACCCGACTCCACAGCTCACGCCTCAAAGGCACTCGCGGGTACCCCTCTGGGTCAACCCGCCTCCAGCCAACATGTGCAGTAGTACCTTCAAAGTGTCTTCAGACGCACGATACCTCTGGCCGCACGCCTTTGTTCCTGGCGACGTCCGGCCTCGGGGATCGATACGTCTTTAAACACGGTATGGTAATCCAGTAACTTCAAAGTGTCCTCAGACGCACGATACCTCTGGCCGCACGCCTTTGTTCCTGGCGACGTCCGGCCTCGGGGATCGATACGTCTTTAAACACTGTATGGTGAAACAGGGCATCCGTGTGGTTTCCATGCCGACGAGGAATCCGAGGAATCACCCTCGTTGGACTCCTATACGACAAGTCCCGTTAGGGTGGTACCGGAGGAATCACCCTCGGCGGTATTCACCATAGCGGATGCACGACAAAAGCTAAGTCGGAAGTGGGAAGAGGAATCACCCTCGGTAACCCACAACGAGTTAGCTATACAGGGACAACATCAGAAGTGAGTTCGGAGGTATCACCCTCGTCACCCGATGTTAACTCTGCGGAGTCGAGCATATTAGGAGGGGGTGTGCGGTGCTGTGAAGAAGGTCAGGGGAAGGGGGCTCGATCGGTTGATCGAGGCAAGGGTACTATGCGAGGCAACTACGAGAGTGTGGGTCCAAGCAGTGCTACCCAACCTATACTAAGCAGTTTATGAATAAATGCAGGTATCAACAATTTAGCAAAGACAGGCTATGCAGCAGTAATAGGAGCAGTAGCAGTAGCAGCAATTCTAATGCAAGAATAAGAGGGAAAGACATAGGCGATATCGGAAATGCTCAAGGGGGGGTTGCTTGCCTGGTTGCTCGGCAAAAGACAAAGGGATCCTCGATGGTGAAGCAGTCGATCACCGGGGCATCGTCGACGGTCTCGGGGTCTACCGGGAAGAAAGGGGGAGAAGAAACAATATAAATACACGGTAACGCAAGCAATCACAAGCATGACGTTCTAACGCATTGTTACCGATAACGAAGAAGGGGGAACCCATCCGGGAAGGTATTCCCGGTTCCGGATCTGTGTCGGACAGATGAACCGGAGGGGAACGGTTGCAGGTTTACGGTGTTAGAGGCAGGTGACAGCTAGGGTGCAGTGCAGGGTTGCCTAAAGACAAGTCTAAGTCATTTAGCTATTTTAGGAATTTGTTTGGATTTATTTTATTAAAGTTGAGTACTATTCATTTATCGAAAACAGGTCAAAAGTTCCATGTTCATCTAGCTAGGAGCATCTGACGGGAATACGAAGGGCGTATCTAGATTCGTATCGAAATTCTGAGCAATTTTCATATATAAATTATTTTCATCGGAGTTACGGATTAAAAGATATGATTTTTCAAAGATTTAAACATTTCCTGGATTTTATTTAAATTAACAGAAAAGGGTATTATGATGTCAGCATGATGACATGCTGACATCAGCAGGTCAAACTGCGGCTGACTAAGTCAAATATGACATGTGGGTCCAGTGGGACCCACATGTCAGCCTCTGTGACTTTAACAGAATTAAATTAAACTAACAGTAGGTTAATTAAAGGGTGGGCCCCATCTGTCAGTGAGCGTTTAGGTTAGTTAATTATTTTATTTATCTAATTCGTTCAATTAGCTTAATTAGTCGAGGGGGCCCACATGTCATAGACACGGGGCCAGCCCGGTCAGCAGTTGACCTGGTCAACTGGTCAACTGGGCCCGAGGGACCCAGCTGCCAGCGACACAGGGACGGGGCCCACTGGGCCAGGTCAGCGCCGGCCGTCGGAAAGTGCCCCGACGAGCTCCCGCGGCGGCGCACTCGCCGGAGCTCGTCGGAATCGAGCCACAGAGGGCCATTTCGCGCGCGATCACTTGCGTTCGAACGGGCAGCTCGTCCCGCGTCGATCTAGCGCCGTCCCAGGTGCGGGGGTGGCCGGAGTGAAGCTCAACGACGACCGCGGGCGGCGCCGGAATACGGGCATCGACGAAATCACGGCTACGGGGCTCGGGGAGGGTGTGCGTGCGCGCGTTCGTCTCCTGGGAGCTCCAGGAGCTTGATGGACAGCAGCACCGCTCGAAGGGAGCTCAGCACCGGTGCGGTGGTCAGCCATGGCGGCGGCGGAGTTCGGCTATGGTGGCGCGGCTGCTACGGCAACGCAAGAGGGCAGGGGAGTGAGGGGAGAGGAGGAGTAGCTCACCGAGGGGGCTCAAGTAGGCCCGGCGGGGGCTTAGTAGCGCAGGGGGGCACCGGAGACGACGGCGCGCTCGCGGCGATCTCGTCGGCCCGAGGTGAAAGGCGAAGGCGTAGGCGTCGCTGGGCGGCTTCACCGGTCGGCCTTGGACGCGTGGAAGGTGAGGACGACGTCGGGGAAGCTGTAGGGCAGCTCGTTGCGGCTCGGAGGGGCCGGTGGCCGCGGCGGTGACGGCAGCGCGTCGGCGGTCGCGCTCGGCTCCGATCTAGGAGGACGAAGAGGGGAAGAGAGGAAGGGAAAGTGGGTGCGGGGAGGCCAGGGGAGTGGGTGGAGGCGATCCTTATCCCTCCCCATCGCACTGTGGCGGCACGCGTCGCCGGAACGGCCGGCAAGGGCGGCTCAGCCACGGCCATGGCGCCACGCGAGGGGAGCAGGTGGAGGAGGAGATGCTGGGCCGGCTGGGCTCGGCCCATCGACAGGTAAGCGACAGGTAACGTTTTCTTCTCTGTTTTCTTTTATTTCAAAACCAGAGAGGAAAAGAAAATGTTTGGGCCACCAAACAATTTTGAAAAATGTGGTAGTGGGTCCAAATAATACTTTGCAATATTCCTTGCCACCAAAAATTTGGATTGGGCAAATTTGGAACCTTTTGGAATTTTCCAAAAATGCAAAGGCATTAATTGGTGCTGATAAAACACTATTTAAATGCCCTAGCCCACTTTTGGAGTTGAGGGAGATGTTGTTTTCATTAACAACAATTGTTTTGAGATTATTTGCTACAAGGTGGACATTTTTCCAGCAATTTTTGGACAACCCCAATTTGCACTTTGAATTTGAATGGAATTTAGAGAAGAATTTGAGTTGAGTTGTTTAGTCACTAGAATCAAGCAATGCAAATGGAGATGTCTTGGCAAGTTAATTAGCTTGATGACCAGGTTAGGATCTGGGGATGTCACAGAAACCCAGAAGGTTGTTATTAGCATAAATGCTATCTTTAATGAATCTGCTATGTTACATGATGTTCCATCTACTAATGTCCCTGTTGAGAGTGAACAACATGCTACTATCCAGCATCCTGTTGTCCAGGTGGAGCATGTTATTGATCAGGTGATACATCTGGTAAGGAAAACGTTGATGCACATGATGAACCCATCGTTGATGATGAACATGTCACTCCCACTCCAAATCGGCCTATTGTTCCACCCGTTGGAATCTTGCACGCGATAGAGTTAGACGGGGTATTGGTAAACCTAAAAGGTTAATTGAAGAGTGCAATATTGTTTCTTTTGCTTTATCTGTTGTAGAAGAAATTGAAGGTAATGATGAGCCTTCTTCATATTCCGAGGCTATTATTTCTGGTGATAGTAATAAGTGGATGACCGCTATGCATGATGAGATGGAATCACTTGAAAAGAATGGCACTTGGGATTTAGTAAAATTGCCTAGAGAGAAGAAACCTATTCGTTGCAAGTGGGTTTTCATGAGGAAAGACGGTGTTTCTCCTAATGATGAGACAAGATATAAAGCAAGGTTATCTGCTAAAGGTTACAGTCAGGTTCCAGGTATTGACTATAATGAAGTCTTTTCTCCTGTTGTAAAGCATAGCTCTATTCGCACTTTACTTAGTATTGTTTCCATGAATGATTTTGAGCTTGAACAATTGGATGTTAAAACTGCATTTTTACATGGAGAATTAGAAGAGGATATTCATATGGAACAACCTGAAGGTTTTGTTATTCCTGGAAAAGAAAAGATTGTCTGTAAGTTAAGGAAATCTCTTTATGGATTGAAGTAATCCCTTAGACAGTGGTACAAGAGATTTGACACCTTTATGCTCTCTCAAGGTTTCAAAAGGTCTAATTATGATAGTTGTGTTTATTTGAAAATTGTCAAAGGTTCAACTATTTATTTGCTCCTTTATGTTGATGATATGCTAATTGCCGCAAAGAGTATGTCAGATATTAATGAACTAAAGAAGCAATTGAGTAATGAATTTGAGACGAAGGATTTGGGTGCAGCAAAGAAAATACTTGGCATGGAAATATCCAGAGATAGACCGTCTGGAAAATTATATCTAAGTCAGAAGGGATATATTGATAAAGTTCTTCTTCGTTTTAATTTGCATAATGCCAAGCCAGTAAGTACTCCGTTAGCTGCACACTTCAAATTATCATTAGCTTTATGTCCTAAGTCAGATGCAGATATTGAGTACATGTCTAGAATTCCCTGTTCGAGTGCAGTTGGTTCACTTATGTATGCCATGATTTGATCTCGTCCTGATTTATCATATGCATTGAGTGTTGTCAGTAGATACATGGCTAATCCTGGAAAAGAGCATTGGAAAGCAGTTCAGTGGATTTTCATATACATACGAGGTACTTCTAATGCTTATTTATAGTTTGGGAAAACTGGAGATGAACGTGTTGGTTTCATTGATTCTGATTTTGCTAGTGCTTTGGATAAGAGAAGATCACTCATAGGTTATGTTTTCACCATTGGTGGTTGTGTTGTGAGTTGGAGAGCAACTTTGTAGTCTATTGTGGCTTGTTCCACTACTGATGTCGATTATATGGCTATTTTTTGAGGCATGCAAAGAAGCTATCTGGTTGAATGGTTTATACACTGAGCTTTGTGGAGATTCATCTTGCCCTACCGTATTTAGTGACAGTCAAAGTGCTATATATCTTACAAAGCATCTAATGTATCATGAGAGAACAAAGCACATTGATGTCAGATATCACTATATTAGAGATGTTGTTGTTGCTAAAGGTGATTTGAAGGTATGCAAGATAAGTACTCATGATAATCCTGCTGATATGATGACAAAGCCAGTTCCTACCAATAAGTTTGAGCTTTGCTCAGACTTAGTTGGTATTTCTCACTAGTCCTATGAACTTTGACGCACAAGGTGTTTATACTAATTTGGATGGAGTTATTTACTTTATTTCGACTACTGGAGGGAATTTGGTTCAAGGTGGAGATTGTTAAATTATGATCCAAATTCTACCGTATTGGACTAGACGTAGTACATACGGTGTGGGCCTTTGCGTTGGTACCGACGCGTAGGAGTACAACTCGTTTACTTGTCCTCCAAAGACTCTCATGTATTGCCCTAATATATACCCCATGTAGTCACACCTAAGATGGTATGTCGACTCGTGCTTGTAATACTCCTCCTCATAATAATTGCGCCTTCGTGCGTCCGTGGTTTTCTCCCGCAAGGGTTTCCACGTTAAATCTGTGTCTTCCTATCTCGTTTATTTCTCGTTATTATCTAACAACAACAACAAGTGTATGCATTCCTCTCCATCTTATTTCTTTTTCTTTGAGAAAAGACATTAATGAACATGCTAGATCTTATAATTATCACGGAAACAAAAGCCAGTAAAATGGATGGACGGCGACCATTGAAAACATTAAAAATTAATTATACTACCTTTTTCTTTCTCTAATTATATGCCATCAGACCGAAATTGAAAAATGTGCCGAACCGACATAATGAAAAGGAACACCCGCAAATGCCCTTGTCAAACCAGGCTTTCAATAACACAATGGTCACCGGCCGCTTGAAATGAGATCTAGAAATCGTTGAGGAAGCATCACCCCATACAGTACAATCTTGCAACCTATCATCACCGGTTCAGAGAGTTGGAGAAACTTAACCATGTCATAGAATAACACAGAGGAAGATGTCGAAGTCACCTCACCAATTGCCCTCCGTGATAGATACACCAATTGCCAAGATCCGAAGGGAGCTAACAGATCTGGCAACACAAAGTCTCACATATCTTCGGATACGGCGAATTCGACATCGACGAGGTAGGGAGAGGCCGTAGAGACCTTATTCCAACATGCCATTGCCGCCGCCACCTCGTCAATGACTGACCCCCGCTCCCCCCCCCC
>LR738712.1:661863683-661906776 GCA_902687465.1 Secale cereale
GGGTGTTTCCTATAGGAATCACACTTTCATATTTTTATAATAAATAATATATTAATGTCATGTTCATATTAAATACACCTGCTTTTTGAAACAACACAATGTAAACCACTTCTAGTCGAGATCCAGGACGACCGCATGGAAAATTCATGTGTTTATACTTTTGATCAACATAGGGCCTAAACGTGCTTACACATAATTACAGTGTTATTGGTGCAACACTGAGTAGTTTTATTACTGACTTAGAAATGCACAATAGCTACATCGCGGATGCCTACTCTTCACTCGAGGACAACCTTTGGGCTCTTGAAAACGAGGTGCAACAATGCCACGTGGCGAAGAATGGAGGCCTCCCTGGGATGGTTAAAGGTCAAGATGGGATGTGTTCGCATTGAGGGTTTATCGGAGCCAAGAGTTTTTTATTTATTTATAGAAAGGCTTAATCGAGTGGTGGCCCTGCACTATGACGGGACAAGCCACATGCATCAGCTGTGGGAAAAAGAAGAAGAATTAGCTAGCCAAAAAAGTAAATTGTGTTTGAACGACAAATAGATACAACAAGAAAACAACCCCAATCATGAGATGTGAAATACATATTGGAGTATTCATGCATTTCTCATGCACGATCTTAAAAAATTCACAATCTATTACATAAAATTGAACATATCAAGCACCGTAATAATTTTTCAAGAAGATGGGTGTGAAAATCCTTTTTTTCTAATTGATTGAAAGTACGAGCTTGTGGTTATCTTTTTACTCGGAATGATTTTTTCTTGCTGACCATATGTTTTTGTCATAGTATGGCAGGGTGGTGGTAGATAGCAAAACCCTAAGATATGACATGATTTGTTCAAACATGGCGGGTGTGCGTTGCATGCTAGATTTCACCGGTTGTGTATCTTTTCTTACCAGACATGTTTTCATTATATCTTTTATTATGTATTGACACTCTTTTCGACACCATGTTTGCATAGACATGGTGTATTTTATATCATTTGATCATTAACATAATTATTATAATGCCCATTCTAGGACAAATATGCCATTTGTTAGCAATTTGAAACGTGTGCATGTCGGCCGTCTATCAGCGATCGAACGGCTACATTTCTAACATAAAAAACCACATAACAAACCCCGGCCACCCGCCCGCACGACCCCACGGCACCGATGCCTTCTGCCGGCCTGCCGCCCCCCGCCGCCGCGCTCCTCGCCGACGTCGGCGCCCTCCGCCGTTCGTATGCACGCCTCATCGCCCTCTCCTCCACGCTCCGCCACCTCGACCAGATCCTCGCCGTCTGCCTCGCCTCCGGCCACTACACCCTCGACCCTGCCCCGGCCACCTCGCTCCTCGTCCGCTACGCCGCCCTCCGCGCACCTCCCCGCCAGCTCCTCCGCCTCTTCCGCGCCGTCCCCAATCCCGACCGCTTCATTCGCAACGCCCTACTCCGCTCCCTCCCGTCCCTCCGCCCCGACCTCCTCTTCCCCTCCCCTGACTCCTTCTCCTTCGCCTTCGCCGCCACCTCGCTCAACACTTCCAGCTGCCGCGGCGGCGTCGCTTCTTGTTCCGCCTCCGCGCGCGCGCTGCACGGGCTCGCCGTGGCCGCGGGGTACGCGGGGGACACGTTCGTGGCGTCGGCCTTCACCAAGCTCTACTCCACGCTGTCGAGAGGCGATGACGCACGCAAGGTGTTCGACGCAGTGACGTCTCCGGACACGGTCCTCTGGAACACGCTGCTCGCCGTGCTGTCCGGCTCGGAGGCCATGGAGGCGTTCGTGCGGATGGTAGGGGCAGGATCGGCGCAGCCTGACTCGACGACGCTGGCATCCGTCCTGCCGGCGGTAGCGGAGGTTGCAGATGTGACGATGGGAAGGTGCGTCCATGCCTTTGGGGAGAAATGCGGATTGGCACAAGACGATCATGTTGTGACGGCGCTGATCTCACTGTATGCCAAGTGCGGAGACATGGAGTGTGCACGACGTCTCTTTGACAGGATGGTGGCGCCGGATTTGGTTGCATACAATGCCTTGATCTCTGGCTACTCGGTTAATGGCATGGTTGGATCGTCGGTGGAGCTGTTTAAGGATCTGGTGACCTTGGGCTTGAGGCCAACCTCGAGCACGTTGGTGGCGCTGATCCCGGTGCACAGTCCGTTCGGGCATGAACAGTTTACTAGGTGCTTACATGCTCATGTTGTCAAGGCTGGGTTTGATGCCAATGCTCCTGTATCGACAGCGCTTACCACTCTCTACTGCAGGCTAAACGATATGGAGTCTGCAAGGAAAGCCTTTGATGCAATGCTTGAAAAGACCATGGAATCATGGAATGCCATGATATCGGGGTATGCCCAGAATGGTTTGACAGAGAAGGCCGTTGCACTCTTCCAGAAAATGCAGGCGCTCAATGTGCGACCGAATCCGCTCACCATCTCAAGCACTCTGTCGGCTTGTGCACAGCTTGGAGCTTTGTCACTGGGAAAGTGGGTACACAAGATCATTGCCAAGGAGAACCTTGAGCTCAATGTTTATGTAATGACAGCGCTCATTGACATGTATGTGAAGTGCGGAAGCATTGCGGAAGCTCGCCGCATCTTCGACAGAATGGACAATAAGAATGTGGTCTCCTGGAATGCAATGATCTCCGGATATGGCCTCCATGGTCAAGGTGCTGAAGCTTTGAAGCTCTACAAGGATATGTTGGATGCAAACCTTCTTCCAACAAGCTCCACCTTCCTGTCAGTACTCTATGCGTGCAGCCATGGAGGATTGGTTGAGGAAGGGCGCACAGCCTTCTGGTCAATGACTAGCGATTATGGGTTCACTCCAGGCATCGAGCACTGCACTTGCATGGTGGATCTTCTCGGCCGAGCTGGCCGGCTCAAGGAGGCTTATGAGCTCATCTCTGAGTTCCCCAAGGCCGCCATTGGACCTGGTGTATGGGGTGCTTTACTTGCTGCTTGCATGGTTCATAAGGATGCCGACCTTGCAAAATTGGCCTCCCAGAAGTTGTTTGAACTAGAACCCGAGAACACCGGCTACTATGTGCTGCTCTCCAATCTGTACACATCAAAGAAGCAGTACTCTGAAGCAGCTGGGGTGAGGCAGGAGGCCAAGAGCAAGAAGTTGGTGAAAACACCAGGGTGTACTCTAATCGAGATAGGCGACAAACCGCATGTCTTCATGGCTGGTGATCGTGCCCACCCACAGTCAGACGCCATCTACTCGTACTTGGAGAAGCTAACTACAAAGATGATTGAGGCTGGGTACCGACCCGACACGGAGGCAGCATTGTACGATGTCGAGGAGGAAGAGAAGGAGCATATGGTGAAAGTGCACAGCGAGAAGCTGGCCATTGCCTTTGGATTACTCAATACGGAACCTGGAACGGAGATCAGGATCATCAAGAACCTTAGGGTGTGCCTGGACTGCCATAACGCCACCAAGATTATTTCCAAGGTGACACAGAGACTGATTGTGGTCAGGGATGCGTCGAGGTTTCACCATTTCAGAGATGGAGTTTGCTCCTGTGGCGATTACTGGTGATTCACTGGGATTTGCTCTGATCACTTGACAGATTAGTCGATTCTTTCGAGGCAATCCTCTCTAGAGAGCATTTGCTGAGCTCAAAAAATTGTAACCCTCAGCCGCCAATTTTATGGGGCTAGAAGTGTCAAAGCCGACTCTCGTCAATTTGAACGCGAGGACCAGACTCTCTCGCCAATAAACAACAATTTTACCAGCTCATGGAGAAGTGCAACTGCCTCAGCATATTGTCGTTCAGGAAAACATAGTACTGAAAATAGGACGCTTGTAATTGGTCATAAATTGTACTCCGTCCCAAAATAAGGATGGAGTATTGTTCAATTGTTAATGGGAGTGACAGAATAATTTGCACTCTTGCACAAGTATGGTTAAAAGTGTAATCGGTCGTAAATTGTAGTATTATTCAATTGCTAATTGTCCTAATATGCGAGCTACGTACATTATAATTTGTACTCTTGCACAAGAAAGTACGGTTAAAGGTGTTAACAAACATTGCAAGAAGCCAGAACATAAGCTTTGTTAGTACTTGCTTTCCTCGTAACAAATCGTTGCATAACAATAGATCCTCAAAGGAGAGTTGACAACGGCAACTCTTTTGCGTAAAGCACAGAATGAACTGCAGTATTTCAGCGTTGGCTATGTTAGGTTTGCTGCTGAGCTTGTCTTGGTCATGGCAAAATCTTGTTCAGCAGATGCGCGCCATTCCAGACTTGATATGTGTTCTACCTGTTGCCATTGGCCAGAGATATATGTTAATGTCCATTAAGTAAATCGGATAAATTCAACACATGTTATACAGTAGTACTGGTAGGCTTAAATCGCCATATCTTGAAAGTAATACGGAGAAAGGACTGCTAGCAAATTGAGTGATGAAGACACAAGATTGATGACAAACAGGAACTCTGTCAAGCTTATTGTACAAGATAATCAACCTATGAACTGCATGAGAATTTAGTCCATTTGTTCCTACCTAGCTCCTCAGTCCTTGGCTGCTTGTAGTCAGAATCCAAATGCCATTCAGTATATAACCGGGCATTTCAGCAAGCACTGGAGCCTGGAGGCAAAGGTTCTTCATGTATCATGAGCTCAGATGAGCCAAGCCTCGAGAACTTTGTCAGCAGCATATCTACATCAACAGTGTGCTCTGACAGTATACTCCGTCACAGTCTGAAACTCGGAATATCTCATTTCACCATGTACTGTATTCAACATGAACAACCTTGCGATGTAAAGAGTGTAATGTTGTGCCAACCACTGGCCAGTTATACTCATCTTCTCAGGTTTTATTTAAAAAACTGGCCTTATCGGTTATCCTCGTCGTCTCAGGGTTCATTCCAAAATTTGAGGTAGAACACCAGGAAGCAGACAACACACTCAACAGTGTACACAGCGAATACCATTACTCCATCCTAATCCTGGCCCTATATCCCTCTGCAATAAGATATGAGTGTGGCCTTTCGTGTTAGAGAGCATCAGATTCATCCATTTTCAAGTCCCACAGAGCTGCACCCGGGTAGCTTGACTAGTCCTCTTTCCTGCATCGATCTCCTAATAGCAAGAGACTTGTCCCACCTCCCGTATGAGGTATACAAGTTGGACATGAGCACATAAAAGTCTGGCGTGTCAGGATGAAGGACCATCATCCTATTGATAGCTTCTTCTCCAAACTCTAACCTGGAATGGAGCTTGCACCCATGGAGAAAAGCTCCCCAGACACTAATGTCTGCTTGCATTGGCATCTTCTGTATGAACTCCAATGCCTCCTCCAGATTTCCGGCACGGGCCAGCACATCAACCATACATGCATAATGCTTCATTGAAGGAGTGATGTTGAAATACTGTGCCATGCTCTCAAAACACTTCTTTCCTACAGAAACCATCCCAGTGTGGCTGCAAGTGGAAAGGATACTTGTGAAGACTACTTCATTTGGTTGGATATTGTCCTTCAACATTTCATTAAAAAGGATGATCGAACCAGCAGAATCGCCCTGCATACCGTAACCTCCAATCATAGCACCCCAAGTGACAGAATTGCGGTCACTCATCTCACTGAACACCCTCTGTGCAGATGGGAGATCTGCACACTTGTTGTACAGGTTCAGCAGAGCAGTGTTAACATAAATGTTGGACAGAAATGCGCGTTTGACAGCATAAGTATGGAAACATTTACCGATAAGTAGATCACCCAAACAAACACAGGCTGACAAGGCGTTCACTACGGAGATGGCATCAGGAGAAGAACCCTGCACCCTCATCTGACTAAATAGCATTAGAGCTTCATTGCCCATGTCATTCTCAACATAGCCAGCGATCAATGAATTCCATGTGACAACATCCTTGTTCGACATTCTTTCAAATATTCCTTTGGCCTCTGACACTGCTTTACATTTTGCATACATATCTACGAGCGCATTCATCACAACATCCTTCTCAACCACACCTAACTTAACTGACATGCCATGAATCAACCTTCCCAGAGACAAGTTGCGCAACTGAGCAGAAGCTGAAAGAACAGTTGCTATGGTTACCGAATTAGGAACAATGCGCACAAATTTCTTGTCAGCGAACAGAAATAATGCATCAAGAGGACTCCCATTCTGTGTATATCCCACGATCATCGTCGTCCACAAAACAAGGTCAACAAAACCGAGCTCATCAAACAACTGCCGAGCATCCTCTAGCTCTCCGCACTTGACATACATATCCAGCATCGCTGCAGTAACGAAAGGGTTAAAGACCATGCCATGTTTGACCACTGATCCATGAACCCATCTCCCTTGGTGTAAACTGCCGAGGATGGTGCAAGCCGTGAGGACGCTCGCCATCGTGTGCTCGCTCGGCAGCACACGCTCTTCCCTCATCTCATTGAACAGCGCCAATCCTTCTTCGGCGAAACCATTCTGCAGGCAGCCGCTGAGCATCGACGTCCACGACACCACGTTACGGCTAAGGATCCTGTCGAACACCTTGCGTGCGTTCTCCAGGTCGCCACCTTTGGCATACATGTCGACCAAGCAGTTCATCACGAACCCGTCCGCGCCACCGGCCTTGACGGCGTCGCAGTGCAGCCGCCTGCCGTAGCGGAAGTCAGCCGACCTGACGGAGGCCTTGAGCGCGAGGGACAGCAGGACGACGTCGTCCTGCGCCGCGGGGCACCGCCGCCGCATGTCCCGGTGGAGCGCGACGGCCTCCGCGTGCCGCCCCGCGGCGGCGTGCCACCCGAGCGCGACCCTGTAGGTGTACGCGTCCGGGCGGGGGGTTTCATCGAGCACCCTGCGCGCGGAGGCGAGGTCGCCGAGCGCCGCGTAGCAGCTGAGCAGCTTGGTGCGGGCGCGGAGGGCGCGGAGGAGGCCGTGCGCGAGGAGGCGCGCGTGCAGGGCGCGGAGGGAGGGGACGGTGGCGCACGCCGGGAGGAGGCGGTGGAGGAGGAGGCCGCCGTGGGGCAGGTGCTCGACGGAGTGCGCGTCCGGGGGAGGGCCGCGTGGGGACGGTGCGTGCATTGGGCGTTCCGGGCTTCCGGTTCTGTTTGCCTCGGAAGGGTGCAAGGAGCCCACGAGGTAATGTAGTCATATGGCCCAGTTTGCCTCCTTTTTCGTGGAAATGTGCATTTTGCCGAAATCGCGGATATACCTTGCGAAGACCACTCTCACCTTCTGAGGCGCTAACAAATACTTCCTCCGTTCTAAAATAGATGACTCAACTTTGTACTCCTTCCGTTCCTAAATATAGGTCTTTCTAATGATTTTAACAAGTGACTACATACGAAACAAAATAAGTGAATCTATACTCTAAAATATGTTTATATACATCCGTATGTGGTAGTCCATTTGAAATCTCTAAAAAAAATTATATTTAGGAACGAAGGGAGTACTAACTTTAATACTAACTTTAGTACAAAGTTAGTATAAGGTTGGGTCATATTTTGCGGGAGCGTTTCCCTGGGCGCGTCTATACCTCGCTTGGCGCGACTTGGTGGAATGCCAGGGAAATATGTCGCCCGTACAAATTCGTAATAGGAATTGCCACGGGCAACAACTAGCGGGGCACCAATTCTGCAGCTCACGTCTTAGCTAGAGAGGGGATTAGAGCATCTCTAGTGGCTTGTCTAAATTTAACAGTCTATATCTACATATACACAATGGTATAAAAAGATTTTTTTTAGAGAACCTAAGTTTTCCAGTGGATTGTCTATATACATGATGTCTATATTCTCTCTCATATATTTTAATAATATCTTACATCAGCTATTTTCTAAAAATCTTATGTTGGTCATTTCTGAGTTGTTCTCATTTATTTTTTCATCTGTAAGACATACAAAGGAGAATATAAACCAGCCATGAAGTTATTTTAGGTTCAGCATTAGCAATACCTATATAATTTACGAAAAATAAACGATAGCAACAGGTTTAGCCCTGATGAGGCGGCGGTCCAGGTGCAACAGTCTCCGTGACCGGCGCCGGTGTGGCCGCCACCCTGCCGACGTCATCCAATTGCTCCGAATTGGTGCATGGACGAGCTCATGAGCCATCATTTTTGGTTTAGACATTGTGGCTTGGTTGTCCAAATATGGACGATGGGTGGCTAGTTTGTACATTGTCTAAATTTTAGACAACGCAATAGACAAGCCACTGAAGACCTTTTTTGGCATGTGGTAGTCTAAATTTGATATAGACCACCATTTACACAAGCCACTAGAGATGCTCTTAGCAATGAGAGTAATGTGTTTTGGCATGAGGTGCCACCAGACTTTATTCTGCCCATTGTAGCAACTGAGATCCCAGACCTTGTTTAGTTAAATAAAGTTGCGATTACCCCTAAAAAAAAACTAGCGGGGCGGAACATTAGTGTGGTTTGTTCATTGCGCACTGTAGATTTTCTCTGCTCCATTTTTTGATTTCTTTTGTTTTTCTGGTTTCATTTTTTTGGCGGTTTATTTGATTTTGTTTATTTATTTTACTTTATTTATTAGTTCTTATTTTCTCATTCTTCTTTATACTTCGATTTTCTTTGTTTTTTCGCTTTTCATTTTGTTTCGTTGTTGTTTTTTATTGCTTTTTTCTCAATACACAATGTATATATTTAGCACACACGCGCAATATTCTTCTGATACATGTTAGATATTTTTTGATACATATTCTACATGTTTTGTGGTAACATACATGTTTTCAACACTTTTTTGAATACACAGTAACATCATCTAAATACACGTTGCACATTTTCGAAAAGGCAATGAATATTTTCTTAAACTACACAAAGCTTTTTTTTACATTGTATAAGCATTTATCAAAATTTCACAGAACTTTTTGTCGAAACACATGATTATATCTTTAAACCATAACATACATTTTTTCCATGGAAATAAACATTTTTCAACCTCCGCGAACATTTTTCTACATTGTAAGTAACATTTTTCAAAATGTCACACCGCCTCGTGTGGCCCGGTCTAGCTATCGCACTGGTTCCTCGCTCCTTCCCTTCGTTCGACGTAAGCATGTTCGTTTTGAAAAAGGTAGCAGGTTCGTTCGTTCGGTGATTGTTGACTTCAAAAAAAACATGGATCTAAAAAAAATATGAAATTGATGTTCATAAATTTTAAAAAGTTCATGAGTTTCAAAAAATTATACAGTTTGCAAAACATGCATGGATTTGAAAAGGGTCACGGATTTCATCAAATCAAAAAAAAGTCCACGAGTTTGAAAAAAGTTCATGAGTTTGAAAAAATCTTGAAAATTTTGTAAAAGTTCACGTGTTTGAAAAAAAAATATGGCTTTGAAAAAGATCATGGATTTATCAAAAGGAAAAGTTCATAAATTCAGAAAAAGTTAATGAATTCGATAAAAGTTCATGATTTTGGAAAATAAAACTTTCATGGATTTCATGAAATTGAAAAAAGATCAAGGATTATGCGAGTTTAGAAGAAAATCATAATTTGGATAAAAAATCACCAATTTGGAAAACATATTTGAATATAAAAAATGATTCAATTGAGAAGAACAACAAGAAAAAAATAAAAATAAAGAAATAAATAAAGAAAAGGAACAAAAAAAAAGAACAAACCGAATTAGAACGCCTGCTTTTTCCTGAGTTTGGGAGAAAAACATTGTGCGGTTTAGTTTGGGTTTTCTTGTTCTTCCTCAAAAGGTGTAGATTTAGAAGCGCAGTTCAAGAGATAAAATGTTTGAACAAATTAATTTATGAAAAAGGAAAACACTCAGGCTGGGACAAGTGACACAAATAGTCAACACTTGTCAGCACCTGAGAAGGTGGGGCGTGACCTCTGCAAGGGGTTCCTGATTTCGGCAAGTCCTATGTGAGCGTCGCCTGCAGCGCCAGCTAATTGGGATTTAGAAGCGCAGTTCAAGAGATAAAATGTTTGAACAAATTAATTTATGAAAAAGGAAAACACTCAGGCTGGGACAAGTGACACAAATAGTCAACACTTGTCAGCACCTGAGAAGGTGGGGCGTGACCTCTGCAAGGGGTTCCTGATTTCGGCAAGTCCTATGTGAGCGTCGCCTGCAGCGCCAGCTAATTGGGCCAGACCATCTAGCGGCTGCTGCAAATCGATCACAGCTACACATAATCAATTGATCTAAAAAAACTACACATAATAAAAAAAATGATTGTATTTAAAATTAAAACTAAGTAAATATAATTTAAAAAAACTATGGGTAATATAGAGAGCTTTATTCAAACAAAGCCGTCGTTCCCCAGACAATCAGCCAGTAGGTTAGTTAGAAGGAAGCCGACGGTGTCCTCGAGCCAGCTATCAGTCACATTCAATGTGCAAGCATGCTTGGCACATGGATGCGTTGGGACGTTTGTTGGCCGAATTACACGTTGAATTACAAAAGGAGAAAAATCACTAATGAGCTCTCCAATTTCAACTAAGGTAGGAGCCACAATCGAACGAGAAATATGGCGAGTGTTCCAGAGATCAACCACTCCAAGCAGTCCACCTCCCTTATCGCATGCATGAAAATAAATAAAATTACCACGGATTTGAAAAAATGTTAACATTGTGTACAAAAATTGTTATCACAATTTTTAAAAATGTTGATAGAATTCAGATAAAATGTTGTGACATTTAAATATGTTCATAAAAATGTGAACGAATATTCACATAGTTCTAAAAAAATGTTTCATTGATTCAAAAATATGTTTCAACATGTATTTAAAAAATGTTTATCACGTATTCCAATAAATATTCAACACGTGTATTTGAGAAAATGTTAATCACATATTTGAAAAAGGTTAGACATGTACAAAAATATATTTTGGATGTGTACAAAAAATTATATAATGTCTATCTAAAAATAGACATCTAAAAAATATTTGAAAAAAATATTAATCATGTATTTGAAAAAAAAATGTATAAAAATGTTCCTGATGTATAAAAAGTGTACAATGTGCATGAAAATATGCAGACATGTGTTACAAAAACCCACAGAAAATCAATGGAAACCGAGAATGAAAGAAATAAAATCAAAGATAATAAGAAAAGGAAATCAAAGACAATCGAAGAATACCATCGAAAATACCGCAAAAAAAAAAAAACACGTGAGCCACAGCTACAGTAATGGGCCGACCCAGTAGTGTGAGCGGCCATGCTTGATGAGTTTGTTCAAATGTATCAACAAATTGGCATCGAGCAACTCATGAGTAGCTCAATGAAGATTTGATTGAGCATCCGTCAGTTGTTAAAGAGGACAACTAGAACATATATGTGAGTTGTATTCATCTTTGGATTATTTTATTTCAAAATTTAGCTGGATTGTAATAATTAATGTGAATTATTTTTGTATTTGACTACTTTCACTCATCGAAGATTGTAATATTTATTTTGAGCTCGGGGACTTAAAAAAGACGGGCATCTAGGGGACAGGGTTGGATGGTCGGCTTCCGTATCACTGTCCACGGAGAAATACAAAGTCCATTTAGGGGGGCATTGGAGATGCCCTAAGATTTGCTTCTGTTTTCGGAAACTATTCATGGCACATGCCTAGTCATGGGAACCCTGTCTATGTTTTGATTGCGGAGACTACTTAAAAAAATCACGAGCAGGCATCGAAAGCATGCTAGTGTATTCTATTTGAGATTTTAAATACTGCACATTTCAAGCTAAAGTTTTGAATTTTCAAATTTTCAAATTATATAATTAGGAAGGTCATGCGGTGAGCAGTGGCGGTGATACTAGACAATTAGAGCGCCTCTAGCTCATCCCCAGTAACCAATTCTCAGTAACTGATTAACCGGAGCTTACAGTGGGAATTATGGGAGGTGCCATTCTAGCAGATTCCAAATACCACAATTCTAATATTTTTTACGTAACCAAACGACAAATGAAGCCTACACATCATTGATTATTTCAATCCTGCTCGGTTTGCTCAATCTTCCTGTCAGAAGGCTACCATGAGAGAGAGGGTAGGTGTCCCGGAAAGAGGCGTGGTGAGCTCACGGGGTGGGGGGGAGGGGGGGGGGTGGCAGAAGCTCGAACCAGTTGTGGATGGTGCACACACGGTGAAACTCGGGGCTCGGGGTGGAGCGTGGCTTGGCGGCAGTCCGGAAGCCGGTATCGTAGTCTTAGGGCTTGGTTGGTTTGTATACTAACTTGCCATCATTTGCCACACTTTTTGCACGATATTTCTAGGAGTAGGCAAGCAAAATTGAGGCCACCCTTTGCCACACCTAAAGCAATCCTATCACACTTTTTGGAGTCAATGACATGTGGAGTCTTTGCCAAAAATTAAAAGATACGCAACCTAGTTTGCATGAAGGGAGTCTTGTCATGAATATGGCTGCAAAGTAAACTTGATTTACCTTACTTATCATGTGGCAAAATGTGACAAATTTAGTATGGCAGCCAGACACGCCCTCAAACATTGAAGCTAAACAGTAAGGTCGACCTGACACCCGTTCATTATAAGACATACTATAATACTATCTCCTTCTCCTACTGTAATCATCATAGCAGTTTAAAAATGTCCATACAAACCAATCTTGCTAACAACATGTGAAATAAACATTGTGTACCCTAAGGACATCTACAACTGGAATTGCCTATTCCGGCTCCCTATACGTCCACGGACGTGCCCGCGGGCAGTGACCGGGCCGGCCTCAATTTGTGTCATTTACAACCACAAACCCTATTCCAAAAATACCAAATACATGCATGGGCATCCACGTCGATCATTTTCTCCTTGTTGTGCCGCCCCGGTTGTTATAAACACCAAATAAATTTTTGTACTTAAGATTTCCAGTGTTGACCCGGCTTGGTTGGGGGTTTAGTCCCACCTCACCACATGACGAGCAACACGATTGTCTTATATTGCCGCATCCTCCCATAACGCTAAGCTTCGGTCATCGACATATCCTTTCTGAAGGTTGTGGACTGTCATTATGAATCTTCTCTATTCATAGACATAGAAGATTCATCATGACTGTCCATATCCCTTAGAAAGCAAGCATCGATGGCCTTGCTTTTTCAGAAGCTCAATCATTTTGAACTTGTTCGTCCGAACCTGAAAGGGTACATTGATGACCATATTTTTTTTTAAGTCTGATGGTGCTGACCTTAAGCGGCAAGGACGGGGGACGAATGCGGGTGAATTGGCGCATGCCCTCTCGTCAGTCCGACGTAGCAGGCGGGCTCGGGCGCTTCAAGGCATCCTCATATTCGCCCCAGGTTTTCGCTGGATATGGGAAGTGTCGGCCAATCTGGGCGTTCCTGTTGAGTGTCGTTTTTCCATCCAAACACTGCTCGGTCATTTGAGGAGGGTATGGGGGTGCGGTTGTAGATGCTCTAAACAACATACGTTGCCATGATTTGATGGCACATGTCCCTTCATCAGTTCGTAGGGACAGGTAGTATCCCAACAACCCCCACATATTAATTAGATCTTAAACTACAATTCATTAGAAGAAAACTAGTACTTTCTCCGTCTCATAATATGACTTTTTTGATACTAGTATAGTGATAGAAAAAGTTTTACATTATGGGACTAAATGTTTTACATTATGGGACGATTCCTTTTATCTCAAAATAAGTGTCTCAATTCTAGTACAATTTTGTATTAAAGTTGGTACAAAGTTAAAACACTTATTTTGAAACCGAAGGGAGTACTCCCTCCGTTCCTAAATATAAGATGCATTTAGAGTAGATTCACTCATTTTGCTCCGTATGTGGTTCATGATGAAATCTTTTCAAAGACTTATATTTAGAAATCGAGGGAGTACTAAGCATCATCATGCATGCAACATCATTCCTTTCTCTCTCTGGCCGCACAAGGACATTGTCCTTTGTTCTGGTGGGATGGCGAATCCATCATCTCTCAGTGTCATTTTCTATCTCTACAATTTTACCAGGGGAAAACGAGAGGCATGTGTGAAACCGTGCGACGCAGAAACACCGAAGAAATCGGGGACGCAGTGCAGTGCAGTGGAGTGGAGTGTGGTGTGGACATAGCTGCCGTCCAGTCAACGTATGGATGAAAGCAGAGGTAGCAGCTCCACCAAACGTCGTGACCCACGTGCTATGCCTGGTGCCGGTACTTTGGTACCAAAATATTCCTTTCGCTTCAGACGCATGGCATGGTGTGTGTTTCACTCCGTTGAAGGCATTGCATACTTTTGACTCCAATTAAATTTAAACTGTAAAAATCCTTTTCTTTTGAAAAGGAGGATCACCCTGATCTCTGCATTGGTGCACACAACCTTATATTACTACGTAATGTGAAATCATGCTAGAGAAAGTACTCCAACAATGCAAACAAGGGGTAAAATTGCGCTCTCGGGGAAACCAGGAAGCACCATGGACTCCATTTATTCCGAATAGAAGATTGCACGGCCCTTTCGTCGGTCCACACCGGCAGATGACGCCAAGTGTGATATACTCGTGGAAATATCAAGGCATTTTCTATCCCAAACCTGGTGACGACCGTCACCTAGAGATGATGCCATGACGAAGATGTTGTGACGAGGAGTATAGCCACGACGAAGATGTCACGACGGTCCTTGAGGGGTCTGCCACACATCAAGCCGTAGAGCGAGAGAAGCACTAAGTCAAGGATCGATCCAACGAGCGCAAGACCCTGCACATGAGATGTACCAAAACATGACGCAACACCAACTTCAGTTGTTGATCTTCCTCTCCGACTCCTGCTGATGCTCTAGGAAGGTTGCTGACGACTGTTGCCATACACATCGAATGATTACTTTGGGTTCGCTAGTGAAAACCAATCTTTTTTCTCCTTTTCTTTCCCAATGCGCAAGCTGGAAGCCAATGGCTAGGATAGTTTGCCATTGGGTAACACCACGTCGTTGCCAACAACCACCTGGATCATGGTATATACATGCAAACTTTTCCATTCTAAATGTTTTGATATGAGTGAATCCCTACTTATGAAAAACTTGACCAGGTGCTAGTGACCACCGACTGGGAATATAAATATCCCCTTGCATCGGTACACGCACTAGAAAGAATCGAGGCCCTATCGGATCATGCTTCTTTGCTAACCGATTTTGGACAAAAAATTCCAAGCTCGAACCGTCCACGTCCACGGTTTAAATTTGAACTAGGATGGCTCACTAGAGAGGCATTCCATGACCTAGTTAAGAAAGTGTGGGCGCGTCAACCTCAGGGTTACACGCCCATTCAACGATGGAACAATCAGGGCCGGTCCTGAGATTTTTGGGGCCCGGGGCGAAACAAAAAGTCAGGCCCTTAGTATAGGCAATATAGTAATAATTATGAATATATGAAATGTTATCAATAATCATTTAAATTCATCAAAAACAATATACATATGAAATAATTGTACATCTTACCGTTTAAAAAAATAACATTCTTTGATGCAAAGTCACTTATGATGGGTTTGATGTCAATCTTATCATATAATTTCGGCTCAATACATCTTCTTGTCAAACCATTTAAACTCTCGTGAGTCATCGTTGATCTTAAATAGCTATTCAATACTTTTAACTCTGAAAAACTTATTTCAACCAATGCGACTGCAAATAAGATGATTAATAGAGGCATTGGGATAAAAATCACTTCCTTGACATACTAAAAAAATCCTCATAGAAGACATTACACCCTCTGGCAAAAGTCAATTGATATTTTTTAATTCAGAAAAATGCAAAATTGGATGATCATCGACGCTAGCAGATTGTGCATGCGAACCTATTGAAATTTCCCGCAAAAAAATGAACCAATTGAAATGACTGTACTCTCAGAACCACTTACATTTTTATCATGGATGTTGATGTTAATATTTCCCTCTTGACCAGATTTGGAATTCCCATCAATTTGTTCATCTTCCTCCACAACAACAATCGCCAATTCACCATTCGGGTTCAGCGATGCACCAGTATTTTCTTGATTTTTGTTATCAAAACGCTTCTGGATTGCATCATGCACCCATTGTATCATTTGCGCGGCTAGATTGCCTACCTGCATATGCATCTACACATGTTCATCTTATCCCTGTTTACTGGTATTTTTGCTTAATGGTTTTCTCTCATTCCGTTCCATCATAGCCTAATCGTGTTTATGGTTTCTTTATTGGTTTGCGATGTAAGCATCCAGGCATACTCATCTTGATATGATTTGTTATCATCGTATATTGATATTTGTGCGTTCATAGCTTAAGAATTTTCTCGGGTACTCTTCATTGCTTAAGGATTTTTTTTTCGCGTTCACTTTATTCATATCTTATTAATTTTCATCTCGTATTTATTGTTTTCATATTAATTCATACTAGATATTTATTTAGATACGAAACCAACTACTAATTACATGATTTTTTCATGAAACTTTACGTGTCAAAAATGGAATAAACATATATACATAATAAAAATATGTCATATTTCATGCAAGAGCTCGCGCAATTTTTAAAAATTGTACTTCGAATTATAAAATAACAATCCGATCAGCATGTACACCCGACTCATATTTACCTGCCAACATCGATGATGATGTCAGAGGTATAATGAGCTATGTTTGACCAGTGTGCTTTCCGATTTTCTTCTAACATGTGTACTTTTCGATCAGTTTGTTGTGCTTAGTACTGGATACTGAAGTATACTATCATCATTTCATATTATTAAATCTAAACTGCTATAGTTATGATCCACCATATAATTAATAGTGGTAATTAATATATGTGGTTGAATACTTGCGCTCCTTAGGTGGCGAGTTGGATTTGTATTTACATAATATAAATTTGAGATTTCGTATCAGTGGTCATGCCAGCTAGAAGAACCTTTGGATCATTGTTAATTTTTATGATATTTTTCTTTATAGTCTACAACAATTTAATTTTTTGCCCGCAAAAGCTATGGCGTCAAGTGACCCCGTAGCTTGTACGTGGAGCCATCACTGTTTCCTATACTATATACTATATTGGTGCTTCATTGGATCTTATTATAGCCCTCGTAAATTGCATGGCTTAATCGCCTTTAGTAGATTTATATTAGTTCATTTCTATAAATTCATTTGTACTATGTATGCTCCCGTAGATTCATTTTTTTAGTCCCTCACATCTTCTAGACACATGTGGTAAGCAATCCAAATTATTCATGGAAAAAAATGCCCAAGCAAATGAATATAGTGTTCCGTCCAATAGTCAGCGTACATATATACCATATCTTGTGACCCAATAACATGCGGGTAAATTGTTTTTCTTACTTGTGCGATAGTTATTATGCCTAAGGGCCCACCCAGATTATCAGCTACAGTCCGATTGGTTGGTTACTACTCCAAATAGGGTAGGAACACATCTTTCTATATTGTTTCTTCCCGGTGTGGATTCTCATTGTCTTTTTTTTTTACGGGAGGACTCATATTGCCTTGGTTTCTAATGGAATATTTTTATGAGGGTTCCGATTGCCACTTTTACAGGAGGTCCCTTCTTTTTTGCTGTCCGCTTCTGGCCATAGGCTGGGTTACCTGGTGCGCCTATCCACTGGCCCAGGAACAGGCACATGGTGCTATGTAGTGTGCGTTTTTTCAACTCTTCTTCACGTTGAAATTAGAATCCGAATAGGAGTTGATTAATTCCTTTACTCCACGTCATTGTACATGTCCTCGTACACGTGATGATGGTTGGACTTTTTCCATCGTAGCTACATGTACGTGTCAGATTTCAAGCGTGCCAAATAGTGCTTTACACAATATTTGTATGTAACGTTTACAACTGTAAATCTTAACCGTTTGTACCTATAATTAATGGTCAAGATAATTTAAGTTATGTGGATGAATGTGATGGCTTGTTTTACTTCTGTTTTAAGTATATAATAGATGACATCAATGGTTGATCGATGCGAGCTATGCGAGATGTATGTGACAGATAAATTACTTAATCAGTACTGAACATATGCGGAGTAGGGATCAGAGAAAACTAATACAATATACCTTGGATGATCAGATCGGCTATTGTGCTAGGGTATTGAGCGATGATCCAATGAGGCGATATGGACTCGTCTGTAATTAGGCCGGCGAATCTGCCATGTGTGTGTGCATGTCGAGTGCCTGATGGCGGAGAGCAAAGCGGCGCCGAGTACTTAGTATTCTGATTAGCGTCTCGCCATCGGGGGCATGTTATCTATCACGGAAAGGACGGTGAACCGGCGAACCGGCGACCGGGATTAGGAAGAAAATTAGGACAAAAGGAGCAGGATGGCTTGTTATTTATCACGGATATGGAATTGCTACGGGATGGAATGGAAGTATAGCGATTAGCGCTACGTTTCCTTTTTTCAGTACAGGAAGAATCGCTAGCAGTTCGCTAGTTTGTACGCGTCCATGCACTACCTCCCTGGGCCATGGCCCGTAGGCTACCTGTGTGTGTATAACCTGGGGAAGGGGCCCCTGGTTTTTGGGGGCCCGGGGCGGCCGCCCCCCCTGCCCCCCTCAGGGCCGGGCCTGGGAACAATCGAATTAGCGCCTTGCAACGATTCCTTCGTGGATGGGCTAAACACACTGCCGGCGTATACAAAAAAGAGAAGTTGCGACTATCTACCTTAATCGGTACCCTTGATAAAATTGCGGAGGTGAGGCCTCTTTCTGCTGCCGAGATTGAGCAAAAAAGCCATCTAAATGAGCAAATTGCCCGCCTTTTACGCGAGGAAGAGATTAAATGGTACCAACGTTGCAAGGCCGAGTCGCTTGTTCAAGGTGATGATAATACGAAGTACTTTCAAATGCTGGCCAATGCCAGACATAGAAAGAAACGTATTTTCACTCTTGATCAAGAGAAGGCCGTATAGAGGGGGATGCACCGCTAAAAAAATTCATTACTAAGTACTACAAAGAGCTTTTTGGACCTTCACCTCAAAGCTCTTTTGCGCTCGACGAGTCTATTACTCATGATATACCTCAAGTTTCAGAGGCCGGAAATGAGTTTTTAACCTCTCCGTTCTCTGAAGAGGAAGTTCGGGCCGCAGTGTTTCAAATGGAACACAACAAGGCTCCGGGACCAGACGGTTTTCCGGCAGAGTTTTATCAATGTTTTTGGGATATGATTAAGGCGGATTTGGTTCAGTTGTTTAACCAACTGCATGCCGAAAACCTTGATATTGCCCGTTTAAACTTTGGGGAAATTATTCTTCTGCCCGAGACTAAGGAGGCTAGTCGTATTCAACAATATAGACCGATTTACCTTCTAAATATCAGCTTTAAGATATTCACAAAGGTGGCAACTAATAGGTTGAACGGGGTGGCTGACCACGTGGTCAAACCCACTCAAACAACGTTTATGCAAGGACGCAACATACTAGATGGAGTTGTTGTGCTGCATGAAACTGTGCATGAGCTCCATCGTAAAAAGTTGAATGGAGTCATCTTTAAAATAGACTTCGAAAAAGCATATGAAAAAAGTCAAATGGCCCTTTCTTTTGCAAACTTTGCGCATGAAGGGATTTTCACCAAAATGGTGTCGATGGGTAGAGAGTTTTGTTTCTGGAGGTAGTGTGGCTATCAAAGTCAACGATGATGTTGGCAACTACTTTCAGACTAGGAAGGGGCTTCGCCAAGGGGACCCTGCTTCCCCTATTTTGTTCAACATTGTAGCTGATATGTTAGCTACACTTGTTGAGCGGGCTAAGGTGGCTGGTCAAATTAGCGGCGTGATTCCTCATTTGGTAGAAGAAGAACTGTCTATTCTACAATATGCGGATGACACTATACTTTTTCTAGATCACGACCTAGACAAAGCTAGAAACCTCAAACTACTTTTATGTGCATTTGAGGAGCTCTCTGGTCTCAAAATTAACTTTCATAAGAGCGAGCTTTTTTGCTTCGGCGATGCTGCAGAGTCCGCATCTGAGTATGCTGAGATTTTCGGCTGTCAGCTCGGCCAGTTCCCGATTAGGTATCTAGGTATTCCTATTCACTATCGGCGTTTAACTATCGCTGAGTGGAAGCACGTGGAAGAAAGACTTGAGAAACGCCTAGCCAGCTGGAAGGCCAAACTCTTGTCATATGGGGGACGGTTGATTCTGATTAATTCTGTCCTCAGCAACATGGTTCTATACATGTTGTCATTCTTCCACTTACCAAAAGGGGTTCTACAACGTCTCGATTATTTTAGATCTTGATTTTTTTGGCAGTGTGATAATGAATCCAAGAAATATCGGCTGGCTAGGTGGAGTATATTATGCCGACCTAAAAGTCAAGGGGGCCTTGGAATTCAGGATCTTGAGATTAAAAACATCGCTCTCTTGAGTAAATGGGTATACAAACTACTAATTGAGAATGAAGTATGGCAGGAAATCATTCGTAACATGGGGTCCAGAGCCATTTCTCAAGTTCATTGGAAACCCGGTGATTCACATTTTTGGAGTGGCGTGATGAAGGCTAAGGAATTCTTTTTTCAATTTGGTACTTTCTCGGTTAGGGATGGCTCCCAGGTTCGATTCTGGGAAGAAACCTGGCTCGGGGCCACTCCACTTATGGTGCAATACCCTAGCTTGTATAGGATCGTCAGACATAAATTCATCACGATCAAACAAGTATTGGGACAAGAAAACCCTGATATTTCTTTCCATAGGGACCTTATTGGGCCTCGTCTGATAGCATGGAATGAATTACTCAATCGTCTGGAGGCCATTGAGCTATCAGGCGAACCAGACAACTTCCGATGGAATTTGCATCAGAATGGTACTTTTTCAGTCAAATCCTTGTATGATGCAATGACCCACACTGATGTTCCGATTGACAACAAGAAATTGTGGAAGCTCAAAATTCTCCTAAGAGTGAAGATATTCCTCTGGTTTCTAAACAGAGGGGTCATCTTAACTAGAGATAATCTGGCACGACGCAACTGGCAAGGTAGCAAGACATGTGTCTTTTGCCAACATGACGAGTCCATCAAACACTTATTTTTTGAGTGTAAGTTTACTCGTGTAGTCTGGGCCATAGTTCAAGTAGCTTCAAATCTATATCCCCCACGTAGTGTGCGTAACATGTTCGGCAATTGGTTGCGGGGTATTGATAAACAATTTTCTGCACATCTACTCGTGGGAGCGGCTGCCTTATGTTGGGCACTGTGGCTTACCAGAAATGATGTGATTTTTAATAATAAATGTGTTTCATCTCCTGTGCAGGTTATCCATGCAGGTAGGCGACGGCTCCGTACGTGGTCTATCCTGCAGAGGCCGGAGGACCGAGATCTTTTTATGATGGTGTCTACACGGCTAGAGCATACAGCCAGGGAGGTTTTCTCCCAACATGGATGGCCGTGTAATCTCCGGATAGGATTTGCCCCACCCTAGGCTGGACTGATTTACTTTTGCTGCAAAACGATATTTATTTTTAGCTTTGTTGGACATGTTGGCTGTGTGCATCGCGCTATGCAGAGGCCATACATTCTTCAATGCGGTTGTATCACCTCGATATATCAATTGAATGAAATGTTCTTTATCGAAAAACTCCCTATTGTGATGTTTTTTTTATGCTAATAGCCCCATCTAGCAAAGGAATTTTTATCAGTTTTTAATTTTTACCCCATTCAAAGTATTTTAGGTTGCGGATAGATCTTTTAATGATTCTTTTGCCAGGCAAATCGGTGATGGAGTTATCTCTTGTACGCATTACCCAGAAGCAAATGTGATGAACAGAATTTCCTCAAAATAAAAAATGTGATGAATAGAAATGAGGTGGAAGCATCAACAAGGAGATGTATGACGTTAAAAAGGAACTCATCAAGGCCAACATGTGCGTACGTACACATGATGACCGTGAGAAAAACCCAGGAGGGAAATTGCGACTTGGCATGCCGCATGTACCTGCAAAACTTTAACTAAATGAGGTAAAAACTGGCAATTTTTTTTGCTAAATGAGGAAATTTTTACGTCGTAAATTGTGTAAGTCTATGGGTAAAAAGTGGAATCACGTATACATCGCTGTTCTGAATGTTTGTTTTGCTGGATGTTCTGAATGTTTTCTGGAACCAGTAGGGAAGCAATAATGTTTTAAAATTTTCATTTAGAATAAAAGGAGATTCTACAACGCGGCGAGTTTCGCCGCGGCGACCATGTAGCAGCTGCCATGTTGGCCATGCCATAATCATGATCTCAAAGCACGATGTATCACACTTTGCTGAAATTTTAGTCTATTATGGCCCTGCCCAATATTAATTTTATAAATTCTTAATAAATCGTAGAGGCCCACTTAGCCCATTCGTGCAAGGCAAGGGGCATTACTAAAGTTTAGTCCCACATTGCTAGTTTATAAGGAGTTGAACCTCTTTATAAGGGAGGCTCTTTCTTCACTTGTACGAGCATGAGAACAAGAGGGACATCCACGCGCGCTCCTCCGCCGCCCACCTCGCCACGGCGTCTTATTTTTGCCACTCACGACGGGTATACGAAACGTTTTTCTGTAAGTGGACACTGAATCCGAACGGCGCGCCCTTTCGGCTGCAGCCTGTTCGGTTCGTCTCCCTCACTCCCTCCTCCCCAGAGAGACGCACCAGAACTCCTTCCTCCTCTCGCCCCAAGTTCCAATCTCTGAGCTGCTGCTACGATCTTCCCCATCCCGGCTTGCGGCATGCACCGCAGGTCGGGACAGTAGGCCTCCGAAATCACACCTTTTGAGTCATGTACGGGAGAAGGGCGATAAGGTTTTTGGGGAGCGCTCGGCGCGACTACTGGCTGTTTCATCACGGACGATCCGGTCGCCGACGACTACTTCCCCGACGACGACTTCTTCCCCGACGTCGACAACCTCTTCGATGACATGGCCGGCGAGGACAACTCACCCAAGACCGGGGCTTCGGCTGCTGCTTCGTATGTCTCCATGATCTCTTCAGTTTATCTTGTTCCTTTCACTGGCCCGCATGTGTTCATGCTTTTTCTGTTAGAAACACTGTCACTGTTCTTCGTTCTAGGGTTTGCTCTAAATTTGTTAGGTCCTACTTCATATATGCAACTAGTTCTATATATGAAGATGCTATCTACCTTCACTTTGACAGATCACATGACTTGCTCTATTACTGTTATATTAGTCATGCTTTATCTAGTATTTCTGTTAATAAAATCACTTGGTAAATTGCTCATATTTCCAACAATCCAAAAACCTTATTATAGGAAATTTACCCCAAGTGGTTTTGCTGCTTCCATGAGACTTCCTGTGTTTGAGGGTATCCACTATAAGAGGTGGCGCGTGAGAGCTGTTCTATGGTTTCAAACCATGAGCTGCTATGACGCCACTCTTGGCAAATCTGAAGGAGATTATGATGCTCAACAGGAACAAGCTTTTCTGAAAATGGATACCCTGTTTAGGGCTGCTCTCTTGAGTGTTCTTGGTGAGAACATAGTTGATGCTTATGCGTCAATTGATAATGAAAAAGATATGTGGGACGCACTCGAGGCCAAGTTTGGGGTCTCGGATGCGGGCACTGAGCTGTACATCATGGAGCAATTATATGATTACAGGATGACTGAAGAGCGCTCCGTGGTTGAGCAAGCTCATGAGATACAGTCATTTGCTAGAGAACTTGAGCACTTCAATTGTATGTTGCCGGACAAGTTTATTGCCGGAGGTATCATCACTAAACTTCCTCCTTCGTGGAGGAACTTTGATACCTTACTGAAGCATAAGAGACAGGAATTTTCCGTTCCGGATCTCATTGGTACTCTTGATGTGGAAGAAAAGGCGAGAGCAAAGGACACACGTGCTCGAGCTATTGAGGGAGGTACTAGTGCCAATCTGGTACAGAAGAAGAACTTTCAGCCCAACAAGTTCAAGAACAAGGGCAAGTTTGATGGAAAAGCAAAGTTTGATGGGAAGAACAAGGCTGTGCAACACACGAACTTCAAGAAGAAAGGTGTCTGTCATGTGTGTGGAGATCCTGAGCATTGGGCTCCTAGTTGCCCTAATCGCTATGACAAGCGTCATCTTGGGAAAGGCGGCAAGACTGTCAATGTTGTCATTGGAGACACTGATATGAAGGATGATGGGTATGGTATATTTCCCACTATTCTTTCAGTATGTCATTCTCCTGATCGGTTGATTGACACGGGTGCTAATGTGCATGTATGCGGTGATATTTCCATGTTTTCGTCTTATCAGACCGCAGGGACTTCAACCGTGCTGATGGGAAACGGTTCAAGTGCTTCTGTTCGTGGTGTTGGCACGGTCGATCTGAAGTTTACTTTGGGGAAGATCGTGCGGCTGAAGAACGTGCATTATGTCCCCTCCGTCAATAAGAATCTTGTTAGCGGATCTCTGTTATGTAGAGATGGCTACAAGCTTGTTTTTGAGTCGAATAAATTTGTAATATCCAAGTATGGAACCTTTGTTGGCAAAGGCTATGAGTCAGGAGGCCTGTTTCGTTTATCCTTGTCAGATGTTTGCAATAAAGATATTAATCATGTTTGCAACAACAGCGAATCAAATGTGTGGCATTCACGTCTGTGTCATGTTAACTTTGGTTGCATGTCGCGACTAGCCAAATTAAACTTGATCCCTAGTTTCATCACCGTCAAGGGAGCGAAGTGTCAAGTTTGTGTGCAAGCTAAGCAACCTCGTAAGTCTCACACGACTGCGGAAACGAGAAATCTTGCACCACTAGAGCTCATACATTCAGATCTATGTGAAATGAATGGTGTTTTGACAAAAGGTGGAAAGAAATATTTCATGACGTTAATTGATGACTCCACTAGATACTGTCATGTGTATCTTCTGAAATCTAAGGATGAGGCTTTGAATTTTTTTCAAGATCTATAAAGCTGAAGTGGAAAACCAACTTGATCGTAAGATTAAGAGGCTTAGGTCCGACCATGGTGGAGAGTATTTTTCCAATGAATTTGATGCTTTTTGTGCGGAACATGGTATAATCCATGAGAGGACGCCTCCCTATTCACCTAAGTCAAATGGGGTGGCCTAAAGAAAGAACCGTACTCTAACTGATTTGGTTAATGCCATGTTAGATACATCGGGTCTATCCAAGGCATGGTGGGGGGAGGCGATATTGACTGCATGTCATGTCCTAAACCGAGTTCCCATAAAGAACAAAGAAATAACTCCATTCGAGGAATGGGAGAAGAAAAGGTTAAAAATCTCTTATCTACGAACCTGGGGTTGTTTGGCGAAAGTCAATGTGCCAATCCCAAAGAAGCGCAAACTTGGACCAAAGACTGTGGATTGTGTTTTCCTGGGGTATGCTTTTCGAAGCATTGGATATAGATTCTTGATTGTAAAATCCGAAGTATCTGACATGCATGTCGGTACAATCATGGAGTCGAATGATGTGACTTTCTTTGAAGATATCTTTCCCATGAAGGATATGGCTACCTCATTTACTCAGGAGATGCCTAGTTCATCGAATCAAGAATTGATTACAATTACTGAATCTACCATTTCGATGGAACACTTTGACAAACCCGTGGAGGAAAACAATGAAGCTCCTACTAGGAGCAAGAGACAGAGGACTGCAAAGTTCTTTGGTGATGATTTTATTGTCTATCTAATAGATGACACTCCCAGTTCTATTTCAGGAGCCTATGCATCTGAAGATGCTGACTACTGGAAGGAAGCGGTTCGTAGTGAGATGGATTCCATCTTAGCGAATGAAACTTGGGAGATAACCGATCGTCCTTATGGGTGCAAACCTATAGGGTGCAAATGGGTATTCAAGAAGAAGCTTGGGCCTGATGGTACTATCGAAAAAGTACAAGGCACGGCTCGTGGCTAAGGGTTATACCCAAAAGGAAGGTGAAGACTTCTTTGATACTTACTCACCTGTGGCGCAGCTGACCACTATTTGAGTTCTACTTTCACTAGCTGCCTCACATGGTCTTCTCGTTCATCAAGTGGATGTTAAGACTGCTTTCCTAAATGGAGAGTTGGATGAGAAAATTTATATGGAACAACCAGATGGGTTTGTAATAGATGGTCAGGAAGGAAAAGTGTGCAAGTTGCTGAAGTCTCTGTATGGACTCAAGCAAGCACCAAAGCAGTGGCATGAGAAGTTTGAAAGAACTTTAACAGCTGCAGGCTTTGTTGTGAACGAAGCTGACAAATGTGTGTACTATCGCCATGGTGGGGGCGAGGGAGTTATCCTTTGCTTGTATGTTGATGACATACTGATTTTCGGAACAAATTTGAATGTTATTACGGAGGTCAAGAATTTCCTATCTCGTTGTTTTGAGATGAAGGATTTAGGAGTGGCTGATGTCATTCTGAACATCAAGTTGTTGAGAGACGATGATGGTGGGATTACTTTGCTTCAATCTCACTATGTGGAAAAGATCTTGAGTCGCTTTGGCTATAGAGACTGCAAGCCCTCTCCAACAGCATATGATGCCAGCGTGCTACTTCGAAAGAATCGAAGAATTGCTAGAGATCAATTGAAATATTCTCAGATTATTGGCTCGCTTATGTACTTAGCAAGTATTACAAGACCTGACATCTCTTTTGCTGTTAGCAAACTGAGTCGGTTTGTCTCAAAACCAGGAGATGTGCATTGGAAAGCTCTAAAAAGAGTTTTGCGTTATTTGAAAGACACTGCAAATTATGGAATTCACTACACCGGGCACCCAAAGGTGCTTGAAGGGTATAGTGACTCAAACTGGATCTCAGATGCTGATGAGATAAAGGCCACGAGCGGATATGTATTCACTCATGGAGGTGGCGCTGTTTCTTGGAAGTCTTGCAAGCAGACCATCTTAACGAGGTCAACTATGGAAGCAGAGCTCACAGCACTAAATACAGCTACGGTCGAAGCGGATTGGCTTCGTCGGCTCTTGAATGACTTGTCGGTAGTTGAGAAACCTGTACCGGGTGTCCTTATGAACTACGACAATCAAACCGTGATCACGAAAGTGAGCAGCTCAAAGGGTAACACGAAGTCATCAAGACACGTTCAGAGAAGGTTAAAGTCTGTCAGGAAAATGAAAAACTCCGGAGTAATTGCATTGGATTATATCCAAACGTCTAAAAATCTGGCAGATCCGTTTACTAAGGGTCTATCACGAAATGTGATAGATAATGCATCGAGGGAGATGGGTATGAGACCCACAATATGAGTTGTTCACAGTGGTAACCTAGTCTTTGTGATCGGAGATCCCGTGAATTAGATGTGGAAAACAAGCTGTTGGTCAACTGAGAGGAGAGTATCCTTACTATCAATACCACTCCATGAAGATGCAATACTCTCCTAAATCTGCATGGCAGGTTGATGTATATCTTAATGTGTTCTAAGTGGCTCTTGTAAGCAGAGATGTTGTCCTGGAGAACATCTTTTGAAGAACACACCTATATGAGTCCGATTGTCAAACATCGCAATCTATGAGAGTAGGATTCTCTCTAGTAAACTCATGAAAGGTCATGGAGTATGACGCATAAGCTCCACCCGCGGGGAAGACCCATGGTAGCCAAGTATCGGTCAAGGCTTTGTGTGAAGCTAGATTCGCAGAAAACTTGCAGTTCAAGGCATAGTACACTGTTCAAGTTGCTTACTAGTGTAGCACAGAGTTCTAGGTGGAAGTTCAACTTAACAGTCTCCACTGCAGTACCGGTATATAAAACAGTGTTTTGGAACCAAAGGCAAATTCTGTGTGCCTTTGAGATCTGGTGGGGGATTGCTGAAATTTTAGTCTATTATGGCCCATCCCAATATTAATTTTAGAAATTCCTAATAAATCCGAGAGGCCCACTTAGCCCATTCGTGCAAGGCAAGGGGCACTACTAAAGTTTAGTTCCACATTGCTAGTTTACAAGGAGTTGGACCTCTTTATAAGGGAGGCTCTTTCTCCACTTGTACGGGCATGAGTACAAGAGAGACATCCACGCGCGCTCCTCCTCCGCCGCCCGCCTCGCTGCGCCGCGGGAATGAGCCGAGCCGATGTCTTATTTTTGCCACACACGACGGGTATAGTTCCAATCTCTGAGCTGCTGCTACGATCTTCCCCACCCCGGCTTGCGGCGTGCACCGCAGGTCGGGACAGTAGGCCTCCAAAACCACACCTTTTGAGTCCTGTACGGTAGAAGGGTGATAATGTTTTTGGGGAGCGCTCGGCGCGACTACTGGCTGTTTCATCACGGACGATCCGGTCGCCGACGACTACTTCCCCGACGACGACTTCTTCCCCGACGTCGACAACCTCTTTGACGACATGGCCGGCGAGGACAACTCACCCAAGACCGGGGCTTCGGCTGCTGCTTCGTATGTCTCCATGATCTCTCCAGTTTATCTTGTTCCTTTCACTGGCCCGTATGTGTTCATGCTTTTTCTGTTAGAAACACTGTCACTGTTCTTCGTTCTAGGGTTTGCTCTAAATTTGTTAGGTCCTACTTCATATATGCAACTAGTTCTATATATGAAGATGCTATCTACCTTCACTTTGACAGATCACATGACTTACTCTATTACTGTTATATTAGTCATGCTTTATCTAGTATTTCTGTTAATAAAATCACTTGGTAAATTGCTCATATTTCCAACACACTTGATCGCGTGGCATAGGGTGTGGTCGCACCGTGACATATTATTGCAGCGAACGAGTTCAAGCTACAAACTTTCACGTAATAAAAAGGTCTAAAAATACCCCCCCTTAAAATGAAAGGCTGGAATTGATTGGTACTCACATAATTAAAGGTGGGAATTGGTGTTCTGTGGCAATGCCTCCCTACCCACGAGAGCGGCGGCAACGATTAGGGATGAAGCGAAGACGATTTGGGTAGTTGCCGGGGCTAGATTCTTAGGCATTTTAATTCCAGGACAGTGATCTGTTTGGACCCGTGTGATGCGGTAACCTTAAAGCCATTGTTTTGCTCCTTTTTAATTAATGATATGAGGCAAAAAAAAAAATCTCCGTTTGAAAATATATATAATTAAACAGGTTTGCTATTTCACATCTAGATGTAAGATATTATCTCACATCTAACTCCCTCACCCTTAGAGACAAAAAGGAAAATCCATGGAAGACTTTAAAAAAAAATCAAGGATGAGGGAGTCTAAGTGTGAGAGAGTTAGATGTGAGATAATATCTCACATCTAGATGTGACATAGACAGACCCATAATTAAATAGGGGTAGCAGGTTACCTGAAAAGAAAACCTCAAGTTCTTAAGCAATTCGGACCGCTCCTTTCCGTAGTTGCTAGTTTAATTTACTGAAAGTATGAACATATTATTTGTATGGCACTTCCGTTTAACAGTTCCTTCTTGTTTCTAGTAGTGAACTGCATGCACATCATCACGAAGGAAGAAGCGCCAAGAAGTTAATTACAGCGCTCAAATTAGGCCAAGCTAACCACTTCATCCGTAAGAAGCCAAAAAAACCGCCCCTGATTAGCAGCTAACTTGATTGCGGCTTCAGCTAGATATACTTACATGGGAGTCCATACTTTTCAAATTTCGTCTTCAATGAAAAAGTTGTTTGGCATGTGAATATTATGATAAGAAATTATTGCCGTAAAAAAGGAACAAAGTCGATTTCTACATGATAAGTAGGTCTCGATCAGGAAGTAGGAGTACATGGCAATGATAAAGTTAAACAAGTTTAACCTCTTATACTCTAAAACTTTATAGATTGGTGGAAATTCACGGGGGTAGGCAGGTGCGGGGGCACACACCTGCCCAGCGGTGCCAGCAGCCCGATTGTCTCGTGATGTTCGAAGTCGCTGGACCCCCCACGAGGGCACACCAAGTTTTCAGTTTTAGTTTTTGAATCAGTCGCAACTTCTGAAACTTACGTTTGGGAATCGCTCGTACCAAGTTTCATAGTTGAACCTTAAAACTTATGATTCCGTTGGTCGCAGATTCTGAAACTTACGATTTTGTCAGTCACTTATATAAAGTTTCAGAAGTTAAAACTTCAAGAAAAATTTAAAACTCATCAAAAACATACTCCCTCCGTCCCAAAATAAGTAGACTCAATTTTAGGACCGATGGAGTATTCAATATGGACTCATTTGAAGCTCTTGTCACCAGAAACACGAATCTGGAAACGAAATTAAATCTGGTTTTTTGGTTCAAAAGATACGACAGATTGAAACTCAAAAGTCAAATTTAAAAGGGGGCTGCGTGCCCCGCACCTATGTGCTACAAATCCCCTTCCTTGTCCGATACACCATTCATCCTGAAATGAATAAACTACGTTTTAGGTTTGGAATGGATGTTCTTGATCAACTTTTGACACTATATTGCTATCAATTACTCCATTTATCCTGAAATAAGCAATGTTTTATGTTTTGAATGGATGTTCTTGAATCTTGATCAACTCTTGGCCAAGCCAATCTAAAATGGATGGTCAGTCTTTTCAAAGATTTTGTTATGAAACTATATTTCGTAATAAGTAGCGCTATAATATAAACTTTATAAATAGATCTAAACACTAATTTATTACAGTATTGACTATTGGCCCAAAAGATGGAGAAGCTTGAATGCGGGAATTATGCGTGCTATGTACCGTAACAAAGGAACATGCATGCGTCATCATGAGTCATAAGGACGTGTGAGTACCATCATACTACCATGAGTGCACATATTCACAGCCTCACGATATAAAATAGGTGTACTGTCACCCATCAAACGTCGACAGCATTGACGCCTTCAAAAGGGAGACACGCCCTCTGATGTACACTGCTATCTTGAAGCAAGAAGCTACCAAGTAAATTAAGACAGAGCTGTTGTTGACATTTTCTCACCAACCTTGGCATACAAGAGGAAGACTTGTAAGTCGTATCGACAGCCAGCTTACCAGAAGAACAATATAGCACTGTCAAAGTTAGTTGCAAATGCACAAACACGTAATTGACAGCCAATGAAATGCTTAGATGCACAGTGACTGATCAGTGAAATCACTAAATAACCGGTCTAGTATAAATTTTGTCCGTACGTTGTTGAAACGTGCACAAGCTTACGGATTCCCGGCTGCCCAGCATGTGAGATAATCTTATTTACTACTCCCTTCGTTCCTAAATATAAGTCATTTTAGACATTATGAAAAAGGGTCACTCCCGCTTTATATTATAAAGCAACCAACCGATACAACCAGTCTTTTTAGACATTTTAAATGGATTACAACATGCGGAGCACATACACTCCAGCACACAGCCCGTACGTCGCCATCGTTGAAAGGGTGCTCCGGTCGGAGGCTGGCCAGGTTAATAAGCAACTACTCCCTCCGTTTTCAAATATTTATATTTTTAAACATTTCAAATGAATTATAACATACGGATGTATGTAGACATAATTTAGAGTGTAAATTCACTCATTTTGCTTTAGATGTAGTCACTTGTTGAAATCTTTAAAAAGATAAATATTTAGGAATGGATGGAGTAATTATTTTTTGCGAATGAATAACCAACTAATTAAACAGCGTATTTGCCATGATTTGGTCGATGGCTCATCACAGCGACAGGTAGGATCCCAACAACCCCCTGTAGGGGACGGGATTCAGAGACATGCATGCACAGTGCCTTTTCCTCCCTGGCCGCCGCGCAAAGCAGCCAGGCACCATCTTTGCTTCTGGTGGGGTGGCAAAATCATATGCATCATACTCAGGTCTCAGGAAATTGACCTGGGAAAGGCAGGCATGTGAACCATATTCCACTTGTATATGGCACCAAAGTAGCGGAGGATGGCGTGTATCCATGGTTTTTGACCGGGGTGTCCGTGCGTGCGTGTGGCATGCCGTCTTGATCGATCGGCGCGTGTGAGAGTGGAGTCTGGTGTGCGGATGCCTGTCGTGTCCGTTCGGTCAACGGACTGACGCGGGCGGAGCTAGCAACTCCACCAAACGGCCGGGACGGGACCCATGCGTGCATGCATGGATGATGTGTCCATGGAGAGTCAATTGCACAAAACTACCACATTTGCGGCTAGGTTTGCAGAAAACCACCAAGTCATTAATCCGTTGCAAAAAACACCGCGATTCACATAATCTCGTTGCAAAAAGCACTGATCGGGTGATTTGTCCCGTTTGATCGCTTTGTGACAACTGGGACCCAATTGTAAGGTGTTGACATGGCAAAACATTAACATACACATCCCTGGATCTAAAATAAAAACGCAATCAGACCCCCCACCCATTCCCCCCCCCCTCCCTTGCGCTCGTGACCCATCTCTCATATCCACTGCGCTACTGACCTTCCTCCGGCTCCGGCCACCTCACCTAACCCGTCGGCGCCGCCCTAACCTGCTGGGGCCTGGCCCTTCTTCTTGCTGTAATCGCCGTCGGCGTCGTCTCCTTCCTTGTCGGCGGCAGGCGTGGGGACGGGCGCGGCGGCGGAGTGCAGGGACGAGGCGGGGACGGGCGCGGCGGCAGAGTGCAGGGACGAGGCGGCGCCGGCGAGTGCGCAGAGGAGGGGGCCACGACGGGGGAATGGAGCGGGGACGTCTCGGTGGGAACGCGAGGGACACCGTCGGCGCCTTGTCCTCGTCGGGGCGGAGGAGCGAGGACGCGATGGGCGCGCCGGGCGTGGGGGCCTGCGAGATGGGGCTCCGCGCGGCGCAGAACGGCGGCGCGACCACCACAAGGAGGAGGAGGAGGAGGATGATGCCGTCGTGGAGCCCCCGTCCAAGAGAGCCACGCCCAGCTCCTGGTGGTGGTGCACCGCACGGCGTCTCCAACTACTCTGAGCTGCTGCTTCAGGCACGGCATCGAGCCAGGGAGGAGCGGCGTCGAGTTGCTGCCGCTGCTTGCACGACGTCGAGCAGCCGCGGGGCCGAGCACTCCCGGTGCCACCGGGCTGAGGGTGCCGCTGCTGCCCTTCTCTGGTGAGGATGCCGTCGCGGCGGTTGCGCGCAGACGAGGCCATCATCTGGGCACGGCGGCTCAGGACATCGACGACGACGTCGTCAGGTTGGAGCAAGGCACGTCGGCTCAGGGTGTCTGCGCCATCGAGGGAGGACGGCGGGTGGGCTTCCTGCGGCGGCGACGGGAGCCGGCGGGATCGAGAGCAGGGGGATTGAGAGCAAGGGGTTGATTGCTTTTTATTTTTAGATCCAGGGGTGTGTATGACATTTGTTTGCCAAGTCAGCTCTTGACAGTCGGGCCCCACTTGTCAGAAAATGATTAAATGAGTTAAATCACCCGATCAGTGCTTTTTGCAACGAGATTATGTGAATCGCGGTGTTTTTTGCAACGGATTAGTGACTTGGTGGTTTTCTGCAAACCTAGCCGCAAATGTGGTAGTTTTGTGCAATTGACTCGTCCATGGATTTCCAGGTAGCTACCTAGGGTTTAGTTTGCCCTTTGGTAAGAAAAAAAGACCACGTTCGCTCTTCGGACCCCACAAAAAGGTCTAAAAATACCCTTAAAATGAAAGGCTGGAATTGATTGGTACTCACATAATGAAAGGTGGGAAATGGTGTTCTGTGACAATGCCTCCCTACCCACGAGAGTGGCGGCTATGATTTGGGATGAAGCGAAGACTTGGGCAGTTGCCGGGGCTAGATTCTTGGGCTATTTAATTCCAGGGGAGTAATCTGTTTGAACCCGTTTGATCATGTAACCTTAAAATCATTGTTTTGCTCCTTCTTAATTAATGATATGAGGCAAAGTTTTTACCTCCGTTTGAAAAAAAAAACATAATTAAACAGGGGTAGCAGGTTACCTGAAACGAAAACCTCAAGTTCTATAAGCAATTCGGACCGCTCCTTTCCGTAGTTGCTAGTTTAATTTACTGAAAGTACGAACATATTATTTGTATGGCACTTCCGTTTAACAGTTCCTTCTTGTTTCTAGTAGTGAACTGCATGCGCATCATCACGAAGGAAGAAGCGCCAAGAAGTCAATTACAACGCTCAAATTAGGCCAAGCTAACCACTTCATCTGTAAGAAGCCAAAAAAAAAAAAAAACGCCCCTGATTAGCAGCTAGCTTGATTGCGCCTTCAACTAGATATACTTACACGGGAGTCCATACTTTTCAAATTTCGTCTTCAATGAAAAAGTTGTTTGGCACGTGAATATTATGATAAGAAATTATTGCCGTAAAAAAGGAACAAAGTCGATTTGTACATGATAAGTAGGTCTCGATCGGGAAGTAGGAGTACACGGCAATGATAAAGTTCAGCAAGTTTAACCTCTTATACTCTAAAAAGTTACAAATTGGTGGAAATTCACGGGGGCAGGCAGGTGCGGGGGCACACACCTACCTAGCGGTGCCAGCCGCCCGATTGTCCTGTGATGTTCAAAGTCACTGGACCCCGCATGAGGGCACACCAAATTTTCAGTTTTAGTTTCTGAATCGGTCGCAACTCCTAATTAACACTTACGTTTGACGGTTGCTTGTACCAAGTTTCATAGTTGAAACTTAAAACTTATGATTATGTCGACCAGATTCTAAAACTTACGATTTTGTCAATCACTTGCATAAAGTTTCAGAATTTAAAACCTAATGAAAAATTTAAAACTCATCAAAAACATATTCAATATGGACCTCATTTGAAGCTCTTGTCACCAAAAACACGAATCTGGAAACGAAATTAAATCTAGACTTTTGCTTCAAAAGATATGACAGATTGAAACTCCAAAGTCAAATTTAAAGGGGGCTGCGTGCCCCACACCTATGTGCTACAAATCCCCTTCCTTGTCCGATACTCAATTCATCCTGAAATGAATAAACTACGTTTTAGGTTTTGAATTGATATTCTTGGTCAACTTTTGACACTATATTGCTATCAATTACTCCATTTATCCTGAATTAAGCAATGTTTTAGGTTTCGAATGGATGTTCTTGATTAACTCTTGACCAAGCCAATCTAAAATGGATTTTTGTTAGAAAAGGAGGATGACCCCCGGCCTCTGCATCTGGGTGATTCATGCGGCCATTTTATTGATTATTCTCGAGTACCTTATAAAGTAGAACAACAATATGCATGAATCCGCCATCTTGACAACATCTGCCGCTACTCCTATCCAAATGATGAAGGGGTGCAAGTTGGGCCACATACCGAGACCTCTCACCTAAGCCTAACATCTAAAGCCGGAGGCCCCGAGAGCCATCTGTCGGGTCCGGAGCTCAAACCGGTCCGACGCACTCACATGTGTCATCGCCGCCATCTTTCACTAGTCCATCTTCAGAGCAGATTGAGGTGACAACCTTGGCAAGTCATCCGCCATCGACGGCACCACGACGCCAAACGACGACCTCCACCTACACGAGCCTTGGCAGGTCCTCCGCCATTGACGCCACCACGACGCCAGCTGACGGCCTCCACCTACGCGAGTCCATCTCCAAGCAACGGACGTAAATGGATGGTCAGTCTTTTCAAAGATTTTGTTATGAAACTATATTTCGTACTTCCACTCTCTCAGTTTATAAGGCGTGCGCGTACTCCTAGGTCATCAATTTAACCAACCTAATATAAGGCATATATTACAAAAAATATACCATTATAAACTTTAGATGTTCTATTTTTAAAAAGTATAATTTTTGTGTTATACAGTTTATATTACGGTGATCAAATTGACAACCTAAGAATACGCGCAACCTAGTAATAAGTAGTGATATAATATAAACTTTATAAACAAATCTAAATACTAATTTATTACAGTATTGACTATTGGCCCAAAAGATGGAGAAGCTTGAATGAGGAATTATGCATGATATGTACTTCCTCCGTTCCTAAATATAAGTCTTTAAAGAAATTCCACTACGGACTACATACGGAGCAAAATGAGTGAATACATACTCTAAAGTATGTCTACATACATCCATATGTAATCCATAGTGGAATCTCTAAAAAAACTTATATTTTGGAACGAAGGGAGTACATTAACAAAGGAACATGCATGCGTCATCATGAGTCATAAGGACGTATGAGTGCCATCATGTACTGTCACCCATCAAACACCGAGAGTATTGACGCCTTCAAAAGGGAGACACGCCCTCTGATGTACACTGCTATCTTGAAGCAAGAAGCTACCAGTACATTAAGACAGAGCTGTTATTCACATTTTCTCACCAACCTTGGGATACAGGAGGAATACTTGTACTCTCTCCGTCCCATAATGTAAGATTATGGGACGGAGGGAGTAAGTAGTATCGATAGATAGCTTACCAGAACAATAATATAACATTGTCGAAGTTAGTTGCAAATGCACAAACGCGTAATTGACAGCCAATGAATTGCTTAGATGCACAGTGACTGATCATTGAAATCATTAATTAGACCGGTCTAATATAAATTTTGTCCGTACGTTTTTGAAACGTGCACAAGCTTACGGATTCCCGGCTGCCCAGCATGTGAGATAATCTTATTTACTACTCCCTCTGTTTCTAAATATAAGTTTTTTTAGACATTTTAAATGGATTACAACATGCAGATGTATATAGACATATTTTAGAGTGTAGATTCACTCATTTTACTCCGCATGTAGTCATTTATTGGAATATCTAGAAATACTTATATTTGGAAACGGAGAGAGTACAATCTTCAAAACCATTTGACGTACTAGCTACTCCCCTCGTTTCTTTTTTACTTTACATATAAAATTTGATCAAAGTCAAACAAAATAAAGTTTGACCATTTTTTTAAATCAATATCTACAATATCAAAGTTATACAGTATGAAAGTTAATTTCATGATGCATCTAATAATATTGATTTCATATTGTTAATATTGGTACTATTTTCCTATAAAGTTAGTCGAAACATTACGAAGTTTGACTTAGGTCGAATTTTATATGTAACTACAAAGAAACGGAAGGAGTACCTAGTTTACGTGAGAGTGACATTCATGGCGTGTATGTGCTCCAAGCACGTGCTCCCACGACGACGTCTCACTTCTTGCTCCGTACGTACTTCCTCCGTCAACATCCTCTTTTAATCATTTTGATGACAAGTATTTCCGGACCAAGGGAATACATAATAGCGCTATAGTCCAGCACACTGCCCAGCCGTACGTTGCCATGGTTGAAAGGGCGCTCCGATCGGAGCCTGGCCAGGTTAATAACCAACTAATTATTTTTTGCGAATGAATAACCAACTAAATTATTTTTTGGGAATGAATAACCAATTAAACAGCGTATGGCATGCATATTTGCCATGATTTGGTCGATGGCTCATCACAGCGACAGGTAGTATCCCAACAACAACCCCATGTAGTGACCATGCATGCATAGTGCCTTTTCCTCCCTGGCCGCCGCACAAAGCAGTCAGGCACCATCTTTGGTTCTGGTGGGGTGGCAAAATCATATGCACCATACTCAGGTCCCGGGAAATTGACCTGGGAAAGGCAGGCATGTGAACCATATTCCATGTGTGTGTATATGGCACCAAAGTACCGGAAGGTGGCGTGTAGCCATGGTTTTTGACCGGGGCGTGCGTGTGGCATGGCGTCCAGATCGGCGCGTACGAGTGGAGTCTGGCGCGGATGCCTGTCGTGTCCGTCCGGTCAACGGACTGACGCGAGCGGAGCTAGCAACTCCACCAAACGGCCGGGACGGGACCCATGCGTGCATGCATATGCATAGGTGATGTGCCCATGGATTTCCAGGTAGCTACCTGGGGTTTGGTACTTTGGTTTGCCCTTTGGTAAGAAAGAAGAGACCACGTTCGCTCTTCGGACGCCATATGTGTTAGTGACGACACCGAAGCGTCACCTCGACGCTACATACTACACATACGTATATAGAGAGGACTAGAGTCACGCTACCTAGCTAGCTAGCTGCTAGCTACTAAGCAAACGAAGGAAACAGAAGATCGTATAATCAACATATATATATATGCATACAGAGAGAAGTAATATCGACCACCTCTCCTTCTCCGAGAGATTGGTCGAACAACAAGTTCTCGTATATCTATCCGACACTACCGGGCACATATATACAATAATTATCTCTTACAAAAATAATCTCCTAACACATGGATGCATGGTCCACATAGTATTCTCCGTCTTCAGCGATCACGTGTTCAAGGAAGAATGCCGCCAATTCCTCTTGAATTGCTCGCAGTCGATCTGGTGTTAGGAGTTCATCCCGCATTCGAAACATCTAATTTGAAGTAGGGGGTCAATACATGAAATGATGCTATAAATTTGTGAATATTATTGATTGCTTACGCACTTCAAATTGTTCATCAGTGTAGCCCCGCTCACAGGTCGTGTGGCGGATGGACTCGCAAATGTAGTATCCACAATAATCATTCCCGGGTTCCTGCCACAACCACTTTACAAGAAATAGAGGTCAATCAAACTGATAAGCAAGAATGCCAAATTGGTATTGATGAAACTAGCGCTTGAATCAAGATATAGGAGATGCGCGCGCGGAACATGCTACTATATAGTACTTACTTTCGGGTATCTAAATTGTAGCTTCTTCGGCAGTCCCGGAGCTTTTTTGGTGAATTTTTTCTAAGCCCTGCCAGACAAAGAAAACAATTAGTTGATATCAGAAATGAAGTTGCTGATATATATGCATGGTGGATAATATTGATCGATTTAACTTACCTGGCTAGCATTTGAGTCATGTCCGCATACTCCTCGGGATCTTTACGTTTAGAGTCAAAGACAGTTACTACTCCCTTCTCAAGCTTAATCTCTAAGAGAATATAGTGGAAGCTGCGCACGAATGCATGAGATCATCAATTACATCACTATAACCTTGACTTGTATATAAGGGAAACCAAATATACACAAGACATTAACACTCACTTGAAGTTGTAAGGAAAGAGTATTATATCTTTGTTTTCATTTACCACCAACGATCGTAGCAAGTTGGTCTCGGTATCGTCGGGACGCAATTTAACCTCGGTTGCATCTATGAGGTATGTGTTAATAAACCCAATATCACCTACTTGTCTTTTCTTCAATTCGACGATCTTCAATCTGCATAATATAGTGAGGATAATTATAAATACATGCAATGAAGATCAGCTATATAGAGAAACTTAATGACAGAAGTAGTACTACTTACAGACAGTAGCAGGTGACCGTTGTTTTATCGAGGGCCAATTGATTGAAAAATTGATAGAACTCCTCAAATGGAACAGGCAACAGGTCAATTCCAACGAGGTCATGCTCCGGTTTAACTCTCAAATACAAGTTATTCCTCCCCCCAGACTCTCTGCAGATTTTCAAGTACCAATCATGCAATCTTCGCATATTCGTTGATAGAGATCTTTCATTTTTGACGAGAGGCTTCCCGTATTCGTATCTTTGTATCTGCACTTCCAAGAAATCATAGTGTACATCGTCGGACGCGTAATCTGCAAGATTGGTATAACCGGGCACCATCCTCGGATCATTAGCGACCATGTCGCTAGACACCTTGAGCGGGGGGCACGATTGGTTCGCTTGTTCGCCGAGCTGGGCAATTTGTTTCCCAGCTCGTCCTTCTGCTAACCTCTGATCACTTTTTGTACTTCCCGACCGCTTGGCATCTTGAAATGTCTTTTGAATCATGCGGTCATAGTTGCCCTTCGGCTTACTTTTCGCTGGTTGCTTCAGGGCAGCAAGAGTGCGCTTTGCTTTCACCGCATCTATCTTCTCCTCCGGAGGTGGATGTCTCTGTGCTTTCAACCCTTCAAAAAAGTCCTTCACTTCGCCTTGAGCGATCTTCGTGTTTTCCTCGTCGGACCTCTCGTACGGTAACTTCTCTAGAGGCGTGAGAGAAGGACCGAATCTGCATCGCCTCCCGCCTCTGGCTGTACTGGTAGACGTCGCCGGACCAGACGAAGCGGCTGTCTTTTTTACTTGCTTACGCGCCGGAGCAGGAGCAGCCGGAGCGGCGGCAGGTCTCTTCCGCCCTTGCTGATTAGGCGGAGAAGGAGGAGCAGGCTGGCTGCTCGGGCGCGCCGGCGGCGAAGGAGGTGGAGTGCCGCCACGCGCCGGCGGTGAAGGAGGCGGAGTGCCGCCACGCGCCGGAGAAGGAGCCGGAGTGCCCTGATGGTCACTCGCCGGAGGAGGAGGCGGTGGAGGAGGCGTAGTGCCCTGACTCGCCGGAGGAGGAGGAGGAGGCGGAGGCGTCCAGTTGAGAATGTTGATTAGGTCCTTCCGCCATAGGCATGGAGTCTTCAGTGAAGAACCCAGCCGAGTCTCCCCTTCACCGGTAGGGTGGTCAAGCTGGAGCTCCTCAAATCCCTCCGTTATTTCGTCGACCATCACCCTAGCATATCCTTCTGGAATCGGCCGGCAGTGAAAAGTGTCGTCGGGTCCAGAAGGATAAACAGAGCCAGCAGCCGCCTTGACCTTCAGATTCATCCACTGTGCCATAAGGTGGCAATTTTGTGCCTGCGTGATAGCATCCACAGGATTCCTGGCAGTAGCCGTCAAGGCAGGCTCTGGCTGAAGCAGCTCGGTGGAAGCCACGCTGCTTCTCCGCTGAGATGGCGGGGTAGCTTCGGGGGAAGCTTCGGCAATTCTTTTCTCCCGATTTGCTTCCCGTTCCTCTATCGCTTGTATTCTGGCCCGCAGCGCCTGGATTTCGGTCAGCTCCATTTTCTTCCTCCCGTCGTGGCATTTGTAGCCTCCTGCGTCCGGAAACCCAGCACGCCACGGAAGGGAGCCTGGCGTGCCTCGTGTCCGTCCAGGGTGCTCAGGATTCCCGAGGGCCATTGTCAGCTCGTCGTTCTCTCTGGCGGGGAAGAACGTCCCTTCATGCGCTGCTTTGATATACTGCCGCATCTTCCTGAGTGGTGTTTCCAATTGCTTGTCCGTCCAAATGCACCACCCTGTTACAGGGTCCAAGGTTCCGCCAGCCCCGAAGAACCAAGTCCGGCAATGTTCTGGCTAGTGCATTGTCTCTGGTTCGATCCCTTTCTGAAGCAGATCATTCTCAGCCTTGGCCCACTTAGGCCGGGCTACGAGGTAGCCGCCCGACCCCGTGCGATGGTGATGCTTCTTCTTCGCAGCATTTATCCGGTTTGTCTCCGACATCTTCTGACTCTTTTCCGACTTCTTATGGGCCACAAATGCGGGCCAGTCATCTTTGATCTTCTCATATATGCCCACGAATTCTGGAGTCTTTTTATCTTTGACAAACGTATTCAGTTTTTTCTTCCATGCCCTGAATTGGTCTGCCATCTTCGAAAGTGCAGCAGACTTGATTAACTCCTCTTTAACTGGGTTCGCCGGATCAACCTCTCGCGGTAGGACGAAATTTGACTTTAGCTCAGTCCAAAGATCTTCTTTCTGCATATCAGTGACATAAGTCACCTGAGCGTCGTTTGCAGCCGGCTTTAACCATTGATGGATGCTGATCGGGATCTTGTCCCTAACCAGAACCCCGCACTGATTAACAAATGCGTTCTTTGTCCGGATGGGTGCAATCGGCTCGCCGGAGCGCGAGATTTCTGAGATCTCAAACTTTTCATCCGGCCTCAACTTTTTCTTCGCTCCTCGTCTCTTTACCGAAGATTTGCTCGATCCGGAGGGCTAGAAAAAGGAACAAAGACGAGATTTAATGAATGAATCAATTAACTAGTCAGCACATGCTTAACTAACATATATACCTCCTGGCCGGACTCGGTTCGGTCACCGGAGCCAGCATCACGGTCTCCTTCTTGCACCGGCATTGGGTCACCGGAGCCGTCCTCACGGTCTACTTCTTCCATGTGCATTGGGTCACCGAATTCATCAATATCATAGCCTAGATCTTCCAGCCGCAGCTCTTGTTCGACCTGCTCATCGATGTCGTTGAGATACGACCTGACGGCATTTTGTCCGTCTGCGATTATGTCCATCAACATCGCTTCTTGTGCTAGGTCTCGGGTGTTGTCGTCCATTGTTTCTACAAATATTTACAACATGCCAATTATTATTCAAACATGACAGATGGATATATTAATGGCAAACGTAGAACTAGCTTCAACCCTCGACTGCTCGGCGATCCACAAACCCTAGACCCCCTCATGTCACATTTTGTCTAGCTAGTGTCAAAGGATTCAACAAAACAAATACTTCATCATTAGGCGAAAGTAACAGTAGCATGATGGTACGAAGCTCTCCAAAGTTGTTTTGGAACGAAGTCCCAGATAAGATAATCCGTAACAAAAGACGGATTATCCTATCAGGAACTCCGTTCCAGAACATCTTTGCATAACTTCGTACCAACATGCCCCGGTTACTTCTGGCAAATGATGAAGTCATGGAATTTTTCAATACTTTGACACTAGCTAGGCAACCTCTCTCGACCCCTCGACCCCCGACTGCTCGGCGATCCACAACCCTAGACCCCCTCATGTCACATTTTGTCGAGTGTCAAAGGATTCAACAAAACCAATACTTCATCATTAGGCGAAAGTAACAGTAGCATGATGGTACGAAGCTCTCCAAAGTTATTTTGGAACGGAGTCCCAGATATGATAATTCGTAACAAAAGACGGATTATTCTATCAGGAACTCCGTTCCAGAATATCTTTGCATAACTTTGTACCAAAATGCCCCGGTTACTTCTGGCAAATGATGAAGTCATGGAATTCTTCAATACTTTGACCCCCGACTGCTCGGCGATCCACAACCCTAGACCCCCGACTGCTAGGCAACCTCTCGACCCCTCGACCTTTGGCCTCTCGGTCCCTCGACGACCCTCGACCCCTCGACCTTCGGCCTCTCGGTCCCTCGACGACCCTCGACCCCGGCCCCCCCTAATGTCGAAGTTATCGGGGAGGGTGTATATCGACATAGACATATCCGATAAAAAAAAGAGGAAGAAGAAGAAAAAAGGAACCGCTAGAGGAGAAGATCGAAGAAAAAAAAAAGAAAAAAAAAGGAGAAGAAGAAAGGAATAGAGGAGAAGAAGAGAAATTTTCTTTTCTTCTCCTCTATTCCTTTCTTCTTCTCCTTTTTTTTTCTTTTTTTTCTTCTTCTTATTTATTTCTCCTCTTCTTCTTTCTTTCCTCTTTCTTATTTTCTTCTTTCCTATCCTTCTTTTTCTAAATTTGTAAATTTTGCATATATAAAACTTTCTATATATATTTAGCATATATAAACAAAAAACTATATAGCCACATACACATATATATACATCACATATACACACATCACATATATACAGCAACTTCCTAAGAAAAAATATATTTATATACACATACATATATATTTAACATATATATTTAGCAAATTCCTAAGAAAAAAAAAGATATACACATACATATAAATACA
>LR738712.1:661917348-661974279 GCA_902687465.1 Secale cereale
GCGACTCATAAGTCGTGATCACCGAATGCACGTGTACAGTGATCCCAAAGATCAATGCTCACTGAACACACAGAAACTGAATAATAAGAGTCTTACATCCATACATACCGTATTTCACAAATTGTGACCATTAGGGTCAAGTCTTGAGTATATCATTGCAGCGGAAATCTTCAATAACAACTTGGACCCATGCCATCTGCCTTCACCCTACATGCATTCTGACTGGCAAGCGTCCTAGCTCGCATGTTTGTCACCAAAGAAATCTTCATCTTACACCTGTTCTTTCATGCCTGGCCAATAAAATAACCAGTGGCAAGCCAATGAGTACTTTGAATGTACTCGCAAGCAACCCAAAAGTGATAACAGAATAATTATGCAAGGCTCTACTGCTAAATTGGTGGTTTTGCAGAAAGCTAATTTTTCTCATGCAAGTATGATCAACATTTATCAAGGATATGGATGCGTCTGCAACAAGTATAGGAGGTTACAGACATCAACATCGAGACAACTCATGCTCAAGCTCATCGTGACTTCCTCATGGATCACGTCAACAGATTTACCCAAACCGTGTTGTTTTCCAGAAACTTATGGACATAGTCTAAGCAGCACCACCACACTGTCCTTGACCGTGGACACGACTATTCTAATAGTTTTACACTCTGTAGAGGTTGCGCACTTTACCCACAAGATCCGAGAAGCTTTCGTGTCATCCACGATCCCGCAGTACCTCAAGTACTCGGGGGGAGCACCCGATCATTACCTTTCCCTAGACGATACTAACATAGGGTCCACTCGTTGGTGCACGACCCTCGTGTATCTGTAAAAGATCATGGGACTCTGCTCTTTCACATTATCGCGCATACACGAAGGGACCAACGGTGTGTCCGATGCCCTGTAAAAACAGTCATGGCCGCCTATCCAAGCACGACCCCGTCCCGAAGATGACCTCAAGTCACCCCCGTCACTAGTAATGTGGGCACCATGCTAGTATCAGCCTAAGTAATCAATAATGCCCCATCCCATAAAGGGGTAGAGTGGTTGCACATGTTTGGTTGGGACGGTCGACAAATCTTAAATCTAATCCGTCTCTGTAAACAACACTTTCATCAAGACTCGGTACACTACTTCTCCACCAAGTAGTGCCCTAGTTCCTCATCATCTCCCAGGGGCATTAGTGGCACCCACTGGGTTATTTGCAAGTATGTCAAACTACACTTGTTTCTTTCAATGCATAATCCTGATCCATTTTGCGTAGCCAACTACTATAGCATATTTCTACAACCCATCAACACAACTCCAAACAAGGATAGAGTCATGAACAATGCAAGTATCAACGGGGTATGCAACGGAGGCAAACCTAGCCAGGTTGCCATTCGAGGTATATTATGCACTCGATGAAACAACGACAATGCTATTATAATGTAAAATGGTTCATTATTGTCAAAGGGCTGCTTGCCTAGTTCATCAGAGTCTTCAAGTCTTCTGGTCCTTCTCCAAGTACTATGTATACTTCGTCAACTAACGTCGGAAACAAATCACAATAAGCAACACAACAAGGCAAAAACAAAAGTGCTCTAAAATATGAATTTGACTTTTCTATGACATCTCTGGTTATATGAAAAATAACCAGAGTGGTTTCATTGGAATTGGATCTGTGGGTATTTCTGAACATTTCAATATGATGGAAACAAGGGATTTGTGGATTTTCAAGAAGTGTACAGAATAATTATTTTGAAAAATGAGCAAAGGTACCCATTTAACAAAGAAGGATTTTCGAAGCATCTGGGAGTTGGTTTCACTTGAATTGGAGTTCAAAAGAATTTCCTATGATTTTGCAAAGTTGGCTGTACATGGATACATAGACTAATATTTGATGTGGTACATCAAGCATTGGGAAAAATGTTCATAAACTAGATTAGGATCTTAGAAGTGCCTAGAAATTTGAATCAATGGATTTGGATCATCTAAGAGCTCTCTGTGATTTTCTAAAGTTGATCACAGAAATGGAAAAACAACATTTTGATAATTATCTGTGAAGAAAATGTTTCTGAAAAAATGTGCAAATAGCACCATGTGATAGAGAATGATTTATAGAGTCACTAGAAATTTGAATCATCAAATTTGGAGTTCATTTGAATTCTGTGGAGATATTACAAGTTTGATGGAAAAATACAAATGAAAGGAATTCACCTAAACGGGTTGAATCTAACTGTGTGCTGGCCCGTGTTGAGCGAGGCTTAGCGCCTGAGCGCCATTGGGCCGTCCCAGTGGCTCGGCCACGCGGGCAGAGGGTGACGCCGAAGGCGGTTTTCCGCACGGTGCGCCTTTGCTTCAGGGACGCGGCAGACGGTAAGTCTGCCTTCACTTATCCAGGGCGAGGCGAGGCCCACCCGCCAGTGGCCCTTGCCCCGCTGGCCAGCCGACAGGCGGGGCCCAGCTGGCGGGTTCATCCTCTTCCTCCCGCGCGGCGCGACGGGAAACATAGGTGATGCTTGACGGCGGCCGTCGGTGCTACCGGCCACCGTTCTCGGTGGTCAGGGCACCTATGTGTTCCTCGAGGGGCGGCGCATCCGTCACGGCCCTCCATAAATCCTGGGGGGGTTTTACGCGAGCTCCTCGTCGGTCGTGGCGGAGGAGGCCGACGGCGAGATTCGGGACGGCGAGTCAGGCATGGAGAAGAGGTAACGGAGCACAGCGTGGGTCGGTGGTGGTGATGAGTGGGGTTTGGAGTGTCTAGGGGGAAAGAGAGGGGCCGAGGTGCCCAAATTTGAGCGGGGCCTCGGGGCAGCAATGGCGGCAGAGGGGGAGGAAGAAGGCACGAGAGAGAGAGAGAGAGAGAGAGAGAGAGGGTTGGTCGGGGAGGCATACTTGAGGGAGAGGAGGCAAATGGAGCACAGAGAGGGCTCGGGGGAGGTCTTATATAGGCCAGCCCGAGGTTTATCGTGGACGGGGCTCACGGCCGATCGCGGAGATGGTTCTGGAGGTCGATGGCACGAGCGAGGAAGGCTCTGAGGTGCTCGTGGGGATGGCTTAGGGTTCTGGGAAGCGAGAGGAGGAGCAGAGCGAGCTCGAGGTGGGTCACAGACGCGGGTGCGGCAGTGGCCGAACGGGGCGGCGACGGGCACGAGCTGCAGAAGGGAGAGGAGGGAGAGGGAGGAAGGGGCCGACAGCATTGCATGTCACGGATGTCGAGGCGGCCTCGGGGGACACGATCCCAACACCCTAGGTGGTCGGGTGCCTCGGGCAGGACGCGGCTAAAGTGCGGGAGTGATGGGCCTCGAACCCCTCGTTGGTTACCCCAAGTGGAAGGTGTAAGATGCAGTATGTAGAAGTGTTTTCCCTTAGTAAATATGCCAAGGATCGAATCCCCAGAGACTCCTAGGTTCAACAAGTAGGTGTCAACTGCTAACGGCGCGTATTAGCAATCAACGTGGACTTGCACACAGATACAAATAACTTTACTCCCAACGAGTACAGAGAGGTTGTCAATCTCTCCGGCCTTGTAGTTCACAAAGGGTTAAAAGCAATGATAGTAGTGATAGATAATGTTTTGCAATAGTAAGTAAATAGCGAAAAGTAAATAGCGAATGTGATCAATGATGGTAATATGGACCGGAGTCTCATGATGTTCACTAGTGATGTCTCTCTCCCAAAAGACGATAAAACAGCTATGTGAGGTAAACAAATTACAGCTGGGCAATTGACAGGACCACGAACGCAAACCAATGCTGATTACATTGCAGAAAGGTTGAGGTTCAAAGCATGGGCGGTACGCCAAAGTAAGTAGATCGAAATCCATCAATATCTACTACTAATCATCCACCTTGAGATATCTATCCAGAACATCTCGCTGGTATTAAGTTGCGAGTCCCACCCATAGTGTAAACTCAATGCAACAGACAACTGCATTAAAAGAACTTTGCGTAAAGTAAACAATCCTTGCACCCGCGGGCACAAGCACCGTTGTTTTCCCCCTTGTGGCAACAGCACATCCCCTAGACTCATGTTTCTGTCACTCAAGCTAGTCATCGAGGGGCATGAACCCACAATCGAGCATAACGTTCCCTCTTGGAGTCACTACGTATTACTTGGCCAAAGCAATAAATAACAACGGAGAACATGCAAGAATTACTTATGAACATAAATATAAAAGAGGTAGATCAAATATATTACTCAAGATCAATCTGCACATAATCTCACAATCCATCGGATCCCAGCAAACTCAACATAGCAACAGCATAAGGATTACATATGTGCCTCGATCATGTAGGGCAGCTCACGAGGACTAATTAGTGAAGCACAAGAACGGGAGGAGAACACCACATAGCTACCGGTCATGGACTCATGGTCCAAGGGAGACTACTCACGAGTCATCCGGGAGGCGTCCATGGTGGTGGAGAAGCTCCCGGTGGTGATCCTCCCCTCCGGCAGGGTGCCGGGAAGAGTTCTCCTGGTGCTCCCGATCTTGGAAGCGGCGGCGGCGGCGGAACAGAGATGGGATCGCGAAAAGAGTTCCTGTTCTGAGGGCTTCCGAGGACGCTTTAAATATATGCCAAAGGGGAGCATCGGGGAAGCTTCGGGGGGCCCAGGCGCCCCCCCCGGCGCGGCCCAGGGGGGGGGGGGGCGCCGCCAGGGCGCCTGGAGCCCTGGTGTCCCCCCCCCCGGCTGCCCTTCGGACGCACGGTTGTTTCCGGAACGCTGATTTTTTATATAATTTTTCTGGATTTTTCCTGGCAGTTCTCGTAACGTGAAAACCTGAAATACAAAAATAGCCGAAAACAGAAACTGGCACTGGGGTGCACTGGATTAGTAAGTTAGTCCAAATATGATCAAAAGTGTATGGAAGTGTATGAATATCATAGCAATATCACCCAAAAGTGGCATGGAGCAAGCAGAAATTATAGATACGTTTTGGACGTATCAACATCCCCAAGCTTAATTCCTGCTCGTCCTCGAGTAGGTAAATGATAACAAGAATAATTTCTGTGGTGACATGCTATTAACCATATAGGACTTATTCATAGTCATATGACAAAAGCTTACTGAGACAATGATTCTATAGTAATTAAGTTGCCTCATGAGAAAATCACAAATGACTGAAAGTTTTACAACATGAAACTGAAGTATCAAAAAGATTTGCAATGAACATGATGTGCAAATATGATAAAGTGATATCTAGCTTGCCCCCTTTAGTGAAGCAAAACATAAATGCAGGGGCACCTTCAAGGTTTAAGTGATGACTAGATACAATGATTTCAAAGTAAACGATATCACAATCATGCAAAAGACAATGCTACTTTGGGACAATGCACATTACACTCAGAATGACAATCATGCTCTCAGTAGTTGGTGCTTGAAGAAAGAAGGTGGAGACTCAATCATAAAAGTAAAAGAATGGTTATGTGCTAGAGTTTTTATATTTTTAAAACATGGAAGCAATTTTGTCAACGGTAGTAGTACTTCATATGTGTCATGCATAAAACATCATATAAGTTGCAGGCCTCATGCATCGCATACCAATAGTGCTCGCACCTTGTCCTAATTAGCTCGGATTTCCATGGGTTATCATTGCATTACATATGTTTCAACCAAGTGTCACAAAGGGGTACCTCTATGCCACCTGTACAAAGGTCCAAGGAGATAAATCGCATTTGATTTCTCGTTTTTGATAGATCTCAACTTGAGGACATCCATACCGGGACAACATAGAAAATAGATGATGGACTCCTCTTTAATGCATAAGCATATTCTCATAAGAGATTGAGGATTAACGTCCAAGCTAAAACTTCCACCATGATGCATGGCTTTGGTTGGCGGCCCAATGTTCTTCTCTAACAATATGCATACTCATTCAACCCACGGCAAATCACCCTTACTTCAGACAAGACGAACATGCATATCAACTCACATGATATTCAACAAAAGTGTGGCAGTTGATGGCGTCCCCAGAAACATGGTTACCGCTCAGCAAGCAACTTATAAGAAATAAGATACATAGGCAACATATTCTTTACCACAATAGTTTTTAAGCTACTTTCCCATGAGCTATGTATTGGAAGGTTAGTCTGCTTAGTACAGGTGGAGGTTAGCAAAAGACTGGGAGCGACCAACTAAGAGAGCAATGACGGTCATAATCATGCAGAGCGACAAAGCAATATTGAATCAGGCATGGTAGTTATATCGCTACTCAGAAATAAAAGATCATCAAGGCTTGACAGACTTTCTTTACAGTCTTAAATATGCGTGAGCATACGCCAAGTCAATCAAAATAAATTCTTAAAGGAAGATATTACTAAACCATACCACATCATCAGCAAACAAATCATGTTGGTACTCCAATAACACACTGGGAATCCCCCAGCTATTTGAGATTAACCATAAGAAAACCTGAACTACTAAGTGCCATTATGCACGTAGCATATTTATCATAGACACATTAACCAATGCAACGGAAGCAAACTCTCTTAATAAGGTGAGCATGATAATTAAAGAGAGTTCAAGCAACCAACTAAACAAAATCTCTTTGAAAAGATAAGCATGAATACTAAGAGCAGAGCATGATAGTAGCTATTAAAAGACAAAGAACACACACAACAAAGATAGACATGAAAATTATATGTTATGTTCTAGGTAGAAGTGGAGCGTGTTTCTCTCCCACATAAAGAATGCTGAGTTCCGACTCGTTATGAAAAACTAAAAAGAAAACTAAAAGCAAGACGCTCCAAGCATAGCACATAACACATGAAGTGATAAAAATACAGCAAAACGAAAGACGAACTGATAATGTTGATGGAGAAGGGGATGCACGGGGGCATCCCCAAGCTTAGATGCTTGAGTCTCCTTGAATATTTCTTGGGGGTGCACGGGGGCATCCCCAAGCTTGAGCGCTTGACACTCCTGAATCTTTTTATCATCTTCCCTCGCACACTTGAAAACTCCCTTCATACATAACTCATTGTAATCTGATTAGCGAGGTTAGTACCCTTAATAAAATAATTATACCTTGCTGGAAATAAAGATATTCTTGAAGTTCTACTGTTTCTCAAGATTGCCAAAAGGTTTTTGCAAAGGAAAAGCAAGCTCTTGATTTGCAAAGTGAAGGAAAGGCAAAACAGGACAGAATCTGTGAAAAACAGAATAGCAGGTAGTAATTGATCTGTTCGGGATACTTCTGCAACTCAAATCAAAAAAACTCAGAACAGACGCACGAAAGACAATTATATAGAGAACACTGTCAAAAAAATTCAGACCAAAAAGATGATCTGGTGATTTTATATGAATTTTTCTATCCAAGGACATAATCTGTTTCCTGGACAGCACCTCACAACTTTTGAACTTTCTAGCAATCAGAGGCTATACTTGGCACAAATATGAAAAGCAAAGATACAATGATGATGCTACAGCAGTAAACAACATCAAGACACAACAAAAGCAAAAAAATTATTCATGTGGGCTGCCTCCCAAAAGCGCTTTCTTTTATGCCTTTAAGCTAGGCATAATGCATAGAGGAATCAATAACCATCATAATAATCGGAGTTATAAATTGCTTCAAATGGTTCCTCAACAAGTTCATTCTTGTTCCTTCTAGGAAAGGGGTACACACCTTTTGCCTCCCCGCGTAAGCGGATTTGTCCCTTACCTATATCGATGAAGCCTTTTACCGCTCGGAGGAAGTCCCTTCCAAGCACTATATTTCCTTGGTTTGGCTCCATGATGAAGAAATCAATCATTGCAATCCCTTTAAGGAATTTAACTGGCACGTCTTTTATTCTTCCCTGGATTTCAGAAATATCTCCATTAGTGTGTTCATGATAAGATGGTAGTATATCCATGTTAAATTTTAAAGAATCATGAACAGTTTTTGGCATAGTAGAAACCATAGATCCAATATCACAATAAGCAAGGAAGTCTTGATTAGAGATGCTAATCCTAACAAGAGGCTCCCAGTCATTATCTATTTCCAAAATATCTCTTTTATTGGGTTTGGGTTTCTCTACCTTCATTAAGTCTAGAGCATCCATTCTCTTTTCAATAGTAGCAAGTCTATCTATGACAGTATCAAAATTATGATCATAAACAAAGTAACTAGATAGACCATGTATAATTTCAAGAGCTCTAGCTTCATCACACTCTAGGAAATCTCCCTCAGCTATAATGTCAAGAGAGTGTTTACACCATTTAAAAAGACCCTGGTAAAAATTCCTAAGCACAATTTTTATAGGTATCCAAGGCATAATTCTCCTATGTGCATCAGAAATTCTGTCCCATGCCTTCTTCATATTTTCTCCATCCCTTTGATGGAAATCTAGAACTTCTGATTCCCTCAAAGCACCAAATCCTAACATGTTTAGCTAAACAGATAGGACTACTAACAGAAAGGTAAATGATTCTTTTGTGATTTCCGATAAAAGATACTGAAGCAAAAACTGAAAGGTAAACTAACAAGACTAAAAGCAAAGGTAAAAGATAGCGTGCAACTCCCCTATCCTGAAGAGTGGAGTCCCCGGCAACGGCGCCAGAAAATACTCCTTGATGGGCCTCGAACCCCTCGTTGGTTACCCCAAGTGGAAGGTGTAAGATGCAGTATGTAGAAGTGTTTTCCCTTAGCAAAGATGCCAAGGATCGAATCCCCAGAGACTCCTAGGTTCAACAAGTAGGTGTCAACTGCTAACGGCGCGTATTAGCAATCAACGTGGACCTGCACACAGATACAAATAACTTTGCTCCCAACGAGTACAGAGAGGTTGTCAATCTCTCCGGCCTTGTAGTTCACAAAGGGTTAAAAGAAATGATAGTAGTGATAGATAATGTTTTGCAATAGTAAGTAAATAGCGAAAAGTAAATAGCGGATGTGATCAATGATGGTAATATGGACCGGAGTCTCATGATGTTCACTGGTGATGTCTCTCTCCCAAAAGACGATAAAACAGCTATGTGAGGTAAACAAATTACAGCTGGGCAATTGACAGGACCACGAACGCAAACCAATGCTGATTACATTGCAGAAAGGTTGAGGTTCAAAGCATGGGCGGTACGCCAAAGTAAGTAGACCGAAATCCATCAATATCTACTACTAATCATCCACCTTGAGATATTTATCCAGAACATCTTGCTGGTATTAAGTTGCGAGTCCCACCCATAGTGTAAACTCAATGCAACAGACAACTGCATTAAAAGAACTTTGCGTAAAGTAAACAATCCTTGCACCCGCGGGCACAAGCACCGTTGTTTTCCCCCTTGTGGCAATAGCACATCCCCTAGACTCATGTTTCTGTCACTCAAGCTAGTCATCGAGGGGCATGAACCCACAATCGAGCATAACGTTCCCTCTTGGAGTCACTACGTATTACTTGGCCAAAGGAATAAATAACAACGGAGAACATGCAAGAATTACTTATGAACATAAATATAAAAGAGGTAGATCAAATATATTACTCAAGATCAATCTGAACATAATCTCACAATCCATCGGATCCCAGCAAACTCAACATAGCAACAGCATAAGGATTACATATCTGCCTCGATCATGTAGGGCAGCTCACGAGGACTAATTAGTGAAGCACAAGAACGGGAGGAGAACATCACATAGCTACTGGTCATGGACTCATGGTCCAAGGGAGACTACTCACGAGTCATCCGGGAGGCGTCCATGGTGGTTGATAACCCTCAACCGTAAGGGATCGAGATAGTCTTCGCGGGTAAGAATAACCCAATTTATTGATTCGACACAAGGGGAGCCAAAGAGTATTTATAAGCTTTAACAGTTGAGTTGTCAATTCAACCGCACCTGAAATATACTAACTTGCAACAAAAGATAAGTGGTACCAGTGATATGATAGTGATGATAGTAATAGTAAAAGCAAACAGCAAAAGTAGATAGCAAAGTAAATAGCGAAAGTAGCGACTAGTAACAAGCAAGGTTTAAAATACTGCAGGCTAGGGAGATGGATGGTTGGGCGTTGCATGGATGAGATAGTTTCTAACTCAGGGCACGGCACACGGAAAAGTAATGATCATCTAGGCAAATATCAAACATTAGGCATGTATCCCGTAGGTAGTTGTACGTGCTTGCAATAAGAACTTGCACAACATCTTTTGTCCTACCATCCCGCTACGAACGGGGCCAAAAGGAACTAATGGATATTAAGGTGCTCCTGTCAAAGAGCACCGGAACAAAGCAATGAACTCAATGGATACATGTAATCCTCAAACTACGGACCATCCCCTTTGGTGTCCCAAGCTGTCACCTTTGGGATCGCCGGTTCCGAACCGTAACAGGTGCATACAACTCATAGATAGGATCAAGAACACAAATATATTCATGCAAACACATAAGGTTCAGATCTGAAATCATGGCACTCGGGCCCTAGTGTCAAGCATTAAGAATAAAAAGTTGTAGCAAAGATGATAAACACCATACTAGCTGATAGGCAACATGCCCCCAACAATCTGACGAATTATTACATGATCTAACTCATCCAATCCCTACCATCCCCTTCGCCTACAGCAAGGGAATTACTCACACATGAAGGGGGAAGTCATGGAGGGATGATGGAGTGGTGATGATGATGACGATGGCGACGATCTCCCCTCTCCGGAGGCCAAATCAGCCTCCAGATTAGCCCTCCCGAAGAAGAACAGAGGGTGGCGGCGGCTCCGCGACGAGAAACAGTGAAAGGACTCCCGATCTGGGGTTTTTGCCTCGGAGGAAAAAATACGGGCTAAAGTAGGGCACCAGTGGGCGTGGGCCCCACCCAGGCGCCCCCCCGGCGCGGCCCAGTGGGGGGGGGCGCCCATAGGGCGCCTGGGCACCCCTTGGCCCCCCTATGGCCCCACTTCTGGTATGTTGTTTCTTCGGGTGCGTGGATTTTTCGTGATTTTTCGTGGATTTTTCTGAGATGCTTAAAAATCCGTTTTCCTGCACACAAATAAACCATACAGGCAGCTCTGCTGAAAACAGCGTCAGTCCGGGTTAGTTTAGTCCAAATCATGCAAGAATGAGGTCAAAACAATATCAAAAGTGTTTGGAAAAGTAGATACGTTTGAGACGTATCAACTCCCCCAAGCTTAGCATATTGCTTGTCCTCAAGCAATTCAGTTCAACGAACTGGACGCGACAAAGAAAACTTTGACAAACTCTTTTTCTTCATTAGATGTATATAAGCATGTACTACGAAAAGAGTCTAGCCAGTATTGAAACAGTACTTATGAGAACAATGCAAGGAGCAATCCTTCTTTCAAGTGACCAGTCACAAATAATCAAGAGTAAACAACATATTATTGAAAATCAAGACAAGATCACATTGCACATAGCTTGAGCATACTAAGGTGGTATCTCGCTAGCCTCCATGAGTGAAGCAAAACATAAATGCAGAGACTCCTCCAGAGTTTTAAAGGAGACTAGAACTAAGAATTTCAGAATAAATCATATCACAAGTATGCAGAAGACAATGTAATACTTTGGGACAATGCACATTACACTCAGAATGACAATTATGCTCTCCTAGTCAGTGCTTTGAAGAAAGAAGATGAGACTCTCGAACCGTGGCTTTTATTGGCAAAGTTGAAAACCCGTGATCGGAAACAAAAACTAAACATGTACCAGAGCTCTTGGTTTTATAAAAAAAAACAGAAGTAAATATGTTTTTGAGAGGTGCATATTTCGTCAACGAATGCTAGCAGATAACTCAATCACTTTTTAAGCTAGACAAGTCTCGAGGAACGGCTCCCGCATGAGGACGATCACATCCTCTTAATCTCCTTTGTTTATCACTGCCAAAGTTTTCTGATTTCTCATGAACAAAGCGTGAAGGAGGGTTTGTTTGTTATATTATCTTTTCGAGCCGGGCGCACTCAATGCCAGTTCCTTTTCATATTAGTGGTTCGCACATTATGCATGCAATCCAGGGGTGAAACTTGTCCAACTTAAAGAGATCATGAATTAACTACTACTTCCTCATGAGCTAAAACATAGGCACAAAAAGAGAGATGCTTTTGATTAATTTCGAGATGGTACACGAAAGTCTTTGTTAGGAATGGCAGGTAAATACCATGTATAGGAATGTATAGTGGACTCATATGGCATAACAGGTTTAAAGGTTTTGGATGCACAAGCAGTCATTCCGCTTAGTACGGGTGGAGGTTCAGCAAAAGACTGGGGAGCGACCAACTAGAGAGCAATAACGGTCATAATCATGCAGAGCGACAAAGCAACATTAAATCGGGCATAAAAGTGATATAACTATTCTAAAACTCAAAGATCATCAAGGCAAAGTAGACTTTTTAGTCTTAAACATGTGTAAGCATGTGCCAAGTCAATCCAAAAATTCTCTAAAGGGAAATACCACCATAGTATGCCAGACTAGGAACAATGCAATGCATGTAGATCATTTCAATAACACATTATATACTGTAATTATTCGAGACTAGCCACAAGGAAGGCATGAACCACTGGAAGAGCATTGTAAACATAGCACTATGTCGCTACAAGCTGGTCTCTAGATCATAAGTACAGGCATATGTACAAAAGTAGAAACAATAAGAGTTCATACCGGTCTTCCTTGTTGCTTCCTTTCAGTCGATCTTCATCATTACTGCTTGTCACTTGCACGATCGAACGTAGGAAATATAGTCAAATGCCATCACGGACTCGAGCTGATCTCTGAAAACAAAGCAAACTAAAGAGAGAAAGGAAATCTTTTTGGGTTTTTCAAAGGTTGAATAAAAAGCAAAAGAAAGAGAAAATCTTTTTGTTGTTTTTGCAAATAGAGGAATAAAGAAGAACGGGTAAAAACTTCGAAAATATCAAAGTGAATAAAACGGATAATACAATGGAAAAGTGAGAAGGGCACGTACTCCCCCAAGCTTAGGCTTTTGGCCTAAGTTGGTAGCAGCTACTGCCCCCAGGAGCCTATTGCTCCAGGGGTATGGTGGTGAGACCAAGGGCCGTAGAAGGATGATGGCGCGTACACCGAACTCCTCGGAGTCTCCCACGAGGAAGGTTCCGAGCGCCAAACGGAGGAAGACCCTTCACCAAACTCGGTGGCGGTCTCCTCCTGAAAATGTGGTATCTCACCGTGCCTCTCCTCGTCGGGCACAACCCCCTCCATGGGGCTATGGAACTGATGCTGGACCATGAACTCATCGAACTGGACAACATCAAAGGATCATCCGTTCCTGCGAGAATAATCAAACAAAAGAGGTGCAGGTAGACGGATCTCGCGTTCCGCAGTAGTTCCGAAACGCAAGATATAAACAAGGTTATCAAGCTCAGACCCCATGGTAACAAACTTATGTCTTTTCATAGCAGCAAGATCAAAGCTCAAATAAATAAAAGGAGTATCATCAGGGTGTGGGGTGCCTCCAAGATGCTCTAAGATAAGCGTGGCATAAATGCCACCATATAAGTCCTCCTTGTTACCGTTCATAGCAAGGCGTCGAGCAATTAAGGTACCAATATTATAATCAGACCTCCCTGAGAGGGCTGCTGCCAGGATAGCACTATCCGGAGCAAAAATGTTGCTCGTGTTGTCACGAGCTAATACCCCTCTAGCAATATAATATGCAAAATACCTGAGGTGAGGAAACAAGATACTGGAGATCTTCGACCGATGAATATCCCTCGTACCCATGCTGCAGAGAGAGTTGATGACGGTTTTCAGCTCGGAGGGCTGAGTGGCCATCCTTGCCGTCCTCCCAACGTTTGGCACACCTATTACTTCACAAAAATTTCCCAAAGTCATGGTGATAAGATCATTATAAAGTTTAAACTCAATAGCACCTGATTCAGGATTATATCTAAAACTGTTAATGAAAATGGAGGTGAGTTTCTGATACTGAGTAACACGGCTCGTGACGAGTCGTGTCAAACCTGCATTAGCACAAAGATTATAAAACTCATCCTTGATTCCCGCGGCTTCCATGAATTCATCACATGGATATGTCATCGCACGTGCTGGACTTGTGTCTTCCAACAACTCCATGGGCACATGATCCTCATTATAGCTCACCCTAGCAGTCGATGGTGAAGCTGCGGCTCTGGTGACTCGATCGGAGTGTGCGGGCCTCCTCTTCTCAATCCATCCTTTTGCCCTTCCTAATAAAATCATTTCTGATTTTTTTTTACAATTCACAAAAACGAGGATTAAAACAAAGTGAGCTAAGGCAAACTACTCAACTCACTTGCCCAAGGCATAAACTTGCATCAAAACTTGGAAAACAACCTTCTACACATGCATGCAAGCTCATCTCTACAGCACCAAGAACTACTAAATACTCACAAATGAGGCCACCAATCAAAAATCTAATTGGAGGGGTGGAGGAGTCACATACCAGGGAGTATTTGCTCAAAATTTCAGCTCGAATGATGGGCTGTAGAGAGAGATCGAAGAATCGCCCCCAAGAACAGCAAGAACAAGAAGAACACGACCAGAACTCGGGTTTCTGGAAAAAGAGAGAGAGAGGAGGAAGAGGTACCTGGAGGGGGGCCTTGTGGGCCCCAGGCACCCTGTGGGCGCGGCCAGGGGCTGGGCCGCGCCAGCTGGCCGCCTGGGCCACTGGTGGCCCCCCCTAGCTGGCCCCAGGACTTTTCGGGTCTCTCCCGTTGTGGAAATTTTTAATATAATTTTTCTGGAATTTTTCTGAAAACTTCACTATTGAAATTTTTTCGAAGTTCAAAAAGCTGCGAAACTCTCTGAAAACTTGAAGTAGTTAGTAGTATTGTGAAGTTTCAAAAACATAGATACTTGGTACAGCAAGTAGGACAATACTAAAAACAAATGAAAACATAGAAAGCTCAACTTTTTATCCGTATATAACACGTTCACTAGTAAGGTTGATCAAGTCTTACCAACAAACAAGCGGTATATAGAACAAAAAGTCTCACCTCCTACGAAGTAATCACTGAACTTTTACCTTGATGGACATTGTCCCTACCATGATAGTTTTATACTTGTGAGGCACATGTAGTGGACAGTCCCATTCTCCAATTTTCACGGTCTCGATATTCTCTATAGAGTTGAGGGCATGCCTCCTGTCGGCCTTCTTCGGAAAATATACCGTGTGTTCTTTATCATTCACATGAAAGGTAACCTTCCGTTTTTTGCAATCAATAATAGCACCTGCGGTGTTAAGGAAAGGTCTACCAAGAATAATGGACATGCTCCCATCCTCGGGCATGTCAAGCACAACAAAATCAGTAAGAATTAAACAATTAGCAACTTCAACTGGAACATCCTCACAAATACCTATCGGAACAGCGGTTGACTTGTCAGCCATCTAAAGGGATATATCTGTAGGGATTAGTTTCTCTAAACAGAGCCTCTTGTAAAGAGAGAGAGGCATAACACTCACTCCCGCTCCAAGGTCACATAAAGCAGTTTTGACATAATTATTCTTTATGGAACAAGGAATGGTGGGTATACCTGGATCACCGAGCTTCTCAGGAATCTTTCCGCTAAAAGAATAATTAGCAAGCATAGTAGATATTGCATCATTAGGAACCTTTCTTTTGTTAGTGACAATATCTTTCATATACTTTGAATAAGGAAGTAACTTAATAGCATCAGTCAAAGGAATTTGAAGAAAAAGAGGTTTTATCCATTCACAAAACTTATTGTAATGCTCTTCTTCTTTAGATTTGATGGACTTACCTGGAAAGGGCATGGGTTTCTGTACCCATGGTTCTTTCTCCTTCCCATGTTTCCTTGCGATGAAGTCTTCTTTAGTGTACCTCTTACGTTTGTCAGGTGCTTCTTCTTCTCGAACTTCAGGTGGATCATTCTTCTCATTATTATTACCTTCAGGTTCAGCACCGTCTTCGGTCTCAGCATCGGAAATAGATACACTGTTGGGATCAATAGCTGGCTCTTCATGTGCAATAGGACCATTAGAATTGTCAGTCTCTTTATGTTTCTTCTTCTTATTTGGAGAGACAACAATTTCTTCTTCCTGCATTTGAGAATCTTGCTCGATTCTCTTCGGATGTCCCTCTGGATAAAGAGGATCTTGAGTACTAGTTCCTCCTCGGGTCTTGATCCCAAAAGCCTGCAGTTTATCTTGTTTGGCATTGTTAGCAAGCAAATCTCTTTGCACATTAGAAATTTGATCAAGCTGAGTTTGAACCATATGAAAATGCTTCACAAGACATTGAACATCATTAACTGTTCTATCTAAAACACCAAGCAACCTTTTGATAGCAAGGGAATTATCATGCAACTGACTTTCTATCCTCTCATTAAAATGATTCTGTTTCATAATAAAATTATCAAACTCATCTAAACATTGGTCAGGAGGCTTACCATGAGGGATGTCACTTGCGTTGAAATCTAAAAGAGAGTGTACCTCTACCATAGGAGGGTGAGTGGTAGGCTCACACAGCTTCTCAATAGGGGGTAGATTCTTCACGTCTTCAGCTTTAATACCTTTCTCTTTAATAGACTTCTTTACTTCTCGCATATCTTTGGGGCTTAGGACAAACATGCCCCTCTTCTTTGTTGGTGGAGGTGGTTCAGGGACGGACCGATCTTCATAGTTTTTGGCAATCCTGCCCATTAGATCTTCCGCGTCGTCCGGTGTTCTTTTCCTGAAAACACAACCAGCACAACTGTCCAAATAGGACCTAGATTCATCAGTTAAACCAGCATAGAATATATCAATTAATTCATTCTTAGGAACTCCATGTCCTGGTCTAGCCTGGATCAAACTGCAGTACCTCCCCCAAGCTTTAGGGAGGGACTCATCCTGCAACTGTTTAAAGTTATAAATTCTTTGTAAAGCAGCATGTTGCATATGAGCAGGAAAGTATTTATCAACAAAAGAGTGAGCTAGGTCCTGAGGACTCTTAATAGAACTGCACGGGAGTGAATCATACCATGCTTTAGCACCTTCCTTCAACGAGAAAGGAAGAAGCTTGGTCACATAAAAGTAGCGTATCTTCTCATCTGTGGTAAACAGGCTACCTAGTTCACCAAGTTTAGTTAGGTGTGCAATAGCATCATCATTTTCTCTGCCATAAAAGGGGTCAGCCTCAACCATAGGTATAAGTGAAAGATCAACAGAGAAATTTAAATCAGGATCATCAATGCATATAGGAGATGTAGCAAACTCAGGATTAGGAACAGTTTTGTTTTTCAAAGAGTGTTTTTCAAATATTTTCTTAATAGTTTCAGGGTCAGAGCCAGCAAACTCTGTCAGTTCCTTGCATAAATCTTCATCAAGTATATAGTAATCATCATTAAGAAGCCTCTCCTGGAGTTTACTCAAATCAGGAAAATCATAAGTTTCACCAATAGGGTAGCGAGTAACAGGAAGTTCAATTCCATATTTTTCAGCAGCAGCAGTGATTTGTTTCTCAAGAGCATAACCAAGGGAACTAATATCATCATCAAGTGTAGTAGAAGCATCATCAAGTGTATCAGACATAGTAACAGATTCAGTAGGAGCATCATGTGGTGGTGGTGAGGTAAACTTACTCATAACAGAAGGTGAATCAAGTGTAGCACTAGTGCTCAGAGCAGTACCTCTTCTTGTAGTGGATCGTAAGATCGGAACCTTGGGGTCACCTTTCTTACCCATAGTGAATAAAGTGCAGCAGGTAGGATACCTCAAGTAGACTTGTAAATATTGCTATGCTCCCCGGCAACGGCGCCAGAAAACGGTACTTGATAACCCTCAACCGTAAGGGATCGAGATAGTCTTCGCGGGTAAGAATAACCCAATTTATTGATTCGACACACGGGGAGCCAAAGAGTATTTATAAGCTTTAACAGTTGAGTTGTCAATTCAACCGCACCTGAAATATACTAACTTGCAACAAAAGATAAGTGGTACCAGTGATATGATAGTGATGATAGTAATAGTAAAAGCAAACAGCAAAAGTAGATAGCAAAGTAAATAGCGAAAGTAGCGACTAGTAACAAGCAAGGTTTAAAATACTGCAGGCTAGGGAGATGGATGGTTGGGCGTTGCATGGATGAGATAGTTTCTAACTCAGGGCACGGCACACGGAAAAGTAATGATCATCTAGGCAAATATCAAACATTAGGCATGTATCCCGTAGGTAGTTGTACGTGCTTGCAATAAGAACTTGCACAACATCTTTTGTCCTACCATCCCGCTACGAACGGGGCCAAAAGGAACTAATGGATATTAAGGTGCTCCTGTCAAAGAGCACCGGAACAAAGCAATGAACTCAATGGATACATGTAATCCTCAAACTACGGACCATCCCCTTTGGTGTCCCAAGCTGTCACCTTTGGGATCGCCGGTTCCGAACCGTAACAGGTGCATACAACTCATAGATAGGATCAAGAACACAAATATATTCATGCAAACACATAAGGTTCAGATCTGAAATCATGGCACTCGGGCCCTAGTGTCAAGCATTAAGAATAACTAGTTGTAGCAAAGATGATAAACACCATACTAGATGATAGGCAACATGCCCCCAACAATCTGACGAACTATTACATGATCTAACTCATCCAATCCCTACCATCCCCTTCGCCTACAGCAAGGGAATTACTCACACATGAAGGGGAAGTCATGGAGGGATGATGGAGTGGTGATGATGATGACGATGGCGATGATCTCCCCTCTCCGGAGGCCAAATCAGCCTCCAGATTAGCCCTCCCGAAGAAGAACAGAGGGTGGCGGCGGCTCCGCGACGAGAAACAGCGAAAGGACTCCCGATCTGGGGTTTCTTCCTCGGAGGAAAAAATATGGGCTAAAGTAGGGCAGCAGGGGGCGTGGGCCCCACCCAGGCGCCCCCCCGACGCGGCCCAGGGGGGGCGTGCCCACAGGGCGCCTGGGCACCCCCTGGCCCCCCTCTGGCCCCACTTCTGGTATGTTGTTTCTTCGGGTGCGTGGATTTTTCGTGATTTTTCGTGGATTTTTCTGAGATGCTTAAAAATTCGTTTTCCTGCACACAAATAAACCATACAGGCAGCTCTGCTGAAAACAGCGTCAGTCCGGGTTAGTTTAGTCCAAATCATGCAAGAATGAGGTCAAAACAATATCAAAAGTGTTTGGAAAAGTAGATACGTTTGAGACGTATCAGTGGTGGAGAAGCTCCCGGTGGTGATCCTCCCCTCCGGCAGGGTGCCGGGAAGAGTTCTCCTGGTGCTCCCGATCTTGGAAGCGGCGGCGGCGGCGGAACAGAGATGGGATCGCGAAAAGAGTTCCTGTTCTGAGGGTTTTGGAGGACGCTTTAAATATATGCCAAAGGGGAGCATCGGGGAAGCTTCGGGGGGCCCAGGCGCCCCCCCGGCGCGGCCCAGGGGGGGGGGCGCCGCCAGGGCGCCTGGAGCCCTGGTGGCCCCCCCCCCCGGCTGCCCTTCGGACGCACGGTTGTTTCCGGAACGCTGATTTTTTATATAATTTTTCTGGATTTTTCCTGGCAGTTCTCGTAACGTGAAAACCTGAAATACAAAAACAGCCGAAAACAGAAACTGGCACTGGGGTGCACTGGATTAGTAAGTTAGTCCAAATATGATCAAAAGTGTATGGAAGTGTATGAATATCATAGCAATATCACCCAAAAGTGGCATGGAGCAAGCAGAAATTATAGATACGTTTTGGACGTATCAGGGAGCACACTGTAGCGCGCTCCAGAGCACCCGTATGGCAGGTATGGCCATGTCCCCACGCGCTCTGGACGTGGCCACCTTGTCCATTAGCTTCTGGCTGGTCTGGAGATGCCCTCTGGTAGCTTAGGGTGTAAGTCAAGTGTAATAGTAAGAGGAGGGGAAGAGGGAAGTTCTGCCATGGTGAAAACAAAGAGGTATATGGGGGTTTTACCCACCTCCAATGATTGAGCTGAGGGCATGGGGGAGTTGGTGGAGGTATAGGATGATTAGAGTGATCTCTGGTAAAAATTTGAGGTAAAGGGCAATAGTGAAAGTGGCCTAAATGGTAGTTTTTGGTAAAGTACCAGAAGGTGTTTGATGCTGGCTTGGGTTATCAAATGGACTCCATTAAACATAAGACTTAACAGGATGAATTGGCACATAGAAATAGGGTGTTCCACCAAGTTTGAGCTCATTTCAAGAAAGTGGCCCATGTAACTTTGGTAAACCCTAGAAATCAACAGAAATGGCTTTTCCAAGATTTAGTCATGCAAATCATTCCTCCTTGACGCACCACTTGGTGTAGTGTCATCATTTGGGGTTGTGAGCCTTTCCACAAACTTTGAGGTCACAAGTAAAAAGTTGGTAATGTAGAGTTGTTCAAATTTGGATCTTGTCAGAAAGGGTTTTGTGGCACTTTGATCAAGTTATCCTTCTCCAAAACTTGTACCATTTGGTCAAGATGCATAATTAGACCATTTTGGCATGTGCACTAAGTTTGGGAGCATTTGGGCAAGTTTAGCAAAGTAAAGTTGCTCAAACTTCAAATTGGTCAGCAATGGTTTTGAGGGGATTTGATGATGTTTTCTTGTTCTCCAAGGCATGAGGCTTGGCAAGATCATCAAATATGTCATATTTGACATGATAGAATTATCCTGGAATTTTTAGAGAATATTACTTTTGTAAATATTTCAAAAGCTTGAAATATCTAGAAAGGGTTTTTGAGGGATTTGACCAATATTTTGGACATGACGATTTGTTGAAACTCTTATATATGGACAATATATGTCCTATGAGCTTCCCTGAATTTTCTCAAATATTTTTGAAACAATAAAATAATTTTAACCTATTAAAGAGCATTTCTGGCCTAAAGAAAAAGACTTTAAATAAAATAGAAAAATAACTTTTAAAATTATTCTTTTGTGGTTTATAGGAGTCCTATACCTAATGGGACTTAAATATACCTTTTTTAAAAGATTTTTCACACCCCAAATCAAGTACTTGAAGTGCAAATCTCAATTTAGGGGTTTTTTGGAAAACTAATTTTAGAAAATACTATTTGGCCAAATTATTTTTTCTAAGAAAATACTATAATGTTCTATACACATGGCATGATCATTGGGAAAAAGGTTTTGGATCAAGGAGATGAAGTATAAGAGTTGGATGATTTATTTTAGTTTTAGAGCACTAGCAAACAGCAAACAGAAAACCAATCAAGCAAAGTGAAAAACACTCAAAAGTTTTTGTCAAACCAAATTTTAGCATGATTATTAGCTTAAGTGTTGTGGCATGAAAATCAAGGTGTGACAGACCTACCCCCCTTACAAGAATCTCGTCCCCGAGATCCCAGACTAGGCGTGGAAAGGAATACGGAGACTCGGATCCGGGGTAGTCTTCACGTCCTCATATTGCTTATGCTTTCGAGGGGTGATCCTTTGAACCTTGAAGTACTTGATGGTGTGGCTTTGTGTATGACGTTCTACTTTATCTCGGTTGCTAATGGGTCTCTCACGTAGGTCAGGTTGGGGTAGATGTTAATGGCTCGGTGATCGATGCCCTCGCAGAGACCGAGCTAGTTATGAAGCTGGAAATGTTTCTGGAGTGGTATCTTGTGGAAAGACGTTGTGCACAGTGGGTAACTCAGGTGGTAACTCCAGCTGGTAGCTGTCTACTATTCATCTTGCAGTGATCTTGAAGAAGGTCGATAAATCTTGGTGTGAGCTTCTCTTTGACATGGGAATGCTTGGTTCCTCCGAGAGAAGTGGCTTGCAGACACGTCTGGTCTTCGACGCGGAAGTTTACTTCTTGATGACGGTGGTCGGTGTAGTTCTTCCTTCTTGACATGGCGGTCTTCAAATGTCTTCTAACTAGCTGAACGACACTTCTTCCGTTTTTGGGTAGACAAGTATGTCGCCAAATAAAGATGGCAACTATCTTGTCCAAGTACTCCATGTAGTCTATGGGGTACGCAAGGTAGGCTGGGGTATTGGTGGTGGTCTTGGTTGAGTATTGGCAACGGTCTTCTTGACCTAAATTCAAGGCCCGTGGTCAGGATCTGACCATGTTGTGGCTTGGTGGGGCTTAAGGGTTTCAAGGATTCTAGTGTGCGAGTGAACGTTTATCATCTTATCCTTAAGCAAAGTTTCTGAGATGACAATAGTTCTACCTAGTTCTTCAAACAAATAACTTTATACCACCGAAAGCATCATCTCGCATAGGTCGCTCCAATCATCACTCATGCTATAGATATCCGCATGGCTCCTTAGAGGAGATCTAGCAGAATCATACATGTCTATGATCCCCAAAATCATATGTATGGCTACCCCTAAGAATCCATGGGTAGAGCATACAAGCTGCTAAGCTTGAATTAAATACCACGATCCAAGTGTTCAGACTATTCTTGCAAGGTCCAAGATAGTGCATCTCTATCCTAAGGAAACGTGTCGTATGCCACTCCAAGATCTTGTTTCCTTCCTATGAATAAACTCCAATAGCCCATTATTAATCCTACAAATCCAATGTTTATGGTGTTCCACATGATCTCCTAATGTCTTATAATCCCCAAATACTTGGAAGGGCTATCCATTACTATAGTAAGACCACCAATTTCCATCATCATGGTCAAGTAAACTCCAAGGTCATGCCTATATAGATCCCTAAATCAACTTCGTCAATTGATCCAATCTCCTAGTTTATGGTCCACCGAGAAACATGGTATCATGATCAAGATCAACAGTCTAAATCCAGTTTACCTCGAACCATGTAGACATACTTAGCATCTATGCTCAACTAGAATCTCCTACTTAAATCCAAATCGCATGTCCAACAAGAATTTCTACACTTTCCCCCAAGTCAATATCGTAATATCAACTCTCTCCTATCAATATCCTCTGATGAAGTCAAAACCTCACACTTCCAAGAATTTCATCTTGCGATCATAATTGCCCAACAAAAATCCAATTTATCCAGGGGTAATGAAAACTATGCTACTCTATTTACACGATCCCACCAAGTTCATCTACCAACTTGAAAGCCTCATAATCCACCGAAGAGTCTCAGATAATTCCTCGAAGTCACTGATATAAAGTCACCAAGTCATTTGTCCCCTATTCCTATATCCTCAATCGGCCTTCCTATGGCATCGTCAGTTCTTGTGCTATATTAGGATGTCAATCTGCTCGTTCACTATTGATACGTCTCCAACGTATCTATAATTTTTGATTGTTCCATGCTATTATTTATGAAGTCTTGGATGTTTAATGGGCTTTGTCATACACTTTTATATCATTTTTGGGACTAACCTACTAATCCAAAGGCCCAGTCCAGATTGTTGTTTTTTTGCTTCAAGGTTTTGCAGAAAAGGAATATCAAACGGAGTCCAAACGGAATGAAACCTTCGCGAGAGATATTTTTGGAGAAAATCATGCACGGGAGACTTGAGAACCACGTCAGGGGAGCCACGAGGTGCCCACGAGGGTGGGGGCGCGCCCCCCTTCCCAGGGCGCGCCCCCTGCCCCGTGGGCCCCTCGAGCGTCCTCCCGTGTCCTCCTTCCTCCTATATAAGTCCATGTACCCCGAAACCATCAGCAACAAAGAGAAAACCCTAATTCCACCGCCGTAACCTTCTGTTCCCGTGAGATCCCATCTTGGGGCCTTTTCCGGAGCTCCACCGGAGGGGGATCCATCACGGAGTTCTTCTTCTTCATCATCATCGCTCTCACCATGAGTTGTGAGTAGTTTACCTCAGACCTTCGGATCCATATCTAGTATCTAGATGGGTTCTTCTCTCTCTCTGGATCTCAATACAAAGTTCTCCTCGGTCTTCGAGGAGATCTATTCGATGTAATCTCTTTTTGCGGTGTGTTTGTCGAGATCCGATGAATTGTGAGTTTATGATCAAGATTATCTACGACAAATAGTTGGTTCTTTTCTGAACTCTTTATGTGTGCTCATAATATCCTTGCAAGTCTCTTCGAATTATTGGTTTGGTTTGGCCTACTAGATCTATAGTTCTTGCAATGTGAGAAGTGCTTGGCTTTGGGTTCAATCTTGCGGTGTCCTTTCCCAGTGATAGTAGGGGCAGCAAGGCACGTATTGTATTGTTGCCATCGAGGATAAAAAGATGGGATTTATATCATATTGCTTGAGTTTATCCCTCTACATCATGTCATCTTGCTTAAGGCGTTACTCTATTCTTATGAACTTAATACACTAGATGAATGCTGGATAGCCGTCGATGTGTAGAGTAATAGTAGTAGATGCAGGCAGGAGTCGGTCTACTTGTCTCGGACGTGATGCCTATATACAATGATCATGCCTAGATAGTCTCATAATTATTCGCTTTTCTATCAATTGCTCGACAGTAATTTGTTTACCCGTCGTAGAATATCGCTATCATGAGAGAAGCCACTAGAGAACACTATGGCCCACGGGTCTATTCTCAACATATCAATCTACATCTACTTTACTTTTTCTGCTTTTAATTTTTGTTCTTATAAACAAAAAATACCAAAAATATAAACTATCATCTCTATCAGATCTCACTCTCGTAAGTGACCGTAAAGGGATTGACAACCCCTTATCGCGTTGGCTGCGAAGTTCTTATTTGTTTGTGCAGGTGCGAGGGACTCGCGCGTGGTCTCCTACTAGATTGATACCTTGGTTCTCAAAAACTGAGGGAAAGACTTACGCTACCGTGCTGCATCTCCCTTTCCTCTTCGAGGGAATACAAGGCAAGCTTGAGAAGTAGCAAGAAGAATTTCTGGCGCCGTTGCCGGGGAGGCTTACGCGAAAGTCATATACCAAGTACCTATCACAAACCCTTATCCTTCGCATTACATTTTTTTCCTCTCGTTTTCCTCTCCCCCACTTCACCCTTGCCATTTTATTTGCCCTTCTTCTACCGTGTGTTTTTCGTTCGCTTGCTTCTTGTTTGCTTGTGTGTGTTGGATTGCTTGCTTGTCACTATGGCTCAGAACAATACCAAATTGTGTGGTTTCTCCAATACCAACATTAATGATTTTTTTACCACTTCGATTGCTCCTATTACCGATGCTGAATCTTGTGAGATCAATGATGCTTTGTTGAATCTTGTCATGAAAGATCAATTCTTCGGCCTTCCTAGTGAAGATGTCGCTACACATCTGAACAACTTTGTTGATTCGTGTGATATGCAAAAGAAAAGGGATATGGATAACGATATTGTTAAACTGAAGTTATTTCCGTTTTCACTTAGAGATCGTGCTAAAACTTGGTTTTCCTCTTTGCCTAGAAATAGTATTGATTCATGGAATAAGTGCAAAGATGCTTTTATCTCCAAGTATTTCCCTCCTGCTAAGATCATCTCTCTTAGGAACGATATTATGAATTTTAAGCAACTAGATCTTGAGCATGTTGCACAAGCTTGGGAGAGAATTAAATTAATGCTACGCAATTGCCCTACACATGGTTTGAATCTATGGATGATTATTCAGAACTTTTATGCTGGATTGAATTTTGCTTCTAGAAATCTTTTAGATTCGGCCGCAAGAGGCACTTTCGTGGAAACTACCTTAGGAGAAGCTACCAAACTCCTAGATAATATTATGGTCAATTATTCTCAATAGCACACCGAAAGATCTACTAGTAAGAACGTGCATGCTATCGAAGAAATTAGTGTTTTGAATGGAAAGATGGATGAACTTATGAAATTATTTGCTGCTAAGAGTGCTCCTTCTGATCCTAATGATATGCCTTTGTCCACTTTGATTGAAAATAGCAATGAATCTTTGGATGTGAATTTTGTTGGTAGGAATAATTTTGGTAACAATGCTTATAGAGGTAATTTTAATCCTAGGCCTTTTCCTAGTAATTCCTCTAATAATTATGGTAATTCCTACAACAACTCTTATGGAAAGATGCCTTCTGGATTTGAAACTAGTGTTAAGGAGTTTATGATCTCGCAAAAGAATTTCAATGCTATGCTTGAAGAGAAATTGCTTAAGATTGATGAATTGGCTAGAACTGTGGATAGAATTACTCTTGATGTTGATTCTTTGAAACTTAGATCTATCCCACCTAAGCATGATATCAATGAGTCTCTCAAAGCCATGAGAATTTCTATTGATCAATGCAAAGAAAGAACCGCTAGGATGCGTACTAAAAGAGAGAATTATATTAAAGCGTGTTCTTCTAGTTATCATGAAAATAAATATGAAGATCTGAAAGTTATTGATGCGTCTCCTATTAGATCCTTGTTTTCTAGTATAAATCTTGATGAAGATAGGATTGGAGATGATTCTGCTTTAAGGTGTCTCAATGATTCGGAGTTTTTAGGTCTTGATGCTAAAATTGTTAAAAGTGGGAGTGAAGAGATTATAACTTTGCATATTGATGAACCCACTACTTTGGATTTCAAGGGATTCAATTATGATAATTGCTCTTTGATTGATTGTATTTCTTTGTTGCAATCTGTACTAAATTCTCCGCATGCTTATAGTCAAAATAAAGCTTTCACCAAACACATAGTTGATGCTTTGATGCAGTCTTATGAAGAAAAACTTGAGTTAGAAGTTTCTATCCCTAGAAAGCTTTATGATGAGTGGGAACCTACTATTAAAATAAAAATAAAAGATCACGAATGCTATGCTTTGTGTGATTTGGATGCAAGTGTCTCCACTATCCCAAAAACTTTGTGTGATTTGCTAGGTTTCCATGAGCCTGATGATTGTTCTTTAAATTTGCATCTTGTGGATTCCACTATTAAGAAACCTATGGGAAGAATTAATGATGTTCTTATTGTTGCCAATATGAATTATGTGCCCGTAGATTTCATTGTTCTTGATATAGATTGCAATCCTTCATGTCCTATTATTCTTGGTAGACCTTTCCTTAGAACGATTGGTGCAATTATTGATATGAAGGAAGGAAATATTAGATTCCAATTTCCGTTAAGTAAAGGCATGGAACACTTTCCTAGAAAGAAAATCAAATTACCATATGAATCTATCATGAGAGCCACTTATGGATTGCCTTCCAAAGATGGCAATACCTAGATCTATCTTGTATCGTGCCTAGCTAGGGGCGTAAAACAATAGCGCTTGTTGGGAGGCAACCCAATATTATATTTTTTTTGTTTTTGCTGCTGTTAGGGAATAAATTTTTCATCTAGCTTCTGTTTAGATGTGTTTGCATGTTTTGTTTAGTGTTTGTGCCAAGTAGAACCTTTGGGAAGACTTGTGTGAAGTTTATGTGATCTTGCTGTGAAAAACAGAATCGTTAGCGCTCACGAGAATGATCATCAGATTTTACTGGAGCGTGCTATTTAGTTGATTCATTTTTCAGATGATTAATAGACAAATTACTCACGTTTACCAATTTATTTTAATTTTTTTGGAGTTACAGAAGTATGCCAAACTTGCAGATTACTACAGAATGGTCTGTTTTTGACAGATTCTGTTTTTCGTGTGTTGTTTGCTTATTTCAATGCATCTATGAGTGGTATTGGCAAGTATGAACCAAAGAGAAGTTGGAATACATTAGGTTTGACACCAATATAAACAAAGAATGAATTCATTGCAGTACCTTTGAGTGGTGGTTTGCTTTCTTATACTAACGGAGCTCACGAGAATTTTTGTCTAAGTTTTGTATTGTGAAGTTTTCAAGTTTTGAGTATTGCTTTGATGGATTATGGAACAAAGAGTAGCAAGGGCCTAAGCATGGGGATGCCCATGGCACCCCAAGTAAAATTCAAGGACAATCAAAAGCCTAAGCTTGGGGATGCCCCGGGAAGGCATCCCCTCTTTCGTCTTCATCCATCGGTAACTATACTTGGATCTATATTTATATTCACCACATGATATGTGTTTTGCTTGGAGAGTATTGTATAATTTGAGTCTTTGCTTGTTAGTTTGCCACAATCATCCTTGATGGACACACCTATTTGAGAGAGTTAAATATGGCCTAGGAATTGTTAGAACACTCTATGTGCTTCACTTATATCTTTTGAGTTGAATAGTTTTTGCTCTAGTGCTTCACTTATATCTTTTAGAGCACGGTGGTGGTAATATTTTGTAGAAATTGTTGAACTCTCATGATTCACTTATATCTATATGAGAGTCTATTAAAACAGCATGGTAATGTGTTTAGGCTATAAAACTAGTCTTCACATGATAGACATCCAATATCAATGTAGTAAAAAACTTTCACACTAACTGCATTGAATATGATGAGATGTTGGATGCTTGATAATTGTTTTGAGATATGAGGATAGAGATATTAGATTCATGCTAGTGGAGTTATTATGAAATTGATAAATACTTGTGTTAAGGCTAGTGATTCCCGTGTCATGCACGTATGGTGAACCACTATGTGACAAAGTTAGAGCATGAGGTATTTGTAAAGTGCCAACCTTTGTGTGGAGGTCGGGGGCGCGCGATGGTTAACTCCTACCAACCTCCCCCTAGGAGCATGCGTTGATTGCTTTGTTTTGATGACTCATAGATTTTTGCAAAAAGTATATGAGTTCTTATTACTAATGTTGAGTCCATGGATTATACGCACTCTCACCCTTCCACCATTACTAGCCTCTCTTGTACCGCACAACTTTCGCCGGTACCATACACCCACTATATATCCTTCCTCAAAACAGCCACCATATTATTCCTCAAAACAGCCACCATACCTACCTATCATGGCATTTCTATAGCCATTCCGAGATATATTGCCATGCAACTTTCCACCGTTCCGTTCATATGACACACATCATATTGTCATATTGCCATGCATGATCATGTAGTTGACATCGTACTTGTGGCAAAGCCACCATGCATAATTTTTCATACATGTCACTCTTGATTCATTGCACATCCCGGTACACCGCCGGAGGCATTCATGTAGAGTCATACTTTGTTGTAGTATCAAGTTGTAATATCGAGTTGTAAATGAATAAAAGTGTGATGATCATCATTATTAGAGCATTGTCCCATGTGAGGAAAGGCCATAAAAAAAAAGGGAGATGGCCCAAAAAAAATATAGAGAGGGGCTCATAAAAAAAGGAGAAGCCTCTCCAAAAAAAATGAGAGAAAAGAGAGAAGGGACAATTGCTACTATCTTTTTCCACACTTGTGCTTCAAAGTAGCACCGTGTTCTTCATTGTAGAGAGTCTCATGCTTAGTCACTTTTTATACTAGTGGGAATTTTTGTTATAGAACTTGGCTTGTATATTCCAACGATGGGCATCCTCAAATGCCCTAGGTCTTCGTGAGCAAGCAAGTTGGATGCACACCCACTAGTTTCTTTTGTTGAGCTTGCATACATATTTAGCTCTAGTGCATCCGTTGCATGGCAATCCCTACTCACTCACATTGATATCTATTGATGGGTATCTCCATAGCCTATTGATACACCTAGTTGATGTGAGACTATCTCCCTCCTTTTGTCTTCTCCACAACCACCTCTATTCCACCCATATTGCTATGTCCATGGCTCACGCTCATGTATTGCGTGAAAGTTGAAAGGTTTGAAAAAATAGAGTATGAAAACAAGTGCTTGGCTGAAATCGGGGTTGTGCATGATATGAATATTTTGTGTGATGAAGAGGGAGCATAGCCAGACTATATGATTATGTAGGGATAACTTTCTTTAGCCATAGTATTTTGAGAAGACATTATTGCTTTGTTAGTATGCTTGAAGTATTATTATTTCTTATGTCAATATAGACTTTTTATCTTGAATCTTTCAGATCTGAACATTCATGCCACAATTAAGAGAATTACATTGAGAAACTATGTTGGTTAGCATTCCACATCAAAAATTCTGTTTTTATGAAGTCTCCAAAAATTAAGAGAATTACATTAAGAAAATTACGAGCAGGAATTAAGCTTGGGGATGCTTGATACGTCTCCAGCGTATCTATAATTTTTAATTGTTCCATGCTATTATTTATGAAGTCTTGGATGTTTAATGGGCTTTGTCATACACTTTTATATAATTTTTGGGACTAACCTACTAACCCAAAGGCCCAGTCCAGATTGCTGTTTTTTTGCCTGTTTCAGGGTTTTGCAGAAAAGGAATATGAAACGGAGTCCAAATGGAATGAAACCTTCGCAAGAGATATTTTTGGAGAAAATCACACATTGGAGACTTGAGAACCACGTCAGGGGAGCCACAAGGTGCCCACGAGGGTGGGGGCACGCCCCCTTCCCAGGGCGCGCCCCCTGCCTCGTGGGCCCCTCGAGCGTCCCCCGGTGTCCTCCTTCCTCTTATATAAGTCCATGTACCCCGAAACCATCAGCAACAGAGAGAAGACCCTAATTCTACCGCCGTAATCTTCTGTTCCCGTGAGATCCCATTTTGGGGCCTGTTCCGGAGCTCCACCGGAGGGGGATCCATCACGGAGTTCTTCTTCATCATCATCATCGCTCTCACCATGAGTTGTGAGTAGTTTACCTCAGACCTTCGGGTCCATAGCTAGTATCTAGATGGCTTCTTCTCTCTCTCTGGATCTCAATACAAAGTTCTCCTCGGTCTTCGAGGAGATCTATTCGATGTAATCTCTTTTTGCGGTGTGTTTGTCGAGATCCGATGAATTGTGAGTTTATGAGCAAGATTATCTACGAGAAATATTTGGTTCTTTTCTGAACTATTTATGTGTGCTCATAATATCCTTGCAAGTCTCTTCGAATTATTGTTTTGGTTTGGCTTACTAGATCTATAGTTCTTGCAATGGGAGAAGTGCTTGGCTTTGGGTTCAATCTTGCGGTGTCCTTTCCCAGTGACAGTAGGGGCAGCAAGGCACGTATTGTATTGTTGCCATCGAGGATAAAAAGATGGGGTTTATATCATATTGCTTGAGTTTATCCCTCTACATCATGTCATCTTGCTTAAAGCGTTACTCTGTTTTTATGAACTCAATACACTAGATGCATGCTGGATAGCGGTCGATGTGTGGAGTAATAGTAGTAGATGCAGGCATGAGTCGGTCTACTTGTCTCGGACGTGATGCCTATATACAATGATCATGCCTAGATAGTCTCATAATTATTCGCTTTTCTATCAATTGCTGGACAGTAATTTGTTTACCCGCCGTAGAATATTGCTATCATGAGAGAAGCCACTAGAGAACACTATGGTCCACGGGTCTATTCTCAACATATCAATCTACATCTACTTTACTTTTTCCGCTTTTACTTTCTGTTCTTATAAACAAAAATACCAAAAATATAAACTATCATCTCTATCAGATCTCACTCTCGTAAGTGACCATAAAGGGATTGGCAACCCCTTATCGCGTTGGCTGCGAAGTTCTTATTTGTTTGTGCATGTGCGAGGGACTCGCGCGTGGTCTCCTACTGGATTGATACCTTGGTTCTAAAAAACTGAGGGAAATACTTACGCTACTGTGCTGCATCTCCCTTTCCTCTTCGAGGGAATACAACGCAAGCTCAAGAAGTAGCAACTATGTCCACTAGTTCCATAATGAACCCAGTGTTGTGCAAGGTTACAGAGGCTTAACTGGTTCTCTCGCAATTCTGGAGGTTAAGCACATGGTTAAGGATTCGAGCTGGAGTATCTCGTGAGGTCTCGAAAGGTCTGGGGATGGGTTTCTAATCTTAAGGGGTAATTATAACTCTACGAGGTTGCACTTAGTCGAGGAGGCTGCAGCAAAAGTCTTCATTGCCAGTTGGTTGCCGAAGTAGAATCCTTAGTGTATCTTGTCTTGCTGGTCTTCAATTGAGGAGAGAGATGAGAGGGAAAAGTAGCATAGAGGAGGGAAATACTTAAAGGGGGTTCTATAGTGCGAGTGCAAACAAACAGGTGCAAAAAGGACTAAACAAAAGAAACAAGGTAAGGAAGGTGATATAGTCATGTACTTGTTGCCTAGGGCAAAAGTGCGACTTATATCAAAACACAAACAAATAAAAACAAGCAACACACAATCATGGTTCTATTCGAACCATCACACGGACTCGACTGCGCATAGGGGGTACACGACTCATCCTACCCTAGGGGTTCTGTTGTCTTCTTATTCATGACGATCCCTTTTTGTCTTCTAAGGCGTCGACGGTACGGGGTGGGTAATCCTTCTGCAATGACAATAACAAGGCATAATAGAGGTCCAACATGTCGGTTACATTGATAACAACATCGACACCAAGAGCGGGGGACGAAGAGAACCGTTTTCCTGCTCACTATAGTGAGGCGGACCAAATGGCGAGGTTCTCATCCACCGGTGGTTGCCGATACAACAACGTAAGTGATAGGGTTACTCTATTAGCGATGTATATCATGATCTTGCATAACTTTGCCCTGTTCATCATAGGCCAAGGTTGCATCATCTTGGGGCGGTGTCAAGGGTGTCACCATCTTCTGGGTCTTCATGTCCTCATTCCTCGAGGATGTATCTTCTGTTGGCATCGTCTTGTTGTGGTGTCGCCAATCTTGTGTTCATAAGAGGTGGGTGAGTGTTTGGCAAGGTATCATCCTTCTAGATTATCCACGAGGATTTCAGGAAATCCAGTGGTCAGGGGCATAAGGGTTCTAGCGACCAACAGTTTTGAAGGGGAAGAGATCAATAAGGAAAGTATACCTTAGTTTTCGAAAAACCGAGAAGGGAGGACAAGTATAGATAGTTTTGAAAACTAGCAATAGTTTTGGAAATAATTTTACCCTAACTAATGACCATGCTAACTAAGGCTTCCTACAGTCAGGATGGCTCTGATACCAGCACTGTGGGGGCCCCGACTCATAAGTCATGATCACCGAATGCACGTGTACAGTGATCCCAGATATCAATGCTCACAGAACACACAAAAGCTGAATAAAAAGAGTCTTACATCCATACATACCGTATTACACAAATTGTGACCATTACGGTCAAGTCTTGAGTATATCATTGCAGCGGAAATCTTCAATAACAACTTGGACCCATGCCATCTGCCTTAACCCTACAGGCATTCTGACTGGGAAGCGTCCTAGCTCGCATGTTCGTCACCAAAGAAATCTTCACCTTACATCTGTTCTTTCATGCCTGGCCAATAAAATAACCAGTGGCAAGCCAATGAGTACTTTGAATGTACTCGCAAGCAACCCAAGAGTGATAACATAATAATTATGCAAGGCTTTACTACTAAATTGGTGGTTTTGCGGAAAGCTAATTTTTCTCATGCAAGTATGATCAACATTTATCAAGGATATGGATGCGTCTGCAACAAGTATAGGAGGTTACAGACATCAACATCGAGACAACTCATGCTCAAGCTCATCGTGACTTCCTCATGAATCACCTCAACAGATTTACCCAAACCGTGTTGTTTTCCAGAAACTTATGGACATAGTCTAAGCAGCACCACCCAACTGTCCTTGACCGTGGACACGGCTATTCGAATAGTTTTACACTATGTAGAGGTTGCACACTTTACCCACAAGATCCGGGAAGCTTTCGTGTCATCCACGATCCCGCAGTACCTCAAGTACTCGGGGGAAGCACCCGATCATTACCTTTCCCTAGGCGATACTAACATAGGGTCCACTCGTTGGTGCACGGCCCTCATGTATAAGTAAAAGATCGTGGGACTCTGCCCTTTCACATTATCGTGCATACACGAAGAGACCAACAGTGTGTTCGGTGCCCTGTAAGAACAGTCATGGCCGCCTATCCAAGCACGACCCCGTCCCGAAGATGACCTCAAGTCATCCCCGTCACTAGTAATGTGGGCACCATGCTAGTATCAGCCTAAGTAATCAATAATGCCCCGTCCCATAAAGGGGTAGAGTGGTTGCACATGTTTGGTTGGGACGGTCGACAAATCTTAAATCTAATCCGTCTCTGTAAACAACACTTTCATCAAGACTCGGTACACTACTTCTCCACCAAGTAGTGCCCTAGTTCCTCATCATCTCCCAGGGGCATTAGTGGCACCCACTAGGTTATTTGCAAGTATGTCAAACTACACTTGTTTCTTTCAATGCATAATCCTGATCCATTTTGCGCAGCCAACTACTATAGCATATTTCTACAACCCATCAACACAACTCTAAACAAGGATAGAGTCATGAACAATGCAAGTATCAACGGGGTATGCAACGGAGGCAAACCTAGCAAGGTTGCCATTCAAGGTATATTATGCACTCGATGAAACAACGACAATGCTATTATGATGTAAAATGGTTCATCATGGTCAAAGGGCTGCTTGCCTGGTTCATCAGAGTCTTCATGTCTTCTGGTCCTTCTCCAAGTACTCCGTATACTTCGTCAACTAACGTCGGAAACAAATCACAATAAGCAACACAACAAGGCAAAAATAAAAGTGCTCTAAAAATATGAATTTGACTTTTCTATGACATCTCTGGTTATATGAAAAATAACCAGAGTGGTTTTATTTGAATTGGATCTGTTGGTATTTCTGAACATTTCAATATGATGGAAACAAGGGATTTGTGGATTTTCAAGAAGTGTACAGAATAATTATTTTGACAAATGAGCAAAGGCACCCATTTAACAAAGCAAGATTTTAGAAGCATCTAGGAGTTGGTTTCACTTGAATTGGAGTTCAAAAGAATTTCCTATGATTTTGCAAAGTTGGTTGTACATGCATAAATAGACTAATATTTGATGTGGTACAACAAGCATTGGGAAAATGTTCATAAACTAGATTAGGATCTTAGAAGTGCCTAGAAATTTGAATCAATGGATTTGGATCATCTAAGAGCTCTCTGTGATTTTCTAAAGTTAATCACAGAAATGGAAAAACAACATTTTGATAATTATCTGTGAAGAAAATGTTTCTGGAAAAATGTGCAAATAGCACCATGTGATAGAGAATGATTTATAGAGTTACTAGAAATTTGAATCATCAAATATGGACTTCATTTGAATTCTGTGGAGATATTACAAGTTTGATGGAAAAAGAAAAAGGAAAGGAATTCACCTAAACGGGCTGAATCTGACTGTGCGCTGGCCCATGCTGAGCGAGGCTTAGCGCCCGAGCGCCATTGGGCCGACCCAGTAGCTTGGCCACGCGGGCAGAGGGTGATGCCGAAGGCGGTTTTCCGCGCGGTGCGCCTTTGCTGCAGGGACGCGACAGATGGTAAGTCCGCCTTCACTTATCCAGGGCGAGGCGAGGCCCACCCGCTAGTGGCCCTTGCCCCGCTGGCCAGCCGATAGGCGGGGCCCAGCTGGCGGGTTCATCCTTTTCCTCTCGCGCGGCGCGACGGGAAACAGAGGTGATGCTCGACGGCGGCCGCCGGCGCTACCGGCCACCGTTTTCGATGGTCCGGGCACCTGTGTGTTCCTCGAGGAGCAGCGCATCCGTCAAGGCCCTCCATAAATCCTGGGGGGTTTACGCGAGCTCCCCGTCGGTCGTGGTGGAGGAGGCCGACAGCGAGATTCGGGACGACGAGGCAGGCATGGAGAAGAGGTAACGGAGCACAGGGTGGGTCGTCGGTGGTGATGAGTGGGGTTTGGAGTGTCTAGGGGGGAAAGAGAGGGTCCGAGGTGCCCAAATTTGAGCGGGGCCTCGGGGCAGCAATGGCGGCAGAGGGGGAGGAAGAAGGCACGGGAGAGAGAGAGAGAGGGTTGGTCAGGGAGGCATACTGGAGGGAGAGGAGGCAAATGGAGCACAGAAAGGGCTCGGGAGAGGCCTTCTATAGGCCAGCCCGAGGTTTACCGTGGACGGGGCTCACGGCCGATCGCGGGGATGATTCTGGAGGTCGAGGGCGCGAGCGAGGAAGGCTCTGAGGTGCTCATGGGGATGGCTCAGGGTTCTGGGTAGGGAGAGGAGGAGCAGAGCGAGCTCAAGGTGGGTCACAAACGCGGGCGCGGCACTGGCCGAACGGGGCGGCGACGGGCACGAGCTGCAGAAGAGAGAGGAGGGAGAGGGAGGAAGGGGCTGACAGCGTTGCGTGTCACGGACGTCGAGGTGGTCTCGGGGGACACGATATCCCAACGCCCTAGGTGGTCGGGTGCCTCGGGAAGGACGCGGCTACAGTGCGGGAGCACACTGTAGCGCGCTTCAGAGCGCCCGTATGGCTGGCATGGCCATGTTCCCACGCGCTCTGGACGTGGCCACCTTGTCCATTAGCTTCTGGCTGGTCTGGAGATGCCCTCTGGTAGCTTAGGGTGTAAGTCAAGTGTAATAGTAAGAGGAGGGGAAGAGGGAAGTTCTGCCATGGTGAAAACAGAGAGGTATATGGGGGTTTTACCCCCCTCCAATGATTGAGCCGAGGGCATGGGAGAGTTGCTGGAGGTATAGGATGATTGGAGTGATCTCTGGTAAAAATTTGAGGTAAAGGGCACTAGTGAAAGTGGCCTAAATGGTAGTTTTGGTAAAGTACCAGAAGGTGTTTGATGCTGGTTTGGGTTATCAAATGGACTCCATTAAGCATGAGACTTAAAAGGATGAAATGGCACATAGAAATAGGGTGTTCCACCAAGTTTGAGCTCATTTCAAGAAAGTGTAACTTTGGTAAACCCTAGAAATCAACAGAAATGGCTTTTCCAAGATTTAGTCATGCAACTCATTCCTCCTTGATGCACCACTTGGTGTAGTGTCATCATTTGGGGTTGTGAGCCTTTCCACAAACTTTGAGGTCACAAGTAAAAAGTTGGTAATGTAGAGTTGTTCAAAATTGGATCTTGTCAGAAAGGGTTTTGGGGCACTTTGATCAAGTTATCCTTCTCCAAAACTTCTGCCATTTGGTCTAGATGCATAATTAGACCATTTTGGCATGTGCACCAAGTTTGGAAGCATTTGGACAAGTTTGGCAATGTAAAGTTGCTCAAACTTCAAAATGGTCAGAAATGGTTTTGAGGGGATTTGATGATGTTTTCTTGTTCTCCAAGGCATGAGGCTTGGCAAGATCATCAAATATGTCATATTTGACATGATAGAATTTTCCTGGAATTTTTAGAGAATATTCCTTCTGTAAATATTTCAAAATCTTGAAATATCTAGAAAGAGTTTTTGAGGGATTTGACCAATATTTTGGACATGACCATGTGTTGAAACTCTTATATATGGACAATATATGTCCTATGAGCTTCCCTGAATTTTCTCAAATATTTTTGAAACAATAAAATAATTTTAACCTATTGAAGACCATTTCTGGCCTAAAGAAAAAGACTTTAAATAAAATAGAAAATAACTTTTAAAATTATACTTTTGTGGTTTATGGGAGTCCTATACCTAATGGGACTCAAATATACCATTTTAAAGATTTTTCACACCCCAAATCAAGTACTTGCAGTGCAAATCTCAATTTAGGGGTATTTGGAAAAACAATTTTAGAAAATACTATTTGACCAAATTATTTTTTTGTAAGAAAATACTATACTGTTCTATACACATGGCATGACCATTGGGAAAAAGGTTTTGGATCAAGGAGATGAAGTATAAGAGTTGGATGATTTATTTTATTTTTAGAGAACTAGCAAACAGCAAACAGAAAACCAATCAAGCAAAGTGAAAAACACTCAAAAGTTTTTGTCAAACCAAATTTTAGCATGATTATTAGCTTAAGTGGTGTTGCATGAAAATCAGGGTGTGACACTGCGTGTGTGTGTGCACGCGCGCGCCTTGGTGTTCGATGAGAGCATCCTAGTCAAGCATATGTGGGGTGTGTGCTAATTGTATTTGTATCTCTTGATGCCTCATTTTGAGTCAATAAAATCCACCTAAATCATTTTTTAAAGCTATGGTTTATCTATATGCATATTGTTCCCACAGGAGAAAGATGTATATATTGGCTGTCATTAATTTGCTTATGCGGCGATGAGTTAATGAGAAGAGAGGTAGTTTGAGTAACTTAACTAGTTACTGTAACATCACATGTCCCAATGCAATATAGTCTATAACCTAATAAATGAAGCTTTGCATGACACCACACTTATGTTACTACCCACTATGAAGATAGTAACATAGTCTAGGATATGTGTATGTTATTAGTGCATGTTACTCTCCATTGTGGCTAGTCTTATGTTTTGCACTCTCTTGTATGCTAATTGATAGAAAAATAACACTTAGCCATTTTTGATACTCCTTCTGTTCCTGAATACAAGTCTTTTTAGAGAAATACATACGGAATAAAATGGGTGAATCTATATTCTAAAATATGTCTATATACATCTGTATGTAGTTCATATACTGAAATCTCTAAAAAGACTTATATTTAGAAACGGATGGAGTACTAGAAAATAGTGTTGTTAAGGAAGAGTGAGGGAGAGATGTGAGTGAGGATCCTAAATGTATATGTGACACACGATTGATGTCAAACCTAGAATATAAGTGTGTCACGTTGCAACACATGAGAAATTACCTAGTGTAAATAAAAAATCTTTTATTGAGTCTTTGCAAAAACATCTAGGGAGGATCTAGGTGATATAGACGTAGAAGAGTTCAAGCTCCACGCCTCGAGGTGCACAAGCAAAATGATCAACTGGAAGAGGATTTTGTGCAACTAGTTGCAGGTGCAACCTATATTCACCTTTTTTTATTTGTAAAAATGTGAGACGATTCATGGTTAGTACTACCTCCGTCCTGGTTTATTGGTTTCCTTCGTATTTTATGCTAAATTTTAACCATAGATTTAACTAAGAAAATGTTAATGCATGCCATAAAAAATTATATTGTTGTATTCGTATTTGAAAATAATTTTGTGCCTTGTATAACTTCTCCGTCTATGCCACCAAAATGTTAACCATAGATTTGTGCTATGTATGACTTATATTTTATTAGTTAAAATCATAGTCAAAATATGCCACTAAATACGAGGGAAGCTAATAAACCAGAATGGAGGTAGTAATAATGCTATATACCATGCACGTGTAAAATTGCATCCAATAATAGAACCATTTGTGCCCAGGACAAAAAAGACGAGGTTCAAATGAATAGCGATCAGTTTAAATTTGCTTTTCTCTTCATGTCGCAGGATATTTATATTTTGTTACTCCATGAGCTTTTGCAGATGCATGATATAGCATGACTTACACGAGAGAGGCGTTTTAGAGGCCGAGCTCCATGGAGGCCTTTATTTAAAAAAAATCAAATTCAAACTTTATGGTTCAAAAAATTCTGAAAATAAATATCCGTGTATGTAAGGATGTAACCCACATGTGTGTAAAAATCATGATGAAATACCTTGAGTTGCGACCTGTACAAAAAAGACAAATTTATGGTATGAGAGGATGAATAATAACATGTGTTAAATAGCCTCAGATTTGTCTTTTTTCCACATCCCTCATTTCAACATATTTTGAACTGAAAATTTACACACATGTGTGTTATGCCTTCATATATATCTGTATTATTTCAGAATTTTTTGAAATGTAAAAATATGAATTTCGATGAAATATCAAATTTGAAATTGAAGGCCTCATTGGAGCCCGAGATCCAAAAAGGATTTCCAGACTTACATCCAGGAACTATGTCCTTCACCTTTTTGGGCACTCGAAAAGTACTCCCTTCGCCCGAAAATACTTGTAATCAAAATGGACAAAAAATGATGTATTTAGAACTAAAATACATCTAGATACATCCTCTTTTATTAATTTTGATGACAAGTATTTCGGGACGGAGGGAGTAGAATATATAGGAGTGAGAATATGGGATGCAGGGAATTACTTTCCCATATGCATGACCAACCCTCGTGGAATGCAATTTCAAGTCGTCTTCAGTTGGTAAACTTCCTGTAAAGGAAGAGAACGACCGCACATACGCTGGCCCCATTAATTCTTCGATGTATACCATGACGATGTAGAATGTGCGCATAGGAGGAGAAGTCAGGAAAAAACGTGTCTCTCTAGTCGTCGTCCTCATTCTTAATTTACCGATGGAGACGGAGAGAGACACGCCTAATCATGTCGATCGATCCTCATTCTTAATTTACTGATTGGTTGTTAGATGGAAAGAGCGTGTAAAAACTTGTAAATCTTTGTATGTCTAGCATTTTTGCATGGAATCCAGTCGAGCTCCCAGCTATCTGCTTTACCTTCCCGGCCGTATTTGCCAGTCATCGATTTTACACGGCCGCGATCGAGCGACCGTCGCGTGTCTGTAATCTACAGCGCAAATGCCACCAACCGCGCGCGTGCGCCATGGCCTCCATGGCTCCTTCCTGCTGCTTCTATTTAAACCAGGCCGAACGCTCGTAGAAAGTAGAAACCACCACGCCGACTGCCAACTGCCAACGTACGTCACACACACACTAGAGCTAGCTAGCTCAGCTCACTCGGCAATGGCGATGGTGGAGGTGCTCTCGTCGGAGCTGGTCGTCCCGGCCGAGCAGACGCCGGGGGGCAGCATCTGGCTGTCCAACCTCGACCTCGCCGGGAGGAGAGGCTACACCCCCACGGTCTACTTCTTCCGCCCCAACGGCGACCCGGGCTTCTTCGCGGCTGACGCCATGAAGGACAGCCTCGCCAGGGCGCTGGTCGCGTTCTACCCGCTCGCCGGCCGCCTGGGCCTCGACGGCAGCGGCCGGGTCCAGGTGGACTGCACCGGCGAGGGCGTGGTGTTCGTCACGGCCCGCTCCGAGCACTACGCGCTCGAGGAGCTGATGAACGAGTTCGTGCCGTGCGACGAGATGAGGGACCTGCTCGTGCCGCCCACGCCGGCGCCGAACCCGCCGTGCGCCCTGCTGTTCGTTCAGATCACCCACCTGCGGTGCGGCGGCGTGGTGCTCGGCCAGGCGATGCACCACTCGATCGTCGACGCGCGCGGCGCCGCGCATTTCTTCGAGACGTGGGCGAGCATCTCCCGCGGCGGAGGCGCGCCGACCGTGCCGCCGTGCTTCGACCACACGCTCCTCGCCGCGCGCCCGCCGCAGTCACGGGCGGTGCTGTACGACCACCCGGAGTACAAGCCGGAGCCGGAGCCGGTGGACCCCGTGTCGGCGTCCACGTACGCGAGCGCCATCGTCACGATGACCAAGGGCCAGGTGGGCGCGCTCAAGGCGCGGTGCCTCGGCGCGTCCACGTTCCGCGCCGTGGTGGCCCTGGTGTGGCAGTGCGTGTGCCGCGCCCGCGCGCTCCCGCCGGCCTCTGAGACGCGGCTCTACTCCATGGTGGACATGCGCGGGCGCCTCGACCCGCCGCTCCCGGCGGGGTACTTCGGCAACGCCGTGATCCGCACGTCGGTGTCGGCCACGGTGGAGGAGGTGGTGTCCAGCCCGCTGGTCCACGCCGCGAGGCTGGCGCGCGCGGCGACGAGCCAGGGAGACGACCACGCGAGGTCGCTGGTGGACTACCTGGAGGGGGTGGACACGATGAACCTGCCGCGCAGCGGCATCTCGCGCGCGCACCTCCGCGCCATCAGCTGGATGGGCATGTCGCTCTCCGACGCCGACTTCGGGTGGGGCGCGCCGGCGTTCATGGGGCCGGCGCTCATGTACTACAGTGGCTTCGTGTACGTGATGAACGCGCCGGGCAAGGACGGCGCGCTGGCGCTCGTGCTGTCGCTGGAGCCCGAGAGCATGCCGGCGTTCAGGAAGGTGTTCGCCGACGAGCTGGCCCGCCTCGAGCTGTGATATATAGTGCACGTACACCGTACACGTATCACGCAACGTTATCATGCGAGGGACATGCTTGCATGGGTATATTATGCATCTGCATGCAGGCATGTTCGCGTCGTAATTATTTTGTTATTACCACCGTATGTTAATATGAGCGCGTCCATGTGAAGTATTGGCTGGTAAGAAAGCCATGCATGGATAGCTGCATGCTGCTATCTTTTACTGGCTGCTGTAATAAGACTCGAGAAGTATTGGACTTGGGCATGTGTAATCTCGATCTCAGTCTCTCTTACTCTAGGCCGAGTGTCTCGTGTTGATTGCTGCGTCTAAGCAGCCCTACACCGTTCCTTTTACACGTCGCTCTATGATGAGGCCATGGCTAGCTATCACTCTACTTTGAGATCTTGAAATTATTGTATGCATGCACCCAACTTTACGTGTCCTTTTGAAAAAAAAAACCAACTTTACGTATACATATATACCATGTGAATTCTTACACCTTTGTTGGTGCCATTTCTCGTGCCATAAGATCTGGACGCTGTCCAGCGACGTTTGTAGGTGTGCTTTTGCTGCTTGCCTGTGGCTAGCACTCTTGCCATCATGCATGCACGCATGCACCGGCCAGCTCAGGATAAAACACGACCGGACTTGGTGGAGTGGGTGTGCTCCTCGGAAAATCGATCGTCGTGGAAAATGAAGACCGCCGCATGAAAGGCCTCGGCAACCTGCGAGATCCGTGGCGGCTGGGAAACGTCGGCATCATCATCCGGCGACCGGAGACCATGATTCCTATATCGTGCGTCGGTGGCATGTCCATTTGCGACGAAGATTGGGATGCAATGAGTGAAATCTGGCCGTTGCCGGGCGCTGAACAGTTGACGAATGCTGGAGTACTGGACCGGAGTGGTTGCTTGGTGTCATGGACTCATGGGTAACGGCACTTCCGGTGTCAAGGACTCAAGGTGATGGTGTTGGCGTGTTGCTGACCGCTAGTATTTGGCAACTGATCATTGATCAAGACTTCACTCATTATATACGTACTGTGCCGTCCGACAGAAGCTACACGGCGGTACTGGACAACTACTTGTCGGCACTGTTTAACGAAAAAAATGTTTCATTTTCTCCCGGGCAAATTATTCTTGTGTGTGTATGCTGGTCTCATAAATTTTCTATCGTGTGGAGGCAAGAGGACGTGACTTTTTTACGACTGTGTTTACCTGGTTGAAGCGTAAAATCAGGGAGATTTTCCATGGGTCTGTCTATGTCACATATCTCACATCTAACTCCTCCACCTTTAAAATCCATGAGAGACATCAAAAAATATATCAAGAATGAGTGTGTTAGATGTGTGATAATATCTCACATCTAGATGTGAAATAGCAAACCTGATTTTCCATCGGTACAAATGGTGATGCACTCTTCGAACATGACGTCCTCTCTCATCCTATGTTGTCTTTTAAATTTCTATGAAACATTTTGTTTTCGGGCTGTTTACTGCATGCATCATGTTATTGAAAAAAACAAACTTATAGACGTTCTTGTATATCTGACAACAACGGGGATCGTGGGGTATTATCATGGTTAAGCAGCCTTTTTCGGGAGAACAAGTTCATCATCTGAGGTCAAGAGTTATTTTACCATGGCCGAAGTCATGTCATGGTTGGGCACCGTAGAATGTTGATACGTACTTTCCTCAGAAGTGAATGGTTTGGAGGGTGGTTATTGCGAGTAGATATAGGTGAGCAAATCATTGAAGATCGAAATAAAGTTGCATGTTGCATCGTTGGCTATGGTAAAATAGAGTTGAACACGGTTTGTTGGTTGCATCGTACACTTGTGCCTGACGAACATATGACTTTATGTTCGATCTTTTCATCTTTTGTTTAGTTTATGAGTAAGATTCGTGCCATGTTCTACGTAAGTTGTCAGAAAAATTATCCTGGGCAAGTTGCTTTTCTCGGCCATTAGATTATGATCAAATGGCCATCCTTCTTTCTTCTTCCTGCAACTTTCTTCCTCTTCCAACCGTTTCTCTTCACATAAAATTGCCTTATTCAAATTATAAACTCAGGGCCTGTTCGGCATCACTTTGCTCCACGGCTTCGCTCCGGGAGCGGACGGAGCTGTAGTTCAAAGTTTTGGAGCGGGCAAACAGCCGCTCCGCAGATTCTTGGAGCCGGTGGATCCCCGAAGGGGGCCTCAATCAATTTACGTATATCTATTGTGAAAAACAAGAGTGCATATGCTAGCCCTGCATGCCCGTAGTAAATTAGGCGCGTAGTCTCGCCAATGGCCTCGTACGTGCAATTTACTTTTGTCGCACTGGCTTGCACACATGCATGTACGCATGTAGCGAGGTCAACCCCATTTTGTGCACAAAGCCAATCATTTTTTTATAGTACTCCCTCCGTCTCAAAATAAGTGACTCAAAAGTGATTCAGCTTTGTAGTAAAGTTAGTAAAAGGTTGGGTTATTTTTGAGTCATTTATTTTGGGACGGAGGGAGTACTTAATAACAACCAAAGAAAAGCATAGGGGCTACACAATGTTTGGTATGCCTTCTTTAATTGTATAGTACGCTCTTATAGCCTCTTCTTATAGTATTGTAGATGTTCAGATTTTTAAATATAAATTTGGTCAAACTTTGCAATGTTTGACTTCATATAAATCTAATATGCTGAGTAAAAAGGAAAAAGGGTACTTTGGTCCGTTGTACACTGCCAAAATAGATTAATCTAGCATTTTTTGAATGCGTGTAGAAAAAATGGTTCTAATATATACGAAAAATGTATAAGAAAAACAATGCATATGAAAAAGTTGATCATGTATTTAAAACATATTAATCAAGCTTTTACAAAAAATGTTAATAATGTAGTAAAAATAAATCAACATGTATAAAAATGCTCCTGGTCTACACCGAAAATGTAGAGTGTGTATTAAAAAGTAATCATCAGACACAGATATTTGAAGAAAATGTTACTATCTGTTTCATATATGTTATGCATCTATAAAAATGTTCCCAGTGTATACGAAAAATGTATACATAAATTTTAAAAATGTCAATCGTGTATAAAAAAATATTAATCATATATTTAAAAAGTTAAGCATGTATTAACAAATGTTCCTAATATATAACAAATGTGTATAATGTGTATCAAAAAAATTGTCATCAAACATCAATTTATGAAGATGTTAATAACGTACTTAAACCTGTTAAACATTTATAAGAACCGTGAGAACCCATAAGGAAAAAAAACAAAGAAAAAAAAAGAAAATTGATGAAAACTAATAAAAAAAGGAAATGATGAAAATTTAGAAAATTAAAACCAAAGAAGCAAAAAAAACAAAGAGAAAAAGGAGACTAGAAAATGAGAGAAAAAGGCGCAAAAAGCAAAATCCAAGGGAGAAACAAAAGAAAGAAAAAGAAAAAGAAAACAAAAAAAACCCTATGAAGAAATAAAATAATTCTAAAATACCCCAGACCCCAACATTGAAAAATGGAGAAGAAACCCACACCGAAAAAACCAGTAGAAAACCACGAATGAAATACAACAAAAAAAGACGAAATGGACTGGCCCAGTAGCTACAGTGCCCGGACAAAGCTTCACGCGGGCCGGAAGGAGCACTTGGACTAAGCGAGATATATGTTTTGCAGAGTGTTTGTTGGGCAAACTCGCATAAGGTACGAAGAAAATGGGCCGCTCAGTTACATGTCTACAGTGTCTACCATTTGGTTTTTTTTTATTGGTTTTAGGAACCTAGATGAGAAAAAAAATAGTAGAAGAATTTGCTTAAAAAAGGAACCTAGAAGAAAATATGAGGTCCTACGGAATAACCCATTCCATAAGATTTTCAAAGAAACGTAGGATAACATGCTCCAAATGATGAAAGGAAAAGTTTCCTATAGGATTCCTATCTTCTAGCATGCCTAGTTTTTCGTTTTTCTAAACAAGTACTTAGGATGCAAAAGTAGAAAAATAAATATGGATCGTCTGATTTTTTTATGGATGCTCTAGATTCGTGCGTGGGAGCTGGTGCAATATAGTACTCCCTCCGTTCCAAAATAGATGACCCAATTTTGTACTAACTTTGTACAAAGTTGAGTCATCTATTTTGGAACGGAGGGATTACAAAATATGTCCTTCCGCTAGCTTTTGAGCCGCCAATCTGGAGCATCCAATTCAGATCCAATGTGCATGTTTTTTTCTTTCTATTTTTGCACCCTAAGGGCATGTTCGGATCTCCTCTGGCTTCTCAAAAACTCCTCATATCCAACTTCTCCTCGCTTCTACTTCACGTAGCGACCGCAGGATCGTTCGGCAGCCTTTGACTCCAATTGTGGCGCTCGCTTGGGGCTGCTAGCCCATTAAGCGTGGAAGTGGCCCGCTAGGGAGGCAAATCAGACAGGCCTGAGCTAGGCCCAGTCGGAAGGGGTGCGCTGGAGGAGAGGAATGCATCGAGCGAACCGGTACGCTGCCTCGAAGTCACTTGGCGGTGGCATCCTCCGGTAATATTGTTCAACTCCAGCTTCCCCGTTTTTTCAGATCTGGGAAATCTCATCTCCCCCGACTCCTCATTTTTTGCACTTGACGCCTCGCCAGCTTCTGATTCGCAGCTTCTGGAGTTAAAACCGTTCGGTCCAGCTCTGGCCACGGAGTTGGAGGAGCCAGGAGCTGGAGCACTCCCGAACATGCCCTAATAGTTGCTTCTGTTTCTGGGAACCACCCTCCTAGTCATGGAAACCCTGTTCATATTTTGATTTTGAAGACTACTAAAAAATATCCCCAATAACCAATATCTAGTATTTTTCTACCGGGAACTTCCATTTGGAATTAAGGGAGGTGCCATTCTAGCAGATTCCAAATACCACAATTCTAATAATTTCTTAGGTAGCGAACAACAAATAAAAACTACACAACATTGATTATTTCAATCCCCCTCTGCTCGATCTTTCCATGAGAAGGCTAGCACAAGAGAGGAGGGAGGTGTGACGGAAAGAGGCATGTTGAGCTCACGGAGGGATGACGGAAGCTTTAACTGGTCGCGGTTGCTGCACGCACGGTGAAACTCGGGGCTCGGGGCGGAGTGGTACTTCGCGGCTTGGTGGCAAATCGAAGGCCGGTGTCGGAGTGTTATGGCATGTTTGGTTTGTATGCCAAGCTTGCCATCATTTGTCACACTTTTTTGCCCCGCATGTCTACTGTTAGACACAGTGACATGTAGAGTCTAGTTTGCATGAAAGAAATCTTGCCACAAGTGTGGTTGCAAATTAAACAGAGATTAACTCAGTCGAACTTGTTTAATTTGTGGCATAACAAAATATGACAAATTTAGGATGACAACCAAGGATAAAACTTGCATGCTCCCTCCTCATGCTCCCATCCGTGCTCCAACTTCATCCTACGGCTGTCCTTCTTCCTTTTTCCTTTCTAATCTAACCATCTCCCCCCCTGATTTTAAGGGGGTGGGGCCGGGCCTTATTTTGCTCCAATCAAATCTAGCCACGTACGCGGGAGCACGGATGGGCACACGTGAGGGGAGCAGGCAAGTCTCGTCCGACAACCAAACATGCCCTTAAACATTGATGAAATAAAACGATCGGATTTACTCCTTGGCGAGCGAGCGCTGCGACGCTCGATTCCCGTGCGGGAATTGTTGGAACCGTGGGCCCCTCTTTCTTTCCTAATAAATCTCCCCCTAATCCAACCGTGGTGTCTTTCCTCGAATAAATCTCTCCTCCCCCTAATCCAACCGTAGGCGTTGTTTGGATAGTGGAGATTAGCATTAGGATTATAAAAAATGGGTTTTTAGCCGATTTCTAGGAAAACCCGTTTTACATTAGTTTTTGTGAATAACCAGTTTACAGGAAAGTTTGTTTGGTTAGGAAATTCAGAAAACTAATCGGCCCAGTTCCCTGTTTGGATACCCACGATCATGCTGTTCCTATTCCTATTATCCTCCCGTTCGTGACTCTCACTTTCCCCAAATCACGCACCATGGCGTTATCCAAGCTCATGGAGCTGCTGCTCTCCTCCGATTCCTCCTCCGATGGCTGACCCCGCTGCTTCCTCGTCTCGCCCATGGAAGAATCTCCGCACTGACGTCAGCTGCTGCGCGCCTGCGTCCCTCTGGACGCCGGTTGCTGCTGGACTCACAGGCCGCCAGGTACACGCTGCCGCGCGCGGACGCCCCTCCTAGACGGCTAGGTCGCCAGGCCGTCGGCCCCACACAAGCTGTACCCGGCGAGCGGTCCTACTTCAGGTTAACGCATATGCCTGCCTCCACTCAACGCCGGCCATGCAGGCTGCGTTTTACCACTGGACTGGCGGCGCCGGGGCAGCAGGCAGTGAGGCAGCTGTAGCTCCTGACCATCATCATCATCAAGTTGTTGAGCAACACCGGCGCCAACTCAGGTTGTTGAGCAACAGGCGGAGGCGGAGAGAGGCAGTTGCGATCTGTATATGCTATTCGCGTTTGAGGAAAAACTACTAATACTCATTTTTCCACAAACTCAGAATTCTGTGTTTTTACGAAACGAGTTTCCTATATCCACGGATTTGTTAGAGGTGCCAAACAAGGTTTTGTACGGTTAGGCCGTTTTCCTGGCTTATGCAGATTGAGTTTTCTATATTCCTGTTATCCAAACAACGCCGTAGTGTCTTTCCTCAAATATCTATCTCCTCCCTCTAATCTCTCCCCCCACCCTGGGTGGCTGCATGCATCGTGCTTTTGTTTCCTGGGCCTTACTTGTGTTTACGGTTTGCATGCAAATTATAAAAAAAGGAAATCTATATCTATATCTATATTTATCTATATTTATACTCTATATCTACTATTAATATTAATACTATTAAAGGGAATAAGTATTCTTGGTTTGGTTCAGTCCTTTTCGTTTGGTTTGAGTGCACGCTGAAATTTCGTACTGTTTGCTTATACACAGGCTAAGCGGTCTGGGCCAGGTATTTGTATGTTGATGGGCCTTTTATGGGCTTTCTTAGAACACAAAACCTAATATATGGATCTTCGATGTAACAATCACACCATTCTTATTTACAAATCCCAACTCGCTCTAAATATATGAGTGGCATTCATTATGTTTAAGGTGAGCTAATTAACTGAATAAGCTAATTAAAGGAAGGATTGTGGGCTTAAATAAAATATTTAAACTGATTTTTTATGTTCATTTTATAGAAGGATTATACTTAAATAGAATCATTCGGTGATTATACCCGGCAAAGAAAATGTAACACGGCTAAATTGCATCATATTTTTTATGTTCATTTTGTAGAAGGATGCTGCATTGCAGCATGTTCTTTATAATGAATCCGATGTTGTGAAATATTATGCTTGCATGAAACATCATTTTTTTCCGTTGCAATGCACCGGCATATGTGCTAGTAAAGGAAAAGGAAACAACACATGGAGCCGCTTCAATCTGGAATACAGGGCTGGTCGGCAGACTATCCGATACAAACCAACCTTGCTATTTGCTAACGACTTATGAAATAAACATTGTGCATGTAAAAAAAAAACATTGTGTGCCTAAACAACATATTTTGCCATGATTCGATGTTGCCCATTCATTGGTTCCTAGGGACAGCCGGACAAGTAGTATCTCAACAACCCCACGTGCTAAGAGCAACTCTGACACGACACTTTTGTCCGCTTTTTGTTTGTGTGGTTCAGCCGAGCGGACATGAACATCCGCCTTTTCATTTGGGCCGGCAGGTGCGCCCAACGGGGTGGCCGACCCAAATTTGCAAGGCATTTAATAATAAAAATAAATATGCACGCGCGCGAAAAGCATACATAATAAGCATAATTAAATTAAACATAAAATGATCGTTCAACCTAAGAAAAACAAAAGAAGTCTGAGCCGTCACGCACGCTTCCCTAGGCGGCGGCGGCGTCCTCCTCCTCCCTGAGGCCGACCTACGGGAAGGTGGTCTCCCACGCAGCACGCGCTGCCTCTTCCGCCATCTGTCCTGCCGGAGCGGGTTGTGCTGGTGGCGGCGATAGTAGCGCGGCACGGGAGCGCTCCTCCTCCTCCCTCTCCAAGCGCTCCTCCTCTGCCTCCCGCTCCAGACGTCGCTCCAGCTTCATCTGCCGCTCGCCGTCGGCGCGCTCCTCCGCCAGGTGTGGCACCTTCTATTGTTGGAGGTAGGCAGCCTCCTGCTGCGGCGTCGCGCCCAACCAAATGGGCGGCGCAATGACCCACTCACGGACGTAGCCGGTCCACTGGTAGACCTCCGGCGGGTGATCCGTGGGCTGTGGCTCGGACGACGGCGGCGGAGGAGGGATGACACAGTCCCCGGCAGCTGACAGCGCGAGGACCTCTGCCAGCCGCGCCTAGCTCGTACGCCGCATACCCTCCTCGCTCTCGCGGAGTGCGGCCGCCTGGTAGGCGGCCTCCGCCTCCTAGTCCTTGTCACGAACGACGGGAGGGGGGGGAGGGGTGTGGCCAGGCTGCACGTCGCGCACGCCTCGCCGGTGCGGCTCCTCGTGCTCCAGCGCGAACCAGACCTCCTAGTCAGGAGATTCTGGCGCGTAGATGGGGTCGAGGCGCTGCTTCGACGTCAACTGCTACTGATGGCGCCTCATCTCCTCCGCGTGCGCCCGCGCCGACCGCGGCACGGCCGGCACCGGGATCCTCTCTGGATCCAAATGCTAGTCATGCATGAGGGTGACGTCGGGGTGGAGCAGCGAGATGCGGTGCTCCCAGTGCCAGTGTGCTTGGTGCATTGGGACGCTGATCCGCTGGCGAGGCCGGCGGGATGACGCCGACGGTTGGAGCACGTGGGTATGGACGGCATGGGCCTTGCCCTTGATTTGGCCGGAGAAGCCGCCCATGGCTGGCTAGGGTTTGGTCGTCGACGAGGGAGCAGACGGGCGGCGGGAGGGGACGCGGGCTTCTGGAAGCGGACGAGGTCGAACCCTACCGCACGCTTGGATTAAAAAAGGCCTATCGCGGTCACTGACGGGTGAGCCCGTGGTGGGCGACAGTCATAAATAATGCCGACTGCGGTAGTTGGACGACGGACGCATGTGGACGAGGTAGACACCGAGAGGGCACGCGCTGCGTCCGCTTCTCGTCCGAGCCCACACATTTCAACCCGAAATTTGGGTAGGCAATGGGTCCGCACGTTGGGCCATCGTTTTTGTCCTCCATGATTCAAATGGACGGCGGCAGACGAAATGGATCACCCCGTTGGAGTTGCTCTAACTAGTAAGTAGATCTTAAACTACCGTTCATTAGAAGAAAACTAGATCTTGAATTGTGCACGCAACACCATTCCTTTTACTCTATGGCCGCACAAGGGAATTGTCCTGTGTTTTGGTGGGGCGGAGCGGTACTTCGCGCCTGGGTGGCAAGTCGAAAGCCGTTGTCGGAGTCTTATGGCATGTTTGGTTTGTATGCTAAGCTTGTCATCATTTGTCACACTTTTTTGCCTCACATGTCTATTGTTAGACAAGCGAAATTGGGCCCACCCAATGGCGTAGCCAGGATTTTATGTCAGGGTGGTTCAGTTGACAAGTGATGCTCAATTATGCGTGCGTGCGTGCTTCGCCGGCCGCCGGCACAACAGAGGTTTGCTGGTCGCCGGTCCGTCGCCGTCCACGAGCGCCCTGTCGGCAGGCGGAAACATGCTGGGGTCCGCTGGGTGATGGCGCTCGCCGCTCGCTGCTAGGGTTCCAAAACTAAGGCGACGGGAATCATGAACGTTTGGTCGATCAATCAGCGCACACACGCACGTACCAGGAGACTAACGATCCAATCTTTGACGTGTACATAGGCTGTGTTGGGCTGCCTTTTTTCTTTTCTATAAACTAGTATTATTATACAAATGGGCTGGATTCCAGGGTGGCCTGGCCACCCTACAGCTACGCCACTGGGGCCACCCTCTGCCACCCTTGAAATAATCCATCACACTTTTACAGCTTAAGGCTGTGTTTGATAACATAGTATTGAAAAACTAAAGTATTGCAAAACTACAATAATTTAACTTGTAGGTACAGAATACCATGGTTTTGACATTACAAAGAATTTTGAAGTATTAGGAATACTATGGACTTGTTTGGCAAAAGCTTGTATGTGCTGTAGTTACAAACACCCTCATTCTTTCTGTGTTCTCTGTTTTAAAAAAAATAGGTCGGAGGTTCTTTTTTATATGCAGAGAAAATACCATGGTTTTGGGAAAACTGCGGTATTAATATTACAGTTTTTTGTTGTTGCCCAACAGCTCACAATAATTAAAACCGTGGTATTCCTAAAAACTGTAGTATTCTCAAAATGCATAGAAAATACTTTGCTATCAAAGGGGGCCTTAGTGACATGTAGATTCTAGTTTGCGTGAAAGAAATCTTGCCACAAGTGTGGCTGCAAACTAAACAGGATTAACTCAGTCAAACTTGTTTAATTTATGGCATAGCAAAATGTGACAAATTCAGAATGATAACCCTTAAACATTGATGAAATAAAACGACAATGTCGACCCGTGACCCACCCCCTAATAAGAAATCTCCGTCCCATATTATAATCTTTACCTAATAATAAAGAAAATTGAGTTTCTTCTCGTCCGTCATGACATTTTTCAGAAAATTCCCTCTACTTCAGAGAATTCAATCTGCAATCCTATTTTAAGTTAAAACGAATCGGTTTTTTTTCATATTTTATACAAAAGATCCTGTGTTTTCTTGAAATCGACCCGCAGTTTGGATTTAAGTCATACCCGAACCATTATTTTACATTTTTCGAAACCCCCCCTAATGTTTTAGGTAATTCATCTGAGGATCAAATTTAAGTCAAATAAATGTTTTTTTTAAGCATTCATATCTTCTAAACCGTAACTCCGATTTGAACATGTTATATGTGAAATTTGATCAAAAAAATATGTAGAATATGAATATGAGATTATTTTTACCTGTTAAGTATTTTTAAATATTATTTTGGAATATATTTAAGTCAAACAAATGACTTTCTAAATGATACGTATCTTCTAAACCGTAACTTCGATTTTAACAAGTATATGAAATTTTATTTAAAAAATGTGTAGAATCTATGATGTTAATTTTACCTGTTAAATATTTTTAAAATATTGTTTTTGAAGCAAATTTATAATTTATAACACAAAATCCGTTTTTCTTTCGTACCGGTGGCGATCCGGATTGCAAATAAACACTCTACTATAACCATATAGGAAAAAGAAAACATCGATAACTACACATGCATACCTCTGAAAAATGTCGCAGGGGAAAACAACAGATTTTTCATCGCGAGAGTGAGAGAAAGCGAGAGAGAGAGAGAGAAGGAGAGGGAGGATAGAGGGAGAGAGAGACGCCTTAGGATTAATCATATTTAAACACGTTTTTTGCTTTATTTTGTGTGAACACTAAGGCCATCGTCGGCGAGGATGAGAAGGAGGATAAGCAGCAACACAAATATGATGCCTCGCAAAAATAAATGAGATGGATCTATTATGGTCCTGAGGGATGATTATTGGGTTAAGATCGTGTGTTATGTTTTCTCTCCCGTTGCAACGCACGGGCTCTTTTGCTAGTAGTACTGAAACGGATATATCTGGTCGCTCTCCTTCTCTCACTGTAATCATCGTAGCAGTTGACAGACTATCCGATACAAACCAGCCTCGCTAACGACTTATGAAACAAACATCGTGTGCCTAAACAACATATTTTGCCATGATTCGATGCTGTCCTTCATCGGTTCGCAGGGACAGCCTGACAGGCAGTATCTCAACAACCCCCACGTACTAATTTGTAAGTAGATATTAAACTACAGTTCATTAGAAGAAAACTAGATCTTGAACTGTGCACGCAACATCATTCCTTTTAATAATTACTCTATGGCCGCACAAGCAAGGAATCGTCCTGTGTTCTGGTGGGATGGCGAATCCATGATCTCGCATTGTCATTTCTATATCTCTACAAGTTGACCGGGGCAAACGAGGGGCACGTGTGAAACCATACGACGCAGCAGGGACGTCGGAGAAATCATGTCTGTCATCGGGCTTGCAATGGCGTGCAATCGTGTAGGTAGCTGCCGTCCAGTCCAAGAATGGATGAAAGCAGAGGCAGCAGCTCCACCAAACGTCGTGACCCACGTGCCATCACTACTAGGAAAAGGCCTATTAATGGCGCACCTAATTTGGCCATTAATGGCGCATTAGGGGTGCGCCATTACTAGCACGTCATTAGTATATTTTACTAATGGCGCATCTCTGGTGCGCCATTAGTATCTGGTATACTAATGGCGCACCGCAGATGCGCCATTAGTATGCACAGTAGTACGCCATTAGTATGCCTCACAGGGGCCATGTGTAGCCAGGTGCTTTGGCATACTAATGGCGCACTCTGCTGTGATGCGCCATTAGTATGAATATTAGGTTTTTTTTTGTGCACATGTTATGCATATATATAAATATAATTTCTCGTGAAGCCAACATATATGATACGCACATCGAAACTATTAGAATCTACTCCCTCCGTTCCGATTTACTCGTCGTGGTTTTAGTCCGTTCCGATTTACTCGTCGTGGTTTTAGTTCAAATTTGAACTAAAATCACGACGAGTAAATCGGAACGGAGGGAGTATATAATAGCTCATAGAACAACTTAGCATCATGCATCATCGATCATAATAATAATAAAAACTCAACATTGGTATTAAATAATAAGTCTTACACATCATTATCGACCATACAACTTCTACTACGTAGCAATTTTCTAAGATAAAATGACATAAAACAAGATGGCGTTTGTCTCTAAATTAATTAGATTTAAAGGGCCATTATGGAGAACGCAGATTATCTTGTCTCCATTTCTTGCCCTTCTCACTCTATTGCTTCCAAGTACCTCCTTACGAGTTTTCGTTATTTTTCGCCATTCTTTGATTCTCATTCCTTCATTTTTAGAAGAAATCCGATATGGACACGTGTGATTTGTAGGTTCACCTGGCAGAATGTTTAAAACTTGTAGTTGACCAGATTGAAACATGACAGGAGGCACACAGTCACTAGGGAGAATCTGTTGCAAAACATAGTAAGCCTTCGTAGTTAGCATTGTAGTTCAGTTCGAGAAGAACTAATGCAAAACATGCACGAATGTCGTAATAGTAAAAAAATCTTACCATGGTATCTCCATTGATATTAACGTAGTTCAAGACGTGCACTAGTGGGACGTATTGACTATATTGTGGATCAATATTACGATATTGAATGTAATCCACAAGAAAGGAATAAAAGAAGATGATCTGCTCTTTGTCCTTATAAGTACATTCTGAGCCAGGGGTGTAGTAGGTTCTGTCTAGCATCCTCCTCACATTATTTGAATAATCAAAATAACCTATCAATGGAAATAAGTTGTCAACTATTTTGAAATAAACAATATAAATTACTAAATAACTATGTCAGATAAACTCACTTCTCGGTAGAATTGGAACCATATAGTCAACAAGGACCCAAATGTCCAAATCGTCTTCGGCGATGGAATCCGGATTACCAAGATCCATGGTGAGAAGCATACCCTCATAAAAACCATATATCTTGCAAAATGATTCCCAATTCTTGCAACCAAAAGTGGTTACGTTATCTGAATTGTACAAATCCACTTCTAAATCAACATTATGCATGGTCCTTAGTTGAATTTGCTTTGTCTCCGTAGTTTCATGATCTTCAAATCCCATCCTCTCCAAGACATAGCGTCTTGCATGACACGGGATAAACTAGTTGCATGTAAAAGAAGAAAATTAATTACTTACACGTTGAAGTAGCTAGAAATCGTGCTTAATTAATTACGAAACAAGACTTGTCATTGCGTACCGTTTTGACATCGAAGGTCTCGTCGAGCTTAATACTGAAGTAACGACCGTCTACCAGGTGAGGCCTGTCGCACAGACCCCGGTCGTCACCGCACCAGGAGCACTTCGGGATCCTATCGTCGTCGGAAGACGACATTTCCTATGTTTCAAAGAGATTAAACTTTATAAATTAAAAATATGTACCTAGACAAGCTAGCTGTGGCACCATCCTAGGCTCATTAGGACTAACATTGTCAACACTTTTGCACTAGTTCTGCTACATACCATCGTCACTAGATATCTACAGTTTATTACTAGAGCCACCATACAAACCTCATCATATTCTTTTATTACTGGAGCCAATTTTCCTCATATTCTTTTTTTTACTGGAGGCACCATACAAACCTCAGAGCTTGGTGGCCTGGACCTGCATTTGTTCTTGGTTGCTTTTCATACTAGAGTTTTACTATCACAACAGTGTTTTTTAAATATAATATCACAACAGTGCTTTTTTATTAACAACAAGTTCATCATGTCAATTACTCCAAGCAACAACAATTTGCCTAGTAGAAAAAATTTAAACTATGGCTTAGCAGAAAAATTAACAGCAACAAGTTTTTCATGTGTTTTTCAGAGTACAAGTTGCTGAAAAAACTACTGAACTACTGAAACTAGTCTAACTACTGAAACTACTGAAACTAGTCTAACTACTGAAACTACTGAAACTACTGAAACTAGTCTAACTAGTCTAACTACTGAAACTAGTCTAACTAGTCTAACTACTGAAACTACTGAAACTAGTCTAACTACTGAAACTACTGAAACTACTGAAACTAGTCTAACTAGTCTAACTACTGAAACTAGTCTAACTAGTCTAACTACTGAACTTCAGATTTGAGATTCATGTGTTTTTCAGATTTGAGATTCATGTGTTTTTTCAGCAAGTCTAACTACTAGTCTAACTACTAGTCTAACTAGTCTAACTACTGCTCCAAGCACTAGTCTAACTACTAGTCTAACTACTGCTAGTCTAACTACTGCTCCAAGCAAACTACTGAAACCATTAGAGTCTAACTACTAGTCTAACTAGTCTAACTACTGCTCCAAGCACTAGTCTAACTACTAGTCTAACTACTGCTAGTCTAACTACTGCTCCAAGCAAACTACTGAAACCATTAGAGTCTACTGCAAGAAGGTTTCAGTTAATTATTGGGCTAAACTGGACACGAGCTAACACAGCGATATCGATAACATCTGCCTAAAGAGACTACCTATGGGATTAATTGATCGTAAAATGTAAGATAATCTTGACTTTTGACAAGCCAAAAGATCGAGTGGGGAGGGGGGCGGTGGGTGTGGTAAGCGGCGCACCTGGACTGCGAAACCCTCGAGGAGGTCCTTCTCGACGATGCCGCGAGCAATCACGGCGGAGGCCGGCGGCGGCGCTCCCTTCACGTGCCCCGAGTGGCCCTCGTCGGCTCCGAACCAACCGCCGTCGTGCGCCGAGTCGTCGCCGAACTAGGGTTGGGGGCGAGGGCGCCGAGTCAGCGTCGGGGGCGAGGGCGTCGGCGGTGAGGGAGAGAGAGGCGTCGGGGAGAGGGGGGCGAGGGCGTCGGCGGTGAGGGAGAGAGAGGCGTCGGGGAGAGGGGGGCGAGGGCGTCGGCGGTGAGGGAGAGAGAGGCGTCGGGGAGAGAGGGGGGAGAGATCTGGCGAGAGGGAGAGAGAGGAGGGTGCGGCCGGCCCCAAGTATGGGGGATTACTAATGGCGCACTTCTGCTATGTGCGCCATA
>LR738712.1:661989704-662046263 GCA_902687465.1 Secale cereale
AGCCCAAAGGGCGGGAAGGAGAGACCTTTGGTCCCGGTTGGTGGCACCAACCGGGACCAAAGGCCTTGTGCTGCCCCGCGGCCAAAATCTTTAGTCCCACCTCGCTAGTTGACAGGGGCTCAGAGTGGTTTATAAGCCCCACTGCCTCTGCCCTCTCGAGCTCCTCTCAACTGCAGGCTTTCGGGCCTAACCTTGCGCTGTGTGCCTGTGGGCCTACTGGGCCTCCCGCGGGCCTGAATCCTGGCCCATGGTAGCGTTTCTAGTCGTATTCAGGCCGTGGGGGCCCAGTAGGTGGCACCTTTTTTTGTTGCTTTATTTATTTTGTTTTGTTTCTACTTACAACAAAATACTTATTGTTGCTGTTTTTTTCCAGTTTTTTGTTTTGTTTTCTGCATTATTTATTTTATTTTCTTTTTTACTTTATTTTTTAATTCTGTTTGCTTTTAGTTTTAGAAAAATTATAAACTTTCTGTTAGTGCCATTAGTTTTCAAATATGAAAACATTTTTTTTTCTTTGTTGCTTTATTTATTTTATTTTGTTTCTACTTACAACAAAATACTTATTGTTGCTATTTTTTTTAAGTTTTTTTGTTTTGTTTTCTGCATTATTTATTTTCTTTTGTTTTTTGCTTTATTTTTTAATTCTTTTTGCTTTTAGTTTTAGAAAAATTATAAACTTTCTGTTAGTGCCATTAGTTTTCAAATTTGAATAGTTAAAATTTGAATTTTTTAAATTTGTGTGAATCACAAGTTTGTGATTAACTTTACTAAAAAAATGAACATAGATGCGCCTATAGAGAGAATTCAACCTAAATTCATAATCAATTTCTATGAATTTCAGAGAAATTCATTATGAATTTATGTCAAATTCCCTGTATAGGGGCATCTATTTTCACTTTGAGAGGAGCTCAACAAGGCAGAGAGGGACGGGCTTATAAACCGGTGTGGGCGCCCTTTGGTTGGCGAGGTGGGACTAAACTCTGAGCGCAACAGGACCAACCCTTTAGTCCCGGTTTATGGCACAAACCGGGACTAATGGTCATGGGCCAGGGGCGAGCCCTATTTTTTTTCCAGATTTTTTGTTTTGTTTTCTGCCTTATTTATTTTCTTTTGTTTTTTTGCTTTATTTTTTAATTATAAACTTTCTGTTAGTGCCATTAGTTTTCAAATTTGAATAGTTAAAATTTGAATTCTTTGAAATTTGTGTGAATCACAAGTTTGTGGTAAACTTTACTAAAAAAATGAATATAGATGCACCTATAGAGAAAATTCGACCTAAATTCATAGTTTTCAAATGAACTCCGAAAAAGTTGGCATAGCATGTGCATGTACAAAATGGACAATGGTATCATACTCGTCTGTTACAAAGTTGGCATGGTATCATCATAATAGTTGCGGAAAAAAGTCTTCACTTTTTCTTCGCTTGTGTCATTTGCTTATTGCGCCGTAACCATGGATTATCTTCATCGTTTATCAGGATGCTTGGGCCAGCCTTGAATTTGAAGGGAGGAATTTCATGAAACTTTTCATAATCTTCAGATATGTCTGTCTTGCCCTCCACTCCAAGGATGTCCTTTTTTCCTGAAAGAACTATGTGGCACTTTGGCTCATCGTATGATGTATTCGCTTCCTTATCTTTTCTTTTTCTCGGTCTGGTAGACATGTTCTTCACATAGATAACATGTGCCACATCATTGGCTAGGACGTGTTCATCGACATACGGGGTCACCAAGGTAGAGTTATGTAGAACTGTGTAGTGTGCTTGAGACCAAGAATATCCGTCCCTGCATATTATTGAGTCCCTTCCAAGAGTGCCTTTTCCAGTCAGTCTCCCCTCATACCGCGATTTAGGGAGACCTATCTTATTAAGGCCAGGAATGAAGTCAACACAAAACCCAATGACATCCTTTGTTTGATGGCCCATGGAGATGCTTCCTTCTGGCCTAGCGCGGTTATGGACATATTTATTTAGGACTCTCATGAACCTCTCAAAGGGGAACATATTGTGTAGAAATACGGGCCCCAGAATGACAATCTCGTCGACTAGATGAACTAGGACGTGCGTCATGATATTGAAGAAGGATGGTAGGAACACCAGCTCAAAACTGACAAGACATTGCGCCACATCACTCCTTAGCCTTGGTATGATTTCTGGATCGATCACCTTCTGAGAGATTGCATTGAGGAATGCACATAGCTTCACAATGGCTAATCGGACATTTTCCGGTAGAAGCCCCCTCAATGCAACCGAAAGAAGTTGTGTCATAATCACGTGGCAGTCATGAGACTTTAGGTTCTGAAACTTTTTCTCTGGCATATTTATTATTCCCTTTATATTCGACGAGAAGCCAGTCGGGACCTTCATACTGAGCAGGAATTCAAAGAAGATTTCTTTCTATTCTTTCGTAAGAGCGTAGCTGGCAGGACCTTCATACTGCTTCAGAGGCATGTCATCTTTTTCGTGCAAACGTTGCAGGTCCTCCCGTGCCTCAGGTATATCTTTTGTCTTTCCATACACGCCCAAGAAGCCTAGCAGGTTCACGCAAAGGTTCTTCGTCACGTGCATCATGTCGATTGAAGAGCGGACCTCTAGGTCTTTCCAGTAGGGTAGGTCCCAAAATATAGATTTCTTCTTCCTCATGGGTGCGTGTCCCTCAGCGTCATTCGGAACAGCTAGTGCGCCGGGGCCCTTTCCAAAGATTACATGTAAATCATTGACCATAGCAAGTACGTGATCACCGGTACGCATGGCAGGCTTCCTCCGGTGATCTGCCTCGCCTTTGAAATGCTTGCCTTTCTTTCGACATTGATGGTTGGTCAGAAGAAATCGACGATGGCCCAGGTACACATTCTTCCTGCATTTGTCCAGGTATATACTTTCAGTGTCATCTAAACAGTGCGTTCATGCGTGGTATCCTTTGTTTGTCTGTCCTGAAAGGTTACTGAGAGCGGGCCAATCGTTGATGGTCACGAACAGCAACGCCTTTAGGTTAAATTCCTCTTGTCTGTGCTCATCCCACGCACGTACACCGTTTCCATTCCACAGCTTTAAAAGTTCTTCAACTAATGGCCTTAGGTACACATCAATGTCGTTGCCGGGTTGCTTAGGGCCTTGGATGAGAACTGGCATCATAATGAACTTCCACTTCATGCACATCCAAGGAGGAAGGTTATACATACATAGAGTCACGGGCCAGGTGCTGTGATTGCTGCTCTGCTCCCCGAAAGGATTAATGCCATCCGCGCTTAAAGCAAACCATACGTTCCTTGGGTCCTTTGCAAACTCCTCCTAGTACTTTCTCTCGATTTTTCTCCACTGCGATCCGTCAGCGGGTGCTCTCAACTTCCCGTCTTTCTTACGATCCTCACTATGCCATTGCATCAACTTGGCATGCTCTCCGTTTCTGAACAGACGTTTCAACCGTGGTATTATAGGAGCATACCACATCACCTTCGCAGGAACCCTCTTCCTGACGGGCTCGCCGTCAACATCACGAGGGTCATCTCGTCTCATCTTATACCGCAATGCACCGCATACCGGGCATGCGTTTAGATCCTTGTATGCACCGCGGTAGAGGATGCAGTCATTAGGGCATGCATGTATCTTCTGCACCTCCAATCGTAGAGGGCATACAACCTTCTTTGATCCGTATGTACTATCGGGCAATTCGTTATCCTTTGGAAGCTTCTTCTTCAATATTTTCAGTAGCTTCTCAAATCCTTTGTCAGCCACAGCATTCTCTGCCTTCCACTGCAGTAATTCTAGTACGGTACCGAGCTTTGTGTTGCCATCTTCGCAATTGGGGTACAACCCTTTTTGTGATCCTCTAACATGCGATCGAACTTCAGCTTCTTTTTTTGACTTTCGCATTGCGTCCTTGCATCGACAATGACCCGACGGAGATCATCATCATCGGGCACATCGTCTGGTTCCTCTTGATCTTTAGCAGCTTCACCCGTTGCAGCATCATTGGGCACATCGTCTGGTTCCTCTTGATCTTCACCAGCTCCCCCCATTGCAGCATCACCGTATTCAGGGGGCACATAGTTGTCATCGTACTCTTCTTCTTCGCCGTCTTCCATCATAACCCCTATTTCTCCGTGCCTCGTCCAAACATTATAGTGTGGCATGAAACCCTTGTAAAGCAGGTGGGAGTGAAGGATTTTCCGGTTAGAGTAAGACATCGTATTCCCACATTTAGTGCATGGACAACACATAAAACCATTCTGCTTGTTTGCCTCAGCCGCATTGAGAAACTCATGCACACCCTTAATGTACTCGGAGGTGTGTCTGTCACCGTACATCCATTGTCGGTTCATCTGCGTGCATTATATATAATTAAGTGTGTCAAAAACCATTACAGAACATCATAAATAGATAATTAAGTGACCAAATTAATAGAAGTTCATCATCACATTAAAAACAAAGTACATACATAGTTCTCATCTAACAACATATAGCTCTCCAGAGCATCTAATTAATTTTCACCATACATTGAAACTATGTAAAACATTTCAATGCGAAAACAAATGCGATCATAATCGCAACCAAGGTAACGATTGATCCAACGGCATAATGGTACCAAGCCTCGGTATGAATGGCATATTTCTAATCTTTCTAATCTTCAACCGCATTGCATCCATCTTGATCTTGTGATCATCGACGACATCCGCAGCATGCAACTCCAATATCATCTTCTCGTCCTCAATTTTTTTTATTTTTTCCTTCAAGAAATTGTTTTCTTCTTCAACTAAATTTAACCTCTCGACAATAGGGCCCATCTTGATCTTGTGATCATCGACGACTTCCGCAACATGCAACTCCAATTCCATCTTCTCCTCCTCCATTTTTTCCAATTTTTTCTTCAAGGAAATGTTTTCCTCTTCAACTAAATTTAACCTCTCCACAAGAGGGTCGGTTGGAATTTCCGGTTCAACTACCTCCTAGACATATAAAAACATCTATGCATGTCAGGTTGGTCGGCATAATTGTCATAAACACTAAAACAAATAGTTATAAATTAAAGATAATATACCACATCCGAATCATAGACAGGACGAGGGCCCACGTGGGCGGAAATGAAAACCATCGCACTATATAATAACAAGCAATAATAAACGTAAGAAAATGAGACAAATATCTATCTAAAGCAATAATAAAAGTAAGAAAAGCATGGACATAACAAGAGGCTCACCACGGTGGTGCCGGTGACGAGATCGGCGGGGGCGATCGACGGCGGCGAAGACCGGGACGGGACATGATGGACCGCTAAACCTAGACAAATCTCGGAGAAAATGGAGCTTCGAGTTCGAGCTTCGAGAGGAGAAAAGCTTAACTAGTGTGGCTCGGGCATTCCATCGAACACGTTGTGTGCATAGGAGGTGAGCTAGAGCACCACCAATCCCTCTCTCCCTCGGCCAAAAAAAACAGAGCAGTGTGCTCTGCTCTTACGTGAGGGGGTATATATAGGCACCTCATTGGTCCCGGTTGGTGATATGAACCGGGACTAAAGGGGAGCCTTTGGTCCCGGTTCAAGTCACCAAACGGGACCAATGGTGGTGGTCCAGGAGCAAGACCCATTGGTCCTGGTTCGTCGCACCAACCGGGACCAAAAGGTCCAGACGAACCGGGACCAATGGCCCACGTGGACCGGCTGGCCCCCTGGGCTCATGAACCGGGTCCAATGCCCCCATTGGTCCCGGTTCTGGACTGAACCGGGACTAATGGGCTGGACCATTTCCCCGTTTTCTACTAGTGTGGTATTAATGATCAATATTCTTCGAACGTAAAATGGAATCAACAAGGTTTTGAAGAAGATTGTTTTGAAAATGCTAAAATCCTAATATATGATGAGTTCACCATTACTCATGAAAAGTCCCTTGATGACCACATCTCCCAAGAAGTTAAAACTAATGATGTGATAATTACTAAGGATAGCTCATTCCACCATTTTAGTCCCATATCGGTTGTGGGGGAGGAAGAACACGACTTATATATAAGGGTGGGGGTGCCCTCACATATCAGGGCGGTCTTCTAGGTGACATGATAAAGGCCTCTCATAAGTCGGTGTTGCTCTTCGGTTGGGCCTGGTTGACCTATGTAGGTCGGAAACACTGTTCTTAGCTGATTGGGGATTGCGCAACAGTTTCTAACAACCGTTGCCAAGCACATCGAATGATTAATTGGCTTTGCTAATGAAAACCAATTTTCTTTTGTTTCTTTTCCTTCTTTCAGAATGCAAATGCTATCCACTACCCCTCGTTTGGGGTCGAAGTGGAGGTATGCAACATTTTCATTCTAAATGTTTTTATATGAGTGAATTCCAGATTTTACTTGGCACTTCCGTTTAACAGTTCCTTCTTGTTTCTAGTAGTGAACTGCATGCGCACAATCACAAAGGAAGAAGCTCAAAGAAGTCAATTACATCACTCAAATTAGGACAAGCTAACCACTCCATCCGAAAGAAATGAACAAAATGCCCCTCGATCAGCAGCTAACTTGAATACTTGATCGTGCCTTCAGTTTGATATACTTACATGGGTGTCCAGATTTTTCAAATTTCTGTCTTCAATGAAGCTGCCTCCTCCCCAAGAAAAATCTAGAATTTCCATGCCTGGCGCCGCCGCCATCTGTACGTCTTGTCTCCGGTGACCTTAGAGCATCTCCAGCCGTTCGGCCCCAGGACACCCAAAAAATGCCATCTGCGGCCAAACCGACGTTAATTTCAGCGTGGGGGAGAACGCGTTCTCAGTCGACGCCCCAGGTCACCCCCAAATTGGCACAAACACAACACAAACATGGCGCAAACTCAACGATTTCATTCAAATTTGTACAAAAACATAGAACATGATTTAAAAATAACTACGCCTAGCCCTACTACGCCGCTACCGCCGCCCGCCTTCTACATGACGAGGAGGCTGTAGAACCGGGTGTAGTCGTCGTTTCCGCCGCCGTCGCCGTCATCATCACCGCAGCCCTGCAATCCTCCGGAGCCACCGCCATCCTGGCTGCACCCCTGGCCAGGGTCACCGACGCGAGGGGGGATTGGATGGCTCAGGTGCATCCTCATTGTCGCTGTCGAGGACGACGACTCCACCCTCGTTGCGTCCTCGGTGCCGAGCTTTGATCTCCTCGTAGGCCCGCGTTGACGCTCCACCTGCTCGTGGACGTAGTCCGCCTTCGCCCACTAGAGGGCGGTCTCGTCGGCGGCGGCCATCTCCGCGTGCTCCTTCTTCACATGCAGCAACACCGGCCCGGTCTTCGACCGGACAGGCGGAGGGAACAAGGGAAGGGGCGGGCGCCCTCGTTGACTGCTGCGGGTGCGACGCCCAAGTGGCATGTCCTGCGGCTTCGGCTTGACAGGGCGGAGCGCAGATGACCCGGAGGAAAGCGAGGCGGATCCCGACGACGAGGAGGTCGCCGCCTCCATTTGCCGCGGCGTCTAGGAACTATCGCGGCGGCGAGAGAAGGACGGGGGCGCCAGGTACTCGAGGCGCGGCGTGTTGCCGGCCTCGATGTGGTCGAGGACGGCTTCGAGGGTGCGGCTGGGCACGCCCCACCAAACGCGCACCCGTAGGAGTTGAGGCACCCGTGGGGGACGACGTCATATTCGGAGATGACCAGGTCGACGTGGCGGCGCTCGAAGTACGTCGTCCACAGTTTGTGGCTGTCGCGGGCGTACCTCGGCTCGTTCCGCTACGCCTCCAATAACGACGAGTGAATGCGCGCTATCTCGGCGTGCCGTTCAACCCCGGTAGGCACGGGGGGCACCGAGACGTGATATCCCACAAGTATAGGGGATCGCAACAGTTTTCGAGGGTAGAGGGTTCAACCCAAATTTATTGATTCGACACAAGGGGAGCCAAAGAATATTCTCAAGTATTAGAAGTTGAGTTGTCAATTCAACCACACCTGAAAGGCTTAATATCTGCAGCAAAGTATTTAGTAGCAAAGTAGTAAGGAAGTAACGATAACAGTGGCAAACGTAACAGTAGCAGTTTTGTAGTAATTGTAACAGTGGCAGCGGAAAAGTAACTAACCAAGGATCAATATGTCAAAAGCTCGTAGGCATTGGATCAGTGATCGATAATTATGTCGGATGCGATTCCTCATGCAACGGTTATAACATAGGGTGACACAGAACTAGCTCCAGTTCATCAATGTAATGTAGGCATGTATTCCGAATATAGTCATACGTGCTTATGGAAAATAACTTGCATGGCATCTTTTGTCCTACCCACCCGTGGCAGCGGGGTCCTATTGGAAACTAAGGGATATTAAGACCTCCTTTTAATAGAGTACCGGAGCAAAGCATTAACACTTAGTGAATACATGAACTCCTCAAACTACGGTCATCACCGGGAGTGGTCTTGATTATTGTCACTTCGGGGTTGCCAGATCATAACACATAGTAGGTGACTATTGACTTGCAAGATAGGATCAAGAACTGACATATATTCATGAAAACATAATAGGTTCAGATCTAAAATCATGGCACTCGGGCCCTAGTGACAAGCATTAAACATGGAAAAGTCATAGCAACATCAATCTTAGAGCATAATGGATACTTGGGATCAAACCCTAACAAAACTAACTCGATTACATGGTAAATCTCATCCAACCCATCACCGTCCAGCAAGCCTACGATGGAATTACTCACGCACTGCAGTGAGCATCATGAAATTGGTGATGGAGGAAGGTTGATGATGACAATGGCGACGGATTCCCCTCTCCGGAGCCCTGAACGGACTCCAGATCAGCCCTCCCGAGAGAGTTTAGGGCTTGGCGGCGGCTTCGTATCGTAAAATGCAATGAATCCTTCTCTCTGATTTTTTTCTCCCCGAAAGTGAATATATGGAGTTGGAGTCGAGGTCGGTGGAGCCTCAGGGGGCCCACGAGACAGGGGGCGCACCCAGGGGGTAGGCACGCCCCCACCCTCGTGGACAGGGTGTGCCCCTGGTCTTGATTCTTTCGCCAGTATTTTTTATAAATTCCAAAAATATTCTCCGTGAATTATCAGGTCATTCCGAGAACTTTTATTTCTGCACGAAAATAATACCATGGCAATTCTGCTGAAAACATCGCCAGTCCGGGTTAGTTCCATTCAAATCATGCAAGTTAGAGTCCAAAACAAGGGCAAAGGTGTTTGGAATAGTAGATACATTGGAGATGTATCAACTCCCCCAAGCTTAAACCTTTGCTTGTCCTCAAGCAATTCAGTTGACAAACTGAAAGTGATAAAGAAAAACTTTTACAAACTCTATTTTCTCTTGTTGTTGCAAATATGTCCCAACATTCAAGTTTTCAGCAAAGATTATGAACTAACCACATTCACAATAACATTTAGGACTCATGTTCACCCATATCAATGGCATAATCAACTAGCGATCAATAATTAATAAATGTCGGATGACAACACCTTCTCAAAACAATCATAATATGATATAACAAGATGGTATCTCGCTAGCCCTTTCTGAGACCGCAAAACATAAATACAGAGCACCCTTGAAGATCAAGGACTGACTAGACATTGTAATTCATGGTAAAAGAGATCCAGTCACAGTCATACTCAATGTAAATTAATAGCAATGCATGCAAATGACAGCGGTTCTCTCCAACTGGTGCTTTTTAATAAGAGGATGATGACTCAACATAAAAGTAAATAGATAGGCCCTTCGCAAAGGGAAGCAGGAATTTGCAGAGGTGCCAGAGTTTTGAAACAGAGGTAAATAATATTTTGAGTGGCATACTTTCATTGTCAACATAACACCAAGAGATCTCGATATCTTCTATGCTACACACATTATAGGCGGTTCCCAAACAGAATGGTAAAGTTTATACTGCCCCACCACCAACAAGCACACTCCACGGCTGGCCCGAAACAACAGGTACCGTCCATACCAACAACAGTCCTAGGGGAGTTTTGTTTAATTATTTTGATTTGATTTGAGCATGGGACTGGGCATCCCGGTTACCGGCCATTTTCTCGTGAATGATGAGCGGAGTCCACTCATCGTGAGAATAACCCACCTAGCATGGAAGATATAGATAGCCCTAGTTGATATATGAGCTATTCGAGCATAGTAAACAAAATTTCATTTGAAGGTTTAGAGTTTGGCACATACAAATTTATTTGGAACGGCAGGTAAATACCGCATATATGAAGGTATGGTGGACTCATATGGAATAACTTTGGGGTTTATGGAAGTGGATGCACAAGCAGTATTCCCGCTTAGTACAAGTGAAGTCTAGAAAGAGACTGAGAAGCGACCAGCTAGAGAGCGACAACAGTCATGAACATGCATTAAGATTAATCAAAAATGGGCGCAAGCATGCGTAGGATATAAATCACCATGAACATAAATATCATGGAGGTTATGTTGATTTTGTTTCAACTACATGCGTGAACATGTGCCAAATCAAACCACTTGAATCGTTCAAAGGAGGATACCACCCTATCATACCACATCACAACCATTTTAATAGCATGTTGGCACGCAAGGTAAACTATTATAAGCTCTTAGCTAATTAAGCATGGCATGAGCAACTATAATCTCTAATTGTCGTTGCAAGCACGTTTCATTCATAATAGGCTGAATCAGGAATGATGGACTAATCATATTTACAAAAAAACAAGGTAGGTCGAGTTCATACCAGCTTCTCTCATCTCAGTCAGTTCATCATATATCGTCATTATTGCCTTTCACTCGCACGACCGAACGGTGTGGATAATAATAATAGTGCATGGGCATTGGACTAAGCTGGAATCTGCGTGCATTTTGATACAAGGGAGAAGACAAGGTAATATGGCTCTTGGTTAAATCAACAATAATGCATAGGAGAGCCACTAAACATTTTCATCATGGTCTTCTCCTTTTGACCCCCAAAGAAAAGAAAAGAAACTATTTACACGGGAAAGCTCCCAACAAGTAAAAGAAGAATCTGTTTGGGTTTTCTTTTAATTATTACTACTACAGGCATGGAAAGTAAGCTAGCCAAAAGCTACAACTGATTTTTTTGTTTTTCTTAAGGTTTTTCTGACACACAAGAAAAAGACTTAGAAAAGAAAATAAACTAGTATGGATAGTATAATGAAAAAGTATGAGCATCGACAACTAGAATGAGTGTGTGAACATGAATGTAATGTCGGTGAGAAATACGTACTCCCCCAAGCTTAGGCTTTTGGCCTGAGTTGGTCTATGGCCACGGATCAAAGCTACTCTCTCCGTTGTACGGAGGAGTGTCTTGTGGGTGCCACTGACTGGCAATATCCTCCGGAACCCACTGATAAAGCGACTGCCGATAAGGGTCACGTGGTGGCTCCGGCTCAGGCTCTGGAACTTGTGCGGGGCTCCAGTACGTGTAAATGGCAGCTGGCAAGATGAGGTATGTGCCTGAAAGTATATTAAAAAAGAGGGTGCAGGCAAGGTAATAATCTCACAGTACTTTCTATCAAATATCAATTTATACGTAGGCAACTTCTTCTTGTCTTTAACAATAAAATCATGTGCTATCATACTCTTATAATCTAGAAAAGCAGGGGGCAGCAACTTCTCTTCCTTCTCATAATGCCTAACATGTATCTCAAAATGTTTAGCAAGGCGTGAAGCAAAGATGCCTCCGAAGATGGGGCCCTTTGTACGATTCAGACTTAATTGTTTAGCAATAATAGCACCGAAGCTAAAAGTGGTATCGCGAAACAAAGCATGGCGCAAAATGACAATATCAGGGGCACTAAGATTTCCACTGTTCACGCGACCAATTAAGCATCTACTAGAAAATATCGCAAAGTAACGTAGAACAGGAAAATGTATACTAGTAATTCTTGCATCTGAAACTTTCCTCGTTTCCCCTACAGCAATTGTATCAATAAACCCCTCCACATCATTACGATGTGGTTCCTCTATGCTGCCCGCAAAGGATATCTTACAGACCTGACAAAATTCATAAAGTGACATCTCCCTAACCTCATCATATAAGTGAAACTCCACTGAAGGTGGTGATTTCTTAGCATGGAAATAAAATTCTTGCATGAATATATTAGTGAGTAAGAGATACTGTTCGCGCTGGTCGTGGAGGAAGTCGGTGAGGCCCGCATTCTCAGCCAAGTAATAAAAATCATCATAAATTCCGGCGGCTCTCAAGAACTCATCACAAGGCCATCCACACGGCCGAACTTCCACAGTGCGAGGAAGATTGTATTTGGGCTTTTTATTCTCCTCCTTCTGCTTATCCTCCGAGCTTCGGCTCGAAGAATCTCTCAACAATCTCCTCGACATTTTCTTCCTTTGGAAAATTTCTGAAATTTCTAGTGACTCAAAACAAAAGTGAACCAAACTCGACAAGATTGATAGCAACTACTCCCACAAGTGCCTAGAGACTATATCATGCATTGAAACTACTTGGGACCACATAAATTTGACATGCAAGCTCAAGAACAGGGTCACCTAAGGAGCAAAAAATTGCAATAAATAAAGCACTAGAACAAAAAGTAATTGGACCATTGGAGGAGTCACATACCGAAGAACAATCTCCCCAAACAGTTTTGTGAATGGAGCTTTGAGCAAGGAGATCGAAATGGCAGCAAGATGAGCTAGAACACGGGTTTGAGCTATGGGAGAATTTTTTCTGGAGGAAGATGAAGTGTGTGGGTGTTGGAATAAGTGGAGGGGGGCCACGTAGGGCCCACGAGGCAGGGGGCACGCCCTGGACCCTCGTGGCCAGGTGGTGTGCCCCCCTGGTATGTTTTCAGTGCCAATAATTCTTAAATATTCTTAAAAAAATCATATTTCATTTTCGGGACATTTGGAGAACTTTTATTTTCGAGGTATTTTTATTGGAAGGATAATTCAGAAAATAGACAGAAAATACTATTTTTGCTTTATTTAACCTAATTAACAGAAAGTAAAAAGAGGGTATAGAGAGTTGTGCTTTCTAACTTTATCCATCTCATGCTCATCAAAAGGAATCCATTAACAAGGTTGATCAAGTCTTGTTAACAAACTCTTTCTGAATAACATGAAACCAGAGAATTTTTGAATAACACTAGGTTGCCTCAAGGGGATATGCATATCCCATACAATAAGAATATCATATTTCTTCTTGACAGTAGGAAGAGGAAATTCGAAATCTCCAATATTAATCATTGAAATTTTTCCAATAGAATTGATACTATGGACTTGAGGTTGTTTCCTCGGAAAGTGTACCGTATGCTCATTACCATTAACATGAAAAGTGACATTGCCTTTTTTACAACCAATAACAGCCCCTGCAGTATTCAAAAAGGGACTTCCAAGGATAACCGACATACTATCGTCCTCGGGAATATCAAGAATAACGAAGTTCGTTAAAATAGTAACGTTTGCAACCACAACAGGCACATCCTCACAAATACCGACAGGTATAGCAGTTGATTTATCAGCCATTTGTAAAGATATTTCAGTAGGTGTCAACTTATTCAAATCAAGTCTACGATATAAAGAGAGAGGCATAACACTAACACCAGCTCCAAGATCACATGAAGCAGTTTTGACATAGTTTCTTTTAATAGAGCATGGTATAGTTGGTACTCCTGGATCTCCTAGTTTCTTTGGTATTCCACCTTTAAAAGTATAATTGGCAAGCATGGTGGAGATTTCAACCTCCGGTATCTTTATTTTATTTTTCACAATATCTTTCATATACTTAGCATAAGGATTTGTTTTAAGCATATCAGTCAAACGCATACGCAAAAAAGATAGGTCTAATCATTCTAGCAAAGCGCTCAAAATCCTCATCATCCTTTTTCTTGGATGGTTTAGAAGGAAAAGACATGGGTTTCTGAACTCATGGTTCTCTTTCTTTACCGTGCTTCCTTGCAACGAAGTCTCTCTTATCATAACGTTGATTCTTTGATTGTGGGTTATCAAGATCAACAGCAGGTTCATTCTCTTCATCATTGTTATTGCTAGGTTGAGCATCAACGTGAACATCATCATTATCATTTTCAATAGGTTCATGCTCATTACCAGATTGTGGTTTAGCATCAGAAATAGAAATATCATTGGGATTCTCATGTGTGTCAACAACAGGTCACTAGAAGCATGCAAAGTCCTATCATTTTTATTTTTCTTCTTCTTAGAAGGACTAGGTGCATCAACATTAGCTCTCTGAGAATCTTGCTCAATTCTCTTAGGGTGGCCCTCTGGATACAAAGGTTCCTGAGTCATTCTACCCCCTCTAGTCATAACTCTAACATCATTATATTTTTCGTATTATTTAATTTATTAAGCAAATAATTTTGTGCTTTAAGCACCTGTTCTACCTGAGTGGTAACCTGTCAGGCCCAAGATGCGATTCTATCCCGATCACGTGACACTTACGTGATTGGGGCACAACCGCATTTCGGGCGCTTAGCAAGATGGATATCATTACATCGTACCATTAAATACATACATGGGGGATACAACAATACATACAAGTCACATGAATACAACAACATCAATACAAGGCATCCGACTACAGATGCAAACAAAAAAAACACAAAGACATCCATCTGCTATCCCAGGCTGCGACCCGGAACCTAACCCAAGACTGAAGAAGAAGAAGAAGAACAACGGACAACGCTCTCACGTCAAGTCATCGGAAACCTGCACCTGCAACTGTTGTTGTAGTATCTGTGAGCCACGACGACTCAGCAATCCCATAACCATGGGTAACAAGACTATCAAAGCTTAATAGGTAGGAAGAGGTAAAGTGGTGAGGTGGCAGCAGCGACTAAGCAATATATATAGTGGCTAACTTACGAGTACAAGAATAAGATGAGCATCTACGCAAACGGTCGCAAACTAGTACTCCCTCCATTCCCTTATACAAGGCCACTATGAAAAATACATTTTACATCGATACAAGGCCACTAACAGTAATCGAGACAAAAATTAATGATGTTTCCACGTGCTACCAACTTGTTTAATACTTGCATGCATGTAGTCATAAAGATAATGTACTACTTCATTCTCATTTCTTCCTTGCATGCATGTAGACGCATTAATGGTCCCAGTAGTTAACGAATGGAAAAATTGGCTAGCAAAGCAGTCATTAAATTTTACCTTGGTACCTGTAATATGAGTTTGTGGCCTTATATAAGGGAATGGAGGGAGTAGTGATCGCGAAAGATCCTGAACTACCTACGAGCCAAACATAACCCCACCGTGTTCTCTTCTCAAAGTGAAAAGAGTCAGTCACGGTTACTCACACAGTTGTGTGTTTTATCTCGGATCCTCTGTCAAGTTTTCTACAACCGGACATTAACAAATTCCAATCTGCCATATAACCGCGGGCACGACTTTCGAAAGATCATAACCCTGTAGGGGTGTCCCAACTTAGCCCATCACAAGCACTCACGATCAGCTAAAGTAATAATAATTGTTACCCCTTATCTTAGGGAAATCCGATCAGGCTCGGCATCCTGCTGCACAAGACATTTCGACAATGGTAAAACAAGTCCAGCAAGACCTCCCGGCGTGCCGACACCCTGAAAGTAGCCGCGCGTATCTCGTCTCAGGCCACGTCCGGATGGGTGATTTTACGAGTAAAACCAGCCCTCGGGTTTCCCCAAGGTGGCCCCGTCGAACCCCCGTTTGGGACCAACACCATCAGCACTGGCCCCCCTGCTATGTAGAAAAGAATCTCGAGGGCGCGACCCCCTATGCAAATTTAATTAATTAATTAAGTTGTTATTATGAGGCAAATTAAAACCAATGTTAGGCCTTGCTGGAGGAGTTTTATTCAAAGACGAAGTGTCAAGGGGTCCCCATATACCCAACCGTGTAAGGAACGCAAAATCAAGGAACATAATGCCGGTTTATCGGCTCCTAAGGTGGCATGAGAGGAACAAAACACCGAGCAAAAGGCCAAGCCTTCCACCCATGCCCAGTATATAGGTGTGTTAAATATATAAGACATATTGTGATATTCCAACAACAAGTTCCAACATGGAACGATCTTCATCTTCACCTGCAACTAGCAATGCTATAAGAGGGGCTGAGCAAGCGGGTAACATAGGCAAACAATGGTTTTCTAGGAAGTTGTCAAAGGTTAGAGGTTTCATGGCAACAAGGAGAGGGGCTGACAATAAAGATGGGTAGCGCGACATGTAACGATAGCATCGAGACAACTAAGCATGGCAATAATAGTAAAGGTATCCAAGGTGATGGTCATCTTGCGTGAGATCCCGCAAGGAAGAAGAACGGATCCATGAAGAAGTCGAAGAAGAAGCCTTGAAGAAGAACCACGGGTAGACGAACGAATCCTCATGATCGTAACGGAACAAGCACTGACGAGAAGAAGCAAGCAATACGGTAAATACACAACAAAAGAACATGACAATATGCTCAAGCAAGTATGATGCAAGACAAGTCTATATATGATGCAATACATGGCAAGGTAGGAAGCACAGAAAAACAACACAAGAACATGTAAATATGCTCAACCAAGTAGGATGCAAGACAAGTCTATATATGATGCAATACATGGCAAGGTAGGAAGCACAGAAAAACAACACAAGAACATGACAATATGCTCAACCAAGTAGGATGCAAGACAAGTCTATATATGATGCATAACATGGCAAGGCAGGAAGCACTCAGAAACAACACAAGTCAACAAGTTTAAATGAGGCCGGAAACTACATATAACAAATCCGGTAAGCCCTCATATGCGTAGTTTGAAATTATTCCAGATCTGAACAAACCTTAAGTTAAAGTGGTTAAACAGCATATTAACATGCACCATGATGATCTACACGAAATTCTAGTCAAGTTTCATATAAAGTTCATTTAATTCGGAGCTACGGCCTAGAAGATATGAGCAAAACAAGACAAACATGGCAACGGTGCAAGATGCACCCAACATCAAGCAAACTCACTCCAAACATGAAAACAACATGATATTATGCTTCTACATACAAAATCACACAAGTTTCATACAAGGCACACCCAAAACGGAGCAACGGGCTAAAAGATACACATGAAACAAGATATAACAACAAGCTGAAGTTAACAGCCACATAGCAACTTTGGAGCAACGAATATATAAGCTAAATCACCCAAACATGATAACAAGAAGCATGGATGTGAAGTAGACATTATACTTAACAAGTAGGAACTTAGAACACACCCAAAAGCTTGCCGGAACACAATTAAACAAGCATGGCAAGTTGCAATAAAATTATCCAGACTTAGCCAAAATATGGGAAGGCAAAAACATCATCACGATGCTGCCTTCGGAGGCACAAAACAACAAGCATATCAACTCAACTAAGCATATAAAGAGCATGGACATGTAGTAGACATCTCCTACAGCAAATAACTCCATTGGAGCAACTCCATAGGAGGCATGGATCAATAGCAACAAGCTCCACAAAATTGAACATGATGATAAAATCCTGACAGTTATATTTTATAGCAACTTGAGAGCAAGAAATAAATAAGCTACAGCAGGCCAAAAGAGCAAGTAATGGCATGAATGGATAGACAATAACATGTACAACAAGTAATGATCAAAGGCCACTCCAAAACAAGTATGGATTTGACTAGGGCATCAAGCAAACATAGCATCAGGTTATAACAGATTCCAGACTTAGCAGAATTTTCACTAAGTATAAAACAACAATAACAACATGGCATGTTTACAAGCATGTTTAAGTCAACACAAGGCATATCATGGAAAGTTAAAAGCACCACAGCAAAGACCATATAATGGTGCTTCTAAAACACCTAGACATGTGGCATGAGGACAAACACATCAATAGCAAAGAGCAATTGAAATCAGCATCTCATAACAAGTTTCAGCACTTAACAGTCAAATGCACTTTTGCAACAGAGATTAACATGGCAATATGGACTCAAACAAGCATGCTACAGCAACCATCATGTAGTACACTTCATAATGAACATTTTGACATATCATATGCATCATTTGGATAAACATGCACCAAGTTATCATATCTCAAACATGGCAACAAAATAACAAGTAACAACAGTTCATAACAAGTAGCACTCTTGCAACAGAGATTAGAGCATCTAGATGAACTCAAATGAGCATGGCACAATGGAACAAAGTGTAGAGCATATCACCGCGATCATTTTGACATATTATTTGCATCATTTGGATCACCACACAAAAAGTTATTAGCTCCACAAGAATGCAACAAAATGCTGACAGAAAAAGACTTAGGCATTTTTACAGAGGAAAAACTGAGCGTCATATAGTTACGGGACGCTCGGGGCGGGGAATAGTGGCTCACCACTGCGGGCCGTGGCCCAAAACAGAGGTGGAGAGGAGGCATGCTCGGGCCTTGGCGCTGCAGGGAGCTGGGCCGGGGTAGTGGGCTGGCCTGGCCGTGCGGCTGGGCCGCGGGCGAGGAGGACAGCCGGCCCAAGCACCGGCTGGGCCTAAGCGTGCACGGTCGTCGTCCTCCCCGAGCCCTTGCTCGAGCGGGAGGCGGGGCAGCGGCCATGGCAGCGAACGGCGGCGGCTCAACGGAGGGGAGGCGCGGAGGAGGGCGAGGGCACGGATCCGGTCGGGATCCACCCGATCCCGCCAGCGGCACGACGAATACGGCGCGGGGAAGCAAATCGACGGCGGGGCTGCGGGACCCGGCCGGTCGAGGCCCGGCGGCGAGGAAAACCGGCGGCGGGGCAGAGAGGCCGGCGGCTCGTGCTCCGGCGAACTCCTGCCGGAGCGGCGGCTGGAGGCGAGGCCGGTGGAGGCGCTACGCGGCTGCGGGAGGAGCTGCGGCTCGGGCCCGGGCGGGCCGGACTCGGGCTTCGCGGGCCGCGGCGAGGTGGGAGGAGAGAGAGGGCGAGGTGGCGCGACGCCATTTGCTCAGAGCGGCGGCGGGGTGACGTGGCAGGCCGCGATTGGCCGGGGTGAGGTGGTTGGCTGGACATGTCCGGCGCGGGTGGACATGTCTGGCGGCGCGAGGGAAGAGGCTAGGGTTTCATCTGCGCGAAAATGGAGGGGGAGGCACATATTTATAGGTAGAGGGAGCTAGGAGTGTCCAAATGAGGAGCCGTTCGCGGCCACGCGATCGTGATCGAACGGCCAAGAGCATGGAGGGGTTAGAAAGGGTTTGGTGGGCTGTGTGAAAGGGGTGCTGGGCCAAAAGAGAAAAGGCTTCCGGCGGTTAACACGGTTAACCATTGGGCTATCAAACGAACTCCGAACGCGACAAAACTTGACAGGCTGTCTACCTATGCTATAATAAGACCACACGCCAAGTTTCAACCCATTCCGAGAACGTTTTCCGGCCACTCATAAAAATAAATATTCGGAGGCACCGCGGGCGCGTGCAAGTGTGTTTGGGCTCAGAACAGACAACGGAGCGGATGAGGGAACTCGGACGGATGCAAGTTTTGAAAACATGCTGATGCAACACACATGATGACATGGCAAGATGCAACACGCAAGAAGATGACATGGCAAAGACAACGAATAACTGGCTGACACCTGGCCCACCGGTCTCGGGGTGTCACAACACTCCCCTACCAACAAGAGATCTTGTCCCAAGATCTTAGGAACGAGACGGAAGGGAAAGAGGAAGAACAAAGTTCTTCGAGGATGAAAGAGTGAAGCAAAGAACCTTGAGAGGTTGAACAATATGAAAGAAGGATACAACGGAGATGAATGAAGTTGCAAAGACTTCGTTAAACAAGAGGAGCAAATAATACGACGAGAATCGAGGATGTTGAAAGGCACGAAACAATGAACAAGAATGAAATTCGAAACCACTCCGGTTAATAAGAGAAAGAATTGAATTCGAACAAAAGAATCCGGGTAGCACTCCGGCTGAAAATGGAAGGAATAGGACACCGGTTGAGGATGAATTGAAAGAAGATTAACTTGAGAGATGGAATAATATTTGACGAGAGGAACAACACAACGCCTCTGGAAGAATTGAAATAGTAAAATGAAAAGAACGGATAAGAGAAGAAGATGACAACTTACACCACAAATGAATTCAAAGCCTCCTTGCGAAGAAAGGATGAACAGAGTTGTTGAGAAAATCAACACAAAAGAATAAGCTTGTTGTGGGCTTATTAAAACATCTCAAGACTTGAGGTGAATTATGCCACAACCAAAAGATTGAATAGATGAGAATGAAGAAAGAATGCAAAACTCCCACTTCAAAAGAATACGGAGAATTATATGCATCTCGGGACACAAAAGAATACTGCTTGAGCTTGATCCAAAAGAATTATATGAACGTTTGAAGAATGAATTGAATCACGATGAACCACCATGAAGATCTCCGGTAACGAAAAGGATGATGGATCGGAATTGAGTATGAAAAGAATAAGAGTAAAGCCTTGCGATGATTTAGACGAGGTCCGACAAGATAGCCGAGAAACTAAGAACTTCGGAAAGAAAAGATGAAAGGACTTGGAATTATAATTTATTCATCAAGAATAGACTCCGAAGGAAGGAATTAAACAACTTGATGAAAAGAATAAGAATTATGGTATGCTTATCCTCCACCAATTAAATTGATGAGAATCAATGGATTCACATACTACTTATTCTCGTTTAAAAGATTAAAGAGGGATATATCGCGAACTTGCAAAAATCTCCATGAAACACCGGTAGAATTGGAAAGAACGAATGAATTGACATGATAGCAGCGGAAAAGAACTGTTGAGCTAATCACCGTAAGAAATGAAATTGAACGATGCAAGAGGACAAGCCACCATGAAGAATTGAAATTGAGTGAACACAAGAGAATGAATCGCCGGAAAAAGATAAGTACTTGAGAAAATTTGAATGACGAGAACGAAGAGATCGCGGACGGATTAAAGAATACTTGAAGGAAGCACCGGAAAGAATGTGAGACGAACGAAGAGGCAACAATGAAGAATATTTGGAGGATGCAGTTGAAAACTGAGAACGACGAAATCTTCTGAAATGATGGCCTTCGGAGGAACACACAGAAAGAATTCATGGAATACTCCGGATGAATGAAAGAAGAAAGGTTGAACCCACGATGAAAAGTATTTGCACACGAACTTTGAAAGGCACGTGGCTGATGGAATCCATACTTACGTCACACTTGAAAAGAATTACGGAACACTCCGGGAAATTAGAAGAGTCAGGTAAGATCCTGGGAAAATACCTGTGGTTTATGAGCCCACCGAAGAGAAAACACCGTTGTAATGATTACGAGAGGAGATGATGCACCGGAACAATTGAAAAACTCGAATGAGCTGACAACTCGAATTAATTGGAACACAGACGATTCTCCTGAGATATCTTCGAAACTCCGGAATAATAAAATGGCGAGAGACGAACGAGCAAGGTGAAGCAATTGAGCCGAGGGAAAAGTATATGAACAACCCCGAATACTTGAATTGAATCCACCAGAAAAAGAAGAAGAGGTGAAGAATATCAAACGAGAGGAGAATTCACCAATTGAAATAATTGATGAAAGAAAGCAAAGACTTCACACGAGTAGGATGGATACTCGATTAAGGACTCCGGCTCCGAGAAGCAAAAGGGTGGGCGGGTGGGAAAAAGAAAGAACACAACGGACGGGGAAAACGACGCTGGTTCGAAAGAACTGAGGATGAACTTGCAAGAAGAAGAGGGTCGAGTCCACTTGACGAGAGATGCACTAGATGAAAGAACTGACAACGCAACAAACGAAAACTAACCACGTGATCCTAAAAAAGATTTGAAGGGGAAGAGGAGTAATTCAAAACACCTACGTCAAGAATCCTCACCAGAGCGACGAAGGGACTCAGGAGTAAAAAGAATTCCTACTCTTCGATATAACTAGACTCCGAATAAGTTTTCTACTAGACTCGACAACGGCCAAGCTACGATCAATCAAGGGGGCTCCTATGGTCGGTCGAGGCTCTGATACCAACTTGTCAGGCCCAAGATGCGATTCTATCCCGATCACGTGACACTTACGTGATTGGGGCACAACCGCATTTCGGGCGCTTAGCAAGATGGATATCATTACATCATACCATTACATACATACATGGGGGATACAACAATACATACAAGTCACATGAATACAACAACATCAATACAAGGCATCCGACTATAGATGCAAACGATAAAAACACAAAGACATCCATCTGCTATCCCAGGCTGCCGACCCGAAACCTAACCCAAGACTAAAGAAGAAGAAGAAGAAGAACGGACAACACTCTCACATCAAGTCATCGGAAACCTGCACCTGCAACTCTTGTTGTAGTATCTGTGAGCCACGAGGACTCAGCAATCCTGTCGTGGAATTGGCACGGCAGATGTCCGGTTTAGAGGACTTAGGTGTGGAGCCATCGCGCGGGTTATCTTGAAGAGGTTAAAACACACAAAGAACACAGAGGGTTTATACTAGTTCGGCCCCTTCGATGAAGGTAAAAGCCTATGTCTAGTTTGCTTTGGTATTGCTTGGGCGTCGATGTACAGGGAGCGGATTGCCTGCCTGTGTCTCGACGGGTTGTTGCTTCCCCTTGAACCGTCGCTGGGTCGTCCCTTTATATAGGAGGCGACGCCCGATCCGGTTTACAGAGTCCCGAGGCCGGCTCATAACCGTGTCCGCCTCGGTCTCTACTCTTTCTATCTTATATCTCAAGTTACATGATATGACGGTTCATAAACCGCAAACTTTACACATGGGCCCTAAGCCGCTATTTGCCGTAACCTCTGGTTCATATTCTACTGGGCTTATGATAACACAACTATGCAAGAGTAATCCGGATCACCCTAGCCGGTTTATACCTGCTAGTAATATCCCTGACATTAGGCCCGAGATTGATTTGAACTTGTTCATGTCAGTCTTCTAAGTCTTTGCATAAATTTCTTCTCTGCTTTGTAAACTGGCTATGACGTCATCTCCGGAAATCATCTCAATCTGTCGTGACATCACCTCCGCATTTATTCGTCACCTCTGTTTGTTACCTTTGTTAAATGTTATCCCGAAGATCGAGGCGACAACGGAATCTTTTTTCAATCTCTGACCTCCTAGATTCCCGTGCTTGCCGTTTCACCTCCTCGGCTGTAACACCCCCGGTGTCCTGCTACAGTAATCCCCCACTAATGATGCCATGTCATCATAATTATTTTGCTTATCGTCACTTGGTTTCAAACCGAAGTCGAATTCATATCCAAATGATAAGTCAAATAATTATTTTATAAATCAGTAATAAAAAAAGTATTCATTTGCTTGGAAATATTCACCAACTAATTTTCATGTACGAACCAACATTTTGCAAAATATTTAAATGCCCCTAATAAAATAAGTAAAATTGGTCCAGGAGCATTACTTAAGCCAATTCAGTTTAACCAAATTTGTGAACTATTCTAAAAATACTTGAAACTTGCTCTGCTAACTCGTCACCTCTCCTAGTATTTATGTGCTAAGTATTGGAATCAACTAACTTCATTTAGTGTAGAAAAGAAATGCAAAACAGTGGGGAAAACTAAATAGAAAAAGAAAATATAAAAGAGGTGGAACATACTCTACACTTGGGCTTTAATTCTACAGTATAAGGCCCAGCCCACCTCTGTACCTTCTCCTATCTCTGTTCACAGAGGACGTGCTGGACGAGCAGCGCTCGTCCATGGCTCAGATGGCCGCGTGTCGTGCATCCACCGCTCCCGGACGACCTACAAGAACGAGCCCCCGACCCCGCGGACGAACCCTAGCCTCTCCTCCCTCTCCCCCTCGCGCCGTTTCTTCCACCCAGAGCAACCACCTGAGACACCATGGTCCCGCCGCTGCAGATCCCGTGGCCACCGACAACCCCGCGCCCAGCCGTCGTATCCCTAGCCTCCGCCGTCGACTGATTCGTGGTCTCGAACCACCAAATCGAGCCGGGACGCTTGAACGACTACGCCCGCGACCGTCTTCTTCACCTACGGCCGGCACTGCCCCGCGCCCAATCTACCTCACCGGAGCTCCTCCGCCACGCCGGCCGCGCCCTCCGCTTCCCCCCGTGAGCTCCTCTCCTCATTCCCCCAAATAGCCCCTCGACTTGGTCGCCGTAGGTCGCCGTTCCACCGTCGTGGCCGCTTGCTCCCGTTGGGGCCGCCATGGCCTGAGCTCCGCGCTGAACCGCACGTGTGTGCCTGCCCGTGTCCAGTCCCGCGCGCCCCGCGCCTGCTGTCGTGTGCCCAGCCGCCCTGGCCGCCTCTCCCTCGGGCGCCGCCTCGCCGGCGCTGCTGCTAATGGCCGCCGCCTCTGCCGCCTACGCGCTGGCTGCGCTCACCGACCGCGCCACCGCCGCCTCCCGCTGCCGCGTCGCGCCTGCCGCAACTGCCTCCCTTCGCCGGCGCCGGCCACTACGGCCGGCCCCTGCCGCGCACTCCGGCCAGCCGCCCTTATCCTTCCCCCGCTCACGGCCGCTCCAGCAGGCCAGCCTCGCCGCGCCTTGGCCACGACCAGTGGCTGCGTGCGAGCTTTGTGGCCGCCGGCCACAACCAAGTGGGCTTGGTCCCTACTAATTGGGTGGGGGGCTATCCGGTTATTCTAACCCGACCCACTAACCCGCAGACCCTCACCCCCAGCGCCCTGTTAAAGAAAAGGTTTTTTTTTTTAAAAAAGAAGTTAAAAAAATATTAATAAATTAATTAACTTAATTAATCCTATTAATTAATCTAATTAATCCTGTTAATTAACCTTAATTATCTGTTTAGATAAACGGTCAATGACGGTAGGACCCACACGTCAGTTTGACTAAGTCAACTAACTGCTGACATCACCCTGACATCATGCTGACGTCATCACATACTATTCTGGATAATGTTGATTTAAATTAATTAAATAATTCCAGAAAATGTTTAAAACTTTAGAAAATCATATAAAATAATCTGTAACTCGGATGAAAATGTTTTATATATGAAAATCGCTCAGAACGACGAGACGAATCCGATTACGCAGTCCGTTCATCCCCCCACACATCTCTATCATACCGAACATGCAACTTTCCCCTCCGATTCATCTGACCGAAAACACGAAACACCGGGGATACTTTCCCGAGTGTTACCCCCCTTCGCCGGTACCGTGTATCACTGCGTAAGAGCACCCTAGCACTGCGTGCTGACTTGTCGTGCTTCTCTGTTGCAACTGTTTGCTTTATATTTACTGTTTCTTCCCCCTCTTCTCTCCGGTAGACCCCGAGACCGATGATGCCCCGGTGATCGACTACGGTGTTGACGACCCTCCTTCTTGCCAGAGCAACCAGGCAAGCCAACCCCCTTTGATCATTCCAATATCGCCCATTCTCTTCTCTCTTATGCTTGCATTAGAACTGCTACTGCTTTTTGTATGATCCTATTCTGATGCATAGCCTGTTGTTGTTACCTGCTTTCATACCTTACATGTTTATACTAAACTGCTTAGTATAGGCTGGTTAGAGATCCACCAGTGACCCCCCTACCTTGTCCCGACTGCCCCGCTGGATTATCAGAAGACCCGATCAACGGGATCGAAGACCAGGACCCGGCACCGCACATCACTTTCCCCTTAGTTGCTCGACACTACTGGGTTACTATCGAGTGCCGAGGGTGAGACCTCATCAGCACTTCTGATGTTAACCTTGTAGGTTAGTTCATCGGTTGTGGTCATCGAGGGTGATTCCTCTTTCTCCACTCCCGATAACGACATTGTCATGCAACTCCTCAAGAGTGGACCTCGAGGGTGACTCCTCTTTCGTTCACCTTGACGATAAACATCAGGTGGAATTCCATCGAGGGTGATTTCCTCAGGTTTTCCTTTGGTGTTAGACACACAGTTACTTTGGTTACTATGACTTTACACTGAACCTGGTTACTAAAGACTGGTCGACCCTGAGGGGTACCCGCGCGAGCTTAATTGCGAGTGATGTGTAGTCGGGTTGACCTGGAAGGTGCCCGCAAGTTAAATACGAGGCGTGGCCGGGCACTCGCCCTTGCCGCAAGTTCTCGAGACGGGGCGATGGGGTCACATCTTTCGTGAGTCTCTGCTCGTTACCGCGCGTTCCCAAGACACTAAACGGTTTGGATATTTGATCCGAGGGGCCTCTGGCCTGATAGCACTAACCATCACGTGGGCATAGTATGGGCGTTCTGCGTCGTATGCATCAGCCGAAGCTTAACTGACGTCATTGCGACTGAGCGGCGCGCGCCGGGTTGGACTGGTTAGGCTCGTACCTTTTTAAAGGTGGTTGCTAGGTCTGCTCACTGGCCGCGTACGCAACGTGCAGGAGTTCCCGGGGCGATTGGCCCATGACCCCTGGGGGCATAGGGTTTAGTCCGGCGTGCATGACCTCTCTATTAAGCCTAGGTCGGGTTGCGGCGTATTGTTTGGCCGAGGGCGGGCATGACCTGATGGTGTGTCCGGCCAGAGTTAAGCAAGCGTGTTGGGTAAGTTGGTGCACCCCTGCAGGGAAGAAAACATCTATCGATAGCCTGTCCTACGGTAATGGACACTTGGAGTTGTATCCCGATCGCTACAACTAGAACTGGATGCTGAGGCATTGTATGGATATGTTGCTTCGGGAGTCGAGAAAGGATCCCGGAGCGTTGGAACAACAACATAAATATGACTTATGTTATACTACTCTATTTCCCCCCTCTTGCTGCAAGACGGTGGTTTCCAGAAGATGCTAGTCTTCGATAGGACTAGCTTCTCCCCCTCTTATTCTGGCATTCTGCAGCTTAGTCCACAGATACTACCCTTTTCATTGATACCAATGCATATGTAGTGTAGATCCTTGCTTGCGAGTACTTTGGATGAGTACTCACGGTTGCTTTGCTCCCCCTTTTTCCCCTTCTTTCTTCTTGCTGGTTGATGCAACCAGATGGTGGAGTCCAGGAGCCAGATGTCACACTTGACGACTGCTACTACCCCGACGGAGCCTACTACTACGTGGAGACAACTGACGACCAGGAGTAGTTAGGAGGTCCCTGGCAGGAGGCCTTGCCTTTTCGATCGTGTTGTTTTGTGCTAGCCTTCTTAAGGCAAACTTGTTTAACTTATGTTTGTACTCAGATATTGTTGCTTTCGCTGACTCTTGTGTTTTCGAGCTGATGTATTCGAGCCCTCGAGGCCCCTGGCTTGTAATATAAAGCTTGTATTATTTTAATTTGTGTCTAGAGTTGTGTTGTGATATCTTCCAGTGAGTCCCTGATCTTGGTCGTACACGTTTGCGTGCATGATTAGTGTACGGTCAAATTGGGGGCGTCACATCGGCTTATAAATATCGCTGAAGCCTGTCTCTTTTCTTCCTTCTTCCATCGTCTTCCTCCGTTGCCCGAAGCTCCGCTGCCGCTCTTCGAGCCCGTCGCCGTCGTCGAGCTAGGCCGCTGCATCACCCTGAACCGTGTCCAGAGCACTTCACCGCCGTCCGCTTCTCCATTAGGTATTCCTTCTTCCTCACTGTAAATCCCAATCTAGGGTTCCTCCATAGCTTCCGCCATGAAACTATGAAGCTCTGCTGTTCATCCCTGTGGGTTACCCTTACCGTAGATTCAAACCTTAGATTCGTTTTGAGTGCGCTCCTGCTCCGCGCTCCCACTTTTAGTTCCTCTAGCTTAATAGCTTAGATCTGATCTGTAGAAAACCTCCGTAGTTCTTCCTGTATAAAACTTGCCTATATTTCATCTTTTTCTTACATCTCAGATCCATTTTTACTTTAGCCTTCTGTGAAACGTGTTTCTTCGAATAGTAGATCTGTAGCTTACTTACCGGTTTAGCCAATCATATATTCCCTTCGACAGTCTAGATGTAAACCTGTACCTTTTAATTGACGGTTTAGTTTCTGCCTTCTCTATCATCGCAATCTGGTAGTTATCTTACTCTCATATACTCCGGGGCTAGTAGTACCATTAGCCCCTTGTGTAAACCGGCAATTTAGATCCATACTCTTATAGAGTGCTCCGGCTTAATTGTAGCAATTGGTAAACCGGATTTTGTATTGTATCTTTCAGCATTTCCTTTAATCAAGATGACTGCCAAGCAGTTCGTTGCTTGCAACTGGGCTCCTTCCCACATTACTGAGGACGATTTAACAAATGCTGCTTCAATTGGTCTTCTGGGCCCTAAGGAGGTTCTGAACTGGTGGGCCCTAGGAGATGAATGCCCCCCTACCCCTAAGGAAAGGAGAAATCATTGTTTTCTTTGATCATCTGGCCCGAGGCTTTAGTCCTCCCGGTTCAAAATTCTTCTGGGATGTACTGGCCGCTTTCCAGCTCCATCCTCAGGACATAGGCCCAAATTCTATATCAAATGCCTGCAATTTTCAAGTCTTCTCAGAAGCATATCTTCAAGAAGAACCATCAGTGGATCTGTTCAGAAATTTTTTCCATTTAAACCGGCGGACAGAGTTTTCTGACGGGCCACATCAAGAACTGGGTGGCGTCAGCATTCAAAAGAGAAAGGATGTGACCTTTCCTCACGCTGCCCTTCACACGCACCCCAAGGAATGGAATCAATCGTGGTTCTACTGCATACATACCTCACCTGAAGGGGAAAACTGTCGGGGAAACTGATCGCCCACGAACACCTATGGGACCGGAGCCCCTTCTCGGTACGGCAAGGGGGCGGAGGATGCACAAAGAGCGGATCGAGGCGCACACACGAGCAGTTTACCTAGGTTCGGGCCGCACGGATGCGTAAAACCCTACTCCTGCTTTGGTTTGTTATTGAGTTCTTGGCTCAGGAGTGAGGAGAGCAACAGTACACTCTAACCGCTAACAAGACCGAGCGTGGAGAGTGATCGATGTTCCGAACCCCCTCTACGTTGCGCATGGGCCTCCTTTTATAGGTCAAAGGGGTCACCGACAGGTGGCAACGCAGTCAAGGGTAAAAGTGTAAAATGGGTGGTAGTTGGAACAGTGTACGCATAGTGCTCTATACCTAACTCTGACGGCAGGGGACAAGGGCATTGAATGCCCGTCGCCGTCGCCCCAAACAGTGCAAAAAGTGACCGTCAGGGCGCCACCGTCCGCCACGATGGTGGCCTTGTCATCGCCGCTTGCCACCGTGTACCCCAAACTGCACAACCCTCCGCCATGTGCCCCTGGAACGGTCCTAGGGTGACACGTGGGCGGATGCGCTGGAGCGCGGGCACCGAGTGGAAGCTTGCCGCGATGGCTATCTTGCCGCTTCCGGGAGCTTGTCGCTCGTCGTGCTTTGCCGGGACGCGTGGCGCGTCGCGGCAAGTTCTCTTGAAACGTCTCAGTTGGCCTCCCCGGCAAGCTCCTCTTGCCAGGGTCTTGTGTCTTGAGTGATCTTGTGCCTTTAGCGGCCTTCCCGGCAAGCTCTTCTTGCCGGGGCCTTGTCTCTTTGACTTAAATACTTTGTTCTTGAATGGCTCCAAGGGAGCCAAGGAGGACCTTGGCGGTCGCGCGGCAAGCCCTGCCACGGGACGCTGCAACTGCCCGTGCACAAGTTCGGGATACTAAGGTACCCCTACTTTGGTACACCGACAGGAGCCCCCGGGCCTGGGCCATACACGGTGCCGAGCGCTGTTGGGCCAGGCCCAAAACAGTGCACGGGCACGCGCGGCCTGCGGAACGCCGTATCCCACTCCGTATCCACCGCGCCCTCCCCTAACGGCACGCGTCAATCGCGGCGTCATGGGAGAGATCGTGGCCTGGTTCTTTAATGGGAAATGCGGAACGTCCCCCCCCCTCCTTAAAAGCAGGGGAAACAGGGGCAGTTCCTTCCATTCGCCCGTTGCTTCTTCAATCCTCAGAAACCCCCGTCGCTCCCCTCCTCCCCGAAGGTCGAAAGAGAGCAGCACCCCGGCCCCTCCGTCGTTACTAGCATCACCAGCGCCGTCGACCTCCCCCACCGTCCCCGCCATGGCTCCGAAAGGAGAAAAGGGGAAGGCCGCGAAGTCCGCCGAGGCGCTGCGGCTAGCAGCAATGCGGAAGAAGATGGCGGTTTTCCCGCCAAAGCTTGAAGCGGAGGAGCTGAGGGATACCTTCTACCTCTTCTGGGCGAGGGAGTGATACGTCCAAAATGTATCTATAATTTCTGCTTGCTCCATGCATCTTTTGTGTGATATTGCTATGATATTTATGCACTTCCATACACTTTTGATCATATTTGGACTAACCTGTTAACTCAGTGCATCACAGTGCCAGTTCCTGTTTTCTGCTGTTTTTCTATTTCAGATTTCCCCCATATTAAAAGTGCTCCAAAAATTGCGGAAAAAATACAGAAAAAATCAGCATACAGGAAGCTTCGAGAAAAACCAAAGTGGGGCCAGAGGGGAGCCAGGGGCAGCCCAGGCGGCCAGCCCAGGCGGCCCCACCACTGGCCGCCATAGGGGGGCGCCTGGGCCCCCCTCTCCGCTTCTGGTGACCCCCTTTGGCATATATACTCCTCGCGTCCCGAAACCCTCGAGGACGGAACCCTTTTTCGCGATCTCGTCTCTGTTCCGCCGCCGCCGCGCTTCGAAGATCGGAAGCATCAGGAGAACTCTTCCCGACACCCTGCCGGAGGGGAGAACCGCCACCGGGAGCTTCTCCACCACCATGGACGCTTCCCGGATGAGTCGTGAGTAGTCCCCCTTGGACCATGGGTCCATGACCAGTAGCTATGTGATGTTCTCCTCCCCTCTTTGTTCTTCATGGATTAGACCTCGTGAGCTGCCCTACATGATCGAGGCACATATGTAATCTTTATGCTGTTGCTCTGCTGAGTTTGCTGAGATCCGATGGATTATGAGATTATGTTCAGATTGTGTGTGAGTAATATATTCGATTCACCTCTTTTATATTTTAGTTCTTGAGTAATTCTTGCATGTTCTCCGTTGCTGTTTATTGCTTTGGCCAAGTAGTAGGTAGTAACTCCAAGAGGGAACGTTATGCTTGATTGTGGGTTCATGCCCCCTGATGACTAGCTTGAGTGACAGAAACATGAGTCTAGGGGATGTGCTGTTGCCACAAGGGGGAAAACAACGGTGCTTGTACTTGCGGGTGCAAGGATAGTTTACTTTACGCAAAGTTCTTTTAATGCAGTTGTCTGTTGCTTTGAGTTTACACTTTGGGTGGGATTCGCAACTTAATACCAGCGAGATGTTCTGGATAGATATCTCAAGGTGGATGATTAGTAGTAGATGCAGATGGATTTCGGTCTACTTGCCTTGGCGTACCGCCCATGCTTAGAGCCTCTACCTTTCTTTACAGCATAGTTTGCATTGGTTTGCGCACATAATCCTGTCAATTGCCCAGCTGTAATTTGTTTACCTCGCTTAGCTGTTTTATCGCCTTTTGGGAGAGAGACATCACTAGTGAACATCATGGGACCCCGGTCCATATTACCATCACTGATCACACCCTATATTTACTTCCTGCTTTCATTTCCTAGTTGCAGTCATAGCTATCATTATTATCTCTTGTGTTTGATCCTTTGTAAACAGCAAGGCCGGAGGGGTTGACAACCTCTCTGTACTCGTTGGGAGAAAAGTTATTTGTATCTGTGTGCAGGTCATGTCAACCGCTAAGTATCTGCGCTGTTAGCTGTTGACACCTTCTTGTCGACCCTCGGAGTCTCACGGGATTTGATCCTTGGTATCTTGCCAAGGGAAACTTGCCGTTACGCTACATCTCAAACCTTCCACTTGGGGTAACCAACGAGGGGCGAGAAGCCATCAAACAAAGTTTCTGGGGCCGTTGCCGGGGACTCCACTCTTCAAGATAGGGGAGTTGCATGCTATCTTTTATCTTTGCTTTTTTAGTCTTGTTAGTTTACCTTTCAGTTTTTGCTTTAGTGTCCTCTACCAAAATCACAAAAATAGTTATCTTGCCTGCTGCTGCTATGGGTTCCACCGAGAACACCAAGTTGTGTGACTTCACTAGTCATAACAACAATGACTTTATCTGCACGCCTATTACTACACCTGCCACTTCAGCACCCTCTTATGAAATTAAACCTGCTTTACTGAACCTAGTTATGAAAGATCAATTCTCCGGTGCTGGAGATGATGCTGCTTCGCACTTAAATAATTTTGTTGAGCTCTGTGATATGCAAAAGTACAAAGAAATAGATGGTGATATTGTTAAGCTTAAGCTTTTTCCTTTCTCCTTGAGAGGAGGAGCTAAAATCTGGTGGAAATCCTTGCCTAGGAATAGCATAGATTCTTGGGACAAGTGCAAGGATGCCTTTATTGGGAAGTACTATCCCCCTGCTAAAATTGTCCAACTACGGAGTAACATAAAGAATTTTAAACAATTGGATAATGAACACGTTGCCCAAGCTTGGGAACGCATGAAATATCTTGTCAAGAACTGCCCTACTCATGGTTTGACTACTTGGATGGTTATCCAAACTTTTTATGCAGGCTTGAACTTTACCTCATGGAACTTGTTAGATTCGGCCGCGGGAGGAACCATTATGTCAACTACACTTGGTGCTGCCACGAAGCTTCTCGACGAGATGATGACCAATTATTCCCAATGGCACACCGAACGCGCTCCAACAGGTAGGAAGGTAAACTCTGTCGAGGAGATTTCCTCCCTAAATGAAAAAGTTGACTTGATCATGTCTCTACTTTCCAAGCAATCTTCTATTGATCCTCATGATGTTCCTTTAAATTCTATGATTGCTCAAGATCAAGTAGATGTGAACTTTATCTCTAGAAACAATTTCAATAACAATGCTTATAGGAGTAATTTTGGTAGCAACCCTAGACCGTTCCCCTCTAATTCCTATGGGAACAACAATGCTTATCCTAGCACCAAGAACTCCACTTCTGAACTAGAGATTATGCTTAAAGACTTCATCACTACCCAAAAGGCCTTCAATAAGAGTGTAGAAGAAAAACTAAACAAACTAGATAATCTCTTTTCGAAGGTAGACAATTTAGCCCATGAGGTAGAGTTGCTTAAAATTTGAACTTCTCCTCTTGAGGAGAGGAAGACCACTCCTATGAATGCTATTCAAGTGCAAATTAATGAAAACATTAGGATGATGGCTAAACTTAAAGAGAGATGGGCTAGAGAAAAGGAGAAGAAGATAGAATTAAGATCCTTCCTACCCACCACACTGTTGCTACTATCCAAGTAGTTGAGGATATCCAAACTCTTAGCACCCAATGCACTCCTAGTCCCATTGGACCTATTAATGGTGATGCTATGACCTCAACCGTAGAAGAAACTCCTATGACCATAGAAGCTACCAAACAAGTGAGCCTAAAGGACACCACTACCACTTTACTTGATAGTAGTGACCTTGATTTTGATAATTGCACCCTTTCTGAAGTTATTAGTTTTCTTCACAAGATGTCTAGAGATCCCCACACTAACACACTTAATCTTGGCTTCACGGAGCATATCACTAATGCTCTCATCAAAGCTAGGGAGGAGAAGCTTAGGGTAGAAGCCTCCATACCTAGAAAGCTAGAAGATGGTTGGGATCCTATGATTAAAATTAAGTTGAATAACTTCTCTTGCTATGCTTTATGTGATGTTGGAGCTAGTACCTCCGTTATGCCCAAAAGAATGTATGATATGCTTAAATTGAAACCTTTTGATCCTTGTTCTTTTGGTGTTCGTCTTGTTGTTTCTTCCGTAAAGAAACCTTTGGGGAAGATCGACGATGTTATTATCATTGTCAATGACAATTATGTTCCCGTTGATTTTACTATTATGGATATTGAATGTGAACCTTCTTGTCCAATTATTTTGGGACGCCCTTTTCTTCGCACCGTTGGTGCTATCATTGACATGAAAGAGGGGAATATAAAATTCCAATTTCCTCTCAAGAAAGGGATGGAACACTTCCCTAGAAAGAAGATTAAGTTGCCTTTTGAGTCCGTTACACGGGCTAGCTATTCTCTTACTCTTGATAAAACTTGATCTTCTCTCTTTGCATCATGCCTAGCTTAAAGGCATAAAAGAAAGCGCTTTTGGGAGGCAGCCCACAACGAATTAGGTTTTATTTTGCTTTTGTTGTGTCTTGATGTTTGTTACTACAGTAGCATCATCATTGTATCTTTTCTTTTCAGCTTTGTGCCAAGTTTAGCCACTGATTGCAAGAAAGTTCAAAAGTTGCGACGTGCAGTCCAGAAAACAGATTCTGTCCTTGGACAGAAAAATTCGTATAAAATCACCAGACCATCTTTTTGATCTGAATATTTTTTACAACGTGCTCTATACAATTGGTTTCGGGCGTCTGTTCTGAGTTTTTTGATTTGAGTTGCAGAAGTGCCCCGAAAAAATTATTTACTACCTGCTGGTCTGTTTTTCACAGATTCTGTCCTGTTTTGCCTTTTCTTCATTTTGCAAATCTTGAGCTTGCTTTTTCTTTGCAAAAACCTTTTGGCAATCTTGAGAAATAGTAGATCTTCAAGATTATCCTTATTTCCATTAGGGAAAAGTTACTTTTATTATGGGTACTAACCTCGCTAATCAGATTATGATGAGTTATGTATGAAGGGAGTTTTCAAGTGTGCGAGGGAAGATGATAAAAGAAGATCCAGGAGGGTCAAACACTCAAGCTTGGGGATGCCCCCGTGCACCCCCAAGAAATATTCAAGAAGACTCAAGAGTCTAAGCTTGGGGATGCCCCCATGCATCCCCTTCTCCATCAACAATTATCAGTTTGTCTTTCGTTCCACTATAATTATCACTTCATGCGTTATGTGCTATGCTTGGAGCGTCTTGCTCTTAGTTTCCTTTTTAGTTTCTTTAGCTTTGCTTGCTGTTCATAACAAGTTAGAACCCAGCTTTCTTTGTGTGGGAGAGAAACACGCTCCACTTCAACCTAGAACACAACGTAGGATTTTCATTCTTATCTTTGCTGTGTGTGTTCTTTGTCTTTCCATAGCTACTGTCATGTTTAGCTCTTAGTTTTCATGCTTTTCTTTTTAAAGAGCTTTTGTTTAGTTGGTTGTTGAACTCTCTTGAGTTTTCATGTTTATCTTGTTAAGAGAGTTTGCCTGTTGCACTGAGTTGTGTGTCTTAACTTAAAGTAGGTAATTGAGGTTGCTATTTAATTTTAGTAGTAGCTTGCAATAGTTTTGAGGTATTGCCATGAGTAATGTCTGAACTTTTGGTGTCAAGAGCTTTAGCCTATTAGTGATAGATGTCGTATTTTGTGCAATCCGTGTTTATTTTTGAAAACCTACAAAATAGTTGAGAACTTTAGCTACTAAATGGATCACTAATATTTGGAGGGATCGAATATTAGAGTACACTCACGTACCATGGGTCGAGGATGCGCAAGGGTAACCAAACCCCCATACACACCTCCTCGGGGTACTTGTCTCTTTGTGAACCTCCTAATTAGATTGAGAGTTACCGATAATAAGTGCATGAGTTCTTCGGACTAATGTGAGTATTCGAAAGTTGACACTTCCACCTATCCATATTTTTCTAGCCTCTTCGGTACCGTGCATTGCCCTTTCTCACCTCGAGAGTTGGCGCATACTTCGTCGGTGCATCCAAATCCTTGGCACGATACACTCTGTCATCATAAGCCTCATTATATCCTTCCTCAAAACAGCCACCATACCTACCTATTAAGGCATTTCCATAGCCTTTCCCAGATACATTGCCATGCAACAGCCATCTTCTCATGACTTGATCTTCATGTCATACATGCTTTTTGCTTGATCGATGAGCCGCATGCTAGTTGGGCCTTTCCCTAATAATTGCTACATGACGCGCTAGTATCATTGCATTTCCTGCTACACTGGCAGAGGCATACATTTGCATACATCATGATAGTTCCATTTTCGTAATGTTGAGTACTTTTGTAAAGTGTGAAAGATCTTCTATACTTCTTGTAATACATAGAGTGTTGCCCCTAAAGTGAGGAAAAGATCTCAAAGAGGACAAAATCAAAAGATCCCAAAGAGGACAAAATCAAAAGATCCCAAAGAGGACAAATGAGAGTTAAATAGAAAGAGCCATGGAGGCCAAAAAAAAAAAGAAAAAGAAAAAAGAAATAAAAAGAGAGAAGGGGGCACACTACTATTTCTTTTGAGAGATCCACACTCGTACTCCATCTTATACCTTGTACTCCATAGAGATTATCATTCATGCATATAGCTATGTGGGGACCTTCACACTATAGAACTTGGCTTGTATATTCCAATGATGAGCCTCCTAAAAAGAGCTCTAGGTCTTCTTGAGCAAGCAAGTTGGATGCACCCCCACTAGTTCCATTGGAGAGCTTACCTTAGCTCATATGTGCATCCGTTGCATGGCAATCCCTACTCCTCACATCATATCTATTATTTGGCTTTCTCTCGCCGATGATTGTCCTCATTGATGTGAGCCCTTCACACCTTTTTTGTCTTCCCCCTCCATCATTTTTCTCTCTTTGCCATCCTAAGTGTCGACTTTCTTGCTTACGCTCATCCATTGCATGAGTGCTCAAAATATCGAAAGGGAGTGGATCATTTTGACTTGTACCTGGCTGACGGTCTGGGGATGAGTCAAGATAAGATTCCAAAGAAGACCAAGTGTGAAACTTTAGTAGATTAAGTTCTCAACAATACAAAAACTATGTTTTACTCTCTCGTATATCCCTATCCCCTTTCTTGCACGCAAACAACATTTGGAGACATTCGAGTCACGGACAGCGAGAGCTCTTGCACCTTTATGTTCATATGTTACTTGTTACAATGCTAATATAGACTCTTGCTTGTTATGACTTGAATTGAATTACATGCCTTGATTGCTTTACTTAAAAAGTTCTTATATGGTTGATAGCATGTCACCACAGAAATTATGCTTGTTATCATTTACCTACTCGAGGACGAGCAGGAATTAAGCTTGGGGATGTTGATACGTCCAAAACGTATCTATAATTTCTGCTTGCTCCATGCTTCTTTTGTGTGATATTGCTATGATATTTATGCACTTCCATACACTTTTGATCATATTTGGACTAACCTATTAACTCAGTGCACCACAGTGCCAGTTCCTGTTTTCTGCTGTTTTTCTATTTCAGATTTCCCCCATATTAAAAGTGCTCCAAAAATTCCGGGAAAAATACAGAAAAAATCAGCGTACAGGAAGCTTCGAGAAAAACCAAAGTGGGGCCAGAGGGGAGCCAGGGGCAGCCCAGGTGGCCAGCCCAGGCGGCCCCACCCCTGGCCGCCCTAGGGGGGCGCCTGGGCCCCCCTCTCCGCTTCTGGTGACCCCCCTTTGGCATATATACTCCTCGCGTCCCGAAACCCTCGAGGACGGAACCCTTTTTCGTGATCTCGTCTTTGTTCCGCCGCCGCCACGTTTCCAAGATCGGGAGCATCAGGAGAACTCTTCCCGGCACCCTGCCGGAGGGGAGAACCGCCACCGGGAGCTTCTCCACCACCATGGACACTTCCCGGATGAGTCGTGAGTAGTCCCCCTTGGACCATGGGTCCATGACCAGTAGCTATGTGATGTTCTCCTCCCCTCTTTGTTCTTCATGGATTAGACCTCGTGAGCTGCCCTACATGATCGAGGCACATATGTAATCTTTATGCTATTGCTCTGCTGAGTTTGCTGGGATCCGATGGATTATGAGATTATGTTCAGATTGTGTGTGAGTAATATATTTGATTCACCTCTTTTATATTTTAGTTCTTGAGTAATTCTTGCATGTCCTCCGTTGCTGTTTATTGCTTTGGCCAAGTAGTAGGTAGTAACTCCAAGAGGGAACGTTATGCTTGATTGTGGGTTCATGCCCCCTGATGACTAGCTTGAGTGACAGAAACATGAGTCTAGGGGATGTGCTGTTGCCACAAGGGGGAAAACAACGGTGCTTGTACTTGCGGGTGCAAGGATTGTTTACTTTACGCAAAGTTCTTTTAATGCAGTTGTCTGTTGCTTTGAGTTTACACTTTGGGTGGGATTCGCAACTTAATACCAGCGAGATGTTCTGGATAGATATCTCAAGGTAGATGATTTGTAGTAGATGTAGATGGATTTCGGTCTACTTGCCTTGGCGTACCGCCCATGCTTAGAGCCTCTACCTTTCTTTACAGCATAGTTAGCATTGGTTTGCGCACATAATCCTGTCAATTGCCCAGCTGTAATTTGTTTACCTCGCTTAGCTGTTTTATCGCCTTTTGGGAGAGAGACATCACTAGTGAACATCATGGGACCCCGGTCCATATTACCATCACTGATCACACCCTATATTTACTTCCTGCTTTCATTTCCTAGTTGCAGTCATAGCTATCATTATTATCTCTTGTGTTTGATCCTTTGTAAACAGCAAGGCCGGAGGGATTGACAACCTCTCTGTACTCGTTGGGAGCAAAGTTATTTGTATCTGTGTGCAGGTCCTGTCAACCGCTAAGTATCTGGCACCGTTAGCTGTTGACACCTTCTTGTCGACCCTCGGAGTCTCACGGGATTCGATCCTTGGTATCTTGCCAAGGGAAACTTGCCGTTATGCTACATCTCAAACCTTCCACTTGGGGTAACCAACGAGGGGCGAGAAGCCATCAGGGAGACGAAGGCGCATCCGCGCACGAAGGTACTCCCCGCCATAGCCTGTGAGATGTTCCCGACCGGCTACGCCTTCTTTGCCCTGTTCTTCTACTGCGGGCTCTGCCCGCCCTATTCTGAGTTCTTCTGCGACGTCTTGAACACCTATGGGCTCCATCTCCTTGACTTCACCCCCAATGCCGTCTTGACCATGGCCGTTTTCGCACATCTGTGCGAAAACTTTGTCGGAGTTTACCCCAATGTAGCTCTTTTCTGCCATTACTTCACGCCTCGAGTCGAGGCAGGGTCGCCTTTGTCCGGCGGCGTCTCCTGGATCTCGAGGACGCATAAGAAGGAAGCCTATCTAGAGGGGGAGCTCCGCGGCAAGTGGGATGAGTGGAGAGCCAACTGGTGTTGGATAGTGGAGGATGACCCGCAGACATTCACTTCCCGGCGCCAAGCCCCAGTAGTACGCGGCAACGACTGGAGCGATTTGGCCCCGGAGGATAGCAGATTGAAGATCGCCACTACCCGGATTCTTCGCCTTAGGCACGCCGGGATCACTGTAGGCGCAGTTGGAGCAGACTTTCTCCGCCGCCGCATCGCCCCCTTGCAGGAGAGGAAGAGGGTTGCTTGGGAGTTCGAGAACGCGGCAGACATCATGAGGCTGCGCCCGGGCCTCAATTGGAATTTTACTATCCTAGAGCTCAACGCGATGCTCCAGGCATTGTTCAATTACGACTCTGCCCACCCCGAATGGTTCACGTTGCCGCAAGGTGTCGTCCCGCTGTGCAATAGCTCTGCGCTCAGCGCCATCCGTGCAGTGATGCCGCTGTGCGATTCCCATGGGATCGATCCCACTTGGCAAGAACCTTCTGATGAAGTTGTGCAGACATTCTTCGACAACTTGGTGGAACAGCCAGTCAACTCCGACGAGAAGAGAGGCCTCACCCGCGACACCACCGACCAGGAGATGGCATATATTGCCACCAGGCTGGAAGAGGCAGCGGTAGCCGCGGCCGCGGGCGAGTTCGGGTACACGGTGGAGGAGGCGGAGGCAGCGGAGGTGACAAGCCTCACCGAGGAGGAAGAGCTCCGCAAAGCGAGGAAGCTTGCCGGGCAGATCGCCGGGACAAGCGAGCCCACCGAGCAGGGCGTCGAGTCGAGCGGCCCGCCGAGCAGGGTGCCGGGTCAAGCGAGCCTGCCGAGGACTCGAGTGGCTCGCTGGAGATCGGCTCCTCCTCCTCGTCCTCGGGTAGCTCTCAACCACCAGCAAGTCCTCCAGCTCCGGCAAGGAGGCGTCTCCGCAAGGCCGCAGACGTGACGGGGCGGCAGGCGGGCCAACAGCCGCAGCGCCGCGCGCCACGTGCCACCGCGACAAGCAAGGCCGCCAAGGGAGCGCCTCGTGCTTCAAAGGCAACATGAGGGGGATCTTCCCGGACTGGCGCCCCTGCTCCCGCTGTTCCTCGTGCTTCAGCGGCAACCGGAGCGGGGTCTTCCCAGACCACCGTCCCTGCTCCCGCCAAGCGGCTGAGGGGGCCCACTCCTCCGCCTCCTCGCGCCGGGACGCGCGAGCCAGATTTTGACTTCTCCGCGCTAAGCTCCGACGAGGAGGAAGAAGAGTAAGTCTTCGCAATTTTTTTGTACTTCTTTGATTTTCTGACTTGTCCTTTGTCTTGTATCTCCTCTGCCTAACTCTGAACCTGTTCTTCTTCAGAACTCTGGCCCAGAGGGCAGCGAAAAGGGCCAAGGTCCCGGTGATCGTCATCGAGGACGAGCCCGCCGCAACGGCAGGGGGTGTGCCTGAGACGAGCTTGCCGGACCCGGCAACTGTTCTTCAGAGCAGCCCCCAGCGCAGCCCCCAACGTAAGTTCTCTGTCCACTTTCCGTTGTCGGGCATGCTCGGGTACTCTTTCCTTGCTGACGCTTGCTTGTTGATTCGTGCAGGAGCAGAGTAGCAGCATCAGGAGCGCCAGGAGACCGCCCCTGACGTGCCGCACGTTTCGACAACACTGCCAAGGGGGAGCTCCCCGGCAAGGGAGAACACTCCGCCAAGGGCGAGCACCCCGCTAAGGGTGAGCACCCCGCCAAGGGATGGCGCTAGCGGCCCTCCGCCGGCGGGAGCTACCTCCACGCCGCCGAGGGAGAGCTCCCTAACGAGGAACCTTACCGAGGAGCCGGCCCGCACAGGTAAACCCTTGGACTTTTCTTCTTTCAATTCTTCTTTTTTGGATATTTGCTTGACTTGTTCGTCTTTTCTTTCCTTCTGTCAGACCCGTCCGCCGCAGAGCCAATGGAGACGGAGGTCGCCGTCGAGGAGGACGCGCGTGGCAACACCGGCGACGCCGCCGCTACCGAAGGGGCGGCCGGTGCTGACGAACCCGCCGCCGACGAGGCAGCCAAGGCCGCTGGGGCGGCAGCTGAGGAGGGGTCCGGCAGTCGCACTGACGGCCCTGAGTACGCAGGAGCGTCAGGCGCTGCGCCGGCTGCCGATCCCTCCGCTGCCGCAGCCGAGCCAGGCGCCTATCTGGAGGCCGGCAACGGTGTCTTCATCCAGCTCCCGTGGGCGTCCACGTCCAGGGCGCCAGTCGAGGGAGAGGTCTTCGATGGGGAGGTCCTTGCCTCCGTCGGACTGAGGTTCGTCGACGCGCCAAGCAGCAGCAGCGAGCCCGAGGAGGAGCGGCTTCTGCGGAAGCTTCTGTCCGTTTACCGCGCCCGGCAAGCCAAGCTGGAGTCCCGAGAGGCTCTGGCCGCCAAGGCGGGTGCTGACTTGGAGAAGCGCGCAGAAGAGCTCCGAGCAATCAACCAAGCAGCCCTCCGATCCTTGGCGGAGGAGCGGGAGCAGCTTGCCGAGGCGCATCAGGCATTCATTTTGGAGATGGCTGAAGTGGAGGAGCAGCAGCGGCTTGCCGCCGAGGAGTTATCCAGGCGAGAGGGCGAGCTGACGCAGCGGAAGGTCGACCTCGACAGCCACGAGGAAGAGCTTGCCGCACGCGAGCGATCGCTTGGCGGAGCTTTGCAGGAGGCAAAGGATGCCGCCGCAGCTGCCGAGACCGCCAAGAGAGAGTTGGAGACGAGGGTGGCGCAGCTGGAGGCCAACTTGAAGACGAGCGGCGAGGAGGTCGCCGCACTCAAGCTCGAGAGGGAGAAGGACGCCCACAGCCACTCCGTGCTGCAGGTCCGCCTCTCCGAGAAGGGCAAGGAGCTCGCCGTCGCCAAGGACTCCATCGCCGACCTGGAGCTGAAGCTGTCCACTCTTACCACGACGCTGGACGGCGCCAGGGAGCGGGAGACGGCCCTGAAGGAGGAGCTCAGGGCCGAGAAGGTGTTGCTAGACAGTGCCGCCATTTCCCAGAATAACTTTAGGCGGAACGTCGAGATATGGACGGAAGGCCTTGTCAACGCCGCCGCGGACATCGACACGGAGTTGGCGCAGCTGGGGGCGGAGTATCTCGGGTACTCCACCGACGAGAACCTCCACGCCAGCGCCAAGCTCACTCTGTTCTTCAAGGGCGTGTCGACGGCCCTCCAGCAACTCCGGGAGAAGATCCCGAAGCAGCTGGCGGACGAATCGCGCAGGCTCTGCGCGGGGGCTCTCCAAAAGGTGTTGATGAAGGTGGCGTACCGCAACTCCGGCCTCAACCTCACCAACGTCCTGAGGACCCTGCCGCCCGACGCTGACCAGGAGGCGCTCAAGGCCCTTGTCGCACCCATTGTGGACAAGGTGGGCGGGATCAAGAGGGTTGAAGGCGACCGCGCGGACTAGGCTTTTTACTTTCTTCTTCCCTTGCCGCTGCCAACCATGTTATGAACAATAATCTATTAGAATTGCGGCAAGTCATTTTGTAATATAACTCTATCTCAGGTGGTTAACGCAACGTTATTTCCTTTACTTGACTTCCTTGCTTTGTATGTTTTTACCCTACGTTTTTAGGGAACTTGCCGGCGTAGGCACCTTTGCCGCGAACGCTGAGTGCGGAACTTCGGCAGCCTGCTGGCGGTGCCGTCGCCGACAAGAAACCTTGTCGCAACCAATTGCAGCACACTTAAGCTGTTGAGCAGGCTCGGAAACAAAGTAAGGGCGCGACACTAGTCGCATCACACTTAAGCTGTTAAGCAAACTCGAAACAAAATAAGGGCGCAACTGGCTAAGAGTTGGTTCCTCCGCGCACAGGTTTTCCATACAAAGTGTGGTCGTTCAAGGAAGATAACTTAAAAGTTAAAAATTTGATTGCTCAAACTTCGGCAACTTAGCTTTTGTGTCGTTTGCTTCCCGGCAAGGCCAAACTTTCTTGAACGACACTTGGTACATAGCACCATCTTCTCCTCCCCCCCGGCAAATTTGTGCGCGAGGGAACTTTGCTTTTCCTTGAGAAAAAAGAAAGAAGAGAAAACACAGATATGGGCCCTTGCGGCTCGTTACTGCTTACCGGGTTTGGTTCTGCACAAGGTGTCAGATAACTCATGCAAAAATATAAAAAGCATGGAATGACAAGATGTGCGGGGCACATAAACTTTACTGATGCACGGGGTCTGCGCCCGGCTTTGTACAAAGGATTACATGCAACAGCGGCAAGACTTGTACAAAAGTTGGTTGCCGGAGCGGGTCACGGCAACCGCGCCTTATGGGTAAAACTTGCGAAGATGCTCAATGTTCCAGGAGTTGCTCACCGGTAAGCCATCTTCGGTCTCTAGGCGGACAGCGCCGGGCCTTGTGACTCGTTTCACCCGATAAGGGCCTTCCCACTTCGGCGTCAACTTGTTGGAATTCTTGGCGGTCTGAACGCGCCGAAGAACAAGGTTGCCTTCCTCGAGACTTCTGGCATTGACTTTGCGGCTATGGTAGCGGCGCAAAGCTTGCTGGTAGCGAGCAGCTCGCACAACAGCCTGAAGATGGTCCTCCTCAAGGAGCAGCGAGTCATCTTGTCGCAGCTGCTCTTGCTCGAGCTCATCATAAGCGAGCACTCGAGGTGACCCGTATACGAGTTCCGTGGGGAGAACTGCCTCTGCTCCATAGACAAGAGCAAAGGGTGTCTGTCCAGTGGCTCGATTTGGCGTCGTCCTGATCGACCAAAGAGCCGCAGGCAACTCCTCGATCCAATTTCTCCCGCACTTGTGCAGCCTGTCGAAAGTCCTTGTCTTGAAGCCGCGCAGCACTTCAGCATTTGCCCTCTCCGCTTGACCGTTGCTTCTCGGGTGAGTTACAGAAGCGAAGCAGACCTTGGCGCCAAGGTCTTGGACATACTGCATGAAGGTGCGACTTGTGAATTGCGTATCGTTGTCGGTGATGATCCTGTTAGGGATCCCGAAACGGCAAACAATCGACCTGAAGAACTTGACTGCTGACTGTGCGGTCACCTTTCTCACTGGTTCTACTTCCGGCCACTTTGTGAACTTGTCGATGGCGACGTACAAGAACTCAAAGCCCCCGGCTGCGCGGGGAAAGGGGCCGAGGATGTCGAGCCCCCAGACCGAAAATGGCCAGGACAAAGGGATCGTCTGGAGAGCTTGAGCTGGCTGATGTATCTGCTTGGAATGGAACTGGCACGCTTCACACTTGGTTACTTGTGCAGTTGCATCCTGGAGGGCTTCTGGCCAAAAGAAACCTTGCCGGAAAGCCTTGCCGACAAGTGCTCTTGCGCCAATGTGGTGGCCACATATGCCTCCATGTATCTCTGCCAACAGCTTCTGTCCATCTTCCCGGGGAATACACTTCAATTTCACACCGTTGAGTCTTCTTCTGTACAGTTCGTTGCCGACAAACCGATACATACTTGACTGCTGGGCTACTCTTTCAGCTTCTTCTTGCTCTTCGGGAAGTTCTCCTGTCTGAAGGAAACGGACAATCTGCTGCGCCCATGCCGTAGCTTGTGGCTCGACAACAAGGACTAAAGGCACATCTGCTGCTGCGGGAATATCCGCTTCTACGGCAAGAACCTGTGGCTCAGCCGGAGCGTGACGATCCCCGGCAAGCTTGCCGGAGCAAAACTTGTCGGGAGCGTCTGCTTCAACTGTACAAACCCTAGGGCTTCAGGAGCAGACCGCTCCTCAACATTTTTGGTGTTGATTTTGGGGACTTACTTGGCGGCGGCTTGTGGAAGTTCTGCCGGAAAACATTCACCAGAAACCAACTTCCTCTTCTTGTTCTGTCCAGTTGATGGTGTTACGGATGGTTGAGTTAGCTTGAGCACAAAGATCCCTGGTTCCACAGGCAGCTTAAGTGCGGCACACTTTGACAGGCCATCTGCGATGTCGTTCTGAGCTCTTGGAACATGCTCCATCTGTAGGCCGTCAAAGTGTTCTTCAAGCTTCCTCACTTCATCGACGTAAGCTTCCATCAACGGACTCTGGTAGTTCTTGTTCACTTGGCGGACGGCAAGCTGCGAGTCTCCCCTTACAATCAACTTCTTAATCCCAAGGTCTGCCGCGATCCTGAGACCGGCAAGCAAACCCTCATACTCTGCGGTATTGTTTGTCGCTTGCTCCTTGGGAAAGTGCATCTGGACAACGTACTTGAGGTGCTCCCCGGTGGGCGCGACAAGCAGCACGCCGGCACCGGCGCCTTGCAGCGAGAAGGCACCATCAAAGTACATTATCCATTCTTTGCTTGCTTCTTTGACGGGGATGCTCGTCTCTGGGATTTCCTCATCTGGCATTGGCGTCCACTCTGCTATAAACTCCGCCAATGCTCTGCTCTGGATAGCTGAAGTGCTTTCAAACTTGAGGCCAAAGCTTGACAGTTCCAGTGCCCACTCAACGATCCTGCCTGTTGCTTCTGGATTTTGCAATATCCTCTTTAGAGGAAAGCGAGTGACCACTGTTATCTCATGCGCTTGGAAGTAATGGCGCAGCTTTCTCGAGGCCATGAGAAGGCCGAAAAGCAATTTTTGCACGCCAGAGTACCTTGATCTAGCCCCCTGGAGAAGGGAGCTGACAAAGTAAACTGGGCGCTGCACCATTTTCTTCCGTATCTCTTGTTGCATCTGCGCAGATCCGTCCTTGTCGGGACCAGAGCTTGTCGGGGAAGCCCCCTGCTTGTCGCTGAATACGCTTGCCGCGGCCGCTGGCTCATCATCCGCCTCCCTCTCCCCTACTAACGCAGCACTAACCACTTGATTGGTTGCCGCTAGGTACAGCAACAACTTCTCTTGTGGCTTAGGTGCGACAAGTATTGGAGTGGAGGACAGGTATCTCTTCAAGTCTTGCAGCGCTGCCTCCGCTTCCGGAGTCCATTTCATTGGACCTGCCTTTTTCAAAATTTTGAAAAACGGCAGGGCGCGTTCTGCAGACTTAGAGATGAACCTGCTGAGAGCAGCCACGCAGCCGGCAAGTCTTCGCACATCCTTGACGCGCTTCGGTGCTTCGATTTGCTCGATGGCCTTGATCTTGTCAGGATTGGCTTCAATCCCCCTCTGAGACACGAAGAACCCGAGAAGCTTGCCGGAGGGGACTCCAAACACGCACTTCTCGGGGTTGAGCTTGAGTTGGATCTTGCGCAGATTTGCAAAGGTTTCATCTAGATCTTGTATCAGAGTTGCCCTGTCCTTGCTCTTGACCACTATGTCATCCATGTAAGCTTCCACATTTCTGTGTATCTGTGGCTCAAAAGCAGTATGGACTACTCTTGCAAACGTCGAACCAGCATTCTTCAATCCAAAAGGCATGCGTATGAAGCAATAGGTGCCACATGGAGTAATGAATGCAGTCTTCTCCTCATCTTCTTCAGCCATAAAGATCTGGTGGTATCCTGAATATGCATCAAGAAACGAAAGCAACTCACATCCAGCCGTGGAGTCAACAATCTGGTCAATGCGTGGCAAGGGAAATGGATCTTTGGGGCAAGCTTTATTCACATCGGTGAAGTCAATACAAAGCCTCCACTTCCCGTTTGCTTTACGCATGACAACAGGATTGGCCAACCACGTGGGATGGAGCACACCTCTGACAAGGCCTACCGCTTCCAGCTTCTTGATTTCTTCTGCGATAAGCTCTTGGCGCTCCACCGCTTGTTTTCCAACCTTCTGCTTGATGGGCCGCGCGTGAGGACAAACGGCAAGCTTGTGCTCAATCACTTTCCTGGGAACACCGGGGATGTCAGATGGTTGCCATGCAAACACGTCGACATTCGCCCGCAGGAAAGCAATGATCGCGCTTTCCTATTTGGGGCCGAGCGTGGCACTGATGGTGAAAGTACCACCAGTGCCGTCCTCCTTGGCGGACACCTTCTTGGTTGTTGGTGGAGCTGCCATCGTTTTCTTGCACTTGCCGGTGGAGCTCGATGGTGCGTCCTCGACGGCAGCGCAGCACTCCGAAGAGGTGCGTTTGCCGGAGTGGGCCCCAGAGCTCTTGCCAGACTTTGTCTCGTTCTTCCCCCCGGGAGCTTCAGCGGCAAGTGTCTTGCTATCTGCTGCGGCTGCTGCTTCCCGGTAAATCTTGTCGGCGCAGATAAGGGCATCTTTCTTGTCGCCAGGGACAGAGATGACGCTTATCGGGCCTGGCATCTTGAGCATGTTGTAGGCATAGTGAGAGGCTGCCATGAACTTGGCGAGCGCTGGACGGCCAAGTATTCCATTGTAAGGCAATGGAATATCGGCAACGTCGAAAGTGATCCTCTCAGTCCTGAAGTTCAGCTCTCCGCCAAATGTCACTGGCAGCGTGATCTTCCCCTTCGGCTTGCTCCTTCCCGGGTTGATTCCTTGGAATGTGCCGGTCTCTTCGAGCTCGCTGTCGGGGATTTGGAGTTTCCGGACCACAGCGGAGGAGATCAAGTTCAGGCCGGCCCCGCCGTTGACTAGCATCTTGGTGACCTTGAGGTTGCGGATGGTTGGTGAAACCAACATCGGCAAGCATCCGACCGCTGTTGTGCGATCAGGGTGGTCCGCAATATCGAAGATGATAGGCGTGCTGGACCACTTCAGAAGTTTGCGCGACTCGACGGGCGGTTCTGCTGCATTAACTTCTCGCACCCATTGTTTGAGTTGGCGGTGGGAAGTATGCAGAGAAGCACCACCGTCAACGCACAGAACTTCTGTGGCCTTCTGGAACTCCTGCTCGCTGTTCTCCCCATCATCCATATCTTCATCGTCGTCTTCGTCTTCGTCCTTGTCGCGGCTGCGGGGAGGTCTGTCCCCTTGCCGCTGCTTGGCCTTGCCGCGGCGTCCTCCCCGGCCGTTGAATGGCCGCTTCTTGCCGGACCCACCATCACCTCCCTGGGCCTTCTCCTTGTCGCGTCGCTCGTACTCAGCTTTCTGCTGCTCGACGAGGTATTCGACTTTCTTGCAGTTTTGGAGATCGTGGCCCTTGGTGCGGTGGATCTTACAGTACTGCTTGTCGGTGCCGTCCTGCTTGTCGGCGGCCGCCACAGCCTGACAGTTGGTGCACGCGACAGTCTCCTTGCCGGAGCCACCAGCCTGGGCTTTCTTGGTGCCAGCCTCCTTGCCGGACTGCTCCACGACCAGCACTTCCTTGTTCTTCTTCTTCCTGTTGTTCCGCCGCCGGCTCTTCTTTGCCGGGGCGGCATCCTCACTGTCTGATCCCCCTGCTCCAGTATCCTCTCCGGGGAGTTTCCTCCCCTCCTCAGCGCGTGCGCACTTGTCGGCCAGGGCGTACAGCTCGCTGACGTCCCTGATCTTGCACATCGCCATCTCCTCCCTCATCCGGCGGTTACGCACGTTCTGGTGGAACGCGCTAATAACCGCGGCAGGGTGGACGTCCGGGATGTTGTGCTGGACACGGCTGAACCTCTGGATATACTTACGCAGGAGCTCTCCTTCCTTCTGGGCGAGTATGTGAAGATCACTCTCCTGGCCATGGGGCTTGTGGCCCCCTGTGAAGGCGCCGACAAACTAATGGCACAGGTCGGCCCAAGAAGAAATGGAGTTCTTCGGCAAGTGCATGAGCCAAGATCTGACGTTTGGCTTGAGCACCAACGGGAAGTAGTTTGCGAGTATCTTCTCGTCTCGTCCCCCAGCAGCCTGCACCGCGATGGTGTAGATGCTGAGGAACTCCGACGGATGTGTCTTGCCGTCGTACTTCTCCGATACATCGGGCTTGAAGTTCTTCATGCTGGGCCACTGGGCTTGTCGCAGCTCACGGGTGAACGCAGGGCAACCTACCGCGTACGGCAAGTCGCCTGATCCCCCGGGCGCGTGCATGTCTACAGCGGGTCCAGCGCGTTGGTCGGATTGTCGCCGCGCTTCTCTTCGACGCTCGATGTGGGTTCGAGCATCCTCTTGTTGTCGGTCGTCAAGGACTTGGTGCTGATCGCGGCGAGCCCGCGGATCCGACGACGCGGTGGAGTCGTCGTCGATGTTGATCCGGCGAGTCGGCGATTTTGGCCTTCGTGGTGGGGAGTGCACGGTGGTCGCACCCCCGGTAGTCTTGTCGCCATCGGCCCGCGCCTGGCTAACTTGCCGCGGCCGCGATGTGCTCGGCTGTTGCTGAGTGTCGCCGTTGGCGAAGGCGATGAGACTCTGGATGGTGGCCCGATGGCTTCTCGCCCCTCGTTGGTTACCCCAAGTGGAAGGTTAGAGATGCAGTGTAGCGGAAGTTTTCCCTTGGCAAAGATACCAAGGATCGATTTCCCCTGAGACTCCCAGTTTCAACAAGAAGGTGTCAACTGCTAATGGCGCCAGATATTAGCAATCAACGTGGACCTGCACACAGATACAAATAACTTTGCTCCCAACGAGTACAGAGAGGTTGTCAATCCCTCCGGCCTTGTAGTTTACAAAGGATTAAACGCAAGTGATAGTAGTGATAGATATTGCTGCAATAGTAAGTAAAAGTGTAAAGTAAATAGCGGATGTGATCAATGATGGTAATATAGACCGGAGTCTCATGATGTTCACTAGTGATGTCTCTCTCCCAAAAGACGACAAAACAGCTATGTGAGGTAAACGAATTACAGCTGGGCAATTGACAGAACCATGAACGCAAACTAATGCTGACTACATTGCAAGAAAGGTTGAGGTTCAAAGCATGGGCGGTACGCCGAGGTAAGTAGACCGAAATCCATCTGCATGTACTACTAATCATCCACCTTGAGATATCTATCCAGAACATCTCGCTGGTATTAAGTTGCGAGTCCCACCCATAGTGTAAACTCAAAGCAACATACAACTGCATTAAAAGAACTTTGCGTAAAGTAAACAATCCTTGCACCCGCGGGCACAAGCACCGTTGTTTTCCCCCTTGTGGCAACAGCACATCCCCTAGACTCATGTTTCTTTCACTCAAGCTAGTCATCGAGGGGCATGAACCCACAATCAAGCATAACGTTCCCTCTTGGAGTCACTACCTATTACTTGGCCAAAGCAATAAATAACAACGGAGAACATGCAAGAATTACTTACGAACATAAATATAAAAGAGGTAGATCAAATATATTACTCAAACACAATCTGAACATAATCTCATAATCCATCGGATCCCAGAAAACTCATCATAGCAACAGCATAAGGATTACATAGGTGCCTCGATCATGTAGGGCAGCTCACGAGGACTAATTAGTGAAGCACAAGAACGGGAGGAGAACATCACATAGCTACTGGTCATGGACTCATGGTCCAAGGGAGACTACTCACAACTCATCCGGGAGGCGTCCATGGTGGTGGAGAAGCTCCCGGTGGTGATCCTCCCCTCCGGCAGGGTGCCGGGAAGAGTTCTCCTGGTGCTCCCGATCTTGGAAGCGGCAGCGGCGGCGGAACAGAGATGAGATCGCGAAAAAGAGTTCCCGTCTCGAGGGTTTCGGGAGACGCTTTAAATATATGCCAAAGGAGGGCATCAGCGGAGCCTCGGGGGGCCCAGGCGCTCCCCCGGCGCGGTCCAGGGGGGGCGCCGCCAGGGCGCCTGGAGCCCTGGTGCCCCCCCCCCCCCCGGCTGTACTTCGGGCGCAAGGTAGCTTCTGGAACGCTGATTTTTTATATAATTTTTCTGGATTTTTCCTGGCAGTTCTCGTAATGTGAAAACCTGAAATACAAAAACAGCCGAAAACAGAAACTGGCACTGGGGTGCACTGAGTTAATAGGTTAGTCCAAATATGATCAAAAGTGTATGGAAGTGTATAAATAACATAGCAATGTCACCCAAAAGAGGCATGGAGCAAGCAGAAATTATAGATACGTTTTGGACGTATCAACATCCCCAAGCTTAATTCCTGCTCGTCCTCGAGTAGGTAAATGATAACAAGAATAATTTCTGTGGTGACATGCTATTAACCATATATGACTTTTTCATAGTCATATGACAAAAGCTTACTGAGACAATGAATCTATAGTAATTAAGTTGCCTCATGAGAAAATCACAAAGGACTGAAAGTTTTACAATATGATACTGAAACATCAAATAGATTTGTAATGAACATGGTGTGCAAATATGATAAAGTGATATCTCGCTTGCCCCCTTTAGTGAAGCAAAACATAAATGCAGGGGCACCTCCAAGGTTTAAATGATGACTAGATACAATGATTTCAAAATAAACGATATCATAATCATGCAAAAGACAATGCTACTTTGGGACAATGCACATTACACTCAGAATGACAATCATGCTCTCAGTAGTTGGTGCTTTAAAAGAAGGTGGAGACTCTCGAACCGTGGCTTTTGTTGGCAAGGTTGAAAACCCGTAGTCGGAAACAAAGACAAAACATGTACCAGAGCTCTTGGTTTCTAAAAACAGAGGTAATATTCTTTTTTTTAGATTATGCATGTTTCGTCAACGAATGCTAGCAGACAACTCAATCACTTCTTGAGATGGACAAGTTTCGAGGAACGGCTCCCGAATGAGGACGATCACATCCTCTTAATCTCCTTTGTTTATCACTGCCAAAGTTTTCTGATTTCTCATGAACAAAGTGTGAAGGAGGGTTGGTTTGTTATATTATCTTTTTTAGCCGGGCGCACTCAATGCCAGTTCCTTCTCGTATTATGGGTTTGCACATTATACATGCAATCCCGGGGTGAAGCTTGTCCAACTTAAAAAGATCATGAATTAACTACTACTTCATCATGAACTTACAATAGAGGCACAAAATAGGAATGTTTTTTCTTTTTGAATAATTTCGAGATGGTACATGCAAGTTCCCGTTAGGAATGGCAGGTAAATACCATGTAGGAAGGTATGGTGGACTCATATGGCATAACTGGTATAAAGGAATTTGGATGCACAAGCAGTCAGTCCGCTTAGTACAGGCGAAGGTTAGCAAAAGACTGGGAGCGACCAACTAAGAGACCAATGACGGTCATAATCATGCAGAGCGACAAAGCAACATTGAATCAGGCATGGAAGTTATATCGCTACTCAGAAATAAAAGATCATCAAGGCTTGACAAACTTTCTTTACAGTCTTAAATATGCGTGAGCATACGCCAAGTCAATCAAAATAAATTCTTGAAGGAAGATATTACTAAACCATACCACATCATAGGCAAACAAATCATGTTGGTACTCCAATAACACATTGGGAATCCCCCAGCTATTTGAGACTAACCATAAGAAAATATGAACTACTAAGCGCCATTATGCACGTAGCATCTTTATCATAGACATATCAACCAATGCAACGGAAGCAAACTCTCTTAATAAGGTGAGCATGATAATTAAAGAGAGTTCAAGCAACCAACTAAACGAAGCTCTTTAGAAAGATAAGCAAGAAAGTTAAGAGCTAAGCATGATAGTAGCTATTAAAAGACAAAGAACACACACAGCAAAGATAGACATGAAAATTCTATGTTATGTTCTAGGTAGAAGTGGAGCATGTTTCTCTCCCACATAAAGAATGCTGAGTTCCGACTCGTTATGAAAAGCTAAAGAAAACTAAAAAGGAAAACTAAAAGCAAGACGCTCCAAGCATAGCACATAACACATGAAGTGATAAAAATATAGTGGAACGAAAGACGAACTGATAATGTTGATGGAGAAGTGGATGCACGGGGGCATCCCCAAGCTTAGACGCTTGAGTCTCCTTGAATATTTCTTGGGGGTGCACGGGGGCATCCCCAAGCTTGAGCGCTTGACACTCCTGAATCTTTTTATCATCTTCCCTCGCACACTTGAAAACTCCCTTCATACATAACTCATCATAATCTGATTAGCGAGGTTAGTACCCATAATAAAATAATTGTTCCTTGCTGGAAATAAGGATATTCTTGAAGATCTACTGTTTCTCAAGATTGCCAAAAGGTTTTTGCAAAGAAAAAGCAAGCTCTAGGTTCGCAAAATGAAGGAAAGACAAAACAGGACAGAATCTGTGAAAAACCGAACAGCAGGTAGTAAATGATTTGTTCGGGGCACTTCTGCAACTCTAATAAAAAAACTCAAAACAGACGCACGAAAGACAATTATATAGAGCACACTGTCGAAAAAATTCAGACCAAAAAGATGATCTGGTTATTTTATACGAATTTTTCTATCCAAGGACAGAATCTGTTTCCTGGACAGCACCTCACAACTTTTGAACTTTCTAGCAATCAGAGGCTATACTTGGCACAAAATTGAAAAGCAAAGATACAATGATGATGCTACTGTAGTAAACAACATCAAGACACAACAAAAGCAAAATAAATTTATTCATTGGGCTGCCTCCCAAAAGTGCTTTCTTTTATGCCTTTAAGCTAGGCATAATGCAAAGAGATCAAGTTTTATCAAGAGTAAAAGAATAGCTAGCCCGTACAACGGACTCAAAAGGTAACTTAATCTTCTTTCGAGGGAAGTGTTCCATCCCTTTCTTGAGAGGAAACTGAAATTTTATATTCCCCTCTTTCATGTCAATGATAGCACCAACGGTGCGCAAAAAAGGACGTCCCAAAATAATTGGACAAGAAGGATCACATTCAATATCCATAATAGTGAAATCAACTGGAACATAATTATCATTGACAACAATAAGAACATCGTCGATCCTCCCCAAAGGTTTCTTTATGGAAGAATCAACGAGACGAACACCAAAAGAACAAGAATCAAAAGGTTTCAATTTAAGCATATCATATATTCTTTTTGGCATAACGGAGGTACTAGCTCCAACATCACATAATGCATAGCAAGAGAAGTCATTCAACTTAATTTTTATCATAGGATCCCAACCATCTTCTAGCTTTCTAGGTATGGAGGCTTATACTCTAAGTTTCTCCTCCCTAGCTTTGACGAGAGCATTAGTGATATGCTCTGTGAAGGCAAGGTTAATCGTGCTAGTGCGGGGATCTCTAGACATCTTGTGAAGGAAATTAATAACTTCGGTAAGAGTGCAATTATCAAAATCAAGGTCACTAGCATCAAGTAAAGTGGTAGTGGTGTCCTTTAGGTTCACTTGTTTGGTAGTTTCTATAGTCATAGCATCACCATTAATAGGTCAAATGGGACCAGGAGTGCATTGGGTGCTAAGAGTTTGGATATCCTCAACAACTTGGATAGTAGCAACAGTGTGGTGGGTAGGAAGGCTCTTAATTCTATTGTCTTCCTCCCTTTCTCTAGCCCATCTCTCTTTAAGTTTAGCCATCATCCTAATATTTTCATTAATTTGCACTTGGATAGCATTCATAGGAGTGACCTTCCTCTCCTCAAGAGGAGAAGTTCTAATTTTAAGCAATTCAACCTCATTGGCTAAATTGTCTACCTTCAAAGAGAGATTATCTAGTTTGTTTAGTTTTTCTTCTACACTATTATTAAAAGCTTTTTGGGTAGTGATGAAATCTTTAAGCATAATCTCTAGTTCAGTAGTGGAGTTCTTGGTGTTAGGATAAGCATTGTTGTTCCCATAAGAGTTAGAGGGGAACGGTCTAGGATTGCTACCAAAGTTACTCCAATAAGCATTGTTGTTAAAATTGTTTCTAGAGATAAAGTTCACATCTACTTGTTCTTGAGCAATTAAAGAATTTAAAGGAACATCACGAGGATCAACAGAAGATTGCTTCGAAAGTAGAGACATAATCAAGTCAACTTTTTCATTTAGGGAGGAAATCTCCTCGACAGAGTTTACCTTCCTACCTGTTGGAGCGCGTTCGGTGTGCCATTGGGAATAGTTGGTCATCATCTCATCGAGAAGCTTCGTGGCAGCACCAAGTGTAGTTGACATAAAAGTTCCTCCCGCGGCCGAATCTAACAAGTTCCGCGAGGTAAAGTTCAAGCCTGCATAAAAAGTTTGGATAACCATCCAAGTAGTCAAACCATGAGTAGGGCAGTTCTTGATAAGAGATTTCATACGTTCCCAAGCTTGGGCAACGTGTTCATTATCCAATTGTTTAAAATTCATTATGTTACTTCTTAGTTGGATAATTTTAGCAGGTGGATAGTATTTTCCAATAAAAGCATCTTTGCACTTATCCCAAGAATCTATGCTATTTCTAGGCAAAGACTGAAACCAAATTTTAGCTCCTCCTCTCAAGGAGAAAGGAAAAAGCTTAAGCTTAACAATATTACCATCTATTTCTTGGTACTTTTGCATATCACAAAGTTCAACAAAGTTGTTCAAGTGTAAAGCAGCATCATCTCCAACACCGGAGAATTGATCTTTCATGACTAAGTTCAGTAAAGCAGGTTTAATTTCATATGAAGGTGCTGAAGTGGCAGGTGTAGTGATAGGTGTGCTAATAAAGTCATCGTTGTTGTGACTAGTGAAGTCACACAACTTGGTGTTCTCGGTGGAACCCATAGTAGCAAGCAAGCAAGATAACTATTTTTGTGATTTTCGATAAAAGATATTAAAGCAAAACTGAAAGGTAAACTAACAAGACTAAAAAGCAAAGGTAAAAGATAGTGTGCAACTCCCCTATCCTGAAGAGTGGAGTCCCCGGCAACGGCGCCAGAAAACTTTGCTTGATGGCTTCTCGCCCCTCGTTGGTTACCCCAAGTGGAAGGTTAGAGATGCAGTGTAGCGGAAGTTTTCCCTTGGCAAAGATACCAAGGATCGATTTCCCCTGAGACTCCCAGTTTCAACAAGAAGGTGTCAACTGCTAACGGCGCCAGATATTAGCAATCAACGTGGACCTGCACACAGATACAAATAACTTTGCTCCCAACGAGTACAGAGAGGTTGTCAATCCCTCCGGCCTTGTAGTTTACAAAGGATTAAACGCAAGTGATAGTAGTGATAGATATTGCTGCAATAGTAAGTAAAAGTGTAAAGTAAATAGCGGATGTGATCAATGATGGTAATATAGACCGGAGTCTCATGATGTTCACTAGTGATGTCTCTCTCCCAAAAGATGATAAAACAGCTATGTGAGGTAAACGAATTACAACTGGGCAATTGACAGAACCATGAACGCAAACTAATGCTGACTACATTGCAAGAAAGGTTGAGGTTCAAAGCATGGGCGGTACGCCAAGGTAAGTAGACCGAAATCTATCTGCATCTACTACTAATCATCCATCTTGAGATATCTATCCAGAACATCTCGCTGGTATTAAGTTGCGAGTCCCACCCATAGTGTAAACTCAAAGCAACAGACAACTGCATTAAAAGAACTTTGCGTGAAGTAAACAATCCTTGCACCCGCGGGCACAAGCACCGTTGTTTTCCCCCTTGTGGCAACAGCACATCGCCTAGACTCATGTTTCTGTCACTCAAGCTAGTCATCGAGGGGCATGAACCCACAATCAAGCATAACGTTCCCTCTTGGAGTCACTACCTATTACTTGGCCAAAGCAATAAATAACAACGGAGAACATGCAAGAATTACTTACGAACATAAATATAAAAGAGGTAGATCAAATATATTACTCAAACACAATCAGAACATAATCTCATAATCCATCGGATCCCAGCAAACTCATCATAGCAACAGCATAATGATTAAATAGGTGCCTCGATCATGTAGGGCAGCTCACGAGGACTAATTAGTGAAGCACAAGAACGGGAGGAGAACATCACATAGCTACTGGTCATGGACTCATGGTCCAAGGGAGACTACTCACAACTCATCCGGGAGGCGTCCATGGTGGTGGAGAAGCTCCCGGTGGTGATCCGCCCCTCCGGCAGGGTGCCAGGAAGATTTCTCCTGGTGCTCCCGATCTTGGAAGCGGCGGCGGCGGCGGAACAGAGATGAGATCGCGAAAAAGAGTTCCCGTCTCGAGGGTTTCGGGAGACGCTTTAAATATATGCCAAAGGGGGGCATCAGCGGAGCCTCGGGGGGCCCAGGCGCCCCCCCCCCCCCCCC
>LR738712.1:662046473-662066774 GCA_902687465.1 Secale cereale
CCCCTCGGCTGTACTTCGGGCGCAAGGTAGCTTCTGGAACCCTGATTTTTTATATAATCTTTGTGGATTTTTCCTGGCAGTTCTCGTAATGTGAAAACCTGAAATACAAAAACAGCCGAAAACAGAAACTGGCACTGGGGTGCACTGAGTTAATAGGTTAGTCCAAATATGATCAAAAGTGTATGGAAGTGTATAAATAACATAGCAATATCACCCAAAAGAGGCATGGAGCAAGCATAAATTATAGGTACGTTTTGGACGTATCATGGCCCTCCAGTCGTCGGCCTTGTCTGCCGCTAGAGGGAAGTCGAGGAGCAGTTGAGCTCATGCTAGAGCTTCTGCTGGAGTGGCGGGTAGCGGTGGCGAACAGTGCGAGGAGCGGGATATGCTCGGACTTCTAACTACGTTAGAAGGAGCAGCATCCCGTTCCGGCGACCGTGCCTTGCTCGTGCCAGCATGCTGGTGTGCACGCTGGCCTTGGGCGTCCCGGGATCCGCCAGCTTGACCTTGGCCCAGCAAGCGTATGGTACCTTGAGTACCACATCGCTGCCGGTCCCGCGCCTCCTGAGATGGGCGCGGTGCATGTACGGACGCCGAGGCCTTGGAGTGCGCCCGGTCGTCCGTCTTGTCCTTGGACTTGGCGGCGCCGTGAGTTTCCTCGCCGACGACCGTCCTTCCGCCGTCGTCTACCCCACCAGCCGTTGGCTCCGGCGGTGGCGGGATCGACGCGGACGGGCCTGCTGCCTCTGAAGCCTTCTTCTTCGGCGGCATGTTGATGGAGTCGATGAAGTTGATGAAGTTGGTGAAGTTGGTGAAGATCTAGCTCGTGTGACGCCGGATCGGGTTCACACAACCTCGACGCACCCCCTACCTGGCGCGCCAAAGATGTCGGGGAAACTGATCGCCCACGAACACCTATGGGACCGGAGCCCCTTCTCGGTACGGCAAGGGGGCGGAGGATGCACAAAGAGCGGATCGAGGCGCACACACGAGCAGTTTACCCAGGTTCGGGCCGCACGGATGCGTAAAACCCTACTCCTGCTTTGGTTTGTTATTGAGTTCTTGGCTCGGGAGCGAGGAGAGCAACAGTACACTCTAACCGCTAACAAGACCGAGCGTGGAGAGTAATCGATGTTCTGAGCCCCCTCTATGTTGCGCATGTGCCTCCTTTTATAGGTCAAAGGGGTCACCGACAGGTGGCAACGCAGTCGAGGGTAAAAGTGTAAAATGGGTGGTAGTTGGAACAGTGTACGCATAGTGCTCTATACCTAACTCTGACGGCAGGGGACAAGGGCATTGAATGCCCGTCGCCGTCGCCCCAAACAGTGCAAAAAGTGACCGTCAGGGCGCCAACGTCCGCCACGATGGTGGCCATGTCATCGCCGCTTGCCACCGTGTACCCCAAACTGCACAACCCTCCGCCACGTGCCCCTGGAACGGTCCCAGGGTGACACGTGGGCGGATGCGCTGGAGCGCGGGCACCGAGTGGAAGCTTGCCGCGGCAAGCTCCTTGCCGCGGTGGCTATCTTGCCGCTTCCGGGAGCTTGTCGCTCGTCGTGCTTTGCCGGGACGCGTGGCGCGTCGCGGCAAGTTCTCTTGAAACGTCTCAGTTGGCCTCCCCGGCAAGCTCCTCTTGCCAGGGTCTTGTGTCTTGAGTGATCTTGTGCCTTTAGCGGCCTTCCCGGCAAGCTCTTCTTGCCGGGGCCTTGTCTCTTTGACTTAAATACTTTGTTCTTGAATGGCTCCAAGGGAGCCAAGGAGGACCTTGGCGGTCGCGCGGTGATGTCTACTACACGCTTCTATTCCTGTAGACAGTGTTGGGCCTCCAAGAGCAGAGGTTTGTAGGACAGCAGCAAATTTCCCTTAAGTGAGTAACCCAAGGTTTATCGAACTCAGGGAAGTGGAGGTTGAACGTACCCCTTTCAAGCAACCCTACAATCAAGATACAAGAAGTCTCTTGTGTCCCCAACACACCTAATACACTTGTCAGATGTATAGGTGCACTAGTTCGGCGAAGAGATGTTAAATGGCAAGTGATATGGATGGCAAAAGATGTATTTGTAAATCTGAAATAAAAATGGCAGCAAGCAAACATGTAACAAAACTGAAAGTAAACGGTGTTCAATTGATGAAAACAAGGCCTAGGGATCATACTTTCACTAGTGGCAACTCCCAACAACATTTACATAATCTAATCACATGATATTTCCCATAAAACATGCAATGGAGACGCACCCGGAGGTCATTCCTTTGTGGTCAAGAGAGGACAAGAATTATGTAGAGCTACAAAAGCACACCTCAAAGTTCGTAGTTCTCAATCTATGGATTTCCCAATGTCACCGCGGCCATCCAAAGAGAGTACCACAATCACCACAACATATCTCAAGGATAGTCAAAGACAAGCACCAAAAGACTCTCAATCCTCAATCAACACACAAAAGAGGAAATCACTCATGAAAATATTCTTCTAATCCATGTCCAATAAACCGCTGTCACCTTGGTCTCGGGGATTATACTAGATAAAGACAAGTGAGTACATCAATCCAATACATAGAGGAAGGGGAAGTATCATGGGATCACCCTATATTAACAAAGCCTATGATCACAACGAAGATCACATCATGGGAGAGAGAATTGACCACATAGCTACACGTACAAGCCCTCAGCCCTGGAGAAGACTACTCGCACATGGCCATGGTGAGCAAGAGATTGATGGTGGTGTTGATGGAGAGGTGCAGCCCGAAGAGGAGGAGGCGGCCGGCGGCAGCCGTGGCGGCGGCGGCAGCCCTCCGGGGCGGCGGCGGCCCTAGGGGGCAGCGGCTCCTTGGCCCCCCTTCTTCCTTGTGGATGGTGCTGCAATGGTGCTGGTCCTCCCCTCCAAGACGGCGGCTTGGGAGGAGGAAAATTCGTGGCTCTTGGTGACCTAGGTTTCCTCTCTTTATATAGATTCTCGGATTCCCGTCATCAGATTTTGGGCTTCAGTAAAACGGGCTTTTCTTGGCCGTCCGGACTCCGATTTGGACGAATTTTATATCCAGAAGCATCCTCTCGAAATTCCCCACAACTTTCGCAACTAGGCTTTTTCCGTTTGACGTCGTCTTTGGGCCGGAACGTGACCATCTTCTAAAAACGTTCTCAGACAGATTTCAGGAAAGTCAGAGTTCTACTCCAATACGACTCCTTTTGCGTTTTTGTCAATTTCCAAGTAATTCCTACACAATAAAGTGTAAAACAAGAACATTGTGCACTTTTGCAACCATTAGTAGGTTAGTCCAATAAATGCCTAAAAAGATAGAAAACTTTGATATAAACATGAGACAATGATGCAAAACAAGCATGTGACAAGCAAAAAGTATGGATACGTTTGGGACGTATCAACATCCCCAAGCTTAATTCCTACTCGTCCTCGAGTAGGTAGAATGATAACATAGATAATTTTTGAGGTGACATGCTACTAACACATTCTTGATCAAGTAATAAGGTAAAGCATATGGACTGAAATAAAGTGAACCAAACCAATTGTCTATAGTTGGAAGCAAGTAAACAATAAATAACCAAGTGATCATCTAAGTAAATTCTTTTCATGAATAGTACAATTGAAGACATGAAACTATAAAGTTAAGCACAACTGTTAGCCCTAAAGGAGTTCTCTCATCAAAAGCATTCTAGTTAACACAAAAGGAAGATAAAGTTTCAGCAATGCTTTCCACTTTTCAACATTTTATCTCATGGATAAGTTCAATGCACAAGGATTATATATAACTAAGCAGAAATTTTGAACATAATCAACTTGAACCCAGGGTTAACACTAGATGCTTGCTTATGGTGGAGGAAGAAGATTAGAACATAGGAAAACTGACTCAACATTTAAAAGTAAAAGATAGGCCCTTCGCAGAGGGAAGCAGGGATTACTCATGTGCTAGAGCTTTTTATTTTTGAAAACATAGAGATATAAAAGCAATTTTGAGAGATGTATGCTTATGTCAACGAATGGTAATAAACAATGCACTACTACTAATGCCAAACAGAACTTAAGAGCGGCTCCCATAGAGGAATGATAACACTCCCCTTTCTCCTTTGTTTATCACTAGCCAAAGTTTGTCTGATTTCTCAGGTACGCTGTGTGAAGGAGGTTTTTGATATTGATATTGATGACATGTAAAGTGGGCTGGGCATACCCTTTTGCCAGCTCTTTTTGCAAAATTAAGGACATGCACATTATTCATGCACGTCAGGGGTCGTTCTGTCCAACACAAGTAATAATGAACTATCTACCACTTCCTCATGAGCTAAAACAGAGACACAAATAAGGATAAATTTTGAAGGTTTTAAAGGTAGCACATGAGCAATTTACTTGGAATGGCTATTAAATACCATGCATAGGTAGGTATGGTGGACACATATGGCAGAATTTTGGCTATGGAATTTGGATGCATGAGCAGCATTCCCGCTCAGTACAGAGTTTTTGGTTTAGCAAGTTTTTCGCAAGCAAATGTTAACCGGTACAAGAGAATTATAACATCCTTTCAGCATAATTATAAGACTTCTACACTGTCTTCCTTGTCAACCAACTTACTTCTAAAGAGAAAACAAGAACTTTAAAACTACCAATGGTGAAAAACTAAACAATTGCAAACTTCAAAGGTATTTCTTCACTAATAAGACTTTATTAAATGATCTACATGTTTAGACATCACTACTTAATTTCTCAAAACAATTGATAGGGATCAAGTTACTCAATGATCTTCAAGACTATGCAAGCTTTTTATTCTTTGCACCACGGCCACACTTGGCATTTAATTTACCAACATATTATTTAGCAATTCAAACCAATTCAACTCTCCAAAAAGATATAAGTGAAGCAAGAGAGTACTTTCTATAAAAGAACTAATAGCTCTGAACATGATATGAAATAAAAACAAGAGCTAGAAGCATATAACAAGGTAGCTAAAACACTCAAAAAGATATAAGTGAAGAACATGAGTGTTTCATGAAAAAGCGGAGCGTGTCTCTCTCCCAAATAAGAATGATCAGATGCAAATTATTTAAGACCAGCAAGTAAAACTAAATAAACTAAAAAGAAAAGAGCAAGACGCTCCAAGCATAGCACATAACGCATGAAGTGATAAAAATATAGTGGAACGAAGGATGAACTGATAATTTTTTATGGAGAAGGGGATACACGGGGGCATCCCCAAGCTTTGATGCTTGAGTTTCCTTGTATATTTCTTGGGTGTGCATGGGGGCATCCCCAAGCTTGAGCATTTGACACTCCTGAATCTTCTTTTATCATCTTCCCTCGCACACTTGAAAGCTCCCTTCATACATAACTCATCATAATCTGATTAGCGAGGTTAGTACCCACAATAAAATAACTTTTCCCTGCTGGAAATAAAGATAATCTTGAAGAGCTACTGTTTCTCAAGATTGCCAAAAGGTTTTTGCAAGAAAAAAAGCAAGCTCAAGGTTTGCAAAACGAAGAAAAGGCAAAACAGGACAGAATCAGTGAAAAACAGACCAGCAGGTAGTAAATAATTTGTTCGGAAAACTTCTGCAACTCAAATAAAAAAACTCAGAACAGACGCCCGAAAGCCAATTGTATAGAGCACGCTGTCAAAAAAAATCAGATCAAAAAGATGATCCGGTTATTTTATTCGAATTTTTCTGTCCAAGGACAGAATCTGTTTTCTGGACAGCACGTCACAACTTTTGAACTTTCTTGCAATCGGAGGCTAAACTTGGCACAAAGCTGAAAAATAAAGATACAATGATGTTGCTACAGTAGTAACAAACATCAAGTCCACTAAAAACTGAAAGAACAAACTGAAAGCAAAGATAACAAGGGTTGTCTCCCTAGAGCTCTTTCTTTATAGCCATAAAGATAGGCTTAAGACTTTAATGATGCTCTCGTAGGAATAAGAGTTGAAGAACAAAAGAGAGCATCAAGAAGCAAATACCAAACACATTTAAGCCTAACATGCTTCCTATGCATAGGAATATTGCAATAGAATAATTCATTGAAGCACAAAGCAATAAGCATAGAAAGACAAAACAAGTGCAGCTTCAAAACCTTCAACATAAAGAGAGGGAACTTGATATTATTGAAATATCTATAAGCATATGTTCCCTTCTCATAATAATTTTCAGTGGGATCACGAATAAACTCAACAATATAAGCATCACATAAAGCATTGTTATCGTGATCCAAAAGCATAAAAGTATCATTACTCTTCATATAAGCAAAATCTTTCTTATTAGGAATAGTGAGAGTAAAGCAATCATAACCATCATGGTAATCATCATATTTAGGAGGCATATCATAATCATAATAAATTTTATCCTCAATAGTAGGTGGACTAAAAAGCTCACATTTATCATTGTAATCATCATATATAGGAAGCAAAGTATCATCAAAGTAAATTTTCTCTTCAAAAGTTGGGGGACTAAAAATATCATGTTCATCAAACGTGTCATCCCCAAGCTTAGAGCTTTCCATGTCATTAGCAATATTGATATTGAAAAAAACATACTAATAACATCACCACCATCATGATTGTTATGCAAATAATAAAGTTCCGAAGGTTTTTTAATTTTCTCTTCAAACACATCATGTCCAAGTTCAAGGTAGAGCTTATAAAGCTCTCTCATATTTTTATTGTTTTCCCTTAAGCAAAACTAGTGAAATAAAAACAAGAAACAAAAAGATTTAATTGCAAGATCTAGAGAAGGTACCTTCACTTACCTCACTTCCCCGGCAACGGCGCCAGAAATAGCTTGATGTCTACTACACGCTTCTATTCCTGTAGACAGTGTTGGGCCTCCAAGAGCAGAGGTTTGTAGGACAGCAGCAAATTTCCCTTAAGTGAGTAACCCAAGGTTTATCGAACTCAGGGAAGTGGAGGTTGAACGTACCCCTTTCAAGCAACCCTGCAATCAAGATACAAGAAGTCTCTTGTGTCCCCAACACACCTAATACACTTGTCAGATGTATAGGTGCACTAGTTCGGCGAAGAGATGTTAAATGGCAAGTGATATGGATGGCAAAAGATGTATTTGTAAATCTGAAATAAAAATGGCAGCAAGCAAACATGTAACAAAACTGAAAGTAAACGGTGTTCAATTGATGAAAACAAGGCCTAGGGATCATACTTTCACTAGTGGAAACTCCCAACAACATTTACATAATCTAATCACATGATATTTCCCATAAAACATGCAATGGAGACGCAACCAGAGGTCATTCCTTTGTGGTCAAGAGAGGACGAGAATTATGTAGGGCTACAAAAGCACACCTCAAAGTTCGTAGTTCTCAATCTATGGATTTCCCAATGTCACCGCGGCCATCCAAAGAGAGTACCACAATCACCACAACATATCTCAAGGATAGTCAAAGACAAGCACCAAGAGACTCTCAATCTTCAATCAACACACAAAAGAGGAAATCACTCATGAAAATATTCTTCTAATCCATGTCCAATAGACCGCTGTCACCTTGGTCTCGGGGATTATACTAGATAAAGACAAGTGAGTACATCAATCCAATACATAGAGGAAGGGGAAGTATCATGGGATCACCCTAGATTAACAAAGCCTATGATCACAACGAAGATCACATCATGGGAGAGAGAATTGACCACATAGCTACACGTACAAGCCCTTAGCCCTGGAGAAGACTACTCACACATGGCCATGGTGAGCAAGAGATTGATGGTGGTGTTGATGGAGAGGTGCAGCCCGGAGAGGAGGAGGCGGCCGGCGGCGGCGGCAGCCCTCCGGGGCGGCGGCGGCCCTCGGGGCGGCGGCGGCCCTAGGGGGCAGCGGCTCCTTGGCCCCCCTTCTTCCTTGTGGATGGTGCTGCAATGGTGCTGGTCCTCCCCTCCAAGACGGCGGCTTGGGAGGAGGAAAATTCGTGGCTCTTGGTGACCTAGGTTTCCTCTCTTTATATAGACTCTCGGATTCCCGTCATCAGATTTTGGGCTTCAGTAAAACGGGCTTTTCTCGGCCGTCCGGACTCCGATTTGGACGAATTTTATATCCAGAAGCATCCTCTCGAAATTCCCCACAACTTTCGCAACTAGGCTTTTTCCGTTTGACATCGTCTTCGGGCCAGAACGTGACCATCTTCTAAAAATATTCTCAGACAGATTTCAGGAAAGTCAGAGTCCTACTCCAATACGACTCCTTTTGCGTTTTTGTCAATTTCCAAGTAATTCCTACACAATAAAGTGTAAAACGAGAACATTGTGCACTTTTGAAACCATTAGTAGGTTAGTCCAATAAATGCCTGAAAAGATAGAAAACTTTGATATAAACATGAGACAATGATGCAAAACAAGCATGTCACAAGCAAAAATTAAGGATACGTTTGTGACGTATCACGCGGCAAGCCCTGCCACGGGACGCTGCAACTGCCCGTGCACAAGTTCGGGATACTAAGGTACCTCTACTTTAGTACACCGACAAAAACCCACTGCCGGGTTACTGCGCATATCGCATGCCTGAAGATCATCCCCTGCCACAGCGCCTCAGTGCCCCGGATCGAGCTGTTTTGCCCCTGAGCTTTCTAAGCTTAGGGCCTTTATGGCCAACGGCTTAACTGGGGTAGACTTCGTTCGCTGTTGGCTTGCCTGGAGCATCCTTCCACTGAGCCGGTGCTCAGGCCTGATGTGTGAGTACACCAGTAAACCGGATGATCCGCTGCGCCACATTGACGTAATACTTCCTGAAGAAGAAGTTGCCGAATCCGCAAAGAAAATGCTCAACATCTCTCTTGAAGAGTGCAGCCGGACCGGTTTAGCTCCATTTTGTGAAAACAATAAACCGCCAGCAGTAAGTTCTTTATGATCTTTTCTGCTTGTTCTAATCCGTCCATATCAAATATCTTCTATTTATTTTCTTTCTTCTGCATAGGCCAACGACCCCTTCTGGAAGAGGAAACCTCAAGACAAACCGGGCAAACAACCACGCCGGAAGACATATGTTCTCAAGAAGAAGAAGGCGGCTGCCCCCTCCGGTTCACGTCCTGAGGAAGATGATCCGGATTCCGAGGTATGAGTTGATCCTGATATATTGTAATCTCCCTTTATCCAAATTTATGTGAACAGTGCCTTTCCGCAGGATCTGGCTGAAGGAAGTAGAGCGGCAGACGTTGAGGTAATCTCTCTCTCTCTCTTCAGACTCAGAACCGCTGCCCCCCAAACCTCGTCGGGCAGCCCGGAAATACCCTTTTTCTCATCCTTACGCTCAATTGGACCCCAAATTTCTTTTGAAGAAGCAGTAGCATGAAGCACGCCGAACCACGCGCCATAGTGGCCACGTAGTGGAATCCTCCGGAATACCTCTTACTCCGGCTCGCAGGCGCCGCTCTGAGGTTTTACTTTTTCCAACTCTTCTTCATCCAAAGGCCGGGCTTATACGTAAACCGCTTAAACCGTCTGATCCTAACTATCAGGAGGCTCCTTTGTCCTCTTCTGGCGAGTCGACTGCTACACAGGTCCCTGTACTGAAGACCGTGCCTGGGTAAGTCTTTTCCATCATCCGATTTATCTTTATATCTGTATCTTGATGATTCTCATTGTTCCTTTGATTTTCTTCAGCAAGCCAAAGCCTAGCAAGAGGGCGAAAGCTACCAAAACGGCTGCCGAGACTGCTACCGCTGAACCGGCTGCTGATCCGGACGAAGTTATCCCTCCAGAAGATAATCCTGCAGCTCAGTTTGATGATGCTACTCCCATGGATCGTGATGATATTGCTGTTTCGGAGAATATAGTTGAACCGGCTAGTCCTGTCTGGGTTAGCCCTCCTCGAGCTAGCCCGGCTCCTGTTAGCCCGGTGCCTACCGCTGCCCCTTCTCAACCAACTGTCGCTTCTTCCACGGATGCTCAGATAACCGGGTCAGGTTTTACCGCTCCTGTTGAGCCTATCGTCTTGGCCAAACACACTGCCAAAGAGGAAAAGCTTCAACAAGAGAAAGGCAAGTGGAGCACGGACTTATCCAGCTATGCCCAATTAAGTGCCCAGGAACTTTATTCCGGGTATTTGAACCGTCTTCATACCAGCCGCGATTATGAATCCGGGTTGGTTAATATGATGAAGGATAAGTACGAGGTAACTTCCTTCACTTGTATCTGTTTTGTGTCCTTTATACTCCTGTCTTTAGGCCATAGTAGCCCCCAAGTGCCGTTTTAGCTTCGTTGTAGGTGAACCGGCACTTCCAATGTATGCAAAATGAACTTTACATTAGCCCTCAAGTGCCAGGGGCATAACTTGTTTTATGTGCCTGGGACTTGTCTGAATTTCTTTTTTGATACTTCAACTGTACATTAGCCCCCAAGTGTCAAGTGGATAACTTGTTTATATGCTTGAAACTTGTCTGAATTGTCTTTTACTCCATTTAATTTCCTTGTAGGCTGATTTGACCCGGAGGGCTGCAGAGGTAACTGAGCTCCGGAATAGACTGGCTGCTACTGAAACTGCTTCTGCCAAGGCCAAGGAAGATCTTGCGCTAAACTTAACCAACACAGAAAAGTTGAAAAAAGACTTTGAAGCGGAGCGGTCCTCCTGGGAGGTGCAGAGGAATGCTCTTGAGAAAAGAGCAAAGGATGCTGAAGCAGCCCTTAATCCGGTGACGCAAGAGCTGACCGGTTTAAGACAGCAAATAGAACTTATGACCTCTGCTATCTTTGGTGAGCACCCAATTTGCATGTGTTTTCATCTCTGTAATCTTTGTTCCGATCCGGTTTAACTTTCCCAATCAATTTTAGGGCGACGCATAACTCATCTTGGAGATGACATCCGAAAGAAGCTCAAGGCCTCTTATACCTTGGTGGAGCAGCTGTATTCCGGCGCTCAAAGGATTATAAGTGCAATGTCCCATCAGAAGGCGGCCCCAACTACTATCCAAGGTACTTTAGAGAAGCTATCCACCCTGCCTGTTCGTTTGGTAGAGGTGAAGAAATCTGCTGCACGGGCCGGTTCTCTTGTAGCACTAACCCGGGCCAAGGCATGGGTTCCGGACTTTGATCCGGAGGAAGCTATGAACGGATATCCCAGTAACATGGAAGATGGATCCATCTTCTCTAGCGAAGATCTCCGTGCCTTAACCAAGGAGATGCGCCCTCTTGCCAGCAAACTTGCCGATGAAGCGGATCTGACCAGGTATCATCCGGCATATGACTTAGAAAATGAACGAGTGGACCGGCCGGTTTATGTACCAAAAATCTGATCCCGCCAGTGCGTGCCCATACTTTCGCTCCAGATATTGATCCGTCCAATCTTATTACTGAGGAACTGTACTTCCGTGCACTTTCCAAGATTGACTGGCGCGTTCCCGACTTCCAACCACTTCCTGAAGATGAAGAAGATCCGGAACAGGCCGATCCTCAGCCTTCGCAGCAGGAAGAAGAATAAACCGCCCGGTTTAACTCATAGTTGCTGAAAAACTGTTGCCAAAGAACTTTTAATCCGCTCAGGCCTTCAAGTGCCTTGTAATAGGATAGTTCGAAAACATTGTCTGTCTCAATTCGTATGTCACAGCTTGACTTGGCATCTGCCAATTTTAATCCCTTGTCTGCTATGATTGATCTGTTTATGTTATCTGTATCTGCATAGACAACGCTAAAAGGATGTCCTGGCGGTTTACCACCGGACCTATTACATTGCTCCCATAGGCATATATTGAAAGAGTATTCTGTTTTACACCCAAAAATACTTCATACCTTTGATTAAGTGTGCCTGACATCCTTAATCCGGTAGGCATTATTGAACGTGTAGATTCTGATGAGGCTCTTGGCCCTTTTGGCGTTTGCCTGATGACTGTTCCGGGTTTTGATAAACGCCGGTTTAAATCGTGCTGGTGTTCTATGACCCAGACTTTCGTAGATATGTGGTCAACTTTGAAGTTGTCCAGCTCCGGATCAAAAAACTTGGTTACCCATGGAAAACTTTGAAAAATCGCAAAAAACAAAGCATTGTTGGCAAATAAGACCATGTAGTCGAGGCTTTTTGCGAGCTGCCAGGCTCCAAATCGAGGCTTCTGATTCGCATGCGATCAGTAAACCGGAAATTTTGCCAATCAATGGATTCGAATGCGATCCAAGGAGCTATGATTCATTTTGCCAATCAATGGACTCAAATGCGATCCAAGGAGCTATGATTTATTTTGCCAATCAATGGATTCGAATGCGATCCAAGGAGCTATGATTTATTTTGCCAATCAATGGATTCGAATGCGATCCAAGGAGCTATGATTTATTTTGCCAATCAATGGATTCGAATGCGATCCAAGGAGCTTATGATTCGAATACGATCATATAAACCGGACCAAAAGGGGTTAAGCTAGGATTCGAATGCGATCCGTAGCCCCCTAGTGACTGTGGAGGCAGGGTACCTATAAGAGAGTTGTGCTTGTATGGCAAGTCCTGTTTGGTCCCTTATAGAATTGTCCTGCATAGCAAAAATAGACTGATCAAAGCATCTTTGTTTTCTTGATGAGCATGATATATATCAAGAGAAGTAAACTTTAGATGGATATCACCTGAGTGAACTCCCATAAAACACTTATTTAGAAGAAAATGGCTGATCCCCCGGTTTACCAGGGGTGCCGGTTTATTTATTAATCATAATATATAGAGGATACATGAAGCGGAGCTCATGGCTCAAGTGTAGTAAGGCCGCAGAAGGGCAATGTTCCACGGCCTCTTCATCTCTTCCTCTGCTGTCCGTGAGTCTTTATGTTCTCGAACGTCCACCAGGTAATATGAACCGTTGTGTAGATTCTTGCTGACCACAAAGGGTCCTTCCCAAGGTGGGGATAATTTGTGCATATCTGTCTGGTCCTGGATGAGCCGGAGTACCAGGTCCCCCTCCTGAAACGTCCTGGTCTTAACCCGGCGGCTATGATATCTGTGCAGGTCCTGCTGATAAATTGCAGATCGTGCTGCTGCTATGTCACGCTCTTCATCCAGCCGGTCTAAGCTGTCCTGTTTTGCTTGCTCATTAGCCGCTTCAACATAAGATGCCACCCATGGGGAGTCGTGCCGGATATCACTTGGAAGAACCGCATTAGCACCGTACACCATGAAGAAGGGTGTATAGCATGTAGACCTGTTAGGCGTAGTGTTGATGCTCCAGAGGACAGAAGGTAACTCCTCAACCCAGCACCCTGGTGTTCTTTGTAAGGGAGTCATAAGCCGGGGTTTGATGCCTCGCAAGATCTCTTGATTGGCCCTTTTAGCTTGACCATTGGATTGAGGGTGAGCTACAGAAGACACATCTAGGCGAATATGTTCCCTCTGGCAAAACTCTTCCATCTCTCCTTTAGATAGATTGGTTCCATTATCAGTAATAATACTGTGTGGAAAGCCAAACCGGAAGATCACTTTTTTGATGAATTTAACCGCTGTTGCCGCATCACACTTACTGACAGGCTCTGCCTCAATCCACTTTGTAAACTTGTCCACTGCCACCAACATGTGGGTTTTCTGATCTTGGGATCGTTTTAAAGGCCCGACCATATCAAGCCCCCAAGTCGCAAACGGCCAGGTAATTGGAATCATCCGTAGCTCCTGTGCCGGAACAAGGGCACGCCGTGAAAATTTCTGACAAGCGTCACATTTCCGAACTAGCTCTTCCGCATCAGCATGTGCTGTTAACCAGTAGAACCCGTGATGAAAAGCCTTGGCTACCAGCGATTTTGAACCGGCATGATGACCACAATCTCCTTCATGTAGCTCTCGAAGAATATTACTGCCTTCTTATGATGATACACAGCGCTGAAACGCCCCAGACACGCTTGATGGATTCTCGCCCCTCGTTGGTTACCCCAAGTGGAAGGTTAGAGATGCAGTGTAGCGGAAGTTTTCCCTTGGCAAAGATACCAAGGATCGATTTCCCCTGAGACTCCCAGTTTCAACAAGAAGGTGTCAACTGCTAACGGCGCCAGATATTAGCAATCAACGTGGACCTGCACACAGATACAAATAACTTTGCTCCCAACGAGTACAGAGAGGTTGTCAATCCCTCCGGCCTTGTAGTTTACAAAGGATCAAACACAAGTGATAGTAGTGATAGATATTGCTGCAATAGTAAGTAAAAGCGTAAAGTAAATAGCGGATGTGATCAATGATGGTAATATGGACCGGAGCCTCATGATGTTCACTAGTGATGTCTCTCTCCCAAAAGACGATAAAACAGCTATGTGAGGTAAACGAATTACAGCTGGGCAATTGACAGAACCATGAACGCAAACCAATGCTGACTACATTGCAAGAAAGGTTGAGGTTCAAAGCATGGGCGGTACGCCGAGGTAAGTAGACCGAAATCCATCTGCATCTACTACTAATCATCCACCTTGAGATATCTATCCAGAACATCTCGCTGGTATTAAGTTGCGAGTCCCACCCATAGTGTAAACTCGAAGCAATAGACAACTGCATTAAAAGAACTTTGCGTAAAGTAAACAATCCTTGCACCCGCGGGCACAAGCACCGTTGTTTTCCCCCTTGTGGCAACAGCACATCCCCTAGACTCATGTTTTTGTCCCTCAAGCTAGTCATCGAGGGGCATGAACCCACAATCAAGCATAATGTTCCCTCTTGGAGTCACTACCTACTACTTGGCCAAAGCAATAAATAACAACGGAGAACATGCAAGAATTACTTACGAACATAAATATAAAAGAGGTGAATCAAATATATTACTCAAACACAATCTGAACATAATCTCATAATCCATCGGATCCCAGCAAACTCATCATAGCAACAGCATAAGGATTACATAGGTGCCTCGATCATGTAGGGCAGCTCACGAGGACTAATTAGTGAAGCACAAGAACGGGAGGAGAACATCACATAGCTACTGGTCATGGACTCATGGCCCAAGGGAGACTACTCACAACTCATCCGGGAGGCGTCCATCCTTGTGGAGAAGCTCCCGGTGGTGATCCTCCCCTCCGGCAGGGTGCCGGGAAGAGTTCTCCTGGTGCTCCCGATCTTGGAAGCGGCGGCGGCGGCGGAACAGAGATGAGATCGCGAAAAAGAGTTCCCGTCTCGAGGGTTTCGGGAGACGCTTTAAATATATGCCAAAGGGGGGCATCAGCGGAGCCTCGGGGGGCCCAGGCGCCCCCCGGCGCGGCCCAGGGGGGGCGCCGCCAGGGCGCCTGGAGCCCTGGTGGCCCCCCGGCTGTACTTCGGGCGCAAGGTAGCTTCTGGAATGCTGATTTTTTATATAATTTTTCTGGATTTTTCCTGGCAGTTCTCGTAATGTGAAAACCTGAAATATAAAAACAGCCGAAAACAGAAACTGGCACTAGGGTGCACTGAGTTAATAGGTTAGTCCAAATATGATCAAAAGTGTATGGAAGTGTATAAATAACATAGCAATATCACCCAAAAGAGGCATGGAGCAAGCAGAAATTATAGATACGTTTTGGACGTATCAACATCCCCAAGCTTAATTCCTGCTCGTCCTCGAGTAGGTAAATGATAACAAGAATAATTTCTGTGGTGACATGCTATTAACCATATAGGACTTTTTCATAGTCATATGACAAAAGCTTACTGAGGCAATGAATCTATAGTAATTAAGTTGCCTCATGACAAAATCACAAAGGACTGAATGTTTTACAATATGATACTGAAACATCAAAAAGATTTGTAATGAACATGATGTGCAAATATGATAAAGTGATATCTAGCTTGCCCCCTTTAGTGAAGCAAAACATAAATGCAGGGGCACCTCCAAGGTTTAAGTGATGACTAGATACAATGATTTCAAAATAAACGATATCATAATCATGCAAAAGACAATGCTACTTTGGGACAATGCACATTACACTCAGAATGACAATCATGCTCTCAGTAGTTGGTGCTTTTAAAAGAAGGTGGAGACTCTCGAACCGTGGCTTTTGTTGGCAAGGTTGAAAACCCGTAATCGGAAACAAAGACAAAACATGTACCAGAGCTCTTGGTTTTTAAAAACAGAGGTAATAATTATTTCTTTCTTAGATTATGCATGTTTCATCAACGAATGCTAGCAGACAACTCAATCACTTCTTGAGATGGACAAGTTTCGAGGAACGGCTCCCGAATGAGGACGATCACATCCTCTTAATATCCTTTGTTTATCACTGCCAAAGTTTTCTGATTTCTCATGAACAAAGCGTGAAGGAGGGTTGGTTTGTTATATTATCTTTTTGAGTCGGGCGCACTCAATGCCAGTTCCTTCTTGTATTATGGGTTTGCACATTATACATGCAATCCCGGGGTGAAGCTTGTCCAACTTAAAAAGATCATGAATTAACTACTACTTCCTCATGAACTTACAACAGAGGCACAAAATAAGGATGGTTTTTTTTCTTTTTGAATAATTTCGAGATGGTACATGCAAGTCTCTGTTAGGAATGGCAGGTAAATACCATGTACGAAGGTATGGTGGACTCATATGGCATAACTGGTATAAAGGAATTTGGATGCACAAGCAGTCAGTCCGCTTAATACAGGCGAAGGTTAGCAAAAGAATGTGAGCGACCAACTAAGAGAGCAATGACGGTCATAATCATGCAGAGCGACAAAGCAACATTGAATCAGGCATGGAAGTTATATCGCTACTCAGAAACAAAAGATCATCAAGGCTTGACAGACTTTCTTTACAGTCTTAAATATGCGTGAGCATACGCCAAGTCAATCAAAATAAATTCTCGAAGGAAGATATTACTAAACCATACCACATCATAGGCAAACAAATCATGTTGGTACTCCAATAACACATTGGAAACCCCCCAGCTATTTGAGACTAACCATAAGAAAACATGAACTACTAAGCGCCATTATGCACGTAGCATCTTTATCATAGACATATCAACCAATGCAACGGAAGCAAACTCTCTTAATAAGGTGAGCATGATAATTAAAGAGAGTTCAAGCAACCAACTAAACGAAGCTCTTTAGAAAGATAAGCATGAAAGTTAAGAGCTAAGCATGATAGTAGCTATTAAAAGACAAAGAACACACACAGCAAAGATAGACATGAAAATTGTATGTTATGTTCTAGGTAGAAGTGGAGCGTGTTTCTCTCCCACATAAAGAATGCTGAGTTCCGACTCGTTATGAAAAGCTAAAGAAAACTAAAAAGGAAAACTAAAAGCAAGACGCTCCAAGCATAGCACATAACACATGAAGTGATAAAAATATAGTGGAACGAAAGACGAACTGATAATGTTGATGGAGAAGGGGATGCACGGGGGCATTCCCAAGCTTAGACGCTTGAGTCTCCTTGAATATTTCTTGGGGGTGCACGGGGGCATCCCCAAGCTTGAGCGCTTGACACTCCTGAATCTTTTTATCATCTTCCCTCGCACACTTGAAAACTCCCTTCATACATAACTCATCATAATCTGATTAGCGAGGTTATTACCCATAATAAAATAATTGTTCCTTGCTGGAAATAAGGATATTCTTGAAGATCTACTGTTTCTCAAGATTGCCAAAAGCTTTTTGCAAAGAAAAAGCAAGCTCTAGGTTCGCAAAATGAAGGAAAGGCAAAATAGGACAGAATCTGTGAAAAACAGAACATCAGGTAGTAAATGATTTGTTCGGGGCACTTCTGCAACTCTAATAAAAAAACTCAAAACATACGCACGAAAGACAATTATATAGAGCACGCTGTCGAAAAAATTCAGACCAAAAAGATGATCTGGTGATTTTATACGAATTTTTCTATCCAAGGACAGAATCTGTTTCCTGGACAGCACATCACAACTTTTGAACTTTCTAGCAATCAGAGGCTATACTTGGCACAAAATTGAAAAGCAAAGATACAATGATGATGCTACTGTAGTAAACAACATCAAGACACAACAAAAGCAAAATAAATTTATTCATTGGGCTGCCTCCCAAAAGCGCTTTCTTTTATGCCTTTAAGCTAGGCATAATGCATATAGAGGAATCAATAACCATCGTAATAATCGGAGCTATAAATTGCTTCAAATGGTTCCTCAACAAGTTCATTCTTGTTCCTTCTAGGAAAGGGGTACACACCTTTTGCCTTCCCGCGTAAGCGGATTTGTCCCTTACCTATATCGATGAAGCCTTTAACTGCTCGGAGGAAGTCCCTTCCAAGCACTATATTTCCTTGGTTTGGCTCCATGATGAAGAAATCAACCATTGTAATCCCTTTAAGGAATTTAACTGGCACGTCTTTTATCCTTCCCTGGATTTCAGAAATATCTCCATTAGTGTGTTCATGATAAGATGGTAATCTATCCATGTTAAATTTTAAAGAATCATGAACAATTTTTGGCATAGTAGAAACCATAGATCCAATATCACAATAAGCAAGGAAGTCTTGATTAAAGATGCTAATCCTAACAAAAGGCTCCCAATCATTGTCTATTTCCAAAATATCTCTCTTATTGGGTTTGGGTTTCTCTTCCTTTATTAAGTCTAGAGCATCCATTCTCTTCTCAATAGTAGCAAGTCTATCTATGATAGTATCAAAATTATGATCATAAACAAAGTAACTAGATAGACCATGTATAATTTCAAGAGCTCTAGCTTCATCACACTCTAGGAAATCTCCTTCAGCTATAATATCAAGAGAGTGTTTACACCATTTAAAAAGACCATGGTAAAAATTTCTAAGCACAATTTTTATAGGTATACAAGGCATAATTCTCCTATTTGCATCAGAAATTCTGTCCCATGCCTTCTTCATATTTTCTCCATCCCTTTGATGGAAATCTAGAACTTCTGATTCCCTCAAAGCACCAAATCCTAACATGTTCGGCTAAACAGAAAGAACTACTAACAGAAAAGCAAATAAAAATTTTTGTAATTTTTTTATAAAGGATACTAAAGCAAAAATGAAAGGTAAACTAACAAGACTAAAAAGCAAAGGTAAAAGATAGCGTGCAACTCCCCTATCCTGAAGAGTGGAGTCCCCGGCAACGGCGCCAGAAAACTTTGCTTTATGGCTTCTCGCCCCTCGTTGGTTACCCCAAGTGGAAGGTTAGAGATGCAGTGTAGCGGAAGTTTTCCCTTGGCAAAGATACCAAGGATCGATTTCCCCTGAGACTCCCAGTTTCAACAAGAAGGTGTCAACTGCTAACGGCGCCAGATATTAGCAATCAACGTGGACCTGCACACAGATACAAATAACTTTGCTCCCAACGAGTCCAGAGAGGTTGTCAATCCCTCCGGCCTTGTAGTTTACAAAGGATCAAACACAAGTGATAGTAGTGATAGATATTGCTGCAATAGTAAGTAAAAGCGTAAAGTAAATAGCGGATGTGATCAATGATGGTAATATGGACCGGAGCCTCATGATGTTCACTAGTGATGTCTCTCTCCCAAAAGACGATAAAACAGCTATGTGAGGTAAACGAATTACAGCTGGGCAATTGACAGAACCATGAACGCAAACCAATGCTGACTACATTGCAAGAAAGGTTGAGGTTCAAAGCATGGGCGGTACGCCGAGGTAAGTAGACCGAAATCCATCTGCATCTACTACTAATCATCCACCTTGAGATATCTATCCAGAACATCTTGCTGGTATTAAGTTGCGAGTCCCACCCATAGTGTAAACTCAAAGCAACAGACAACTACATTAAAAGAACTTTGCGTAAAGTAAACAATCCTTGCACCCACGGGCACAAGCACCGTTGTTTTCCCCCTTGTGGCAACAGCACATCCCCTAGACTCATGTTTCTGTCACTCAAGCTAGTCATCGAGGGGCGTGAACCCACAATCAAGCATAACGTTCCCTCTTGGAGTCACTACCTACTACATGGCCAAAGCAATAAATAACAACGGAGAACATGCAAGAATTACTTACGAACATAAATATAAAAGAGGTGAATCAAATATATTACTCAAACACAATCTGAACATAATCTCATAATCCATCGGATCCCAGCAAACTCATCATAGCAACAGCATAAGGATTACATAGGTGCCTCGATCATGTAGGGCAGCTCACGAGGACTAATTAGTGAAGCACAAGAACGGGAGGAGAACATCACATAGTTACTGGTCATGGACTCATGGCCCAAGGGAGACTACTCACAACTCATCCGGGAGGCGTCCATGGTGGTGGAGAAGCTCCCGGTGGTGATCCTCCCCACCGGCAGGGTGCCGGGAAGAGTTCTCCTGGTGCTCCCGATCTTGGAAGCGGCGGCGGCGGCGGAACAGAGATGAGATCGCGAAAAAGAGTTCCCGTCTCGAGGGTTTCGAGAGACGCTTTAAATATATGCCAAAGGGGGGCATCAACGGAGCCTCGGGGGGCCCAGGCGCCCCCCCCCCC
>LR738712.1:662066886-662078734 GCA_902687465.1 Secale cereale
CCGGCTGTACTTCGGGCGCAAGGTAGCTTCTGGAACGCTGATTTTTTATATAATTTTTCTGGATTTTTCCTGGCAGTTCTCGTAATGTGAAAACCTGAAATACAAAAACAGCCGAAAACAGAAACTGGCACTGGGGTGCACTGAGTTAATAGGTTAGTCCAAATATGATCAAAAGTGTATGGAAGTGTATAAATAACATAGCAATATCACCCAAAAGAGGCATGGAGCAAGCAGAAATTATAGATACGTTTTGGACGTATCAATGCTGCGGTGATGAAGTTCTCCATTGACGATGGTCATAGACTTGGATCGCCGGATTATCTGCCTAGCTTGGACCTCATCGGCTGGCAACTCTCCTCGGCTCAGGTACGCTAAGTAAGGGAGTGTCCAATCCGGAATAACATGAAGCGCTGCCACGAGCTGCGCCTCCGGATCAGGAACAGCCAAATCTTCCTCCGATGGTACCTGAACTGATGGACTATGTAATTCATCTAAGAAAGTATTTGGTGGCACCGGTTTACGTTGAGAACCCAGCTTGCTTAGAGCATCGGCCGCTTCATTTTTCCACCGGTCTATGTGATCCACCTGATATCCTTTGAAACATCCTGCAACTGCTTCAACTTCTCGCCTGTAGGCTGCCATGAGAGGGTCTTTAGAGTCCCACTTGCCAGACACTTGTTGCGCCACTAGATCTGGATCACCAAAACACTTGACCCGGCTCAAGTTCATCTCCTTAGCCATCCGTAGCCCGTGAAGGAGAGCTTCGTAATCAACAGCATTGTTGGTGCAAGGGAACATTAGTCGGAGGACATAACAAAATGTGTCACCTCGTGGGGAAGTTAACACGACTCCAGCCCCCGAGCCTTCTAATTGTCTCGAACCGTCAAAGTGAATAGTCCAGTATGTATGATCCGGCTTCTCCTATGGCGCTTGCAATTCTGTCCAATCATTGATGAAATCTACCAATGCTTGGGATTTGATAGCAGTACGGGGTACATACTTCAATCCGTGTGGGCTAAGCTCAATGGCCCACTTTGCTACTCTGCCAGTGGCTTCTCTGTTTTGGATTATATCCCCCAACGGAGCTGAGCTAACAACAGTGATTGGGTGGCCCTGGAAGTAGTGCTTCAATTTCCGGTTTGCCATGAACACGCCATACACCAGTTTTTGCCAGTGTGGATACATTTTCTTTGATTCAATGAGAACCTCACTGACGTAATAAACCGGGCGCTGAATCGGATATTCCTTACCTGCCTCTTTGCGCTCCACCGCAATTGCCACGCTAACTGCACGGGCATTGGCGGCCACGTATAACAGCAGCGGCTCGTTGTCCACAAGGGCAGCAAGAACCGGTGGTTCTGCTAATTGCCGCTTCAAGTCCTCGAACGCAGCATTTGCAGCATCGCTCCATATGAACCGATCTGTCTTTTTCAGCATCTGATAAAGGGGAATTTCCTTCTCTCCCAGACGGCTGATGAATCGACTTAACGCTGTAATCCTGCCAGCTATGCGCTGGACATCATTGATACAAGCCGGTTTAGTTAAGGATGTGATCGCCTTGATATTCTCCGGATTGGCCTCTATTCCTCTGTTAGATACTAAGAACCCAAGGAGCTTGCCTGCCGGAACACCAAAAATGCACTTCTCCGGATTAAGCATCATCTTATAAACCCGGAGGTTGTCAAAGGTTTCCTTTAGGTCTTCTACCAGCGTCTCCTCCTTGATTTTACGACGATGTCATCCACATAGGCATGAACATTTGTTCCGATCTGCCCCTTAAGACAGTTATGTACGCAACGCTGGTAAGTTGCTTGGGCACTCTTGAGCCCAAAAGGCATAGATACATAGCAGAAGGCTCCAAAGGGAGTTATAAAGGCTGTCTTCTCCAGGTCCTTAACTGCCATCTTGATCTGATGATACCCTGAATATGCATCCAAAAAACTTAACCGCTCACATCCCGCCGTAGCATCAATTATCTGATCAATACGGGGGAGAGCAAAAGGATCAGTTGGACAAGCTTTGTTTAAGTCTATGTAATCTACACACATCCTCCACGTTCCATTTTTCTTTAACACCAGAACCGGATTAGCCAACCACTCCGGATGGAACACCTCAACTATGAATCATGCGGCCAAAAGCCTGGCCACTTCTTCACCTATAGCCTTGCGCCTTTCTTCGTTGAAGCGGTGCAGGTACTGCTTGACCGGTTTGAACTTCGGATCAATATTAAGACTGTGCTCAGCGAGTTCCCTCGGTATACCTGGCATGTCGGAAGGTTTCCATGCAAAGATATCCCGATTCTCACGGATGAACTCGATGAGCGCGCTTTCCTATTTGGGGTCTAGGTTAGCGCTGATAGTGAACTGCTTGGATGAATTGCCTGGCACAAAGTCAACCTGGTTGGTTTCCTCCGCCGATTTAAATCTCAACGCCGGATCATGCTCTGTAGTTGGCTTTTTTAACGGGGACATATCTGCCGGATCAACGTTGTCTTTGTAGAACTTCAACTCTTATGTAGCACACACTGCCTCTCCTTCCATGCACTCCAATGCAATCTTGCGACTTCCGTGAACCGTGATGGTTCCCTTGTGACCCGGCATCTTGAGTTGTATATAAACATAGCACGGTCTAGCCATGAACTTGGCGTAAACCAGCCTCCCAAACAGAGCATGATACGGGCTCCGGATCTTTACGACCTCGAAGGTCACTATCTCTGACCTAGAATCCTGCTCGTCCCCAAAGGTGACTGATATGTCCAAAACATATCTATAATTTCTGCTTGCTCCATGCCACTTTTGGGTGATATTGCTATGATATTCATACACTTCCATACACTTTTGATCATATTTGGACTAACCTACTAATCTAGTGCACCCCGGTGCCAGTTTCTGTTTTTGGCTGATTATGTATTTCAGGTTTTCACATTACGAGAACTGTCAGGAAAAATCCAGAAAAATTATATAAAAAATCAGCGTTCCGGAACCTACCTTGCGCCCGAAGTACAGCCGGGGGGGCACCAGGGCTCCAGGCGCCCTGGCGGCGCCCCCCCCTGGGCCGTGCCGGGGGGGCGCCTGGGCCCCCCGAAGCCCGTCTGGTGCCCCCCTTTGGCATATATTTAGAGCGTCCTTTGAAACCCTCGGGACGGGAACTCTTTTTCGCGATCTCAGCTCTGTTCCGCCGCCGCCGCCGCCTCCAAGATCGGGAGCACCAGGAGAACTCTTCCCGGCACCCTGCCGGAGGGGAGGATCACCACCGGGAGCTTCTCCACCACCATGGACGCCTCCCGGATGAGTTGTGAGTAGTCTCCCTTGGACCATGAGTCCATGACCAGTAGCTATGTGATGTTCTCCTCCCGTTCTTGTGCTTCACTAATTAGTCCTCGTGAGCTGCCCTACATGATCGAGGCACATATGTAATCCTTATGCTGTTGCTATGATGAGTTTGCTGGGATCCGATGGATTATGAGATTATGTTCAGATTTTGATTGAGTAATATATTTGATCTACCTCTTTTATATTTATGTTCATAACTAATTCTTGCATGTTCTCCGTTGTTATTCATTGCTTTGGCCAAGTGATACGTAGTGACTCCAAGAGGGAACGTTATGCTCGTTTGTGGGTTCATGCCCCTCGATGACTAGCTTGAGTGACAGAAACATGAGTCTAGGGGATGTGCTGTTGCCACAAGGGGGAAAACAACGGTGCTTGTGCCCGCGGGTGCAAGGATTGTTTACTTTACGCAAAGTTCTTTTAATGCAGTTGTCTGTTGCTTTGATTTTACACTATGGGTGGGGCTCGCAACTTAATACCAGCGAGATGTTCTGGATAGATATCTCAAGGTGGATGATTAGTAGTAGATATTGATGGATTTCGGTCTACTTACTTTGGCGTACCGCCCATTCTTTGAACCTCAACCTTTCTTGCAATGTAGTCAGCATTGGTTTGCGTTCGTGGTCCTGTCAATTGCCCAGCTGTAATTCGTTTACCTCACATAGTTGTTTTATCGTCTTTTGGGAGAGATACATCACTAGTGAACATCATGTGACTCCGGTCCATATTACCATCATTGATCACATCCGCTATTTACTTTTCGCTATTATTTACTATTACAAACACTATCTATCACTACTATCATTTGCCTTTAATCCTTTGTGAACTACAAGGCCGGAGGGATTGACAACCTCTCTGTACTCATTGGGAGCAAAGTTATTTGTATCTATGTGCAGGTCCACGTTGATTGCTAATATCTGGCGCCGTTAGCAGTTGACACCTACTTGTTGAACCTAGGAGTCTCTGGGGATTCGATCCTTGGCATCTTTGCTAAGGGAAAACACTTCCACAACACTGCATCTTTCACCTTCCACTTGGGGTAACCAACGAGGGGTTAGAGGCCCATCAGTGACCTCCAGATCAATTTTCCCAACTGGGTAAGCCAATTTACCTGGCACCACTCCATGGAACACCGTGTTGGATTGTCTCAACTTCTTGTCTGTCAACCCCATACGACGGAAAGTCTCGTAATACAAGATGTTGATACTGCCGCCGCCATCCATGAGTACCTTTATGAATTTGTAGCCACCCACCTGTGGTGCCACCACTAAGGCCAACTGGCCCGGATTATCAATCCGTGGCGGGTGATCCTCTCTGCTCCACACAATAGGTTGTTCCGACCAACGTAGAAAACGTGGTGTTGCCAGTTCAACTGCGTGTACCGCCCACTTCAGGATTTTTTGATCTCGTTTGCACAAACTCGTAATAAAGACATGGTACTGTCCACTACTTAGCTCCTTCGGATTACTCTGATATCCGGATTACTGCTGCTGTTGACGTTGCTGATTGCCTTGGTTATTGTAACCGCCCTGACCATGCTGGTGGTTGCCTTGGTTGTAGTTATTGTTGCCACCATGATATCCTAATCCGGACCCATTACCCTGGTGACCCGGACCTTGGAAACCGGAACTCGAGCCGCCGCTTGGTGGTCCGTTGTTGTATTTGGCTTGTCTCATGGCCTCTATCATGATCCGGCATTCCCTCCATGTATGTTTAGCTGGGTGTTCTGGCGTGCTATGTTTCGGGCAAGGCTCATTCAATTGCTGATCCAGATTGACGGATCCTCCTCCGTTCCGTGGAGGTGGCCTACCCTTGCGGCACTGAAAGTTTCCTTGAACATTGGTATTGGCCACAAAATCATAGCCGCCCTCTGCCTTTCGCTTACCATTAAAACTTGTTCCTGCCGGATTAGCTTGCGCCGGTTTACCAGCCATGTTTGCTTTCTCGGACTTGTCTCCATCTGCCTCTGGGTACTTAGCGTTATCAGAATCCCCATATTTCACCAGAGCGCTCATGAGTGTCCCCATGTCATTACAATCCCGCTTGAGCCGTCCCAACTTCAGCTTCAGAGACTCAAACCGGCAATTGTTCTCCAGTGTCACTATCGCCGTACTGGGATTGATGCTATTGGAAGAGTGCAGGATTTCTGATACTCGCCGCACCCAGGTGCTCGTAGGCTCCTGCTCTCCTTGAACACATGCCGCTAAGTCTACTACTGACATTGGCTGCTTTCACGTGTCTTTGAAATTTTTGATAAACTGGCGACGCAGCTCACCCCATGATCCGATGGAGTTAGGTGGTAAGCCCTTTAACCATGTCCGGGCTGTACCCTCAAGCATCATGGTAAAATACTTGGCGCATGCCGCTTCATCCACATCTAGCATCTCCATAGCCATCTCATAACTCTCAACCCACGCCTCTGGAGCCAGGTCTATCGTGTAGTTGCGCACCTTGCGCGGACCCTTGAAGTCCTTAGGTAACTTTACGCTTCATAAAGCGGGGACGAGACACTGTACTCCAAAGGAACTCGTCGTGACTCCTGTCTCTGCTGTGGTTGGGTGAACCGGCGACATTTGACGGGTATCCTCGCGGGCGGTAGGTCTGGCCCGGTTCATCGCCTCCTGGGCGTGCGCTTCTGCTCCTGCCGGATTATCCTGCATGTGACGGTGACGTCTCCGCTCGCTGCTAGACACTCCCGGTTCATCCCAATGCCTAGTGTAGCTCCGGCTATGGCGGGGGGTCGAGTGAATCCTCTCTCTGCTGTAAGAGTATGCATGCTGCTGTGTCAGCGCCGTGTCCAGCAACTCCTTAGCCCAGCGCGCTTCCATCGCCACGGGGGATGTTCCCTCAATAGGCAAAGCGGCCAGTCGTGAAGCGGCGGCGACAATGTTGTCCAACGGGTTTGAATAATGGCCAGGAGGGGTGGGGATGTGCGGCGTGGGTACATCTTGACGATTTCGCTCTGCGGCCGGCTGTTGAACCGGCGCGCCTGCTCCTGGGGCTCCTCCCCGGTTCACTTCTAGGTTATTGCTGGCTCCCGCTCCTGGTGTGCCGAAAAGATTCATCGCCTCATAGACCGGCGGTAGACAAGTTTGCTGCCTTCTGTTCCTTACCTCCTGCGCAGAAGTCTGATCAATCCCGAGCCGGAAAGCTTGGGAGTCCAGCTCTGCTTGCCTTATAACCATCATGGCTTTCTCTGCGTCCAGATCCTGTTTAGCTTGCTCAATCCGGCCCTTCAGATGAAGGATCTCCGCATCATGCTGCGCCTTGTTGGCAGGAGCTACTTCTGCTATTACGCGTGCTGTCAACTCCTCGACCAAAGTGGATAGAGCGTCAGAGGGTGAGAGGGCTTGGCTGCTCGCCCCTGCACCAGCTACCTCTGCTGTGAACGCCCCAGTCACCGTGGGCTGCTGCATAGACTGTGATCCGTCCATGAAGACAGCCACCCGGTTTGGCGGATCAAAGGGGTCCGGAATGCTGTCACCATCGGATACACCCTCGGATCGGCCGTCCTGCAACAGATACAAATATTCGGTCTCCCCGGATGAAGATTCATCGTCAGAATAGACAACTGTCTCGCCACCAGAATCCGATCCGTCCTCGGCTTGGACTCCATGTACCGCTCCAACGAAAACACGCTTCACGGCGGGCTGAATCCGGGCCGATCTCGCACGATGAGCCGGCTCGATGATATTGGGGAAGATGTCCGGCTCAGGTCCCGGTTCACCAATCTTGCCGATGAAGACGTGGATGCCGCCGAAGGGGACCTGGTACCCGTATTCAATTGAATCGGCCTCGGGGCCCCAGCCCGCATCGTCGATGTAGATCCGGCCGCGGCGACTCTTGGTCATCCATGTTCTCTTCTCAAAGTGAAAAGAGACAGTCACGGTTACTCACACAGTTGTGTGTTTTATCTCGGATCCTCTGTCAAGTTTTCTACAACCGGACATTAACAAATTCCAATCTGCCACATAACCGCGGGCACGGCTTTCAAAAGATCATAACCCTGCAGGGGTGTCCCAACTTAGCCCATCACAAGCTCTCACGATCAGCTGAAGTAATAATAATTATTACCCCTTATCTTAGGGAAATCCGATCAGGCTCGGCATCCCGGTGCACAAGACATTTCGACAATGGTAAAACAAGTCCAGCAAGACCTCCCAGCGTGCCGACACCCTGATAGTAGCCGCGTGTATCTCGTCTCAGGCCACGTCCGGATGGGTGATTTTACGAGTAAAACCAGCCCTAGGGTTTCCCCAAGGTGGCCCCGTCGAACCCCCGTTTGGGACCAACACCATCAGCACTGCCCCCCTGCTATGTAGAAAAGAATCTCGAGGGCGCGACCCCCTATGCAAATTTAATTAATTAATTAAGTTGTTATTATGAGGCAAATTAAAACTAATGTTGGGCCTTGCTGGAGGAGTTTTATTCAAAGACGAAGTGTCAAGGGGTCCCCATATACCCAACCGTGTAAGGAACGCAAAATCAAGGAACATAATGCCGGTTTATCGGCTCCTAAGGTGGCATGAGTGTAACAAAACACCGAGCAAAAGGCCAAGCCTTCCACCCATGCCCAGTATATAGGTGTGTTAAATATATAAGACATATTGTGATATTCCAACAACAAGTTCCAACATGGAACGATATTCATCTTCACCTGCAACTAGCAACCCTATAAGAGGGGCTGAGCAAGCGGGTAACATAGCCAAACAATGGTTTGCTAGTAAGGTGTCAAAGGTTAGAGGTTTCATGGCAACAAGGAGAGGGGCTGACAATAACGATGGGTAGCGCGACATATAATGATAGCATCGAGACAACTAAGCATGGCAATGATAGTAAAGGTATCCAAGGTGATGGTCATCTTGCCTGAGATCCCGCAAGGAAGAAGAACGGATCCATGAAGAAGTCGAAGAAGAAGCCTTGAAGAAGAACCACGGGTAGACGAACGAATACTCACGATCGCAACGGAACAAGCACTAACGAGAAGAAGCAAGCAATACGGTAAACACACAACACAAGAACATGAAAATATGCTCAAGCAAGTATGATGCAAGACAAGTCTATATATGATGCAATACATGGCAAGGTAGGAAGCACATAAAAACAACACAAGAACATGACAATATGCTCAACCAAGTAGGATGCAAGACAAGTCTATATATGATGCAATACATGGCAAGGTAGGAAGCACGGAAAAACAACACAAGAACATGACAATATGCTCAACCAAATAGGATGCAAGACAAGTCTATATATGATGCATAACATAGCAAGGCAGGAAGCACTCGAAAACAACACAAGTCAACAAGTTTAAATGAGGCTGGAAACTACATATAACAAATCCGGTAAGCCCTCATATGCGTAGTTTGAAATTAGTCCAGATCTGAACAAACCTTAAGTTAAAGTGGTTAAACAGCAGATTAACATGCACCATGATGATCTACACGAAATTCTAGTCAAGTTTCATATAAAGTTCGTTTAATTCGGAGCTATGGCCTAGAAGATATGAGCAAAACAAGACAAACATGGCAACGGTGCAAGATGCACCCAAACATCAAGCAAACTCACTCCAAACATGAAAACAACATGATAGTATGCTTCTACATACAAAATCACACAAGTTTGATATAAGGCACACCCAAAACGGAGCAGCGGGCTAAAAGATACACATGAAACAAGATATAACAACAAGCTGAAGTTAACAGCCACATAGCAACTTCGATGCAATGAAAATATAAGCTAAATCACCCAAACAAGATAACAAGAAGCATGGATGTGAAGTAGACATTATACTTAACAAGTAGGAACTTATAACACACCCAAAAGCTTGCTGGAACACATTTAAACAAGCATGGCAAGTTGCAATAAAATTATCCATACTTAGCCAAAATCTGGGAAGGCAAAAACATCATCACCATGCTTCCTTCGGAGGCACAAAACAACAAGCATATCAACTCAACTAAGCATATAAAGAGCATGGACATGTAGTAGACATCTCCTACAGCAAACAACTCCATTGGAGCAACTCCATAGGAGGCATGGATCAATAGCAACAAGCTCCACAAAATTGAACATGATGATAAAATCCTGACAGTTATATTTTATAGCAACTTGAGAGCAAGAAATAAATAAGCTACAGCAGGCCAAAAGAGCAAGTAAGGGCATGAATGGATAGACAATAACATGTACAACAAGGAATGATCAAAGGCCACTCCAAAACAAGCATGGATTTGACTAGGGCATCAAGCAAACACAGCATCAGGTTATCGTTTCCAGACTTAGCAGAATTTTCTCCAAGTATAAAACAACAGTAACAACATGGCATGTTTACAAGAATGTTTAAGTCAACACAAGGCATATCATGGAAACTTAAAAGAACCACAGCAAAGACCATATAATGGTGCTTCTAAAACACCTAGACATGTGGCATGAGGGCAAACACATCAATAGCAAAGAGCAATTGAAATCAGCATCTCATAACAAGTTTCAGCACTTAACAGTGAAATGCACTTTTGCAACAGAGATTAACATGGCAATATGGACTCAAACAAACATGCTACAGCAACCATCATGTAGTACACTTCATAATGAACATTTTGACATATCATATGCATCATTTGGATAAACATGCACCAAGTTATCATATCTCAAACATGGCAACAAATCACAAGTAACAGCAGTTTATAACAAATAGCACTCTTGCAACAGAGATTAGAGCATCTAGATGAACTCAAATGAGCATGGCCCAATGGAACAAAGTGTAGAGCATATCACCACGATCATTTTGACATATTATTTGCATCATTTGGATCACCACACAAAAAGTTATTAGCTCCACAAGAATGCAACAAAATGCTGACAGAAAAAGACTTAGGCATTTTTACAGAGGAAAAACTGAGCGTCAGATAGTTACGGGACGCTCGGAGCGGGGAATAGTGGCTCACCACTGCGGGCCTTGGCCCAAAATGGAGGTGGACAGGCGGCCGGCTCGGGCCTTGGCGCTGCAGGGAGCTGGGCCGGGGTAGTGGGCCGGCCTGGCCGTGCGGCTGGGCCGCGGGCGAGGAGGACAGCCGGCCCAGGCACCGGCTGGGCCCAAGCGGGCGCGGTCGTCGTCCTCCCCGAGCCCTTGCTCGAGCAGGAGGCGGGGCGGCGGCCATGACAGCGAACGGCGGCGGCTCAACGGCGGGGAGGCGCGAAGGAGGGCCAGGGCGCGGATCCGGTCGGGATCCACCCGATCCGGCCAGCGGCACGACGAATACGGCGCAGGGAAGCAGATCGACGGCGGGGCTGCGGGAGCCGGCCGGTCGAGGCCCGGCGGCGAGGAAAACCGGCGACGGGGCAGAGAGGCCGGCGGCTCGTGCTCCGGCGAACTCCTGCCGGAGCGGCAGCTGGAGGCGATGCCGGTGGAGGCGCTACACGGCTGCGGGAGGAGCTGCGGCTCGGGCCCGGGCGGGCCGGACGCGGGCTTCGCGGGCCGCGGCGAGGTGGGAGGAGAGAGAGGGCGAGGTGGCGCGACGCCATTGGCTCACAGCGGTGGCGGGGTGACGTGGCAGGCCGCGATTGGCCGGGTTGAGGTGGCCGGTTGGACATGTCCGGCGGCGCGAGGGAAGAGGCTAGTGTTTCATCTGCGCAAAAATGGAGGGGGAGGCACATATTTATAGGTAGAGGGAGCTAGGAGTGTCCAAATGAGGATCCGTTCACGGCCACACGATCGTGATCGAACGGCCAAGAGCATGGAGGGGTTAGAAAAGGCTTGGTGGGCTGTGTGAAAGGGGTGCTGGGCCAAAAGAGAAAAGGCTTCCGGCGGTTAACACGGTTAACCGTTGGGCTATCAAACGAACTCCAAACGCGACGAAACTTGACAAGCGGTCTACCTATGCTATAATAAGACCACACGTCAAGTTTCAACCCATTCCGAGAACGTTTTCCGGCCACTCATAAAAATAAATATTCGGAGGCACCGCGGGCGCGTGCAAGTGTGTCTGGGCTCAAAACGGACAACGGAGAGGACGAGGGAACTCAGACGGATGCAAGTTTTGAAAACATGCTGATGCAACACACATGATGACATGGCAAGATGCAACACGCAAGCATATGACATGGCAAAGACAACGAATAACTGGCTGACATCTGGCGCACCGGTCTCGGGGTGTCACATAACCATAGAAGCATGTTTACTAATGAGTTTAAGTTCACCTTTAACTCTAGACATATAATTACTCAAGTGTTCAATCATATAAACATTATGTTTCAATTGTCTACTAACATAAGCATTGAAGTTTTCTTGTTTAACAATAAAATTGTCAAACTTATCTAAGCATTGGCTAGCAGACTTATTACGAGGAATATCACCTTCATCAAATCTATAGAGAGAATTTACCTTTACTACATGTGTCGGGTTATCAAGACCATATATTTCTTCAATAGGTGGTAAATTCTTAGGGATTTTTAATTCGATGCCCCCGGTTTCTTAGTTGTGCTCACTTTTCCTCATTCGTTAACTTTTTCCTCACTTTTCC
>LR738712.1:662086781-662138053 GCA_902687465.1 Secale cereale
GCCGGGGGGGGCGCCTGGGCCCCCCGAAGCTCCCCCGAAGCTCCCCTTTGGCATATATTTAAAGCGTCCTCCGAAACCCTCAGAACAGGAAATCTTTTCGCGATCCCATCTTTGTTCCGCCGCCGCCGCCGCTTCCAAGATCGGGAGCACCAGGAGAACTCTTCCCGGCACCCTACCGGAGGGGAGGATCACCACCGGGAGCTTCTCCACCACCATGGACGCCTCCCGGATGACTCGTGAGTAGTCTCCCTTGGACCATGGGTCCATGACCAGTATCTATGTGATGTTATCCTCCCGTTCTTGTGCTTCACTAATTAGTCCTCGTGAGCTGCCCTACATGATCGAGGCACATATGTAATCCTTATGTTGTTGCTATGTTGAGTTTGCTGGGATCCGATGGATTATGAGATTATGTTCAGATTGATCTTGAGTAATATATTTGATTCACCTCTTTTATATTTATGTTCATAAGTAATTCTTGCATGTTCTCCGTTGTTATTTATTGCTTTGGCCAAGTGATACGTAGTGACTCCAAGAGGGAACGTTATGCTTGATTGTGGGTTCATGCCCCTCGATGACTAGCTTGAGTGACAGAAATATGAGTCTAGGGGATGTGCTGTTGCCACAAGGGGGAAAACAACGGTGCTTGTGCCCGCGGGTGCAATGATTGTTTACTTTACGCAAAGTTCTTTTAATGTAGTTGTCTGTTGCATTGAGTTTACACTATGGGTGGGGATCGCAACTTAACACCAGCGAGATGTTCTAGATAGATATCTCAAGGTGGATGATTAGTAGTAGATATTGATGGATTTCGGTCTACTTATTTTGGCGTACCGCCCATGCTTTGAACCTCAACCTTTCTTGCAATATAGTCAGCATTGGTTTGCGTTCGTGGTCCTGTCAATTGCCCAGCTGTAATTCGTTTACCTCACATAGTTGTTTTATCGTCTTTTGGGAGAGAGACATCACTAGTGAACATCATGTGACTCCGGTCCATATTACCATCATTGTTCACACCCGCTATTTACTTTTCGCTATTTACTTACTATTGCAAGACACTATCTATCACTACTATCATTGCTTTTAATCCTTTGTGAACTACAAGGCCGGAGGGATTGACAACCTCTCTGTACTCGTTGGGAGCAAAGTTATTTGTATCTGTGTGCAGGTCCACGTTGATTGCTAATTGCGTCGTTAGCAGTTGACACCTACTTGTTGAACCTAGGAGTCTCTGGGGATTCGATCCTTGGCATCTTTGCTAAGGGAAAACACTTCTACATACTGCATCTTACACCATCCACTTGGGGTAACCAACGAGGGGTTCGAGGCCCATCAAGGAGTATTTTCTGGCGCCGTTGCCGGGGACTCCACTCTTCAGGATAGGGGAGTTGCATGCTATCTTTTACCTTTGCTTTTTAGTCTTGTTAGTTTACCTTTTAGTTTTTGCTTTAGTATCTTTTATCAAAAATCACAAAAATAGTTATCTCGTTCTTTAGTTATCATTATGTCGGGTCCTTTTGTCTTTGACGAGGCAGAAGTTCTCACCTTTAAACAAAGAGGTGGGGAAAGTTTGAAAGATGCTTGGTATAGAATTAATGATTCACAAAAAAGAGCCACCAAGAAGCAACCTACTACTATCTTGCTTAGAAATTTTTATGTTGGAATCACTTCTTGGAATAGGTTTATTCTAGATACTGCTATCAATGGGAATTTCCTAGAGGCCCCAGTTTGGGAGTCTCTTAGTATTATTGAAAATCTTGTTGGGAATCTCACTGTTGTTAGCATTCGAGAGGACATCACCCTAGCTCACATTATGAAAAAACTTGAAAAAATAGAGCTAGAGATGCCAAGCATTAATAAAATAAATGAGTTGGATCGTAAGATCCAAGGGAATTTGAATAGACTTGATAGCTCCATGCATAAAAAATTAAAATTTTGGAGACCGTCAAATTCCATGACTTGGACTCTTCTAGGATAGATAAGATTGAGGAAATATTTGATACCCTAGGAATTACCTTCTCCTCGATCAAAACCAAAAAGGTAGAAACTCCAGCAAAGAGGGAGCCTAAGTTCGTTCACGTTCCAAAGGCTCCCCGTTCTAAAAGTAATCTATCTATTGCCAAAGGGGTTGAAACTGTAAAGACCTTGGAAGAAACACCTGTCTTTGATGAATTTATAAATGAATCTTCCCTTGACTTTTATCCTTTTGGTCTTCTACCTAGAAGTATCTCTATGAGGCCTTTATTTGAGAGTCCTCTTAAGACTTGTTGTATTATTGAAGAGCTTTTTGATGATCTTGATGATGGTTCAATTGATACAACTTGATATATATGCATTATGCCTAGCTTAAAGGCATAAAAGAAAGCGCTTTTGGGAGGCAGCCCACATGAATAAATTTTTTGCTTTTGTTGAGTCTTGATGTTGTTTACTGCTGTAGCATCATCATTGTATCTTTACTTTTCATATTTGTGCCAAGTATAGCTTCTGATTGCTAGAAAGTTCAAAAGTTGTGAGCTGCTGTCCAGGAAACAGATTCTGTCCTTGGATAGAAAAATTCGTATAAAATCACCAGATCATGTTTTTGGTCTGAATTTTTTCGACAGCGTTCTCTATATAATTGTCTTTCGTGCGTCTGTTCTGAGTTTTTTGATTTGAGTTGCAGAAGTATCCCGAACAGACCGATTACTACCTGCTGTTCTGTTTTTCATAGATTCTGTCCTGTTTTGCCTTTCCTTCAGTTTGCAAACCAAGAGCTTGCTTTTTCTTTGCAAAAACCTTTTGGCAATCTTGAGAAACAGTAGAACTTCAAGAATATCTTTATTTCCAGCAAGGTATAATTATTTTATTAAGGGTACTAACCTCGCTAATCAGATTATGATGAGTTATGTATGAAGGGAGTTTTCAAGTGTGCGAGGGAAGATGATAAAAAGATTCAGGAGTGTCAAGCACTCAAGCTTGGGGATGCCCCCGTGCACCCCCAAGAAATAATCAAGGAGACTCAAGCGTCTAAGCTTGGGGATGCCCCCGTGCATCCCCTTCTCCATCAACATTATCAGTTCGTCTTTCGTTTCGCTATATTTTTATCACTTCATGTGTTATGTGCTATGCTTGGAGCGTCTTACTTTTAGTTTTCTTTTTAGTTTTTCATAACGAGTCGGAACTCATCATTCCTTTATGTGGGAGAGAAACACGCTCCACTTCTACCTAGAACATAACATAGAATTTTCATGTCTATCTTTGCTGTGTGTGTTCTTTGTCTTTTAATAGCTACTATCGTGCTCTGCTCTCAGTATTCATGCTTATCTTTTCAAAGAGCTTTTGTTTAGTTGGTTGCTTGAACTCTCTTTAATTATCATGCTCACCTTATTAAGAGAGTTTGCTGCCGTTGCATTGGTTAATATGTCTATGATAAGGATGCTACGTGCATAATGGTGCTTAGTAGTTCAGGTTTCTTATGGTTAGTCTCAAATAGCTGGGGGATTCCCAAAATGTGTTATTGGAGTACCAACATGATTTGTTTGCCTATGATGTGGTATGGTTTAGTAATATCTTCCTTCGAGAATTTATTTTGATTGACTTGGCGTATGCTCACGCATATTTAAGACTGTAAAGAAAGTCTGTCAAGCCTTGATGATCTTTTATTTCTGAGTAGCGATATAACTACCATGCCTGATTCAATGTTGCTTTGTCGCTCTGCATGATTATGACCGTCATTGCTCTCTTAGTTGGTCGCTCCCAGTCTTTTGCTAACCTCCACCTGTACTAAGCGGATTACTGCTAGTGCATCCATATCCTTTTAAACCAGTTATGCCATATGAGTCCACCATACCTACCTATATGTGGTATTCAACACCACTCCAATTAATTACATGTGCTACCTTTAAAACCTTCAATCTTTGCAATATATAGCTCATGGGAAAGTAGCTTAAAAACTATTGTGGTAAAGAATATGTTGCTTATGTATCTTATTTCTTATAAGTTGCTCGCTGAGCGGTAACCATGTTTTTGGGGACGCCATCAACTGTCACACTTTTGTTGAATATCATGTGAGTTGCTATGCATGTTCGTCTTGTCTGAAGTAAGGGTGATTTGCTGTGGGTAGAATAAGTATGCATATTGTTAGAGAAGAACATTGGGCCGCCAACCAAAGCCATGTATCATGGTGGAAGTTTTAGCTTGGACCTTAATCCTCAATCTCTTATGAGAATATGCTTATGCATTAAAGAGGAGTAAATCATCTATTTTCTATGTTGTCCCGGTATGGACGTCCTCAAGTTGAGATCTATCAAAAACGAGAAATCAAATGCGATTTATCTCCTTGGACCTTTGTACAGGTGGCATAGAGGTACCCCATTGTGACACTTGGTTGAAACATATGTAATGCAATGATAACCCATGGAAATCCAAGCTAATTAGGACAAGGTGCGAGCACTATTGGTATTCGATGCATGACGCTTGCAACTTATAGGATGTCTTATGCATGACACATATGAAGTACTACTACCGTTGACAAAATTGCTTCTATAAAAAGCTCTAGCACATAACCATTCTTTTACTTTTATGTTGAGTCTCCACCTTCTTTTAAAAGCACCAACTACTGAGAGCATGATTGTCATTCTGAGTGTAATGTGCATTGTCCCAAAGTAGCATTGTCTTTTGCATGATTGTGATATCGTTTATTTTGAAATCATTGTATCTAGTCATCACTTAAACCTTGAAGGTGCCCCTGCATTTATGTTTTGCATCACTAAAGGGGGCAAGCTAGATATCACTTTATCATATTTGCACATCATGTTTATTGCAAATCTTTTTGATGTTTCAATATCATGTTGTAAAACTTTCAGTCATTTGTGATTTTCTCATGAGGCAACTTAATTACTATAGAATCATTGTCTCATAAGCTTTTGTCATATGACTATGAGAAAGTCCTATATGGTTAATAGCATGTCACCACAGAAATTATTCTTGTTATCATTTACCTACTCGAGGACGAGCAGGAATTAAGCTTGGGGATGTTGATACGTCCAAAACATATCTATAACTTCTGCTTGCTCCATGCCACTTTTGGGTGATATTGCTATGATATTCATACACTTCCATACACTTTTGATCATATTTGGACTAACTTACTAATCCAGTGCACCCCAGTGCCAGTTTCTGTTTTCGGCTGTTTTTGTATTTCAGGTTTTCACGTTACGAGAACTGCCAGGAAAAATCCAGAAAAATTATATAAAAAATCAGCGTTCCGGAAACAACCGTGCGTCCGAAGGGCAGCCGGGGGGCCACCAGGGCTCCAGGCGCCCTGTGGGCGCCCCCCCTGGGCCGCGCCGGGGGGGCGCCTGGGCCCCCCGAAGCTCCCCCGATGCTCCCCTTTGGCATATATTTAAAGCGCCCTCCGAAACCCTCAGAACAGGAACTCTTTTCGCGATCCCATCTTTGTTCCGCCGCCGCCGCCGCTTCCAAGATCGGGAGCACCAGGAGAACTCTTCCCGGCACCCTGCCGGAGGGGAGGATCACCACCGGGAGCTTCTCCACCACCATGGACGCCTCCCGGATGACTCGTGAGTAGTCTCCCTTGGACCATGGGTCCATGACCAGTAGCTATGTGATGTTCTCCTTGAAGGAAATATGCCCTAGAGGCAATAATAAAGTTGTTATTTTATATTTCCTTATATCATGATAAATGTTTATTATTCATGCTAGAATTGTATTAACCGGAAACTTAGTACATGTGTGAATACATAGACAAAACAGAGTGTCCCTAGTATGCCTCTACTAGACTAGCTCATTGATCAAAGATGGTTATGTTTCCTAACCATAGACATGAGTTGTCATTTGATCAACGGGATCACATCATTAGGAGAATGATGTGATGGACAAGACCCATCCGTTAGCTTAGCAACTTGATCATTTAGTTTTATTGTTATTGCTTTCTTCATGACTTATACATGTTCCTATGACTATGAGATTATGCAACTCCCGAATACCGGAGGAACACTTTGTGTGCTACCAAACGTCACAACATAACTGGGTGATTATAAAGGTGCTCTACAGGTGTCTCCGAAGGTACTTGTTGGGTTGGCGTATTTCGAGATTAGGATTTGTCACTCCGATTGTCGGAGAGGTATCTCTGGCCCCTCTCGGTAATGCACATCATAATAAGCCTTGCAAGCAAATGACTAATGAGTTAGTCACGAGATGATGTATTATGGAACGAGTAAAGAGACTTGCCGGTAACGAGATTGAACTAGGTATTGAGATACCGACGATCGAATCTCGGGCAAGTAACATACCGATGACAAAGGGAATAACGTATGTTGTTATGCGGTTCGACCGATAAAGATCTTCGTAGAATATGTAGGAGCCAATATGGGCATCCAGGTTCCGCTATTGGTTATTGACCGGAGAAATGTCTCGGTCATGTCTACATAGTTCTCGAACCCGTAGGGTCCGCACGCTTAACGTTTCATTGACGATATAGTATTGAATGAGTTATGTATGTTGGTGACCGAATGTTGTTCGGAGTCCCGGATGAGATCACGGACATGACGAGGAACTCCGGAATGGTCCGGAGATAAAGATTAATATATGGGATAATAGTGTTTGACCTCCGGAAAGGTTCCAAAATTCACCGGAAGGGGTTCCGGATGTTTCCCGAAATGTTTGGGTACAAGAACACTTTATTTGGGCCAAAGGGGAAAGCCCACGAGGCTTTAGGAAAGTGCAAAAGGAAGTTTTGCGGAGACCAGATGCTAGACGCCAGGAACCCTGGCGTCTAGGGGGTAGACGCCGGGAACCCTGGCGTCTAGCCCTGGAGTCCGAGTGGGACTCTTTCCTTTCAGGCAAAACCGACTTTGAGGAGGCTTTTGCTCCAAGTTTCGACCCCAGGGCTCAACATATAAATAGAGGGGTAGGGCTAGCACCCAAGACACATCAAGATACACCAAGCCGTGTGCCGGCAACCCCGACCCTCTAGTTTATCCTCCGTCTAGTTTCTGTAGTGCTTGGCGAAGCCCTGCAGAGATTGTTCTTCATCAACAACCATCACCGGGCTGTTGTGCTGCCGGAACTCATATACTACTTCGCCCGTCTTGCTGGATCAAGAAGGCGAGGACGTCATCGAGCTGAACGTGTGCTGAACGCGGAGGTGCCGTACGTTCGGTACTAGATCGGGACGGATCGTGAAGGTGCACGACTACATCAACCGCGTTGATAAACGCTTCCGCTTTCGGTCTATGAGGGTACGTAGACACACTCTCCCTTCTCGTTGCTATGCATCTAGTAGATAGATCTTGCGTGATCGTAGGAAATTTTTGAAAATACTACGTTCCCCAACAGTGGCATCATGAGCCAGGTCTATGCGTAGATGATATGCACGAGTAGAACACAATGAGTTGTGGGCTATACTAGTCATACTGCTTACCAGCATGTCATACTTTGCTTCGGCGGTATTGTGAGATGAAGCGGCCCGGACCGACATTACGCGTACGCTTACGCGAGACTGGTTTCACCGTTATGAGCACTCGTTGCTTAAAGGTGACTGGCGGGTGTCTGTCTCTCTCACTTTAGCTGAATCGAGTGTGACTACGCCCGGTCCTTGTGAAGGTTAAAACAGCACATACTTGACGAAACATCGTTGTGGTTTTGTATGCGTAGGTAAGAACGGTTCTTGCTAAGCCCGTAGCAGCCACGTAAAACTTGCAACAACAAAGTAGAGGACGTCTAACTTGTTTTTGCAGGGCATGTTGTGATGTGATATGGTCAAGAAATGATAAGATACACAGTTATGTATGAGATGATCATGTTTTGTAAAGTTATCGGCAACTGGCAGGAGCCATATGGTTGTCGCTTTATTGTATGAAATGCAATCGCCATGTTATTGCTTTACTTTATCACTAAGCGGTAGCGATAGTCGTAGAAGCAATAGTTGGCGAGACGACAACGATGCTACGATGGAGATCAAGGTGTCGCGCCGGTGACGAAGGTGATCATGACGGTGCTTTGGAGATGGAGATCAAAAGCACAAGATGATGATGGCCATATCATGTCACATATTTTGATTTTCATGTGATGTTTATCTTATTATGCATCTTATTTTGCTTAGAACGACGGTAGCATTATAAGATGATCCCTTACAAAATTTCAAGGTACAAGTGTTCTCCCTGAGTATGCACCGTTGCGAAAGTTCTTCGTGCTGAGACACCACGTGATGATCGGGTGTGATAGGCTCTACGTTCAAATACAACGGGTGTAAGACAGTTTTGCACACGCAGAATACTCGGGTTAAACTTGACGAGCCTAGCATATGCAGATATGGCCTCGGAACACTGGAGACCGAAAGGTCGAGCGTGAATCATATAGTAGATATGATCAACATAAGATGTTCACCATTGAAACTACTCCATCTCACGTGATGATCGGACATGGTTTAGTTGATTTGGATCACGTGATCATTTAGATAACCAGAGGGATGTCTATCTAAGTGGGAGTTCTTTATGTAATATGATTAAATTGAACTGTAATTTATCATGAAGTTAGTCCTGGTAGTATTAGCATATCTATGTTGTAGATCAATAGCTCGCGATGTTGCTCCACGTTTATTTTTTATATGTTCCTAGAGAAAACCAAGTTGAAAGATGTTAGTAGCAATGATGCGGAATTGTTCCGTGATCTAAGGATTATCCTCATTGCTGCACAGAAGAATTATGTCCTTGATGCACCGCTAGGTGACAGACCTATTGCAGAAGCTGATGCAGACGTTATGAACGTTTTGACAAAAGCTCAGTATGATGACTACTTGATAGTTTAAGTGCACCATGCTTTACGGCTTAGAACCGGGACTTCAAAAACGTTTTGAACACCACGGAGCATATAAGATGTTCCAAGAGTTGAAATTAGTATTTCATACTCATGCCCGTGTCGAGAGGTATAAGACCTCTGACAGTACTTTGCCTACAAGATGGAGGAGAATAGCTCAACCAGTGAGCATGTGCTCAGATTGTCTGGGTACTACAATTACTTGAATCAAGTGGGAGTTATTCTTCCAGATAAGATAGTAATTGACAAAGTTCTCTAGTCACTATCACCAAGTTATTAGAACTTCGTGATGAACTATAATATGCAAGGGATAACGAAGGTAATTCCCAAGCTCTTCGCGATGCTGAAATCGGCCAAGGTAGAAATCAAGAAAGAGCATCAAGTGTTGATGGTTAACAAGACCACTTGTTTCAAGTAAAGGGCAAAGGGATAGAAGGGTAACTTCAAGAAGAATGACAAGCAAGTTGTCACTCCCATGAAGAAACCCAAAGCTAAACTCAAGCCTGAAACTAAGTGCTTCTACTTCAAAGGAAATGGTCACTGGAAGTGGAGCTGCCCTAGATACTTGGCGGATAAGAAGGATGGCAAAGTGAACAAAGGTATATTTGATATACAGATTATTGATGTGTATTTTACTAGTGTTCATAGCAACCCCTCGGTATTTGATACTGTTTCAGTTGCTAAAGAGTAGTAAATCGAAATGGGAGTTGCATAATGAACAGAAACTAGTTAAAGGTGAAGTGACGATGTGTGTTGGAAGTGGTTCCAAGATTGATATGATCATCATCGCACACTCACTATACTTTCGGGATTAGTGTTGAACCTAAATAAGTGTTATTTGGTGTTTGTGTTGAGCATGAATATGATTTGATCATGTTTATTGCAATACGGTTATTCATGTAAGTTAGAGGATAATTGTTGTTCTATTTACATGAATAAAACCTTCTATGGTCATACACCCAATGAAAATGGTTTGTTGGATCTCGATCGTGTGATACACATATTCATAATATTGAAGCCAAAAGATGCAAGGTTAATAATGATAGTGCAACTTATTTGTGGCACTGCCGTTTAGGTCATATTGGTGTAAAGCGCATGAAGAAACTCCATAGTGATGGGCTTTTGGAATCACTTAATTATGAATCACTTGGTGCTTGCGAACCATGCCTCATGGGCAAGATGACTAAAACTCCGTTCTCCGGAACAATGGAGCGAGCAACAGATTTGTTGGAAATCATACATACTGATGTATGCAGACCAATGAGTGTTGAAGCTCGCGGCAGGTATCGTTATTTTTTGACCTTCACTGATGATTTGAGCAGATATGGGTATATCTACTTAATGAAGCACAAGTCTGAAACATTTGAAAAGTTCAAAGAATTTCAGAGTGAAGTGGAGAATCATCGTAACAAGAAAATAAGAGTTTCTACGATATGATCGTAGAGGTAAAATATTTGAGTTAGCGAGTTTGGCCTTCAGTAAAAACAATGTGAAATAGTTTCACTACTCACGCCACCTGGAACACCACAGTGTAATGGTGTGTTCGAACGTCATAACAGTACTTTATTAGATATGGTGCGATCGATGATGTCTCTTACCGATCTACCACTATCGCTTTTGGGGTTATGCATTAGAGACAGCTACATTCACGTTAAATAGGGCACCATCTAAATTCGTGGAGATGACACCGTATGAACTGTGGTTTGACGAGAAACCTAAGTTGTCATTTCTTTAAGTTTGGGACTGCGATGATTATGTGAAAAAGTTTCAACATGATAAGCTCGAACCCAAATAGGAGAAGTAAATCTTCATAGGATACCCAAAAAAACTGTTGGGTACACCTTCTATCACAGATCCGAAGGCAATGTCTTTATTGCTAAGAGTGGATCCTTTCTAGAGAAGGAGTTTCTCTCGAAAGAAGTGAGTGGGAGGAAAGTAGAACTTGATGAGGTAATTGTACCTTCTCCTGAATTGGAAAGTGGAACATCACAGAAACTAGTTCCAGTGATTCTTACACCAATTAGTGAGGAAGCTAATGATGATGATCATGAAACTTCAGATCAAGTTTCTGCTGAACTTCGTAGATCAACCAGAGTTCGTTCCGCATCAGAGTGGTACGGCAACCCGGTTCTGGAAGTCATGTTACTGGACCATGATGAACCTACAAACTATGAGGAAGCAATGATGAGCCCAGATTCCGCAAAATGGCTTGAGGCCATGAAATCTGAGATGGGATCCAGGTATGAGAACAAAGTGTGGACTTTGGTTGACTTGCCCAATGATCGGCAAGCCATCGAAAATAAATGGATCTTCAAGAGGAAGACTGACGCTGACGGTAAAGTTACTGTTTACAAAGCTCGGCTTGTTGCGAAAGGTTTTCGACAAGTTCAAGGAGTTGACTACGATGAGACTTTCTCACCCATAGCGATGCTTAAGTCTGTCCGAATCATGTTAGCAATTGCCACATTTTATGAAATCTGGCAAATGGATAACGAAACTATGTTCTTTAATGGATTTATTAAAGAAGAGTTGTATATGATGCAACCAGAAGGTTTTGTCAATCCTAAAGGTGCTAGCAAATTGTGCAAGCTCCAGCGATCCATCTATGGACTGGTGCAAGCATCTCGGAGTTGGAATATACGCTTTGATAAGTTGATCAAAGCATATAGATTTATACAGACTTGCGGTGAAGCCTATATTTACAAGAAAGTGAGTGGGAGCACTACAACCTTTCTGATAAGTATATGTGAATGACATATTGTCGATCGGAAATGATGTAGAATTTTCTGGAAAGCATAAAGGAGTGTTTGAAAGGAGTTTTTCAAAGAAAGACCTTGGTGAAGCTGCTTACAAATTGAGCATCAAGATCTATAGAGATAGATCAAGACGCTTGATAAGACTTTCGATGAGTACATACCTTGATAAGATTTTGAAGTAGTTCAATGGATCAGTCAAAGAAGGAGTTCTTGCCTGACTTGTAAGGTGTGAAGTTGAGTAAGACTCATAGCCAGACCACTACAGAAAAATATAGAGAGAATGAAAGTCATTCCCTATGCCTCAGCCATAGGATCTATAAACTATGCCATGCTGTGTACCAAACATGTTGTGTACCTTGCGATGAGTTTGACAAGGAGGTACAATAGTGATCCAGGAGTAGATCACTGTACAGCGGTCAAAATTATCCTTATTAACTGGATGACTAAGGAAATGTTTCTCGATTATGGAGGTGATAAAGAGTTCGTCGTAAAGAGTTACGCCGATGCAAGCTTTGACACTAAATCCAGATGACTCTAAGTATCAATCTGGATGCGTATTGAAAATGGGAGCAATTAGCTAGAGTAGCTCCATGCAGAGCATTGTAAACATAGAAATTTGTGAAATACATACGGATCTGAATGTGACAGACCTGTTGACTAAACTTCTCTCATGAAGCAAAACATGATCACACCTTAGTACTCTTTGGGTGTTAATCACATAGCGATGTGAACTAGATTATTGACTCTAGTAAACCCTTTGGGTGTTGGTCACATGGCGATGTGAACTATGGGTGTTAATCACATGACGATGTGAACTATCGGTGTTAAATCACATGGCGATGTGAACTAGATTATTGACTCTAGTGCAAGTGGGAGACTGAAGGAAATATGCCCTAGAGGCAATAATAAAGTTGTTATTTTATATTTCCTTATATCATGATAAATGTTTATTATTCATGCTACAATTGTATTAACCGGAAACTTAGTACATGTGTGAATACATAGACAAAACAGAGTGTCCCTAGTATGCCTCTACTAGACTAGCTTATTGATCAAAGATGGTTATGTTTCCTAACCATAGACATGAGTTGTCATTTGATCAACGGGATCACATCATTAGGAGAATGATGTGATGGACAAGACCCATCCGTTAGCTTAGCAACTTGATCGTTTAGTTTTATTGCTATTGCTTTCTTCATGACTTATACATGTTCCTATGACTATGAGATTATGCAACTCCCGAATACCGGAGGAACACTTTGTGTGCTACCAAACGTCACAACGTAACTGGGTGATTATAAAGGTGCTCTACAGGTGTCTCCGAAGGTACTTGTTGGGTTGGCGTATTTCGAGATTAGGATTTGTCACTCCGATTGTCGGAGAGGTATCTCTGGGCCCTCTCGGTAATGCACATCATAATAAGCCTTGCAAGCAAATGACTAATGAGTTAGTCACGAGATGATGTATTATGGAACGAGTAAAGAGACTTGCCGGTAACGAGATTGAACTAGGTATTGAGATACCGACGATCGAATCTCGGGCAAGTAACATACCGATGACAAAGGGAATAACGTATGTTGTTATGCGGTTCGACCGATAAAGATCTTCGTAGAATATGTAGGAGCCAATATGGGCATCCAGGTTCCGCTATTGGTTATTGACCGGAGAAATGTCTCGGTCATGTCTACATAGTTCTCGAACCCGTAGGGTCCGCACGCTTAACGTTTCGTTGACGATATAGTATTGAATGAGTTATGTATGTTGGTGACCGAATGTTGTTCGGAGTCCCGGATGAGATCACGGACATGACAAGGAACTCCGGAATGGTCTGGAGATAAAGATTAATATATGGGATAATAGTGTATGACCTCCGGAAAGGTTCCGGAATTCACCGGAAGGGGTTCCGGATGTTTCCCGAAATGTTTGGGTACAAGAACACTTTATTTGGGCCAAAGGGGAAAGCCCACGAGGCTTTAGGAAAGTGCAAAAGGAAGTTTTGCAGAGACCAGAGGCTAGACGCTAGGAACCCTGGCGTCTAGGGGGTAGACGCCGGGAACCCTGGCGTCTAGCCCTCGAGTCCGAGTGGGACTCTTTCCTTTCAGGCAAAACCGACTTTGAGGAGGCTTTTGCTCCAAGTTTCGACCCGAGGGCTCAACATATAAATAGAGGGGTAGGGCTAGCACCCAAGACACATCAAGATACACCAAGCCGTGTGCCGGCAACCCCGACCCTCTAGTTTATCCTCCGTCTAGTTTCTGTAGTGCTTGGCGAAGCCCTGCAGAGATTGTTCTTCATCAACAACCGTCACCAGGCCGTTGTGCTGCCGGAACTCATATACTACTTCGCCCGTCTTGCTGGATCAAGAAGGCGAGGACGTCATCGAGTTGACGTGTGCTGAACGCGGAGGTGCCGTACGTACGTTCGGTACAAGATCGGGACGGATCGTGAAGGTGCACGACTACATCAACCGCGTTGATAAACGCTTCCGCTTTCGGTCTACGAGGGTACGTAGACACACTCTCCCTTCTTGTTGCTATGCATCTAGTAGATAGATCTTGCGTGATCGTAGGAAAGTTTTGAAAATACTACATTCCCCAACACTCCTCCCGTTCTTGTGCTTCACTAATTAGTCCTCGTGAGCTGCCCTACATGATCGAGGCACATATGTAATCCTTATGCTGTTGATATGTTGAGTTTGCTGGGATCCGATGGATTATGAGATTATGTTCAGATTGATATTGAGTAATATATTTGATTCACCTCTTTTATATTTATGTTCATAAGTAATTCTTGCATGTTCTCCGTTGTTATTTATTGCTTTGGCCAAGTAGTAGGTAGTGACTCCAAGAGGGAACGTTATGCTTGATTGTGGGTTCATGCCCCTCGATGACTAGCTTGAGTGACAGAAACATGAGTCTAGGGGATGTGCTGTTGCCACAAGGGGGAAAACAACGGTGCTTGTGCCCGCGGGTGCAAGGATTGTTTACTTTACGCAAAGTTCTTTTAATGCAGTTGTTTGTTGCATTGAGTTTACACTATGGGTGGGGCTCGCAACTTAACACCAGCGAGATGTTCTGGATAGATATCTCAAGGTGGATGATTAGTAGTAGATATTGATGGATTTCAGTCTACTTATTTTGGCGTACCGCCCATGCTTTGAACCTCAACCTTTCTTGCAATGTAGTCAGCATTGGTTTGCATTCGTGGTCCTGTCAATTGCCCAGCTGTAATTCATTTACCTCACATAGCTGTTTTATCGTCTTTTGGGAGAGAGACATCACTAGTGAACATCATGTGACTCCGGTCCATATTACCATCATTGTTCACACCCGCTATTTACTTTTCGCTATTTACTTACTATTGCAAAACACTATCTATCACTACTATCATTGCTTTTAATCCTTTGTGAACTACAAGGCCGGAGGGATTGACAACCTCTCTGTACTCGTTGGGAGCAAAGTTATTTGTATCTGTGTGCAGGTCCACGTTGATTGCTAATTGCGCCGTTAGCAGTTGACACCTACTTGTTGAACCTAGGAGTCTCTGGGGATTCGATCCTTGGCATCTTTGCTAAGGGAAAACACTTCTACATACTGTATCTTACACCTTCCACTTGGGGTAACCAATGAGGGGTTCGAGGCCCATCACTCCCGATCTTGAAAGCGCGGCGGCGGCGGAACAGAGATGAGATCGCGAAAAAGGGTTCCGTCCTCGAGGGTTTCGGGACGCGGTGTAAATATATGCCAAAGGGGGGCATCAGCGGAGACCTGGGGGCCCAAGCGCCCCCCCGGCGCGGCCAGGAGGGGGGCCGCGCCACCAGGGCGCCTGGAGCCCTGGTGGCCCCCCTCCGGCCCTACTTTGGCCGTAAGGAAGCTTCCGGAACACTGATTTTTTATATAATTTTCCGGGATTTTTCTGGCAGTTTACGTAATGGGAAAACCTGAAATAAAAAAACAGCAGAAAACAGAAACTGGCACTGGGGTGCACTGAGTTAATAGGTTAGTCCAAATATGATCAAAAGTGTATGGAAGTGTATAAATATCATAGCAATATCACACAAAAGAGGCATGGGGCAAGCAGAAATTATAGATACGTTTTGGACGTATCACTATGCTCCCTGGCAACGGCGCCAGAAAATATTCTTGATATCCCACAAGTATAGGGGATCGCAATAGTTTTTCAGGGTAGAGTATTCAACCCAAATTTATTGATTCGACACAAGGGAAGCCAAAGAATATTCTCAAGTACTAGCAGTTGAGTTGTCAATTCAACCACACCTGAAAGACTTAATATCTGCAGCAAAGTAGTATGGAAGTAACGGTAACGGTGGCAAAAGTAACTGTAGCGGTTTTGTAGTAATTGTAACAGTGGCAGCGGAAAAGTAACTACGCAAGGATCAATATGTGAAAAGCTCGTAGGCATTGGATCAGTGATGGATAATTATGTTGGATGTGATTCCTCATGCAACAGTTACAACATAGGGTGACACAGAACTAGCTTCAGTTCATCAATGTAATGTAGGCATGTATTCTGAATATAGTCATACGTGCTTATGGAAAAGAACTTGCATGACATCATTTGTCCTACCCTCCCGTGGCAGCGGGGTCCTATTGGAAACTAAGGGATATTATGGCCTCCTTTTAATAGAGTACCGGACCAAAGCATTAACACTTAATGAATACATGAACTCCTCAAACTATGGTCATCACCGGGAGTGGTCCCAATTATTTATCACTTCGGGGTTGCCGGGTCATAACACATAGTAGGTGACTATTGACTTGCAAGATAGGATCAAGAAATCACATATATTCATGAAAACATAATAGGTTCAGATCTGAAATCATGGCAATCGGGCCCTAGTGACAATTATTAAGCATGGCAAAGTCATAGCAACATCAATCTTAGAACACAATGGATACTAGGGATCAAACCCTAACAAAACTAATTCGATTACATGGTAAATCTCATCCAACCCATCATCGTCCAGCAAGCCTACGATGGAATTACTCACGCACGGCGGTGAGCATCATGAAATTGGTGATGGAGGAAGGTTGATGATGACGATGGCGGCGGATTCCCCTCTCCGGAGCCCCGAACGGACTCCGGATCAGCCCTCCCGAGAGAGTTTAGGGCTTGGCGGCGGCTCCGTATTGTACAACGCAATGAATCCTTCTCTCTGATTTTTTTCTCCCCAAAAGTGAATATATGGAGTTGGAGTCGAGTTCGGTGGAGCCTGAGGGGGCCCATGAGACAGGGGCGCACCCAGGGGGTAGGCGCGCCCCCCACCCTCGTGGACAGGGTGTGGCCCCCCTGGTCTTGATTCTTTTGCCAGTATTTTTATAAATTCCAAAAATATTCTCCGTGGATTATCAGGTCATTCCGAGAACTTTTATTTCTGCACAAAAATATCACCATGGCAATTCTGCTGAAAACAGCGTCAGTCCGGGTTAGTTCCATTCAAATCATGCAGGATAGAGTCCAAAACAAGGGCAAAAGTGTTTGGAAAAGTAGATACGTTGGAGACATATCAGGACGCCGCCGGCGCTCAGCCTCCACGATCCCGGCACCTGCATGTCCGGGGGTGTCGGGTAGTCGGCCTTGTAGAGGAGACGCGTCTCGTCCTTGCGCAGATGGCGTCGGCCAAAGCCGTTCGCCGCCGTGGCGTCGCCTGGGTAACGATCGGCCATTGCTTGTTGGCGGCGGAAGAGTTGGAGGCCGGCTACGATAGCGAGAGGGGGCGAGAGGCGGAGAGTTGTGTAGCATCCACCGGCGGGGAGGTCGGCTTTTATAGCCGAAGTTGGGCGGTGAGAAGCTGCCCGCCGGGTGCCGCATGGCTGAAGCGGGTGGGACGCGTGTCGCAACGCCTTCACTTTGCAGCCCGTGAGGAATCAATGGAAGGCTGACAGGCGTGGCAGTACGGCAGCCTTGGCATTGATTCTCGCGGGAACCGAGGCGATGAGGACGACGAAGTCGGCGAGTCGCTGACCTGGCGGACCCACTGCTTTTCATGCCAAAATCTTTCCCCATGACGTGTCGGGTTCGGCTTGGGTCTTCCGGCGACAAAATTGGCCCGAGCCGTTGAAATTTGGGCATCAGGGGGCGCGGCTGGGCCAAATTTTCGACGTCGACGTCAAAAAAGGGGTTGCGGGGCTGTTGGGGGTGCGACTGGAGATGCTCTTTGGGTCATGGCGGCGTGGTGGATTGCGGCCCTTGCCAGCGGGAGGGCTATGTTTTTAGTTGTTTCTTTGCGTATTGTTAGGGTTTGCGTCCTGCTCAGGAAGACTGGACGGCAGCGGCTCCCTAAAGATGGAATAAGATTCTCCCCGCCTAACCCCTGCCCCGGTGGTGTGTCTAGCATCATTGCTGGGCATGTGGAGGTGTGTCTTCGGCGGATCTATCCTTGGTGGATTTTCTCGAATCTGGTCGTATTTCGTCTATATTCATGTGTTTTCGGGGTGGATCCTTCCTATCTATGCTACTCTTCATCGGCCGCGGTTGTTGTTTTGCTGCCCTGATTCTATGAGGCCTTAGCACGACAACTTCACGACTGTCTACTACAACGAGTTTTGCCTGACTCCGGCGAGGAAGGGGCAATGACGGCGGTGCGCCTTCGGCTCGCTTCAGTATTGAAATTTGAAAAACTCATCAAAATGAATTCAATATGGAACTCATTTGAAAGCCCTTGTCACCGTAAACACGAATATTAAAATGAAATTTAATCTGGACTTTTGGTTCAAACGATTATAAAACAAAAGTCAAAAGAAAAGTGGTTGCGTGTCCCCGCACCTGTGTGCTACAAATTCACTTCCTTGTCAGATACTCCATTCATCCTCAGATGACTAAACTACATTTTAGGTTTTGAATGCATGTTCTTGATCAACTTTTGACACTATATTGCTATCAGATACTCCATCTGTCCTGCAACAAACAATGTTTTAGGGTTTGAATGGATGTTCTTGACCAAGCTAAGCTAAAATGGTTGTCATTCTTTTCAAAGATTATGTTATTAAACTACGAGCATGTTTGGTTCATGGCTAACTTTACCCCAACTAAGCTTAAACAAAGTGTGGCTAGCAAAATGACCACCACAAATGTGGCAAGATTTAACAAAAAAATTGAGCCTATGACATGTGAACCATGTAGCCAGAAAAGTGACAATGAACCAAATACATGGCTAAGATGTTCTGACACTACTAAGATTAGGTACGGCAACCTTAGGCTGCAAACCAAACAGGCCCTACATTCCATAATAATTCTAGGAGTAGTGCTATTATATAAACTTTATCAAACAAATCTATTACAGCATTGACTATTGGCCTCAAATATACAGAAGCTTGAAGGCGGACATTATGCATGGAGTAAAATGCAAGCGCGGTCCTAATTCTTTTAAAAAATGTCATTTGGGTCCTAATTCTTTCAAAATGCATATCTGGGTCCTAAATATTTCTAAGTTGTTCACGCGAGGTCCTATTTTCGTCTAATAGCCTCTGACCAGCTAGCGTGGCGCTTTGCCCGCCACCACGTCGACTCGAGGGCCCACGCGGGAGATTTACCGTGGCTAGAGGTTGGGAATTTAAGCAATGTGGCCCTTGGAGTTCATGCTTTCCTCATTCCCCAGTCCCTAGGTCTTATGCTCGCTCTCTCCCTCTCTCTGGCGTTGTCGCCGTCGCTGCCATGTCCGCCGTCGTGAGCTCGTCTGCCATGAAGCACCACTGGAAGACGGTTGTCCAAGAGGAATGTACGTCATCCATGGATCGACCAGTTTTGATTCGGCTCGTATCAAAACTGCTCAATCCATGGCTGACGTACCCACCTCTCACCAAAAAATTAAAATAGTTGTTCGGTCCATCCCCAGTAATAATGTTGGCAAGGATTTGGTGGAATATGACAGAAATTGGGTAAAAAAATTCAGCAAAAAAGAAACACAGGAACACAGAAACATCAAATCGATTGGGGCACTTGTAGAAAATCTTACATGGTGATTAGGGCACTTGTAGGAAATCCTGCCAGGCCGATTTTGACAGAAGATGAATTGTAGATCGAATGCGGCAGGTAGGGCATGGTACCAACGGCAGCAGACCAGCTAGTGCCGGCGATGAGATGGGCAGGGAGAAAAGGGCTAATGCCGAAGGTGGAACAGGCGCTTGGACAACCGTCTTCCCGTGGTGCTTCACGGCAGACGAGCTCGCGGCGGCGAACGGCGCCAGAGAGAGGGAGAGAGCGAGCAGAAGACCTAGGGACAGGGGAATGAGGAAAGCATAAACTCCAGGGGCCACATTGCTTAAATTTCCAACCGCCAGCCACGAGAAATCTCCCGCGTGGGCCCTCGAGTCGACGTGACGACGGTCAAAGCACCACGCGAGCTGGTCAGCGGCGATCAGACGAAAATATGACCTCGCGTGAACAACTTAGAAAGATTTAGGATCCAAATATGCATTTTGAAAGAATTAGGATCCAAGTGACACTTCCAGAAAAAAATTAGGATCACGCTTGCATTTTACTCTTATGCATGGTATGTAGCAAAGGAACATGCATGCATCATCATGAGTCATAAGGACGTATGAATACCATCATACTACCGTGAGTGCACAAATACTGATAGCCTTCCGTATAAATAGGTGTACTGTCACCCATCAAATGCCGGGAGGCACGCCCTCTGATGTACACTGCTAGTATCTTTAAGCAAGAAGATTAAGACAGATCTGTTCAGTATTCGCATTTTCTCACCTACCCTGACGTACAAGAGGAAGACTTTGTAATTAAGTAGTATCAATAGCTAGCTAACAAAAAATAATAGTATATAACACTGTCAAAGTTAATGGCAAAGCATAACGCGTAAATGACAGCCAATGAAAATGCTCAGATGCAGTCATTTTGATCGCTGAAATCACTGATTATATATAGACAAAAAATTGTCTGTTCTCTTCGTGGTGCCAGTGAGTAACTGGGTCTGACCATGGAACTTTCGCACAAGCTTACAGATTCCCATCTACCCACCATGGGGTATTCTATTTTTAGAATCTTCAAATTTATTTCACGTACTTGGTACTCCCTCCGTCCCAAAATTCTTGTCTTAAATTTGTCTAGATAGGGAAGTACCTAACACTAAGACATGACTAGATACATCCGTATTTGGATAAATTGAAGACAAGAATTTTGGGACGGAGGGAGTACGTAGTTTAGGTGAGAGTGAGGTTCATGACGTATATGTGCTCCAAACACATACTCCAACGACGACGTCTCACTTCTTGCTCCGTACGTACGTAGCAATACAGTCCAGCACAAGGACGATCCGGTCGGAGCCCGGCCAGATTAATAATAACCAACTAATTAGACTGCGTACTTGCCATGATTCGGTCAATGCCTCGCGACATGTAGTATCCCAACAACCCCATATAATGGGATATGCACTTGGATTCGTACGTGTTTGTTACTCACTCTTGCAGAAATCAGAACATCTTTGATTACTTGGTCTATCCGATGAGAGATGATAACTCGTGATATCTACAATCGATTTGGATGACGGTCCAATAATATGATAGATGTTTAGGCATCATGTTCTATTTATGCTGGTTGTGACAATTTTTACATTCTTAAATTATTTTTAGCACAAACCGAGCTTATACTAGACCGCAAAATGTTTCGGATACTTTGCTTAATAATGCATGCATCATTTGACGTAAAGGTCATGGGTGATCCCCTTTCTAAAAAGAAAACTACATGACGGGATCTAAGACACCATGCATGCAGGCCGGCGCACAAAGGCACTCGATCTCTTTGCTTCTGGTGGGGTGGCAAATCATATGTATCATACTCAGGTCTCGTGAATTTGACCAGGGAAAGGCAGGCATGTGAACCATATTCCAGGTATATGGGGCACGAAAGTAGCGGGAGGGTGGGGTGTAGCCGGGACATGGTGCCATGTTTTTTGACCGGGGTGTCCGTGCGTGTGGCATGGCGTCCAGATAGGCGCGTGTGAGTGGGGTTTGGTGCGCCCCTGTCGTGTCCGTCCGGTCAACGGACTGACGCGAGCCGAGCTAGCAACTCCACCAAACGGCCGGGACGGGACCCATGCATGCATGCACCTAGGGTTTGGTTTCCCGTTTGGTAAGAAAAAAAAAGGCTACGTTCGCTCTTCGGATGCCATATGTGTTACTGACGCAACCAAAGCGTCACCTTGTGATTTCGATGCAAGGGAATATACGTTTTCACAGGATTGGCTAAGGAAAATTAAGCACGGGGTAGTTGACACTCCCTAAGTATCAAAATATAAGACGTTTTTCAGCCAAGTTGGCACAGAGGTACTACTAGTATAAAGTTGCACCTCTCGGCAAGCGAAGCGTGACGAAACCCGTGCGTGCTATCGATCGATATTATGCGAGCTTTTTTACGTCTCCGTGTCCATGCGTTGCCATCTGAAGCAGTGGACGCCCGCTCAAGATGATGCAGGGTTCAAGATGGCTCCATTTCTGTCGAAAAGATATTATTAGCTTGAAGGCGCATCAGCTCATTAACGACTGATTTTGTTTCTAGTACTACACGGAGACCGTACCAACTGAAAGCGTGCTCATCATCCACTACGGAATCAAGAAGCGCCAAGAAGTCCTTCGCAAAGCCCGGGTTAGGCCAAGCTACCTACTGCAAAGAAACGAAAACGACTGTTAATTAAACTTTCTCTCTAGTTAGCAACAGACAGTTTCTCACCTTCGATGAGCAAACTGAGAAAGAAAAGTGGTGATCTCAATGATTTTATGTTTCTTTATAGAGGGAGTGTGATTTCTTTTTGATTGCCAGTAAATTTCAGGTATGGTAATTATATGATACAAAACAAACACCAGTGACGAAACAATGATAGTGCCAGCTAGTAACTGTACATGTCTCATCAGTTTTAAATACGTGCTGTATGATAGATCATCCATGAGTATAGGCACGTTTATAAATATGTTTACCGACTCTGACCAAACCCAGAAACTATTGACTGCATTGACACGAGGTAGACACGTACGTTTGCTGCTTCAGTTTTCAACAGCTTCTCTGTTATACTAGTGCGACTACATTTTGTTGCCAGGCAACGCATCGACCGGTGAACATACAAAAGTTGGCGTGATTCGTAGTTTTCAGAGCTACCCAACATCACATCTGAGAAGACTTTTACGTAGCAATAGTATTGTTGGTACTATAGACTGATCGAGCATGACAGACCTTTTTTACTTAAGAAAATCAGAGGGGGAAAGAGAGATACCCAACGTGAGCCCCCACGTCGTCCCCGCTAGGGCGACTCGGGCGGCTCCCTACCCAGCCGCCGGGGGCGCATACTCCCTACTCTCCTCCCTCCGTCGCCGCCGGGGGACGCCGCCGGTCTAAGCACGGGGGCCGACGGCGGTGGCGGATGACATAGCCTCTCTCCCGCGGATCTGGGGTTGTGCGGGGCCCCGATTCGTGTGGAGGCGCGTCAGATCCGATCAGCAACGGCGATGGCTGTGGCGCGGCGGCATTTGAGGCGGTGCAGGCTGCGGGCGTGGCGACCAGCCCTGTTCAGGCGGCGCTGCAGTCGGCGGCGGTGGTGGCGCGTCATCTGCATTTGGAACGGCGGTGGTGGCATGGAGGGTCTGGTGGTCGCGTCGGCGGCACCTCCGGTCAGATCTATTCTTACCGGTGCAGTCGGCGGTGGTGGTCATCTCTTTCGTCAGAGGTGATCGGCCTGCGGCTAGGTGGTCAGATCTCGAGATTCGTCATCTAGGCCCGGCTACAAGTCGAGGAGACATAGTTGTTAGTGAAAACCGAGCCGTGGGCGGGCGATGGCGGCCTTTTGTGTCGTTACCTTAATAAAGGCATCGTCGTGTAACTGTTATCGACCCACTCGTGCTGCTTCGGGGAAAACCCTAGGATCTGGTCTTCCAGATCGGACGCTGGCTGTACTACGGTGTCGTTTCTCTCTTGGGAGCATCATTTGTGGAGTAGCGCTGGAAAACAGAAGCAGGAGGTGGAGCGGCTTCGTCTTGCATGGAGCTTCGGTGGAGCTGTCAAGTCATGCCTGGCCGACAGGTGCTATGATGAGTCATGCCTGGTTGGCAGGTTCTATGCACAAATCTTCCAGACTCTTCGTGTCTGGGTGGATGAGCGCAGGGCGATGGTGCCTTTGGGCGCCGTGGTGGCGTCGATGGATGTCCGGACTGACAAGGATGATGCGGATATCTCTCCTGAAGATGGGTCAGTGGCCCGAAGATGATGATGGCTTCTAAAACATGTGCATGACGGGCTGTTGATCCCGATGCGTTATGCGGATGGATCAGTGACGACACCGATTTTAGATATGAAGAGTGAGAGCACTCCACATTATCAGGTTTGTATGTGTGACTGGTGGCTTTGGATGGTTGATGTATTTTTTTTTGTCAGGTCTTTGTAGAATAATTAATAAAGATGATTGAACGCATGGATTGATGCAGAGGCCAGAGTTTAACCTCATTTTCTAGAAAAAAAACGAGATACCCAACCATGGAGCAAAATCATGACTAGACACTTGGGCAGCTTACTTTACACGCACAGTAGTGATGGGTTGACAGAGTGTTCCGATTCGAAAGGCAAAATGGTGAATAAAAGGGAAAATAATAACAATCTTAATTATTACCAGGATGTCATGCCTGCAGCCAAAGAGAAATCTGATCATAGCAAGCTAGCGTATGTCATGTCATGTCATGCTGATGTTGCAATACGGAAAGGAAATTAAATATAACCTGTCCCGAAGCAAGTGTCACGTAGACCGATCGAGCTTGATAGACCTTTTTATACTTTTTATACTTAAGAAAATCAGAAGAAAAACGAAAGAGAGAAACCCAACAAAGGGGCAAAATTATGACTAGACACTTGGTCATGTTGACGTTGCAATACGAAGAAGAAATCTAACCCATCGCGATGCAACTATCTTGTCCCATGTTATTGTCAAACTGACAATAGGATTTCGCCTATTGTAATTCGACTGAGAATTTCTATGTCTAATGCAATCCCAGTTAGTGAATAGTACAGTAATAGACTAGCAAAAAAGTTCGTGTGTTGCAAAGGGAGGAAATTTTTTTACTACACGCTCCTTACTCAATAACCATGACTCAAGACCCTAATATATCCACATCTTTATTTCAACACATGATATCCCATCTATGTTGCCGCCTATCATCCTTTCCACCATTATCGGTCGTGGATTCAGCACTCACACAAACAAAACACGTTTGAATATGATCAATTCTAAGGCATTCATGCGTGGTTATAGATGGTTTCTTTCGTCGCGAATCTGGTTTGGCTGAGGTGTTCATTTCCGTATATGACATATTAAACTTGGACTTAGGGTTTAAAATATATGTATATTTTTGAAAAAATAAAGACGGATTATGCACTATTAATTAAGGTTGTACCCTAAATAACATTTTTTAAATGTTTAACATGTAAAATAACAACATATTTGGATTCTACACAATTTTCTAATCAAATTTCCCATATAACATTTTAAAATTGGAGTTAGGTTTACAAGGTATGGATGTTTTGAAAAGCATTTGAATTTACCCTTGATTAACGCAAATATCAAAGGGTTTTATGCAAAATGCAAAAAGTTTTCCTAACCCACTTAAGTCTAAAATGCGGGTTGTTTTCAAGAAACCACAGGGGTTTGCACAAAAGCGAAGGACACACCTAAATCTGGACCGCGGGTTGATTACAAGAAAACATAGGGGGTTTTCTGGAAAAAAGAATAACTTAAATCTGCACTGCAGGTTGAATTCAAGAAACAAGACTTCAAGAAACAACAGGTGCTTTTTTGCAGAATATATGACAGACACGTGATACGTCTCCAACGTATCTATAATTTTGATTATTCCATGATTTTATAGTATCGGTCTTGGATGTTTTATATGCAATTATATATTATTTGTTGGAACTAACCTATTGACCTAGTGCCAAGTGCGAGGTGCTGTTTTTTTTTTTTTTTTGCTTGTTTTTTGTTTTCCAGAAATTCTATACCAAATGAAGTCCAAATGCCACAAAACTTTTTGATGATTTTTTAATGGACAAAAGAGACCCTCGAAGCTTCGGGAGGAGACCGGGCGTGCAACGAGGAGGCCACGAGGCACTACGGCGCGCCCAGGGGGTAGGCGGGCCCTCGTACCCAGTGGGCCCACCGTGGCTCCGTTTGATCTAATTCTACCTCTGTAACTTCTCTAAAATCGGGAAAGCAATAAAGAGCCACCCAAAATACTTTTTCCACTGCCGCAAGTTTCTGTTCTTCAGAGATGCGATCTGGAGGCCTTTTTTGGTACTCTACCAGAAGGGAAATCGATCACAGAGGGCTTCTACATCAACAATGCTGCCCTTCAGATGATGTGTGAGTAGTTTACCATAGGGCTTATTCTCTCTCTTTAATCTTCAATACAATGTTCTCCTCGATGGTCTTGGAGTTCTATTCGATGTAATCTTCTTTTGTGGTGTGTTTTTGGGGGATCCGATGAATTGTGGGTTTATGATCGGATTATCTATGAATATTACTTGAGTCTTTTCTGAATTCTTATATGCATGCTTATTATAGCTTTGTAATTCTTCTCGATCTATCTGTTTGGTTTGGCCAACTAGATTGATTTATCTTCCAATGGGAGAGGTGCTTTGTAATGGGTTCAATCTTGCGGTGCTCTATATCCCAATGACAGAAAGGGACAAGACACATATTTGTATTGTTGTCATTAAGGGGGGAACGATGTGGTTTATTATTATTGATTTGATTTACTTTGTCTATATCATGTCATCTTGCTTAAGTCGATACTTCATTTTTTATGAACTTAATACTCTAGATGCATGCTGAGTAGATGTCGATGTGTTGAGTAATAGTAGTAGATGCAGGAAGGAGTCGGTCTACTTGTCTCGGACATGATGCCTATATACATGATCATTGCTTTGGATATCGTCATAACTATGCACTTTTTTATCAATTGCCAACAGTAAATTGTTTACCCATCGTATGTTTTTTGTTCGAGAGAGAAGCCTCCACTGAAAACTATGGCCCCCGGGTCTATCTATATCATATGTAAAATCCAAAAATACCTTGCTGCAATTTATTTACCATTCTTTTACTTTGTGTTTTTGTTTATCTGTCTACCATTATTAGACTTGATCCTTGCAATTAACTACCGAAGGGATTGACAACCCCCTTGATCGCGTTGGATGCAAGTATTTGTTCTTTTGTGCATAGGTGCTATTCATGAGGTCTTGCGTGGTTCTCTTACTGGATTGATAACCTTGGTTCTCAGCTGAGGAAAATACTTATCTCTATTGTACCGCATCATCCTCTCCTCTCCGAGGAAATCCCAACGCGGCTCCCAAGTAGCAATAGCCAGAACTAGTCCTCCCTTTATTGGGCCCCCTTTATTTGGGTTACAGATTCTTGAGAATCACTTTTGCTATGGATTCCCGAGAATCAACTGTGGCTCTGGATTCGTGAGAATCTGAATCTGGCTGTTTTTTTACCATGTGGTTTGTCAGCTTTAGGAGTTGTGGGTGTTGTGAAATGTCAATAATGCCCTTGACTGATGACTATGATGTTTCTATGCAGATTAAAGCACAAGTTATCAGTTTTGACTTGATAAAGTGAGAACTAGCACAAAAACACAATATATAGAATATATTTATCGAGAAATGACATGATGGTATGAATAGATCATCTGAAACATGCATATGAAAAGTAACATCCAAAAAAAGAATCAACCCTCATAGTCTTCCATACGAAATATATCACCCATATATGGAACAACCATCAGTCTTACATACGTGCACATATCATCCAAAATATGTACTAACCATCATAGTCTTACATACGTACACATATCATCCAAAATATGCACCAATCATCATAGTCTCATCAAGTAATACGTGAAACTATACTTGATCGGCCATCAATCCATCAGAAATCGCCTCACGAGTTGCTTTCATGGTTGCATCATCACCAACCACAATATTGGACACATGTCATGTGGGTAGGGGTTGTAAATTCCCTGGCATGTAGTTCTCATCACGATCGCATTTGTCAAACTCCAAGTCTCTCAAATTGCTTTCTCTAATGCAATTATGATGCCATGCATGCAATGATGATTCGAGCTTGCTTCTCAGGAGGGTAACTTGGCATTTTTTTTGTAAAATAGGCCATTCATCTTCCAGATGCCAAACAAACGCTAAATAAGATTGCGTAGAGATGAATGTGCAAAGTTAAATGTTTCTTTCTTCCCATTCGGTGGGAGACCTTGGCGAATTTCTAGCACATGGTACTTATGCCCTTTGTATGGAAATAAATATCCCTCACAATTTGGATAACCCGAGTCAACAAGATAGTACCTCCCTGCATAAAGTAATAGTTTTACACAAGGGATCAACAAGACAACTAAAACAATATTATCATGCACATGTAAATGAAATGGACACCTATAGGTGGATGTGGAAACCTATCTCCATACTTCACTAAACTATCTTTGAATATCCTTGTGTCATGTGCTAACCCTCGCCATCCCGCGATAATAGAAGTGAATCTCATGTCAAAGTCACACACTACCATGATATTCTGTGTTGGGTATCCATGGCGACCAACATGGTTGACAATCTCTTCATTTGTAACAATTACAGGAATATGTGACCCATCAATTGCACCTATGCAACCATCAAGGCGAGGTGAAAATATTGCATCTCGAAGCCTATCATGTACAACTCTAAACTCCGGATCTCTTGGTTGAATGATGTCTATAGCCATTTCATTCAAGCATTTCAATACTTCATTGCATTTGCGATGTATAACTCCAGTTGATCTCTTGAAATGATTCTCCACTTGGCATACGGATTGAGGGCCCCCAACCGTCCAGAGAAACATACCCAAAGCTTCTTCTGAACTCATGTTTCTTGTTCCTTTGAAGCCATATGTGTATACAAGTGTGCGATGCAATCTATAAAAACAACGGTTATACATCCTGAACATGTTATAGCAATCTTTTGGAGTACTCAAGTTCTCAGTTACCCACTGTTGTCCGGTCATTATAGGAACTCTTATATTCTTTTTCATGAGATAATTCTCACTATACATGATACCAACAAGTGCGGACATCATGTATTTTTTTTTCCTTCCTTTGCCTCCTCGAGGTTGTCGTAGCATCAGCATCAGTTTCAGACCCTTCACTATGGCTGCCACTTGTGCTCATCTACATAGATACAGAAAAATTAGGAACACATGCATGTAAGTATCAACATGAGGGAAAATATTGTTGGTCAAGTCTCAAGTGAACTAAGACGATGAAGGGAATTATACTTCAAAAAGTCTCAAGTGACATAACATGAAGGGAAATATTGTTCATCAAGTCACGAGTGACATAACATGAAGGGCAATATAGTTCAACCAGTGTTAAGCGACATAACATAAAGGAAGGGAATAACATATTCATGATCACATGTCTAAAGTGTAATCCTAACGCCTATTTCGCTCTTCATTAATCCTCCTAGGCCAATTCTTCTTCCCTTCACTAGTCTTCATATTGTTAAAGAAACAACGATTTTCAAAGTTTGCAAACAACTTGGTTGCTATGAAGTACTCATCACTTGCTTCACCTGCTCCACATGCCACGACTTCTTCCATTATCTTTTCAATTTCAGTAGCAACACTACTCTTATGTGAGTTCATTGTGACATCTTCACTAATCAAGTGGCCAACCATGCGCTTGAATTCCCTTTGCCTTCTTGGCTCTGGTAGTCTGTAGTTCTTCCTCCTCGGTTTCATCCTCCTCGAGATTAAGCACTTCATGCACACAGCCTGGCATCCTAGAACTTTCTCCAGTAAGATTGATATTCTCAAACACGATAATCATTTGCTCCAAATTTTCAGGACCACATTTACGGAACTGCAAGAAGTCATTGTTCTCCTGAATAAATAAATCGTTTTGCACTTGTCAAGAAAAATTCTAGTGCAATATTAGCCACAACACAATTTGATCTTATGAACATTACTTACTTCACCGGTTTTTTTCCACCATTCATCATCAACGATCATAGCGTTCGTTTCATCATTTCAACCAAGTTAAGTAAATGTGTTCTTTAGGATCAGCCAATCCCTATACAAGGTCCTCCAACTGCCTCATTTGTTTTTGAATTGCAGCCTACTGTAATGTTTTCCGGTCTGCTCAAAGAAACCAACTTCTACGTTTTTGTATCTAGTAGGGTTCAAAAATTCGAGGGGCCTATTCCCCTTTCCCTTCTCAATAGCGGTGAGATTGCCAAAAAATGGTGGTCATTGTTGGACTCCAATAACTTTTGACATCTATAACATTTGACATTCATAAGAGCAATTTACATAAAATTCAGCATGGAATCAATGCCTTATTGCTAATCTAATTACTAAGTCAAGGCCTATTGCTAAATCTGAACAATTACATTTTTTGGGACTGAACAATTACCTTCTCCTCACCTGTAGGAGATGCGACAGAGCTGGTGTAGTCAGGTGGGAGGAGGTGGAACCGAGGGTCAGGGGACCTCCGGCATGGTGCAGTTGGAGCTTCGACGTGGTGCGTGGGCCGACAACGAGGCCAGCGACGGGGCGGGGTAGGGCCGGCGACGGGGCTTGCGAAGGTGGCGGCGGGCGAACCCTAGAGAGCCATCGACGGGGGCTGTTCGGTGTGGATGAGATGCAAACTCTGAACGAAGGAAGGACCCATCGATGGAGAAGTTGGGCTGGCGGAGGCGGTGACATTTCTATCGTAACAACAGGGACAAGTTGGCCCATATTTGAAAGGGGGTTAGTGGCAGCTCGGGAATCAGCAAAATCACTGATTCCAGCTTCTGCGCGTGTACAATTTCTAGAATCGATTCTGGGCAGCTGACATACGAATCTGGTTGTTTGCTTATGAATCTGATTTTGACTCGGCTAGAATCTGGGAATCACAATATGTATCCCACACAAAGGCCACCTTAGTAGGTAATAGATATAGCTTGGTGAGAAAGTACAAATTGCACCCTTTTTGAAAGAAAAAACTGAAGTTTGTTTTTGTGAGAAAATCATCTTAGAGAAAAGTATTTTGATAAGCCTTTTCTTTTTAAGAAATGTTTCTTATTGATATGTAATATATCAAGAACTATGAACTAACGTTATTCATGTAGAAAACTTGTTGTTAGAGGGACATGGGAATTTATCATGAGAATGTTCCGGCAAAAAAATCATGAGAATGAACAACACATTGAATATCATCAAAAAGTCAAACCAAATTCATGTAAAATATGTAGGAAGTGGAAGAGACAAAGTTAGAAAATCAGTACTATAATGGGTAGTTTAGCATGGCTAGCCCTAGCCATGGATCACAATGCCTTCGATCTTTTATTGCCACATCTGCCAAAGTCCTTACCAACTAATGGCTAACAGTATTTTCTCTAGCCGTTTGTGATCATGGCCAGACCAAACCCTTGCCTCCTCCTCACGCCCAACAGGCATCGTTGCCTCCTTTGTTCCCATAGTCATCGCCTCCTTCCTCCAGGTGGTCATTCCTTCCTCCCTGGCCAATCTTTATCCAAAGTGTGAAAGCGACCTTCGTCGCTCCGAATCTTTGGTGAAGACTTACACTTGTTGTGGCTTGATTGTCTGCTTGTGTGGGCATGGTGTTCACTTGCATGGTATCTCACGTCAAGATCGTGCTATGCATGTAGCTACTGTGATGGCAAAAAGTGTTTGTGGCATCAAATGATGACTTCGATTTGGGGGTGCTTCTCTAGCACCCAGTCTCGTGCTCCAGGGTGAAAACCCTATGTATGAACCTAGTTCGTTATACTCGACAATGGTGGTGTTTTGCGTCATTACCTTGTTGAAGGTACTGCTCAGATTTTATCGAACTTTATCTTTAGGGTGAAAACCCAGGATCTGACATTTGCTGGTTGGATTCTGTTGCATCATTCACTTCCAAGAGGGGTTGATGTTGGAGAACCTTTCTCGTTGTTCTTGCGATGTCAATAGATGGTTGATGCAGATGGTCGTTGTTGTAGTTCGTCGATCGTTCTTTTGACTATTTCAGCGTGGTTTTTTCCTTTCTCCTTTCCCTCCGCCTAGGCATAGTTGTGGTCTTTTATAACTTTGCTCCTTCCATGTGTGATTCTTTGTGTGTGTGTGTGTGCGCGCGCGCGCGTTGGTGTTGAATGAGACACTAGTAGAAAACAGACCTTACGTTTGGATCATTAGTCCCGATAATAATGGATATATGAATAAATGTGGAAAATGAATAAAATAATATTATTACTTATTTTATTTTCATTGAAATTCAATATTATTATTGCATATTTTATTTTAATAATTATTTGGAATTCAAAATAAATAAATAATGTGACGTCAAGACCTAAGGGTTAATAGGATTGATAGCTTACTATTGTGAGGAAAACAACAAGTGTAGACTTGGAAAGTAGGGAAATAGAACTCGGAAGTTAAGCTTGCTCGGGCTGGACTAGTGAGAAGATGGGTGACCGGCCGGGAAGTTAGACTGATTTGCAATCAGTGCTCCACACTAAAGCAATTAGGAGGGGTGATTAGAGGTTAAATTGTCAAATAATTCAAAGATTGGAAAACTGGGGGAAAATAAAAAATTCCAAAAAAATACAAAATACTTTTTTTCTTCAAAAAAGTCTATAGAGCCTTTAGTCCGGGTTGGTAACACCAACCAGGACTAAAGGTCCTCCAAACTCACTCCAGACAACATCCACGTGGAGCCCCTTTAGTCCCGATTTGTAACCAACCGAGACTAAAAGTGAGGACCTTTAGTCCCGATTGCTTAGTGTCGGTTGGAAAAACCGGGGCTAAAGGCCCTTACGAACCAGGACTAAAAGCCCGTTTTCTACTGGTGAGAGCATCCTAGTCAAGCATAGGTCGGGTGTGTGCTAATTGTATTTGTATCTCTTGATGCCTCATTTTGAGCCATTAAAATCCACCTAAATCTTTTTCTAAATCTATGGTTTCTCTATATGCCTATTGTTCTCATAGAAGAAAGATGTATATATTGGCTATGTTACCAAAAAAAATCATATCTTCCTCCGATCCAAAATAAGTGTCGTGGTTTTGTATAGTTCAATTGAAGTAAGTGCTAAGGTAGCAATGAATATCATGTAAGCAAATACCTAGCTGGAAAATAGCAAAAGAGAGAGAACAATGACCAATAAGTTTCATATGCAAGTTGGCGGCAAACTTATATGTAACTTTAAACATGTAAATACAGCTCTGCCAGCGTCTCAAAGAAATATTCTAAACACATTGAAAATTAATTATACAAATAGAATTCGCACAACATCGTGGATCACCAGTTACTGTATCGTTATTTAGAAGAACAAAATAGTCCTCCAATTAAGGTCCTCCCTAGTTGGCTTGCTTCAGTGAAGAAGCGATGATTATTCCTCATTTTCTCTACTTTTTAGCTAAAAAATATGTAAGATTCCATGGTAGGTCAATTCGTCCATCCTTTATACACCCTCCTTCAATACAATAGCTCCACCCTTTCAGAGATTTTCCATCCCTCCCAGTTTTCCTCTGATAATGTTTTTTTTCAAGACTCTCAAATCAGATCAATATTTGGTAATGCAATAAATTCATAGTGGGTAATAAATCTCCTTTTTGGCAATAAATATTTGGTAACACTACAAAATGTAATTAATCTTGATTAGTAATTATTTGGTAACGCAATAAATTCACGGGGAGGAATTAATGACAATCGATCATCATTCCATTATGTATTGTGCTATCCTATATGCCAACCGATAGAAAAATAACATTTAGCAATTTTCGATACTCGTCATGTTCCTAAATGCAAGTCTTTTTAGAGAAGTACATACAGAGCAAAATGAGTGAATCCGTATTCTAAAATATGTCTATATACATTCGTATGTAGTTCATATATTGAAATCTTCAAAAAGACTTATATTTAGAAACGGAGGGAGTACTAGAAAATAGCGTTGTTAAGGGAGAGTGAGGGAGATATGTGAGTGAGGATCCTAAATGTATATGTGACACACGATTGATGTCAAACCTAGAATATAAGTGTGTCACGTTGCAATACACGCGTAATTACCTAGTCTAAATACAAAACCTTCTATTGATTGAGAATCTAGGTGATATAGACGTAAAAGAGTTCAAGATCCACGCATCGAGGTGCACAAGAAAAATGATCAACTGGAAGAGGATGTTGTGCAACTACTTGCCGGTGCAACCTATATTCACCTTTTTTTATGATTTCTAAAAATGTGAGATAATTCATGGTTAGTACTACCTCCGTCTTGATTTATTGGTTCCCTTCATATTTTGTGCGAAATTTTAATCACAGATTTCACTAAAAAAATATTAATACATGTCACAAAAAATTATATTGTTGGATTCGTATTTGAACAAAGTTTCTGATAATATTATTTGTGCTATGTATAACTTATATTTTATTAGTTAAAATCATGGTCAAAATATGACATTAAATACATGGGGGCTAATAAACCAGGATGGAGATAGTAATAATGCTATGTACCGTCACGTGTAAAACTCCATCACCATCACCGTTGCCCGTTGGTAATGGCGCGAGGACACCTTTTTGGGACTTTCCTTGGCTTCTTGAGAGTACGCCAAAAGACATTGCCCCACCCATTTACGAAGCTTCCAAGAGAAAAAACTAGAAGGTCAGGGAGGCCCTCAAGCACAACGCGTGGATCCTCAAGATCAAAACCCTCATCAACGTTACCACCGAGCACATCACGCAGTTCTTCGCTCTTTAGATGCTTCTTAATGAGGTCCACCTTGACGAGCTCACCAAGGATGAAATCATTTGGAAGCATACGAGCACTGGGCAGTACTCGATGACATCCGCATACAAGACGCAATTCCTAGGGATGGTCCTTTCCCCCATGGATATGATATTTGGAAGGTTTGGGCACCTCCAACTATTAATTTTTTTGCTTGGCTAGCCCTTCAAGATAGAATTTGGACGGCAGATAGATTGGCAAAGCGAGGATGGCCAAATTATGATGTTTGCCCTCTCTGCAAGAGGGTGCAAGAGTGCGGACTCCATCTCTTCTACAAGTACCACTACACCCGGCACCTTTGGCCTTTTGTCATTGGGAAATTCCACATGCTCGGGCCCGACACCTCCGCTTAGACCTTGTTTGACACGGTTGAAAATTGTGTTGGGGAACGTTGCATGGAAAACAAAAAAATTTCTCTACGTTCACCAAGATCAATCTAGGAGATGCAACTACGAGGGGAGAGTAGGATCCACATACCCTTGTAGATCGCTAAGCGGAAGCGTTAAGAACGCGGTTGATGGAGTCGTACTCGCCGCGATTCAGATCGCCGAAGATCCTAGCACCGAAGCAACGGTGCCTCCGCGTTCTTCACACGTACGGCTCGGGGACGTCTCCTCCTTCTTGATCCAGCAAGGGGTGGAGGAGAGGTTGATGGAGAGACCGGCAGCACGACGGCGTGGTGGTGATGGTGGAGGAGGATTCCAGCAGGGCTTCGCCTAAGCACCGCGGGAAGACGAATATGTTGTGGGAGAGGGAGGGCAGCACCGAGGCACGAACGTGTGTTGGCTGCCCTCCCTCTACCTCTCTATATATAGGGGGAAGGAGGAGAGGGGGGCGCCCTAGGGTTTCCCCTAGGGGGGCCGGCGGCCAGGGCAGAGGGGGGGCGGCGGCCAAGGGCTGCGCCAGGCCCTAGGGTTTCCCCCCCTAGGTGCCTTGCCCCCCAAGCCAGGGGGTGCGGCTGCCCTAGGAGGGGCCAGCCCCCCATGCGCCATAGGAGAGGGCCCAGGGGGGGCGCACAGCCCTATGAGGGCTGTGGTGTCCCCCCTTTGTGGCCCATTAGGCCCAGAACCACTTCCGGGACCCCCGAAACCCTTTTCGGTAATCCGCCGATTTCCCGATGCTCCCCGGAACACTTCCGGACTCCGAAATCTTTCATCCTATATATCAAGCTTCGTCCCCGGACCATTCCGGAGACCCTCGTCACGTCCGGGATCTCATCCGGGACTCCGAACAACCTTCGGTAACCATGCACTGTTCTCACTAACAACCCTAGCGTCACCGAACCTTAAGTGTGTAGACCCTGCGGGTTCGGAAACCATGTAGACATGACAGAGACACTCCCAGGTCAATAACCAATAGCGGGATCTGGATACCCATATTGGTTCCCACACGTTTCTCGATGATCTCATCGGATGAACCACGATGTCAAGGATTCAGGCAATCCCGTATACAGTTCCCTTTGTCTCGTCGGTATGTTACTTGCCCGAGATTCGATCGTCGGTATCTCTATACCTAGTTCAATCTCGTTACCGGCAAGTCTCTTTACTCGTTACCGTAATACATAATCCCGTGACCAACTACTTAGTCACTTTGAGCTCATTGAGATGACGTATTACCGAGTGGGCCCGGAGATACCTCTCCGTCACACGGAGTGACAAATCCCAGTCTCCATCCATGTCAACTCAACAGACACCCTCGGAGATACCTGTAGAGTACCTTTATAGTCACCCAGTTACGTTGTGACGTTTGGCACACACAAAGCACTCTTACGGTGTCAGTGAGTTACATGATCTCATGGTCATAGGAACTTATACTTGACATGCAGAAAACTATAGCGATAACTGATACGATCAAAAGCTATGTTTAACGTTTGGGTCTTGTCCATCACATCATTCTCCTAATGATGTGATCCCGTTATCAAATGACAACTCATGTCTATGACCTGGAAACCGCGGTCATCTTTGATCAACGAGCTAGTCCTGTAGAGGCTCACTAGGGACACAAAATCTGTCTATTCATCCACACATGTATTTGAGTTTCCAATCAATACAGTTATAGCATGGATAATAAACGATTATCATGAACAAGGAAATATAATAATAACTCTTTTATTATTGCCTCTAGGGCATATTTCCAACAGTCTCCCACTTGCACTAGAGTCAATAATCTAGCATTACAAGGTAATGAATCTAACACCCATAGAGTCTTGGTGTTGATCGTGCTTAGCCCGTGGAAGAGGCTTAGTCAACGGATCTGCAACATTCAAATCCGTGTGTACTTTGCAAATGTTTATGTCCTCCTCCTTGACTGAATCGCGGATGGAATTGAAGCGTCGCTTTATGTGTCTGGTCCTCTTGTGAAACCTTGGTTCCTTGGCTAGAGCAATGGCACCAGTGTTGTCACAGAACAGAGTCATTGGGTTCAGTGCACTAGGAACAACTCCAAGATCTGTCATGAACTCCTTCATCCAGACACCTTCCTTTGCCACCTCCGAGGCAGCTATATACTCCGCTTCACATGTAGAATCAGCTACCACGCTCTGCTTGGAACTGCACCAGCTTACCGCTCCCCCGTTGAGAATATATAAGTATCCGGTTTGAGACTTAGAGTCATCCGGATCAGTGTCAAAGCTTGCATCGACGTAACCCTTTACGACGAGCTCTTGATCACCTCCATAAACGAGAAACATATCCTTAGTCCTTTTCAGGTACTTTAGGATATTCTTGACCGCTGTCCAGTGATCCATACCAGGATTACTTTGAAACCTTCCGGCCATACTTATGGCAAGGCTGACATCTGGTCTTGTGCACAGCATTGCATACATGATAGAGCCTATGGCTGAAGCATAGGGGACGACACTCATCTTTTCTCTATCTTCCGCAGTCACTGGGCATTGAGTCTTACTCAACTTTGTACCTTGCAATACCGGCAAGAACCCCTTCTTGGATTGATCCATTTTGAACTTCTTCAAAACTTTATCAAGGTATGTACTTTGTGAAAGTCCTATCAAGCGTCTTGATCTATCTCTATAGATCTTGATGCCCAATATGAAAGCAGCTTCACCGAGATCCTTCATCGAAAAACTCTTGTTCAAATACCCCTTCACGCTATCCAAAAATTCTATATTGTTTCCAATCAGCAATATGTCATCCACATATAATATTAGAAACGCTATTGAGCTCCCACTCACTTTCTTGTAAATACAAGCTTCATTGTAAACTTGTACAAACCCAAACGCTTTGATCACCTCATCAAAGCGAAGATTCCAACTCCGAGATGCCTGCACCAGCCCATAAATGGAACGCTGGAGCCTGCATACTTTGTCAGCATTCTCTGGATCGACAAAACCTTCCGGTTGCATCATATACAACTCTTCCTTAAGAAAACCGTTAAGGAACGCTGTTTTGACATCCATCTGCCAAATTTCATAATCGAAATATGCAGCTATTGCTAACATGATTCGGACGGATTTAAGCATCGCTACGGGTGAGAAAGTCTCATCGTAGTCAATCCCTTGAACTTGTGAAAAACCCTTTGCCACAAGTCGAGCTTTATACACGGTGACATTACCGTCAGCGTCCGTCTTCCTCTTAAAAATCCATTTATTCTGAATGGCCTTCCGCCCTTCAGGTAATACTTCCAAAGTCCATACTTTGTTTTCATACATGGATTCCATCTCGGATTTCATGGCCTCTAACCATTTGTCGGAATCTGGGCCCACCATCGCTTCTCCATAGCTCGTAGGTTCACCGTTGTCTAACAACATGACCTCCAAGACAGGGTTACCATACCACTCAGGTGCGGTGCGTACCCTTGTCGACCTACGAGGTTCGGTAGTAACTTGATCAGAAGCTCCTTGATCATCATCATTGGCTTCCTCTTCAACCTCTGCAGGCTCCACAAAAACATCTTTCTGTGCTGCGCTACTTTCTGGTTGAAGCAGAGGTTCAATAACCTCATCAAGTTCTACCTTCCTCCCACTCAATTCTTTCGAGAGAAACTCTTTCTCGAGAAAGGACCCGTTCTTAGCGACAAACACTTTGCCCTCGGATCTGAGATAGAAGGTGTACCCAACTGTTTCTTTTGGGTATCCTATGAAGACACATTTGTCCGCTTTGGGTTCGAGCTTTTCTGGCTGAAGCCTTTTGACATAAGCATCGCAACCCCAAACCTTGAGAAAAGACAACTTCGGTTTCTTACCAAACCACAGTTCATACGGTGTTGTCTCAACGGACTTAGATGGAGCCCTATTTAAAGTGAATGCAGCTGTCTCTAACGCATATCCCCAAAACGATAGTGGCAAATCGGCAAGAGACATCATAGAACGTACCATATCTAATAGGGTTCGATTACGACGTTCGGACACACCATTACGCTGTGGTGTTCCAGGTGGTGTCAACTGTGAAACAATTCCACATTTTCTTAAGTGATCACCAAACTCATAACTTAGATATTCTCCCCCTCGATCAGATCGTAGGAACTTGATCTTCTTGTTACGATGATTTTCAACTTCACTCTGAAATTGCTTGAACTTTTCAAAAGTTTCAGACTTATGCTTCATCAAGTAAATATACCCATATCTACTTAAGTCGTCAGTGAAGGTGAGAAAATAACGATATCCACCGCGCGCCGTTACACTCATCGGACCGCACACATCAGTATGTATGATTTCCAATAAGTCACTTGCCCGTTCCATTGTCCCTGAAAACGGGGTCCTAGTCATCTTGCCCATGAGGCACGGCTCGCACGTGTCAAGTGATTCAAAATCAAGAGACTCCAAAAGTCCATCAGCATGGAGCTTCCTCATGCGTTTCACGCCGATATGACCCAGACGGCAGTGCCACAAGAAAGTGGTATTATCATTATTAACTCTATATCTTTTGGCATCAATGTTATGAACATGTGTATCATCACTATCGAGATTCAATAAGAATAAACCCCTAACTTCGGGTGCATGACCATAAAAGATATTACTCATATAAATAGAACAACCATTATTCTCTGATTTAAATGAGTAACCGTCTCGCAATAAACAAGATCCAGATATAATGTTCATGCTTAACGCAGGCACTAAATAACAATTATTCAGGTTCATAACTAATCCCGATGGTAATCGAAGAGCGAGCGTGCCGACGGCGATCACATCAACCTTGGAACCATTTCCCACGCGCATCGTCACTTCGTCCTTCGCTAGCCTCCGTTTATTCCGCAGTTCCTGTTTAGAGTTGCAAATGTGAGCAACCGAACCGGTATCAAATACCCAGGCACTACAACGAGAGTTGGTAAGGTACACATCAATAACATGTATATCACATATACCTTTGTTGTTGTTGGCCCCCTTCTTGTCCGCCAGATACTTGGGGCAGTTCCGCTTCCAGTGGCCGTTCCCCTTGCAATAGAAGCACTCAGTCTCTGGCTTGGGCCCAGCCTTGGGTTTCTTCACTGGATTAGCAACTGCTTTGCCACCCTTCTTAGAGTTACCCTTCTTGCCCTTGCCATTCTTCTTGAAACTGGTGGTTTTATTGACCATCAACACTTGATACTCCTTCTGGATGTCTGCCTCAGCGACTTTCAGCATCGAAAACAGCTCGGCGATGGTTTAGTTCATCCCTTGCATGTTATACTGCTGCACGAAGCTCTTGTAGCTAGGAGGGAGTGACTGGAGAATTCTGTCAATGATAGCCTCATCCGGGAACACAAGTCCCAGATCAGCTATGCGGGTATAGTACCCAGACATCTTCAGTAAGTGCTCACTGACAGACGAATTCTCCTCCATCTTGCAAGCAAAGAATTTATCGGTGGTCTCATACCTCTCGATCTTAGCATTCTTTTCAAAGATGAACTTCAACTCCTGGTACATCTCATATGCACCATGACGTTCAAAACGCCTTTGAAGTCCTCCTTCCAAGCCGTACAACATGGCACACTGCACTATCAAATAGTCATCCGAACGTGTCTGCCAGACGTTCAAAACGTCTGCAGGGGCTGTAGGAGCGGGGGGGTCACCTAGCGGTGCATTTAGGACATAAACCTTTTGGGCAGCTGTGAGGATGATCCTCAGATTGCGGAGCCAGTCCACAAAGTTGCTCCCATCATCTTTCAGTTTAGCTTTCTCTAGGAACGCATTAAAATTCAGGGGAGCTACTGCGCGAGCCATCTACAACAAAAGATTTGCAAATACATTTTAGACTAATGTTCATGATAAGTGAGTTACTACCTAATCAAATTATTTATAACTCCCACTCAAATTGACATCCCTCTGGTCATTCGAGTGTGACATGATCCAAATTCACCAACCCAAGTCCGATCATCACGTGAGATGAGGTGGTGTCAATGGTGAACATCAACATGTTGATCATATCTACTATATGACTCATGCTCGACCTTTCGGTCCTCCGTGTTCCGAGGCCATGTCTGTACATGCTAGGCTCGTCAAGTCTAACCCGAGTGTTCTGCATGTGCAAAACTGGCTTGCACCCGTTGTATGCGAACGTAGAGTCTATCACACCCGATCATCACGTGGTGCTTCGAAACGACGAACCTTCGCAACGGCGCACACTCGGGGGGAACACAATTTTATCTTGAAATTTTAGTGAAGGATCATCTTATAATGCTACCGTCGTCCTAAGCAAAATAAGATGCATAAAAGGATTAACATCACATGCAAATCATAAGTGACATGATATGGCCATCAACTCGTGCTTTTGATCTCCATCTCCAAAGCACCGGTATGATCTCCATCGTCACCGGCGCCACGCCATGATCTCCATCATCATGATCTCCATCATCGTGTCGCCATCGGGGTTGTCGCGCGCCCACCATGCTCTTACTACTATTGCTACCGTTTAGCGATAAAGTAAAGCATTACAAAGCGCTTAATGATTGACACGCAGGTCATACAAAAATTAAAGACAACCCTATGGCTCCTGCCGGTTGCCGTATGCATCGACATGCAAGTCGATATTAACTATTACAACATGATCATCTCATACATCAAATATATCTCATCATGTCATTGGCCATATCATATCACATACATACCCTGCAAAAACAAGTTAGACGTCCTCTAATTTGTTGTTGCATGTTTTACGTGGCTGCTATGGGTATCTAGCAAGAACGCTTCTTACCTACGCAAAGCCACAACGGTGATATTCAAGTTGCTATTTAACCTTCTACAAGGACCGCCTTGTTCTATTCCGATTCAACTAAGATAGGAGAGACAGACACCCGCCAGCCATCTTATGCAACAAAAGTCACATGTCTGTCGATGGAACCGGTCTCATGTACGTGGACATGTAAAGTTGGTCCGGGCCGCTTCATCCCATAATACCGCTGAATCAAGAAAGACTAAGGAGGGCAGCAATTTAAACATCAACGCCCACAAACCCTTTTGTGTTCTACTCGAGAAAACATCTACGCAAGATCCTAGCTCATGATGCCACTGTTGGGGAACGTTGCATGGAAAACAAAAATTTTTCTCTACGTTCACCAAGATCAATCTAGGAGATGCAACTACGAGGGGAGAGTAGGATCCACATACCCTTGTAGATCGCTAAGCGGAAGCGTTAAGAACGCGGTTGATGGAGTCGTACTCGCCGCGATTCAGATCGCCGAAGATCCTAGCACCGAAGCAACGGTGCCTCCGCGTTCTTCACACGTACGGCTCGGGGACGTCTCCTCCTTCTTGATCCAGCAAGGGGTGGAGGAGAGGTTGATGGAGAGACCGGCAGCACGACGGCGTGGTGGTGATGGTGGAGGAGGATTCCAGCAGGGCTTCGCCTAAGCACCGCGGGAAGACGAATATGTTGTGGGAGAGGGAGGGCAGCACCGAGGCACGAACTTGTGTTGGCTGCCCTCCCTCTACCTCTCTATATATAGGGGGAAGGAGGAGAGGGGGGCGCCCTAGGGTTTCCCCTAGGGGGGCCGGCGGCCAGGGCAGAGGGGGGGCGGCGGCCAAGGGCTGCGCCAGGCCCTAGGGTTCCCCCCCCTAGGTGCCTTGCCCCCCAAGCCAGGGGGTGCGGCTGCCCTAGGAGGGGCCAGCCCCCCATGCGCCATAGGAGAGGGCCCAGGGGGGGGGGCGCACAGCCCTATGAGGGCTGTGGTGTCCCCCCTTTGTGGCCCATTAGGCCCAGAACCACTTCCGGGACCCCCGAAACCCTTTTCGGTAATCCGCCGATTTCCCGATGCTCCCCGGAACACTTCCGGACTCCGAAACCTTTCATCCTATATATCAATCTTCGTCCCCGGACCATTCCGGAGACCCTCGTCACGTCCGGGATCTCATCCGGGACTCCGAACAACCTTCGGTAACCATGCACTGTTCTCACTAACAACCCTAGCGTCACCGAACCTTAAGTGTGTAGACCCTGCGGGTTCGGAAACCATGTAGACATGACCGAGACACTCCCAGGTCAATAACCAATAGCGGGATCTGGATACCCATATTGGTTCCCACACGTTTCTCGATGATCTCATCGGATGAACCACGATGTCAAGGATTCAGGCAATCCCGTATACAGTTCCCTTTGTCTCGTCGGTATGTTACTTGCCCGAGATTCAATCGTCGGTATCTCTATACCTAGTTCAATCTCGTTACCGGCAAGTCTCTTTACTCGTTACCGTAATACATAATCCCGTGACCAACTACTTAGTCACTTTGAGCTCATTGAGATGACGTATTACCGAGTGGGCCCGGAGATACCTCTCCGTCACACGGAGTGACAAATCCCAGTCTCGATCCATGTCAACTCAACAGACACCCTCGGAGATACCTGTAGAGTACCTTTATAGTCACCCAGTTACGTTGTGACGTTTGGCACACACAAAGCACTCTTACGGTGTCAGTGAGTTACATGATCTCATGGTCATAGGAACTTATACTTGACATGCAGAAAACTATAGCGATAACTGATACGATCAAAAGCTATGTTTAACGTTTGGGTCTTGTCCATCACATCATTCTCCTAATGATGTGATCCCGTTATCAAATGACAACTCATGTCTATGACCTGGAAACCGCGGTCATCTTTGATCAACGAGCTAGTCCTGTAGAGGCTCACTAGGGACACAAAATCTGTCTATTCATCCACACATGTATTTGAGTTTCCAATCAATACAGTTATAGCATGGATAATAAACGATTATCATGAACAAGGAAATATAATAATAACTCTTTTATTATTGCCTCTAGGGCATATTTCCAACAAATTGGTGGGCAAGTACTTGCGTCGATAGAACGCCAAATCGACAACCCAAGGCCTCCATCACCATGCTTGTCTCTTGCACAATCTTTAACAAGTGGGTAAGGGTGTTTAAGCATAAGAATGCCTCACCGCCAATCTTGCTTTCTTCCATCTCCACCGAGGCAAACCTTTGGGTCATTGCCGGAGCAAAGAAACTAGGGTCTTTTACTGGGCGCTAGTAATCGCATGTTGTGTATTTCAGCGGCTTGTAACAAACACTATTCTCACTTATTTAACGGATGAGGCAAAGCTTGTGGCCCCGTTTAAAAAAAAATTCCTCCAATAATAGAACCATTTATGTCAAGGACAAAAAAGACGAGACTCAAAGGAATAGTGCTCAGTTTAAATTTGTTTTTCTCTTCATGTCACAAGATGTTATATTTTGTTACTCCATGAGCTTTTGCAGATGCATGAGATATCATGACTTACATCCAGGAACAATGTCCTTCACCTTTTTGGAGACTCGAAAGTAAAATAGAGGAGTGAGAATATGGGGTGCAGGAAATTACTTTCCCATGCTTGATCAACCCTCGTGGACTGAAATTTCAAGTCCTCTTCAGTTGGTAAACTTCCTGTAAAAGAAGAGAACGACCGCAGATACCCCCATTAATTCGAATTCGATGTATACTACGACGATGTAGAAAGTGCGCATTGGCGGAGAAGTCACAGGCGAAAACGTGTGTACTTTCCAGTCGTCGTCTTCATTCTTAATTTACCTTACCGGCCGTCATGTCGGTAATCATGTCGATCGGGGCTCCCAGCTATCTCATTCTGTATGTTCGGTTTATTCGGTTTACCTGGTTCGGTTTATACGATTTTTCGGTTCGTACGGTATTAATATTTCGGTAAATACGGTATGAAATGAAAATACAGTTCGGTTTCGGTATATACCAAATTATTGCGGTATGGTTTCGATATATACCATAAAAACCAAAGTTGACGCGAATTTGAAAATGACGTAATAATAATTTACAAATTTATGACTCAAAACCAATCAAAACACATACTATTTTACATAAATAGTACTATATAACTATATATATAAGTATATATGCATGCATATATTCATCCCTTAATTATGAACGTGCTTAGCATCTTTTAAAAGAAAAACAACTATGTTACAAGAAAAATGTACATGCTTAGTAGTGAATTTGACTCATGTACAAGAAAAATGACAATTTGTATGGTTGTTTGTCTCAAGAAATATAAATTTATTTTTTACTTCGGTTTATTCTGTTAACCGTTCGGTTTTTCGGTATATACCATAAAAACCAAAGTTCAAATCGGTATGAAAATTCCATACCATACCAAAATCATAAACCATAAAAACCATAAAATTGGTTCGGTTCGGTTTATTTTCGGTATGATTTTTCGGTTCGGTTTCAAAATGCACAGCCCGAGCTATCTGCTTTACCTTACCGTCCGTCTTTACCAATCATCGATTTTACACGGCCGCGATCGAGTGGCCGTCGCGTGTCTGTAATCTACAGCGCAAATGCCACCAACCGCGCGCGCCAAGGCCTCCATGGCTCCTTCCTGCTGCTTCTATTTAAACCAGGCCGAACGCTCGTAGAAACCACCACGCCGACTACCAACTGCCAACGTACGTCACTAGCACTAGCACACACGCTAGCTAGCTAGCTCAGCTCAGTTGGCAATGGCGATGGTGGAGGTGCTCTCGTCGGAGCTGGTCGTCCCGGCCGAGCAGACGCCGGGGGGCAGCATCTGGCTGTCCAACCTCGACCTCGCCGGGAGGAGAGGCTACACCCCCACGGTCTACTTCTTCCGCCCCAACGGCGACCCGGGCTTCTTCGCGGCCGACGCCATGAAGGACAGCCTCGCCAGGGCGCTGGTCGCGTTCTACCCGCTCGCCGGCCGCCTGGGGCTCGACGCCAGCGGCCGCGTCCAGGTGGACTACACCGGTGAGGGCGTGGTGTTCGTGACGGCCCGCTCCGAGCACTACGCGCTCGAGGAGCTGATGAACGACTTCGTTCCGTGCGACGAGATGAGGGACCTGCTTGTGCCGCCCACGCCGGCGCCGAACCCGCCGTGCGCCCTGCTGTTCGTGCAGATCACCCGCCTGCGGTGCGGCGGCGTGGTGCTCGGCCAGGCGATGCACCACTCGATCGTCGACGCGCGCGGCGCCGCGCATTTCTTCGAGACGTGGGCGAGCATCTCCCGCGGCGGAGGCGCGCCGACCGTGCCGCCGTGCTTCGACCACACACTCCTCGCCGCGCGCCCGCCGCAATCGCGGGCGGTGCTGTACGACCACCCGGAGTACAAGCCGGAGCCGGAGCCGGTGGACCCCGTGTCAGCCTCCACGTACGCCAGCGCCATCGTCACCATGACCAAGGGCCAGGTGGGCGCGCTCAAGGCGCGGTGCCTCGGCGCGTCCACGTTCCGCGCCGTGGTGGCTCTGGTGTGGCAGTGCGTGTGCCGCGCCCGCGCGCTGCCGCCGACGGCCGAGACGCGGCTCTACTCCATGGTGGACATGCGCGCGCGCCTGGACCCTCCGCTCCCGGCGGGGTACTTCGGGAACGCCGTGATCCGCACGTCCGTGTCGGCCACGGTGGAGGAGGTGGTGTCCAGCCCGCTGGTCCACGCCGCGAGGCTGGCGCGCACGGCGACGAGCCAGGGCGACGACCACGCGAGGTCGCTGGTGGACTACCTGGAAGGGGTGGACACGATGAACCTGCCGCGCAGCGGCATCTCGCGCGGGCACCTCCGCGCCATCAGCTGGATGGGCATGTCGCTCTCCGACGCCGACTTCGGGTGGGGCGCGCCGGCGTTCATGGGGCCGGCGCTCATGTACTACAGCGGCTTCGTGTACGTGATGAACGCGCCCGGCAAGGACGGCGCCCTCGCGCTGGTGCTGTCGCTGGAGCCCGAGAGCATGCCGGCGTTCAGGAAGGTGTTCGCCGACGAGCTGGCTCTCCTGGAGCTGTAATGGTACACGTACGCGTGCATGCATGCGGCCGATGAAGTACGTGCCCGTATCACACAACCTTGTCATGCTTGTGACATGCATGCATGGGTATATTCATGCATGCAGAGTATGGTCGCGTGGTAATTAATTGGTTCTTACCACCGTACGTGTGGTAGTAGTATGTGAATATGAACGTGTCCATGTGGAAATGTTGACTGGTAAGTAAGTAAGCCATGCACAGTTTGCCATGTAATAAGACTTGAGAAGCATTGTACTTGAGCATGTGTAAGAGAATCTACATCCCGACGCTTCAAAACATCCCTCGTACGTCCGCTCGGACGTGCCTGGTCAATGACCAGACAGAAGAGAGAAAGAAAAAAGTGACCCAATCAGACATTTCATATCATCCCTATGCATCTGGTTGTCCGCGAACCGTTATATCAATCGCGAATATGAGGAAGATATGAGGGCTAGCGGACGCGCCTGGGCATTCCGCCCCGTAGGACGCGGCCCCACCGGGATCACATTTTCTTTTTCTTTATTCGTTTTTTATTTCTCTCTCTTCATCTCCACCAATCATGTGCAAATGATCAAACATATGAGAAGAAAATTGATAAGCATGATTGCGCGGATGGATAAATAGACTCAAAACGAACATGCCGATTACTCACCGAACGCGTCCATGAACATTTAAGGGGTCATACTTACCATGTCCGGCTATAGATGCTCTAATCTCTCAGCCTTCCTGGCTAAACCGAGCGTCTCGTGTTGATTGCTGCGTCTAAGCCGCCCTACCCATTCTTTTTAGACGTCGCTCTATGATGAGGACATGGCTATCTATCGCTCTACTTTTAGATCTTGAAACTATTGTATGTACCCAAGTTTACGTATATATACCATGTGAATTCTTACACCTTTGTTGGTGCCATTTCTCGTGCCTTAAGATTTGGACGCTGCTCTGCGACGTTTGGGCGGGCATATCCTGGTGCCCGGTGTGATATCATGGAGTTAATTGTATATTGGTACCACATTTCGGACAGTGGTGATGGATTGATACCAATTTTCAAAAAATTTATGCAGTATCAAGTTTGAGGCAGTTTGTTACAAACTAGTCTAAACCGCGTATAACAGCGTATTAATGATGTATCTGACCGTTGGGGCTCACCTGACAGGGGTTGACGTGGCATGTTCTTTTACGAAAAAACCTTTACTTTTATTTAATAACATGGCTATCTATCGCTCTACTTTTAGACCTTGAAACTATTGTATGTACCCAACTTTATGTATATATACCATGTGAATTCTTACACCTTTGTTGGTGCCATTTCTCGTGCCTTAAGATCTGGACGCTGCCTTGCGATGTTTGGGCGGGCATATCCTGGTACCCAGTGTGGTATCATGGAGTTAATTGTATATTGGTACCACATTTCGGACAGTGATGAAGAGTTGGTACCAATTTTCAAAAAATTTACGCTGTATCAATTTGAGGCAGTTTGTTACAAACTAGTCTAAACCGCGTATTAATGATGTATCTGACCGTTGAGGCCCACCTGACAGGGGCTGACGCGGCATTTCTTTTGCGAAAAAACCCTTACTTTTTACTCGGTGGCCAAAAAATATATAAATACTCACTCGCCTGTGCGGCCACCGTGATTCGATCACGTGCCAGGCCGCTGCTGCGTTCGAGATCTGACCACCGCGCCACTGTGCACGATCCTTCCGAATCACAAATTCTTTTATTTATACTAGGAACTAATTGCAAACACTTCTAAAAACCGCGGCAATGCGTCGATCAATTCAAATGCATGGGTACGCATTTTTACACTTTGGGTCGTTCCATTTCTTTTTGTATATGTTTTTTTCGGATTTCTTTTATCTTTTTTCAGATCTTGGGTATTTTTTGGGCCGTATGCAGTGTGTGTATCGTATAGTGAAAAAAATCTAAACATGTATATACATCATATATTAGAAAAAAATCATCGTATATTTAAATAAGATCATTGTGTATTAAAAATGTTCAATTTCAGTGTGTATTTACGAAAAATATCGCATACTGAAAAGTTCACTGTAAATTAAGAAAATGTTGAGAATATTGAAAAATAGTCGGATGTATATTACAGAATTTTGCATGTTGTTACGAATCTACGAAGAAAGGTCCTACATATATTATACAATTATGGGCGGTGACAAAATTATCGTTTTAAAATACAAAGCTATGTTCTACGGAAAAATCAGTCCTACATTTAATTATATGTATATTATCTTCTTTCAGATATTGGGTATTCTTCGGGTTCTCACAGTAAAAAAATTGTATATAACCAGTGGCGAAGAAACTAAAATGGGCCAAAAAGAATAAAAAGTCAGAAGTACTTAGCATATCCAAACTTATACAGAACATAGGAGAAGCTGTCCTAAAAAAAACATAGGAGAAGCAAGCGTGGATCTCTAAGAAGACTTATACTGATATATGGTTATCTTATTTCCGTGAATTTGGAACCCAACTCTCTGTTTTCACAGTAGAAAAAATTGTATAGCGTTAGACGGAGATTTCTATTCAATCTTGGAAATCTGCAATCTTAACAAACTAAAAACAAATAAACTAAACAAAGGTGAAAATCAAATTTGCAACTTACAGAATCCACCAAATGTTAAACATTGCATCAATGTTGTCGGCAACAAAATCACTGGTGGATCCATGGCGAGGCGACGACTACTGCATGATTGGGCACGGCAGGCTACCAAGCATTATAGAAACGTCCGTCATATATATAATGAATGTTTTTTAATATACATTGGGCACAGCATGCCATCAAAAATATATATGTTTGTATGTGTGTGTATTTTTTTTAATATACTATATGCACATTGCGTACAGCCAGAAGAATACCCAAGATCTGGAAAAGATCCTCTAAAATAAAGATCCGGAAAGATTAAGAAAAACATATAAAAAAGGAATGGCTCATGTATAAAACTGTAAACGCCTTCGATTTATATAAATCATAACAAGCAGTGGCGCAGCAGCACTAGCGTGCACCGCGAACGCCCTGGCTCAGTGTCGAATACCGGCACGCGCGCATTTATTTTCGAAGTTCTGCAAATACCTAATGGTATAAAAGCAATGAATTTGTAAATTTAAACCCAAGTGATGCTATAGCACATTGGTTGTGGACTCGCTCTGTAGGTGGCCCGAGCCACGTTCGAATACCCTCAGATGCGTGCGTGGACTTATTTTTCCTTAAATGAAATTTCTGGCAAGATCCTTTTTTGGCTACCGAGGGATATACACGTGATTAAATAAAAAGTAGGTTTTTTTTTGCAAAAGAGCATGCCATGTCAGCACCTGATAGGCAGGCCTCAACGGCCAGATACACCATCAATACACTGTTATATGCGGTTTAGACTAGCTTGTAACAAACTGCCTTAAATTTGACGCGTGCGTGGACTTATTTTTCCTTAAATGAAATTTCTGGCAAGATCCTTTTTTGGCTACCGAGGGATATACACGTGATTAAATAAAAAGTAAGTTTTTTTTGCAAAAGAGCATGCCACGTCAGCACCTGATAGGCAGGCCTCAACGGTCAGATACACCATCAATACACTGTTATATGCGGTTTAGACTAGCTTGTAACAAACTGCCTTAAATTTGATACTAACACGTAAAAATTTCGAAACCGGTACCCATTGTCCGAAATATGGTATCATTGTGCAATTAACTCGGCATATCATGCCCACGTGTACTTTTTAGCTGCTTGCCTGTGGTTAGCACTCTTGCCATCATGCATGCACGTATGCACCTGCCAGCGCAGGATAAAAACAGAGGGGGGTTGGTGACGGACTTGGTGGAGTGGGTGTGCTCCTCGGAAAATCGATGGTCGTGGAAAATGAAGATCGCCGCATGGAAAGCATCGGCAATCTGCGATATCAGAGGCGGCTGGCAAATGTCGGCATCATCATCCGGCGACCGGAGACCACGATTCCTATCGTGCGTTGGTGGCACGTCCATTTGCGATGAAGATCTGGGATGCAGTGAGTGAAGTTAATCTGGCCGTTGCTGGCTGGACGCTGGACAGTTGAGGAATGCTAGCTGCAGTACTGGACCGTAGGGGTTGCTTGGTGTCATGGTGTTGCTGACTATTTGGCACATCTGGCAACTGATGGGACTGATGATGATACGTACTGTGCCTTCCGACATAAGCTACAGGCGGTTCCTGGACAACTACTTGTCGACACTGTTTGACGAAAAGAATGTTTCATTCTCTCATGGGCAGGTTATATATTCATGTGTGTGTATGCTGGTCCCATAAATTGTCTATCCTGTGGAGGCTCGAGGACATGACTCTTTTATGATGGCATTTACCTAGTTGGAGCATACAACCAAGCAGATTTTCTCTCAGTACAAATGCTGATGTACTCTTCACAAAGGACCTCTCTCATCCTAAGATGTCTTTTAATTCTCTGTAAAACATTTTTTTTCTTTCGGACTGTTCACTGCATGTGTCATGTTATTGAAACAAAACTTATCAACGTTTTTGTATATCCGACAACGGGATTCCCAGAGTATTATCAATTGTTAAGCAGCCGTTTTTTCGGGAGAACAAGTTCATCATCTGAAGCCGAGAGTGATTCTACCATGGCCAAAGTCATGCCTTGGTTGGGCAGCGTAGAATGTCGATATGGACTTTTCTTGGAAGGAATGGTTTTGCGGGTGTTTTTTTTTTTTTT
>LR738712.1:662138112-662176846 GCA_902687465.1 Secale cereale
GGGTTTTTGCCATTAGATATTGGCGAGGATATTTTCCGCATTTGGCATGACAAAGTGAGCTTGTTTTTCGAAAATTCAACATATAGTTGCACGTTGCATCGTACACCGCTTGTTGGTTGCGCCGTACACCTATACCTGACGTACATATGAATTTATGTTCGATCTTTTAATCTTTTGTTTTGTTTATGAGTAAGATTCCAACCGTGTTCCAAGTAAGCCGCCTGTAAAATCATTTGTGGGTAAGTTGATTTTCTGGGCCATTAGATTAAGATCAAACAATCATCCATATTTCTTCTTCCTCTACCAACTGTTCCTCACACAAAAGTGACTTATTTAAATTAAAAATTCAGTCAACTTACGTATAGCTATTAGGAAAAACAATAGTGCATATGCTAGCCCTGCGTGCATGTGTGCATACGTACATCCATGCCTATATATATATACTCTCTCCGTCCCAAAATAAGTGGCACAACTTTATACTAGTTTTAGAAGAGTAAAACTTATGGGCGTGCACCTACCATCCTAGTCTCGTCAATGGCGTCGTACTTGTTGCTTGCGCACATGTATGCACGTAGCCAGATCAAATCCATTTTGTGTACAAAGCCAATCATCTTTTATATTACTATAATAACAAGCAAAGAAAGCACACGGGTTACGCAAGGTTCGGTATGCCTTTTTCTTTTTTCTGAAATTTAATTGTATAGTACGTCTTGTAGCGTCTTCTGAATTTTTAAGAAAGCACACGGCGGACCAGAACCTTTGAAACTACGTTGAATGAATCTTTTCTCAGAAAAATGAAGTACCTTTTTATTTGCAGCGAAGGAAAATTAAGTACCTGCTAATCTAACTACCGAAGCACAGAAAAAATAAAAATACTAATTCTACTGTAATATACTCCTTTTTGAATGTAAACTTAATTAGCTAGATAATACAGGATAACTGGGTCCAGGCGTCCAGCTATAAAGAAAACCTACGAAGGGGCTGGTGGAGATAGGGTAGGCAGAGATCCGAACAAGGTGGTTGAGGTGAAAGAGACCTGCTTCGACGTTGTCGTGGAGAACTTCATGATCCCATAGTCCCTTACACGTTAACACCTCCTTGTGTGGTGTGTGCCAATCACTACTACTGTAGTGTAGCAAACTTCTACCAACCCCCGTTCCTTTGTTCTGGTCGGAATCAAATCTTTGACTAAGCGAATATTGTTTTCTTTGGCAACGACTAAGTGAATCTTTGAATGCATCCATGATTGGCTGCACTAGCTTATAGCAAGTCTTCTTCGCTCCGAAGCAAGGTCCAACATAATTTTGACGATAAAATGGTTGAAATATTTCTATAAACATATGGAGGCGCGGACATGAAAGTTAAATTTGCACGAACTAGTTAAAAGAAAATTTGCATTAACTATATATATTTTAAGTAATGGAAGTCCTGCAAGCTAAATAACAAAAAAAACATATAGAGTGAAGAGATTTAAATTATATCTTGCTACACTACAGGAAAAACAAACGAAGCCGTGTATGTTTCATACACGGCAAAGGCCATTTTAAGAACGGCAAACTCTAAGCCGAGTGTTACACTGGGCGTAGCGCACATGGCTTAGAATGTTTCGTCATGGACGGTATAAGCTGAGTGTTGTATATTGAGAGCACGGCTTATAGGCAAAGCCAAGTATATAACGGAGGCACTCGGTAAACAGAGTGAGATCATGAACCGCACTAACTGCGACGCCACATGGCGAGGCTATAAGTCGTGCGTTATAGTAAGCCATGTGCATGGGGGATTCACGGTGTACATGTAAACCGCAATGCTCCTGTACGCCGTGTGCACACACAGCTTCACAGCTTAGACCTAAGCCGTGTACACCAAGAACGCCGTGTGCTCACACGGCTTCACGGCTTAGACCTAAGCCGTGTACCCTAGGAACGCCATGCGCCGTTCTTTCTTTATTGCTTACATGTAAGTCGAGTGTCTTCAATGACTTTCTCCGGCAAGGCGGGAGCTCCCATATACTGCCACGTGTCCTCTGTAAGCTGGGTGTTTTGGGGCCACACTCGGCTTCCTCTTGTTCTGTGTCATGGCAGGTCATGCCGACAAGCCAGACCAGGTTGGAGTGCATGCGATCACATAACTCCCTCCCGTCACTCGATGTGGGGGGACAAACACCCTACATGCTGAACCTTCCTCCGTGACTGTCCGGTTTGTGAGGGGGTGTCACATCAATGTTATGCATTGGGTATTTAAACACCTGGCCACCCATTCATTTATATATCCGGACCCCAAGCAGGCCGGTGTGTTCTCCAGGCCATCCTTGGGGCGGTTCTTGACGCTGCGGCCTGAAGGAAATATGCCCTAGAGGCAATAATAAAGTTGTTATTTATATTTCCTTATATCATGATAAATGTCTTTTATTCATGCTAGAATTGTATTAACCGGAAACTTAGTACATGTGTGGATACATAGACAAAACAGTATGTCCCTAGTATGCCTCTACTAGACTAGCTCATTGATCAAAGATGGTTCTGTTTCCTAGCCATAGACATGAGTTGTCATTTGATCAACGGGATCACATCATTAGGAGAATGATGTGATGGACAAGACCCATCCGTTAGCATAGCACTATGATCGTTTAGTTTTACTGCTATTGCTTTCTTCATGACTTATACATGTTCCTATGACTATGAGATTATGCAACTCCCGAATACTGTAGGAACACCTTGTGTGCTATCAAACGTCACAACGTAACTGGGTGATCATAAAGATGCTCTATAGCTGTCTCCGAAAGTATTCGTGGTGTTGGCATAGATCAAGATTAGGATTTGTCACTCCGAGTGTCGGAGAGGTATCTCTGGGCCCTCTCGGTAACACACATCACAATAAGCCTTGCAAGCAAAAGACTAATGAGTTAGTCACGAGATGATGAGTTACGGAACGAGTAAAGAGACTTGCCAGTAATGAGATTGAACTAGGTATAGAGATACCGACGATCGAATCTCGGGCAAGTAACATACCGTTGACAAAAGGAACAACGTATGTTGTTATGCGGTTCTGACCGATAATAGATCTTCGTAGAATATGTAGGAGCCAATATGAACATCCAGGTTCCGCTATTGGTTATTGACCAGATATGAGTCTCGGTCATGTCTACATAGTTCTCGAACCCGTAGGGTCCGCACGCTTAACGTTTGATGACGATCGGTATTATGAGTTTATGAGTATTGATGTACCGAAGGTAGTTCGGAGTCCCGGATGAGATCACGGACATGACGAGGAGTCTCGGAATGTCCGAGACATAAAGATTGATATATTGGACGACTATATTCAGACACCGGAAGTGTTCCGGGAAAGTTTCGGATTTATCGGGATTGCCGGAGGGGGTTATCGGAACCCCCTACGAGAGGGGATGGTCCATAGTGGGCCTAAAGGGAAAGAGAGAGGCAGCCCATAGGGCTGGCCGGCGCCCCCACCTAGGGTTCCTAGTTGGACTAGGATTGGGGGGGGGGGGCGCCACCTCTCCTATTCCTTTCCCTCTTCTTTCTTTTGGTGAATCCTACTAGGAATAGGATTGCAATCCTATTCCTAGTAGGACTCCTTCCCTAGCCGCACCAGGAGAAGTTGGCCGGCCTCCCTCCCTTGCTCCTTTATATACGGGGGCAGGGGGGCACCCAAAGACACACAAGTTGAATTGTTTTAGCCGTGTGCGGTGCCCCCCTCCACAGAATCACACCTTGGTCATACCGTCGCGGAGCTTAGGCGAAGCCCTGCGCCGGTGAACACATCATATCCGTCACCACGCCGTCGTGCTGACGAAACTCTCCCGTGAAGCTCAACTGGATCAAGAGCTCGTGGGACGTCATCAAGCTGAACGTGTGCTGAACGCGGAGGTGCCGTACGTTCGGTGCTTGATCGGTTGGATCGCGAAGAAGTTCGACAACATCAACCGCGTCACTTGACGCTTCTGGTCCCGGTCTACGAGGGTACGTAGACACACTCTTCTCTCTCGTTGCTATGCATCTGGTAGATAGATCTTGCGTGATCGTAGGAAAATTTTAAAATACTACGTTCCCCAACAGTGGCATCATGAGCCAGGTCTATGCGTAGATGATATGCACGAGTAGAACACAATGAGTTGTGGGCGATACTAGTCATACTGCTTACCAGCATGTCATACTTTGCTTCGGCGGTATTGTGAGATGAAGCGGCCCGGACCGACATTACGCGTACGCTTACGCGAGACTGGTTTCACCGTTACGAGCACTCGTTGCTTAAAGGTGACTGGCGGGTGTCTGTCTCTCTCACTTTAGCTGAATCAAGTGTGGCTACGTCCGGTCCTTGTGAAGGTTAAAACAGCACATACTTGACGAAACATCGTTGTGGTTTTGTATGCGTAGGTAAGAACGGTTCTTGCTAAGCCCGTAGCAGCCACGTAAAACTTGCAACAACAAAGTAGAGGACGTCTAACTTGTTTTTGCAGGGCATGTTGTGATGTGATATGGTCAAGACATGATGAGTTATACATTTTTTGTATGAGATGATCATGTTTTGTAAAGTTATCGGCAACTGGCAGGAGCCATATGGTTGTCGCTTTATTGTATGAAATGCAATCGCCATGTAATTGCTTTACTTTATCACTAAGCGGTAGCGATAGTTGAGGAAGCAATAGTTGGCGAGACGACAATGATGCTACGATGGAGATCAAGGTGTCGCGCCGGTGACGAAGGTGATCATGACGGTGCTTTGGAGATAGAGATCAAAAGCACAAGATGATGATGGCCATATCATGTCACATATTTTGATTGCATGTGATGTTTATCTTATTATGCTTCTTATTTTGCTTAGAACGACGGTAGCATTATAAGATGATCCCTTACTAAATTTCAAGGTATAAGTGTTCTCCCTGAGTATGCACCGTTGCGAAAGTTCGTCGTGCCGAGACACCACGTGATGATCGGGTGTGATAAGCTCTACGTTCAAATACAATGGGTGTAAGCCAGTTTTGCACACGCAGAATACTCGGGTTAAACTTGACGAGCCTAGCATATGCAGATATGGTCTCAGAACACTGGAGACCGAAAGGTCGAGCGTGAATCATATAGTAGATATGATCTACATAAGATGTTCACCATTGAAACTACTCCATCTCACGTGATGATCGGACATGGTTTAGTTGATTTGGATCACGTGATCATTTAGATGACCGAAGGGATGTCTATCTAAGTGGGAGTTCTTAAGTAATATGATTAATTGAACTTTAATTTATCATGAACTTAGTCCTGGTAGTATTAGCATATCTATGTTGTAGATCAATAGCTCGCGATGTTGCTCCACATTAATTTTTTATATGTTCCTAGAGAAAACCAAGTTGAAAGATGTTAGTAGAAATGATGCGGAATTGTTCTGTGATCTGAGGATTATCCTCATTGCTGCATAGAGAATTATGTCCTTGATGCACCGCTAGGTGACAGACCTATTGCAGGAGCAGATGTAGACGTTATGAACGTTTTGACAAAAGCTCGGTATGATGACTACTTGATAGTTTAAGTGCACCATGCTTTACGGCTTAGAACCGGGACTTCAAAAACGTTTTGAATGCCACGGAGCATATAAGATGTTCCAAGAGTTGAAATTAGTATTTCATACTCATGCCCGTGTCGAGAGGTATAAGACTTCTGACAGTACTTTGCCTACAAGATGGAGGAGAATAGCTCAACCAGTGAGCATGTGCTCAGATTGTCTGGGTACTACAATTACTTGAATCAAGTGGGAGTTAATCTTCCAGATAAGATAGTAATTGACAAAGTTCTCTAGTCACTATCACCAAGTTAGTAGAACTTCGTGATGAACTATAATATGCAAGGGATGACGAAAGGAATTCCCGAGCTCTTCACGATGCTGAAGTCGGCGAAGGTAGAAATCATGAAAAAAGCATTAAGTGTTGATGATTAACAAGACCACTTGTTTCAAGTAAAGGGCAAAGGGATAGAAGGGGAACTTCAAGAAGAATGACAAGCAAGTTGTCACTCCCGTGAAGAAACCCAAAGCTAAACTCAAGCCTGAAACTAAGTGCTTCTACTGCAAAGGAAATGGTCACTGGAAGTGGAACTGCCCTAGATATTTGGCGGATAAGAAGGATGGCAAAGTAAACATAGGTATATTTGATATACAGATTATTGATGTGTATTTTACTAGTGTTCATAGAAGCCCCTCGGTATTTCATACTGGTTTAGTTGCTAAAGAGTAGTAACTCGAAATGGGAGTTGCATAATAAACAGAAACTAGTTAAAGGATGAAGTGACGATGTGTATTGGAAGTAGTTCCAAGATTGATATGATCATCATCGCACACTCCCTATACTTTCGGGATTAGTGTTGAACCTAAATAAGTGTTATTTGGTGTTTGTGTTGAACATGAATATGATTTGATCATGTTTATTGCAATACGGTTATTCATGTAAGTTAGAGAATAATTGTTGTTCTGTTTACATGAATAAAACCTTCTATGGTCATACACCCAATGAAAATGGTTTGTTGGATCTCGATCGTGTGATACACATATTCATAATATAGAAGCCAAAAGATGCAAGGTTAATAATGATAGTGCAACTTATTTGTGGCACTGCCGTTTAGGTCATATTGGTGTAAAACGCATGAAGAAACTCCATAGTGATGGACTTTTGGAATCACTTGATTATGAATCACTTGGTGCTTGCGAACCATGCCTCATGGGCAAGATGACTAAAACTCCGTTCTCCGGAACTATGGAGCGAGCAACAGATTTGTTGGAAATCATACATACTGATGTATGTGGACCAATGAGTGTTGAAGCATGCGGCGGGTATCGTTATTTTCTGACCTTCACTGATGATTTGAGCAGATATGGGTATATCTACTTAATGAAACACAGGTCTGAAACATTTGAAAAGTTCAAAGAATTTCAGAGTGAAGTAGAGAATCATCGTAACAAGAAAATAAAGTTTCTACGATCTGATCGTGGAGGAGAATATTTGAGTTACGAGTTTGGTCTTCATTTGAAACAATGTGGAATAGTTTCACAACTCACGCCACCTGGAACACCACAGCGTAATGGTGTATCCGAACGTCGTAACCGTACTTTATTAGATATGATACGATCTATGATGTCTCTTACCGATTTACCACTATCGTTTTGGGGTTATGCTTTAGAGACAGCTGCATTCACGTTAAATAGGGCACCATCTAAATCCGTTGATACGACACCTTATGAACTATGGTTTGGCAAGAAACCAAAGTTGTCGTTTCTTAAAGTTTGGGGCTGCGATGCTTATGTGAAAAAGTTTCAACATGATAAGCTCGAACCCAAATCGGAGAAGTAAATCTTCATAGGATACCCAAAAAGAAACTGTTGGGTACACCTTCTATCACAGATCCTAAGGCAAGGTCTTTGTTGCTAAGAGTGGATCCTTTCTAGAGAAGGAGTTTCTCTCGAAAGAAGTGAGTGGGAGGAAAGTAGAACTTGATGAGGTAATTGTACCTTCTCCCGAATTGGAAAGTGGAACATCACAGAAACTAGTTCCAGTGATTCCTACACCAATTAGTGAGGAAGCTAATGGTGATGATCATGAAACTTCAGATCAAGTTTCTGCTGAACTTCGTAGATCAACCAGAGTTCGTTCCGCATCAGAGTGGTACGGCAACCCGGTTCTGGAAGTCATGTTACTGGACCATGATGAACCTACGAACTATGAGGAAGCGATGATGAGCCCATATTCCGCAAAATGGCTTGAGACCATGAAATCTGAGATGGGATCCATGTATTAGAACAAAGTATGGACTTTGGTTGACTTGCCCGATGATCGGCTAGCCATCGAAAATAAATGGATCTTCAAGAGGAAGACCGACGCAAACGGTAATGTTACTGTTTACAAAGCCCGACTTGTTCGAAAGGGTTTCGACAAGTTCAAGGAGTTGACTATGATGAGACTTTCTCACCCGTAGCGATGCTTAAGTCTGTCCGAATCATGTTAGCAATTGCCGCATTTTATGATTATGAAATCTGGCAAATGGATGTCAAAACTGCATTCCTGAATGGATATCTCAAAGAAGAGTTGTATATGATGCAACCAGAAGGTTTTGTCGATCCAAAATGTGCTAACAAAGTATGCAAACTCCAGCGATCCATCTATGGACTGGTGCAAGCATCTCGGAGTTGGAATATACGCTTTGATGAGGTGATCAAAGCATATGGTTTTATATAGACTTTTGGAGAAGCCTGTATTTACAAGAAAGTGAGTGGGAGCTCTGTAGAATTTCTAATACTCCCTCCATTCTCTTATACAAGGCCACAAACTCAAATTACAGGTACCAAGGCAAAATTTAATGACTGCATTGCAAGTTTACTTTTTTTTCGTTAAGCGGGATCATTAATACACCCACATGCATGCAAGGAAGAAATTGGAAGGAAGTAGCACATTGTCATTATGACTACATGCATGCAAGTATTAAAAAGTTGGTATTACGAGAAAACAGCATTAATTTTTGCCACGATTACAGTTAGTGGCCTTATATAGATGAAAATTGTATTTTTCATAGTGGCCTTGTATAAGGGAATGGAGGGAGTATTATATGTGGATGACATATTGTTGATTGGAAATGATATAGAATTTCTGGACAGCATAAAAGGATACTTGAATAAGAGTTTTTCAATAAAAGACCTCAGTGAAGCTGCTTATATATTAGGCATCAAGATCTATAGAGATAGATCAAGACGCTTAATTGGACTTTCACAAAGCACATACCTTGATAAGATTTTGAAGAAGTTCAAAATGGATCAGTCAAAGAAAGGGTTCTTGCCTGTATTACAAGGTATGAAGTTGAGTAAGACTCAAAGCCAGACCACGGCAGAAAATATAGAGAGAATGAAAGTCATTCCCTATGCCTCAGCCATAGGTTCTATAAAGTATGCCATGCTGTGTACAAAACACATTGTGTACCTTGCCATGAGTTTGACAAGGAGGTACAATAGTGATCCAGGAGTAGATCACTGTACAGCGGTCAAAATTATCCTTAGTAATTGGATGACTAAGGAAATGTTTCTCGATTATGGAGGTTATAAAGAGTTCGTCGTAAAGGGTTACGCCGATGCAAGCTTTGACACTAAATCCAGATGACTCTAAGTATCAATCTGGATGCGTATTGAAAGTGGGAGCAATTAGCTAGAGTAGCTCCATGCAGAGCATTGTAGACATAGAAATTTGCGAAATACATACGGATCTGAATGTGACAGACCCGTTGACTAAACTTCTCTCACAAGCAAAACATGATCACACCTTATTACTCTTGGGTATTAATCACATAGCGATGTGAACTAGATTATTGACTCTAGTAAACCTTTTGGGTGTTGGTCACATGGCGATGTGAACTATGGGTGTTATTCACATAACGATGTGAACTATCGGTATTAAATCACATGGCGATGTGAGCTAGATAATTGACTCTAGTGCAAGTGGGAGACTGAAGTAAATATGCCCTAGAGGCAATAATAAAGTTGTTATTTATATTTCCTTATATCATGATAAATGTCTTTTATTCATGCTAGAATTGTATTAACCGGAAACTTAGTACATGTGTGGATACATAGACAAAACAGTATGTCCCTAGTATGCCTCTACTAGACTAGCTCATTGATCAAAGATGGTTATGTTTCCTAGCCATAGACATGAGTTGTCATTTGATCAACGGGATCACATCATTAGGAGAATGATGTGATGGACAAGACCCATCCGTTAGCATAGCACTATGATCGTTTAGTTTTACTGCTATTGCTTTCTTCATGACTTATACATGTTCCTATGACTATGAGATTATGCAACTCCCGAATACCGTAGGAACACCTTGTGTGCTATCAAACGTCACAACGTAACTGGGTGATCATAAATATGCTCTACAGGTGTCTCCGAAAGTATTCGTGGTGTTGGCATAGATCAAGATTAGGATTTGTCACTCCGAGTGTCGGAGAGGTATCTCTGGGCCCTCTCGGTAGCACACATCACAATAAGCCTTGCAAGCAAAAGACTAATGAGTTAGTCACGAGATGATGAGTTACGGAACGAGTAAAGAGACTTGCCAGTAACGAGATTGAACTAGGTATAGAGATACCGATGATCGAATCTCGGGCAAGTAACATACCGTTGACAAAAGGAACAGCGTATGTTGTTATGCGGTTCTGACCGATAATAGATCTTTGTAGAATATGTAGGAGCCAATATGAACATCCAGGTTCCGCTATTGGTTATTGACCGGAGATGAGTCTCGGTCATGTCTACATAGTTCTCGAACCCGTAGGGTCCGCACGCTTAGCGTTTGATGACGATCGGTATTATGAGTTTATGAGTATTGATGTACCGAAGGTAGTTCGGAGTCCCGGATGAGATCACGGACATGACGAGGAGTCTCGGAATGTCCGAGACATAAAGATTGATATATTGGACGACTATATTCGGACACCGGAAGTGTTCCGGGAAAGTTTCGGATTTATCGGGTTTGCCGGAGGGGGTTACCGGAACCCCCTACGAGAGGGGATGGTCCATAGTGGGCCTAAAGGGAAAGAGAGAGGCTGCCCATAGGGCTGGCCGGCGCCCCCACCTAGGGTTCCTAGTTGGACTAGGATTGGGGGGGGGGGCGCCACCTCTCCTATTCCTTTCCCTCTTCTTTCTTTTGGTGAATCCTACTAGGAATAGGATTGCAATCCTATTCCTAGTAGGACTCCTTCCCTAGCCGCACCAGGAGAAGTTGGCCGGCCTCCCTCCCTTGCTCCTTTATATACGGGGGCAGGGGGGCACCCAAAGACACACAAGTTGAATTGTTTTAGCCATGTGCGGTGCCCCCCTCCACAGAATCACACCTCGGTCATACCGTCGCGGAGCTTAGGCGAAGCCCTGCGCCGGTGAACACATCATATCCGTCACCACGCCGTCGTGCTGACGAAACTCTCCCGTGAAGCTCAACTGGATCAAGAGCTCGTGGGACGTCATCAAGCTGAACGTGTGCTGAACGCGGAGGTGCCGTACGTTCGGTGCTTGATCGGTTGGATCGCGAAGAAGTTCGACAACATCAACCGCGTCACTTGACGCTTCCGCTCCCGGTCTACGAGGGTACGTAGACACACTCTTCCCTCTCGTTGCTATGCATCTGGTAGATAGATCCTGCATGATCGTAGGAAAATTTTAAAATACTACGTTCCCCAACACGGCCATGTGGACCCACGCGGTCTACATCATTGACCGAATGCCAGAGGGGTTTGACCAGGGGATATTCCTCTTGTTATGTGTCACGACAGATCATGCCGACATGGCATACCAGGTTGGAGCGCATGCGATCACATGCCTCCCTCCCGTCTACTTGATGTTGGGGATTGTCACACTACGTTCCGAACCTTCCTGCGTGATTGTCCGATTTTTGAGGGAAATGCCACATCAATACTGTGCGCTAGGTATTTAAACACCAGGCGGCCCTTTTGTTGATATATACGGGTCCCACGTAGGCTGGTGCCGTCTCCGGGCCCTCCCTAGGGCGTTTTGACGCTGCGGCCATTCGCGGGCCCGCGTGGTCTACGGCGTTGACCGGATGCCAGAGGGGTTTGACCGAAGGATATTCCTCTTGTTATGTGCCACGACACGTCATGCCGACATGCCAAATAAGGTTGGAGCACATGCGGTTACAGGACTCCCTCCCGTCTACTCGATGTGGTGGGACTACCACCCTACGTCTTGAACCTTCATGCGTGACTGTCTGGTTTGTGAGGGAGGTGCACATCAATGTTGTGCACTGGGTATTTAAACACCAGGACGCCCTTTCGTTGAAATATCTTGGGCCCACGCAGGCCGGTGCGGTCTCCGAGCCCTCCCTGTGGTGGTTTTCGACTATAGTGCAAGTGGGAGACAGTTGGAAATCTGCCCTAGAGGCAATAATATTGTATTATTATATTTTAATTGTTCATAATTAAGAGTTTATATTTCATGCTATAACTGCTATAATCCTGGAATATGTGATTCAGTGGAAAACTTATATGCACGTGTGAAATGATAAACGGTAAACAATAAGTTCCCGGTCTCGCCTCTAAGACTGGATCAAGTGTTGTTGGTGATCACGTTTTCCGGATTTTAGGATATCGTTAAGTGTAATGATAGTCCTAAAAAACATTGAGGGTATGACATTAGAAGAACAATCATATTGAATCGACCCAATACTTATCTGTTATACTTTGTGATTATATCGTTAAAATCACTTGTTATAAGACAAAGTGTTAGCATGTGTTTTAGTTCCACAAACCATGAGAGTGTATCGGTCATTTCCTACCAGACGATGAACTTTGGGGTTGCTCAAACGTCATCTATAACAGGTGATCATAATGACAATTTTCAGGCTCACCGGAAAGTTTGACAAGTGATCGGATAGCTCGAGAGTGGGATTTGTTCCTCCGACGATGGAGAGATATTCTTACGGTCCTCTCGGTGTGATGACATCCATCATTATCTTTCCAGACACTGGTGACTAGGTCACGGGGATGCCGGAACACATCAAAGAGAAAGAAGAACAAAACTGGTCACGGGAGCAACGGTATAGTGAGCATGGTGATGACTCAAGAGGATACCGATGGACACCGGGTTTTCTAAAATATCGCGAACAAAGAGGACATCACGTGATAACCAAAGGTTCACTCGAATATCATTCGTGTAATCATAGGGACTGATATGGATGTCCACGGTTCCACTATCGGTCATTGAACGAAGGGGTTTCGTTCATGTCTATGGTTTACTGAACCTACGGTGTCACAAGCTTAAGGTAATCACAATCCGCTGAGTGTTAGTGGGACGGGAGTGATGATAATATATTTGTGGAATTGTTTCAATAATATCAGTTATAATTCTGAGAGGTTCTAGAAGCGTTTCGGGGTCACCGGAAGGGTTTCGGTGAATGTCGGGTAATATTGGGTATTACCAATTAATTATATATAGGCGGAAAATGTTTTCGGGGATGTTAAGTTATACATATAATGCTGTAAAAATGTTTAGAACAGTTTATTTAATTTAAATATCAACGTGCCTAAAAAGGCCAAGAGGTGGAAGGCAACTTGGGCCAAAAAAGGCCCAAGTGGGAAAGTGCCTCCCTTCCATAAGGAAGGGGGGCGAATTGGGGAAGGGAAGGAGTCAGACTCCTCCTCCCCTTAGATGGCGCACCAAGGGGGACTCCTTGCCCTTGGTGGAAGCCCTCCCTCTCCCCTCTAACCTATATATACTAGATGATTTCTCCCCTATAGATATATAAGTTTTGGAGCCTCCTCTAGTTGATCTAGTGCATGTTCTAGTTGGTCCTAGTTGACTAATTAGAGCTAGACCTAGCAACCCCTAATCCTCATAATTAGAAGCCCATGTGGTTCTAAACTCATGCCTCTAATTCTTCAGCGACGATTAACCATGGACGGCGAAGCGCTGCCGGATCGTGAAGACCGTACGCTTGCAAGCAAGTAGAGAGGTCATGCTTTTGGTCTTCCGTTCGAGGGATCGTTCGTGGAGAGTTCGCGGGATAGTCATCGATGTTCGAGTGTCGGGGAAAACGACACCTATGGGATCCCGGGGACCCCTACTATGGTTGGCGGGGAGTAGAGCTGTGCAAAGATTATGTCTAGTCAATCAACGTGTGGGAATTTTTACCCAGGTTCGGGCCGCAAGTGATGCGTAAAACTCTAGTCCTGCTTGTCTGTGTATATTTGGTGTTCTTGAGCTCTTGAACTGGCTACAATGTGTGCCTGTCCAAAAAGTCCGAATCCTCTCCCAGTATGCCTCGGGCCTCCTTTTATATGACAAAGGGGTTGCCACAGCGGCACACAAGAGGTGGAAAGTATCTACAGTGTACAAGGTTATCTCCTGACATGATAGGACAAACACATTTAATGCGCCGCCTATGTGTCCTCTAGCTTTATCGGGGACGGCAAGGAAGCTTGTCCCGCCCGTTGCCACCTCACCTCGCTCTGACACGCGTCCAGGCTGACGTGGCATGCGGCGCCACGCTGGCTGCTGGCTGTTGTGGTGACAGGGTCTTCACGAAGATCTGCATGCCACCACGCAGGTGCTTGGCTAGTTGGCTTGGAGGCTGCATGTCGCCACGCAGGCACTTGTCCAATTGGCGAGTTGGTCGTCGCGTAGGAGTGGTCATGGGGCAGCAAAACCTTGGTGTGTGCGGGCCTGGCTGCGGCCCCGCAGACGTCCTCGGCAAGGGATCTTGCCGGGGTCTTTTGGCTGTCCCCGGCAAGGACCTTGCCAGGGGTCTTCGGTCGTCCCCGGCAAGGCTCTTGCCGGGGGTCTTTGTCTTTTGGTCTCTTGTCTAGGTCTGCAGACCCTTGATCCCACAAAGATCTGCATGCTACCATGCATGCGCCTCTGAATCTTGGTCTTGACGTTGTCGATGGTGTCAGAGGTCTTAGACCCAAGGGTGGTGGCTTTGTTGGTGTTTGGGAAAGTTGCTCTGGCAAGGCTCTTGCCGGGGTCACATAGACCACCCCGGCAGGGGCGTTGCCGGGGGAGGAGTCCACCTTGCCCCTCTGTCATTCATGTCTTTGGCTTGAGTGTTGCCTTGGCAGTCTAGTGCTTATCCTTCTTCTGTCCCGCCAAGCGTGGCTGTAGGCGTGGCTAGAACTGCCCGTGCACAAGTAAAGGGGTGCAAAAGGACCCCTACTTTTGTACACCGACAGGAGCCCCCCGGCCTGGGCCACACATAAGCGCGGAGCGTTGTTGGGCCAGGCCCGGAACGGTGCGCGGGCACGCATGGTAGGGTTTTAACTGTGTCGATTCCTTCGCCCGTTGCGCTTCCCCATGACTCGCATTGGGTGCGTGACATGGGGGTCGTGCGCGGAGCAGTTGCAGCGTGCTTGCGCCACGTCGCGGTGAATAGTAAAGAGGCGGCCCGCGCCTTCCCCATAAAATAGGAAACCGCAGGGGCGCTGCTCATTTACCCTCCGCGTCTTTTCCAATCTTGGAACCGCCGTTCCCCTTTTCACTTCAAATCGCAAACCGGAGTCCTTGCTTCTGCTCGCCGCTGTGCCCTCATTTCTCTTGACCCCTTTACCTCCCTCAGCCGCCATGGCGCCCAAGGTAGGCAAGGGCAAGGGAACGGCTAAGAACGCTGGGGGGAAGGAGTCACCAAAGAGCGCGTTGGTGGAACTGCGGACGCAGTACGCGCTCTTTTGAGCCGACTGTCGATGCGCTCACTCTCAAGGATAGGTTCAGGTGCCTGTGGGGGAGGGAGACAACGGGGCATCCCGCCACGTGCGTCGTCCCCGCCTTCCGCTTCGCCAAGGGCGGCCCAAATCGTTACCCTTTCTTCATCGATTACTTCTCCCGTGGGCTCTGCCCCCTTTCTTAGATTTCTTTACCGATGTCATGTACACCTACGGCTTTCACCTTCTGGACCTCACTCCGAATGTCGTGGCGTGCATGGCCTACTTTTCCCATCTCTGCAAGGGCTTTGCCGGAGTGCTCCCCAGTACGACGCTCTTTCGCAATTACTTTACTCCTTGCATCCAGCCAGGGGGCGCCATTTCAGGCGGCTTTGCTTGGATTCCGAGGCAGCAGATCAAGGGCGCGTACCTGGAGGGTGCCATGAAGGAGAGGTGGGAGGAGTGGCGAAGCCGGTGGTGCTGGATTGAGGAGACGGATCCGCCGGAGTTCTGCCATGTCCGTCGGAGGCCACCAGTCCGTAGCAATGGGGCAATCTCGACGCCAATGACCAGAAACTCACGACCGCCGCCACCAGGATCCGCCGCCTTGCCGTGGCTGGGCTCACTCTTGAAATGATCGGGGCCGACTTCATCCGCCACCGGATTGCCCCACTGCACAACAAGGGGAGGTCAGCTTGGGATTTCAGGAATGCGACCGATATCATGAGGCTCCACCCTAGTTTAAACCACAACTTCACGGTGTTGCAACACGCCCATCTTTGCCAGAGGCTCTTCCAGCTCAGGGTCGACGAGGCCGGACGGGTCGAGACGACCGGCAAGGCTGAGAAGGCCGGCAAGGCCGCCGGGGCTGCCAAGCCTGACAACCTGTTCGGGTTGCAAGCGGGGGTGGTCCCTCTGAGCAACAACTCTCGCCATAGCGCCATCATTGCCATGATGTCGGTCTTTGCTACTTCTTGAGCTTGCGTTGTTTTCCCTCGAAGAGGAAAGGGTGATGCAGCACAGTAGCATAAGTATTTCCCTCTGTTTTTGAGAACCAAGGTATCAATCCAGTAGGAGACCACGCACGAGTCCCTCGTACCTGCACAAACAAATAAGAACCTTGCAACCAACGCAATAAAGGGGTTGTCAATCCCTTCTCGGCCACTTGCAAAAGTGAGATCTGATAGGGATTGAAAGTAAAGATTGCAAAACAAAAGTAAAGTAAATATAAATAGTAGATGGAAGATTAATATGATGAAGATAGACCCGGGGGCCATAGGTTTCACAAGTGGCTTCTCTCATGATAGCAAATTTCTATGGTGGGTGAACAAATTACTGTCGAGCAATTGATAGAAAAGCGCATAGTTATGAGAATATCTAGGCATGATCATTGTATATAGGCATCACGTCCGTGACAAGTAGACCGAAACGATTCTGCATCTACTACTATTACTCCACACATCGACCGCTATCCAGCATGCATCTAGAGTATTAAGTTCATAAGAACAGAGTAACGCCTTAAGCAAGATGACATGATGTAGAGGGATAAACTCATGCAATACGATATAAACCCCATCTTTTTATCCTCGATGGCAACAATACAATACGTGCCTTGCTGCCCCTGCTGTCACTGGGAAAGGACACCGCAAGATTGAACCCAAAGCCAAGCACTTCTCCCATTGCAATAACTACCAATCTAGTAGGCCAAACCAAACTGATAATTCGAAGAGACTTGCAAAGATATTTAAATCATGCATAAAAGATTTCAGAAAAGAATCAAATATTGTTCATAGATAATCTTGATCATAAACCCACAATTCATTGGATCTGGACAAACACACCGCAAAAAGAATCACATCGAATGGATCTCCAAGAAGATCGAGGAGAACTTTGTATTGAGATCCAAAGAGAGAGAAGAAGCCATCTAGCTAATAACTATGGAACCAAAGTTTGTGGTAAACTACTCACAACTCATCGGAGAGACTATGGTGTTGATGTAGAACCCTCCGTGATCAATCCCCCTCCGGTGGAGCTCCAGAACAGGCCCCAAGATGGAATCTCACGGGTACAGAAGGTTGCGTCGGTGAAATTAGGGTTTCGTGGTGCTCCTCGATGTTTTCAGGGTACGTAGGTATATATAGGAGGAAGAGGCACATCAGGGGAGCCACGAGGGGCCCACGAGGGTGGGGGCGCGCCCCTGCCCTCGTGGCCGCCTCGTTCCTTCCCTGACGTGTACTCCAAGTCTTCTGTGTTGCAATTGTTCCACAAATAACTCTCCCGAAGGTTTCATTCCGTTTGGACTCCGTTTGATATTCCTTTTCTGCGAAACACTGAAATAGAAAAAAAATAGCAATTTGCACTGGGCTTGGGTTAATAGGTTATCCCAAAAATAATATAAAAGTGTATAATAAAGCCCATTAAATATCCAAAACAGAAAATATAATAGCATGGAACAATCAAAAATTATAGATACGTTGGAGACGTATCAGTCTTCGATGCGCATGGCCTCGATCCGACCTGGGTCGAGCCAAAGGCGGAGCTGGCGCAGGCATTCTTCGACAACTTGTCAGAGAAGTACGTCCTCGATGAGCCGTACCTTATCTGCGACACCATCGAGGAAGAGCTTCCGTACATCGCCGCCAGGGCTGAGGAGGCAGCTCTCGCCGAGGAGGCCGACAGCTTCGGCACCGTGGAGGACGAGGACGATGCGGCCGCGGAGGAGAAAGAGTTCACCGAGTGGACGGGGCCCGCAGGGGAGGCCAGTAGCGCCATCACTGGGGCTCCCTCTATTGAAGAAGTGGTCGAGGAGTCGGACGAGGAGGAGACTGATGCGGACGGCTCCCCAGCCCCAGGGAAGAGGCGCGTCTTGCGGCAGGCGGGTTCCAGTGAGCCAGTCCGGCGTGGCAAGACCACGCAGCGGCAGCAGGCCCTGGCACCGCCTGCACGCTCGACGAGGGCGGCAAAGAAGGCCACGACCGCCGCTTTTTCCTCGTCCAGGCATCCCAGGACCCCATCGCCTTCTCCTGCACTTGTCGACGCCACTCTGGAGGCCGATGTCGATCTCGGGTCCTTTAGCCCAAAGAGGAAGAGGGGGCCAGAGGAGGAGGAGGAGGACGAGTAAGCATTTTGTCCTCCACCATCTCTTAACCTTCCGCCCGTACTGTCCTTCCCTGACTTGATTTAATTTTTGTAGCGACATGGAGACGATGGCCCAGAGGGCGGCGAAGAGGGCCAAAGCTTCAACGGGCAACGAGCCCCCGGCGAGTACTCCGCGCACGCCAGCGTTGGTGGTGATCAGCCCAGAGAACAGTCCTCGGCGCAGCCCCCACTCCAGCCCCCAGCGTGAGTCCCTTCTTCACTCTCCACTGACAGGTGTTAGGGGGTGCACTCTTGGTGCTGACCTTGCCGGGTTCGCAGAGGGAGAGCGGTAGCCGGAGGAGCCGCTGAGGGCCGCCCCAACGTGCCGTCCCCGACAACCTCGCCACCCAGAGGGGCGTCGCCGGTGAGGGCATCCACCGCCGAGCCCATGCACACGGAGGAAGGGGCAAGCACGGGCGCTGGTGGCTCTACCCCAGCAACAGACGTTGGCGGGGAGGGAACCACTTCTCCTCGGCCCAGCACGGGTAAGTCGCCTGCTTCCCGTCCCATGTCATCTCTGCCATGCGATGTTCTTCCTTTTCTTTATTCTGAACCTTTGGTCTCGGTCTCGCCTCATCGTCCCTTCTGGTTTCAGGCTCTCCCTTGGCGAGCCAAGTGGACGTCGTCACCGTCATCGAGGAGGTGGCCAAAGATGCTGAAGACGAGGCCACCGAGATCGTGGCTGGGGAAGCCCCCGCGTCCGCCACTGAGGAATCCGTGGAGGGGCCTGTCGGGGAGACCGGTGAGGTGCATGCCGGGCAGGATGGCAAGGCTGCTGCCGAGGAGGCCGCCAAGGGGCTTGCTGGGGACCCTGGCAAGACCGCTGCCGAGGAGGACGCCAAGGGGCCCGCCGGGGAGGAGGTGGCCAACGACCAGCCCTCCTCCTCTGCAGCTCCCGCCCCGGGCAAATATTTGAAGGTGGGCGAGGATCTGTTCGTCCTCCTCCCAAGGACGATAAGCACCAGAGCGCCAACTGAGGGGGAGGTTTTTGACGACGAGGTCCTTGCCACCGCCGGGCTTCAGGTTGTCTATGAACCAAGCACCAGTGGCGGCGGTTCCTAGGAGGAGGAGCTCCTTCGGGCCATGAGGGCCAATTTTCTGAAACTCCAGGCGCTCTACCGTGCCCGACAGGACAAGGCAAACTCCAGGATGGCGGCCATGAACAAGGCGGAGGCGGATTTTGAGGAGCGCGTCGCTCAGACGCAAGTCTAGTTGAACGAGGCCCGGGATGAACTGAGCGCCATCCAGGACCAGCTGGACCAGCTCGAGCGAGAGCTCGCCCTGCAACTGGCTAACATCGAGAAGGCCCAGGAGCTGGCGAAGGAACATGCCACCAAGGATGAGGCTGCCCGGACACAGGAGAAGGCTCTTCTGGATGCCCAAGAGGAGGACCTCGAGGCTCGTGAGTAGGCGCTTGCCACTGCACTTTGCGACTAGGACGAGGAGATCGAGAAGCTCATCGCGCAGCGGACCTAGGCGCTGGAGCAGAAGCACAAAGATGCTCTTGACGCTCTGGCCCTGGCCCAGGCCGGCAAGCTGGAGGAGCTGAAGATGGAGCGGGACGGGCTGAAGGAGGAGATCTTGAAGCTGACAGAGGAGAGGGACAGGAGCAGCCGCGCACTGGCGGATTTGTAAGTAACCATCTCCGACATGACCAAACTGCTCTCCGACGCCAATGTCTCAATCAATGATCTAAAGCTGAAGCTGGACGCCTCCGAAGGGATGCTCTCGGAGGCGCAGGCCCATGAGGAGACTCTGACCAAGGCCCTTGAGAGTGAGAAGCAGCTGCGGTAGGATGACGCCACCGCCCACAATGGCTATGTGGACAGGGTACAGCTCTGGACCAACGGCCTCATTGATATCACAGAGAGGCTCAGTAGGCAGCTATCCGTCATGGGTATGCCGGACTTCAAGTACTCTCAGGAGGCGAGCATAACCCCCAGCGCCAAGCTGACCTTGTTCTCCAGGCGCGTCCTTGAGGCCATGGAGCAGCTCTGCTCCAACCGAGCAACTTATTTGGCCAAAAAGGCTCGGAAGCTCTGCCGGGGCGCCCTGACCAAGGTGCTCACCAAGGTGGCATTCTGAAACCCTGATGTCAACTTCGCCAATGCGCTTGAGAGCTTGCCGGAGGATGCAGACCTCGCGGCACTCGAGGAGCGTACCGAGCCCATCATGAGCTCCGTTGACGGAGTCAAGAGGGTGTAAGGCCAGCGCCGGGCCTAGCCACCCCGCTTCTTATTGCTGCTGCGAGTTCATGCCCAAGACAAATTTATCTTAAGTTAGAACCGCGGCAACCATTGATGTAATATAACTTTGCAATATTTTGAAACGGTGCATGTTATCTTCCCGTTTGATATTTCCTTGTATGTACGCACCCTACGCTTATTTGGATAGGCTTGTCAGTGCGTAAACCCTTGCCGCGGCGCTTTGAGGATGGATCCTTAGCAGCCTGCCGGGGGCGCTTGCTGCCGGGCAAGCCACCTTGCCGTTCTCGACGCAGCCGCTTGAACTGTTGAGCGAATTCGAAACAAAACAAGGGTGTTGCCAATAGCGAAAAGGCTCCTTTGCGGGAAGGTTCTCCATACAAGGAGCGGGAACTTTCGAGGAAAATAAACCTATAAAAAAGGAAATTGCTCAAGTTTTTGGCGCGACTTAGCTTTTTCATCGCCATGGAAATGGAGGTTGCGGCTGCAGACGACACCGCTCGCCTGGCTGACGGCACCAGAGCAATGGGGATGATGTTGACCTCCCCCGCCGCCTTCTTCTTTGCGGCCATCGCGATGGAGGAGGTGGTGCTCTCACACCCACACCAGATTTTCACAACCCAAGACCCCTACCTGGTGCGCCAAGGATGTCGTGGAAAACGACACCTATGGGATCCCGGGGACCCCTACTACGGTTGGCGGGGCGTAGAGCTGTGCAAAGAGCAGGTCTAGTCGATCAACGCATGGGAATTTTTACCCAGGTTCGGGCTGCAAGTGATGCATAAAACCCTAGTCATGCTTGTCTATGTATATTTGGTGTTCTTGAGCTCTTGAACTAGCTACTATGCGTGCCTGTCCAAAAAGACTGAATCCTCTCCCACTACGCCTCGGGCCTCCTTTTATATGACAAAGGGGTTGCCACAGCGGCACACATCAGGTGGAAAGTATCTACAGTGTACAAGGTTATCTCCTGAAATCATAGGACAAACACATTTAAGGCGCCGCCTATGTGTCCTCTAGCTTTATCGGGGATGGCAAGGAAGCTTGTCCCGCCCATTGCCACCTCACCTCGCTCCGACATGCGTCTAGGCTGACGAGGCATGCGACGCCACGCTGGCTGCTGGCTGTTGTGGTGGCAGGGTCTTCACGAAGATTTGCATGCCACCACGCAGGTGCTTGGCTAGTTGGCTTGGATGCTGCATGTCGCCACGCAGGCACTTGTCCAATTGGCAAGTTGGTCGTCGCATAGGAGTGGCCGAGGGGCAGCAAAACCTTGGTGGGTGCGAGCCTGGTTTCGGGGCAGCAAAACCTTGGTGGGTGCGGGCCTGGCTGCGGCCCCGCAGACGTCCTCGCCAAGGGGTCTTTCCGGGGTCTTCTGGCTGTCCCCAGCAAGAATCTTGCCAGGGGTCTTCGGTCGTCCCCGGCAAGGCTCTTGCCGGGGGTCTTTGTCTTTTGGTCTCTTGTCTAGGTCTGCAGGCCCTTGATCCCACAAAGATCTGCATGCCACCATGTAGGCGCCCCTGAATCTTGGTCTTGACGTTGTCGATGGTGTTAGAGCTCTCAGACCTAAGGGTGGTGGCTTTGCTGGTGTTTGGGCAAGTTGCCCCGGTAAGGCTCTTGCCGGGGTCACGTAGGCTGCCCCGGCAAGGGCGTTACTGGGGGAGGAGTCCACCTTGCCCCTCTGTCCTTCATGTCTCTGGCTTGAGTGTTGCCTTGATAGTCTTGTGCTTATCCTTGTTCTGTCCCGCCAAGCGTGGGTGTAGGCATGGCTACAACTGCCTGTGCAGAAGTAAAGGGGTGCAAAAGGACCCCTACTTTTGTACACCGACATCGAGGGAATCAAATTAGGATCTACGCCAACTCGTGTAATTCCCCTGCACTCCCGAAGTCGGTAACGATCGTTGATCACAACCCATTATGCATCTTCATATTGTTCCTAGGTGATCGTAGGGCATTTTTTTTTGTTTTCTACTATGTTTCCCAACAGTGGCATCATGAGCGGTTCTATGAGTAAATGCAGGTTGCGATCTAGATCACATGTGGATGTGAGGGTGATGTTCTTGCTATGCTTCCCTCGAGTGTTGCTTTGGTTCAGTTCATTGACGACATGGTATCACTTTTTACAATGTTCTGACAATCGCTCGGCTCTGGCTGTCAACGATCTACTAACAGTTCCTTGGGCTTCACCATAGTCAAGAATAGTGAACCGTCATGTACACAAAAGGGCGATGAAGATGAATGATCTTCTAGGAGGTCACGCGTATTAGACGAAGTATAGTGTGGGAGTACGAGATTTTTAATTAAGTCTCTTCTTTCACACAACCTGAAAGTTAATCTAGCAACAAGGTTATCACCTTATGGTGTGTGATACGTCTCCAACGTATCTATAATTTTTGATTGTTCCATGCTGTTTTATACCATTTTTTGGGACTAACCTATTGATATAGTTCCTAGTATCAGTTATTGTTTTTTTGCTTGTTTTTTAGTTTGCAGAATATCAATACCAAATGGAGTCCAAATGCAATGAAACTCTTTGGAGATTTTTTCTGCCCCGAAGAGACCCGGGGAGCCCAAGAGGTGCACAAGAGGGGCCCCGTGGGGCCCACAAGACACCAGGGCGTGCTAGGAGGCCCGGGCGCGCCCTGATGCCTTGTGGGGCCCATGAGAGTCTCCTCCACTGACTTCCATTTCTATTAATACCCAAATATTCCAGAAACCCTAGGGGAGTCGACGAAAAAATTGTTTGAGCCGCCGCAAGTTCCAAAACCACGAGATCCAATCTAGAGGCTCTTTCCGGCACTCCACCGTAGAGGACGATCATGGAGGGATTCATCATCCTCATTGGTGCTCCTCGGATGATGCGTGAGTAGTTTACCATAGACCTACGGGTCCGTAGTTAGTAGCTAGATGGCTTCTTATCTCTTTTTGACCTTCAATACAATGTCCTCTTCGGAGATCTATTCGATGTACTTCTTTTTTCGGTGTGTTTGTTGGGATCCGATGAATTGAGGTTATGATCATATCTATTCATATCCATACATGATATTATAGCCTCGTATTTCTTGTTTGATATTTTGGTTTTGTTTGGCCAGCTTGATTGATTTATCTTGCAATGGGAAGATGTGCTTTGTAATGGGTTCGATCTTGCGGTGCTCATTCTCAGTGACAGAAAGAGACATGACACACATGTATCGTTGCTATTAAGGATAAAAAGATGGGGTCTATTTCTACATGAATAGATCTTGTCTATATCATGTCATCATTTTTAAAGCATTACTCCGTTTCTCCATGAACTTAATACACTAGATGCATGCTGGATAGCGGTCGATGTGTGAAGTAATTGTAGTAGATGCATCCAGAAGTCGGTCTACTAATCTTGGACGTGATACCTATATACATGATCACTTTCTTGGATATTGACATAATTATTTTCTCTTCTATCAATTGCCCAACAGTAATTTTTTTACCCAGTGTATGCTATTTTTCTCGAGAGAAGCCAATAGTGAAATCTACGGCCCCCGGTTCTATTTTCCTATCATATATTTTCATATCTATATTTCTATTTGTGTTTTCAATTTCTTTACCTCTTTTGTTTCAGATCTATATTATCAAAACCCAAAAATATATCGTTGAGTTTTATTTGCCTTTATCTTATTTACATATATCAATCTATCTATTTATCATATTTCAATACCTTGGAGGGTTTGACAACCCCTCTACGCGTTGGGTTGCGAGGATTTGTTGTTTGTGTGCATGTGATGTTTACATACTGTTGCTTGGTTCTCCTACTAGATTGATAACCTTGGTTTCATAACTGAGGGAAATACTTATCGCTACTGTGCTGCATCATTCCCTCATCTTCGGGATCGCAAGAAGCTGGCAAGAAAAGTGACTAAGGAGTTTGTTACAAGATGATGTATTATGGAACGAGTAAAGAGACTTGCCGATAACGAGATTGAACTAGGTATTGAGATACCAACGGTCGAATCTCATGAAAGTAACATACCGATGGACAAAGGAAACTACGTATGTTGTCATAAAGGTTCGATCGATAAAGATCTTCATAGAGTATGTAGGAACCAATATGAGCATCCAGGTCCAGCTATTGATTATTGACCGGAGAGCGTCTCTCGGTCATGTCTACATCATTATTGAACCCGTAGGGTTCGCATGCTTAATGTTCGTTGATGATATAGTACTATATGAGTTATGTATGTTGGTGACTGAATGTTGTTCGAGTCCCAAATGATATCACGGACATGACGAGGAGCTTCGGAATAGTCCGGAGGTATAGATTCATATACAGGATGAAGGTATTCAATTTCCGAAAAGGTTTCGGAGTGCATCGGGGTTCCATTGGAGTGCCAGAAGGGGTTCTGGGAGGCCACCGGTAGGCTGTACCTACTTGGTGGGCCTCATGGGCCAAGGAGGAAGGCGCACCAGCCCACAAGGGGCTGGGTACGCTCCACCTCGACAGCCCATGCGCCAAAAGGAAAGGAGGGGCGCGCCTAGGTAGGGCAGCCGCCGGAACCCCTCCTGCCATCTTCCCCTCGCGCAAAAGAAGGAAGGGGCGCACCTAGGGCTGCCTCCCTTCGCCCCTCCACCTATATATATGAGAGGAGGGGAGGGAACGCCACACACACGACGAATCCCCAAGCCGTGTGCTGGCACCCCCTCTCCCTCTAGTTCCTCCTACGCTCTAAATCGGTTGTGCTTGGCGAAGCCCTGTAGAAATAGTTTCACCACCACCTTCATCACATTGTTGTGCCGTCAAAACTCATCTACTATTTCTCCCCTCTTGCTGGATCAAGAAGGCGAGGACATCATCGAGCTATACGTGTGCTGAACGCGGAGGTGCCATGCGTTCGGTGCCTGATCGGAACGGATCGTGAAGGTGTACGACTACATCAACCGCATTGATAAACACTTCTGCTTAGTGATCTACAAGGGTATGTAGAGGCTCTCCCCCTCTCGTAGCTATGCATCTCCATGGATAGACCTTGCCTGTGCGTAGATTTTTGTTTTGTTTTCCATGAAACGTTACCCAACAGTGGCATCACGAGCCAGGTCTATGCGTAGATGATATGCACGAGTAGAACACAAAGGAGTTGTGGGCGGTGATGTTCATATTTCTTACCTCCAATGTATTATTTTGATTCATCGGTATTGTGGGATGAAGCGGCTCAGACCAACCTTACATGTCCACACACATGAGACCTCATTTCACTGACTAATATGCAACTTGTTTTGCATAAAGGTGGCTGGCGTGTTTCTGTCTCTCCCACTTTAGTTGAATCTTATTTGACTACGGCGGTCCTTGCAGAAGGTTAAATAACAACTTGATAATCACCGGTGTGGTTTTGCGTAGGTAAGAACGGTTCTTAGTAGTTGCCCGCAGCAGCCACGTAAAACTTGAAACAACAAAGTAGAAGACGTCTAACTTGTTTTTGCAGGGTATGTTGTGATGTGATATGGTCAAGACGTGATATGATATATGTTGATGTATGAGATGATCATGTTTTGTAATAAGTTCATGACTTGCATGTCGATGAGTACGACAACCGGCAGTAGCCTTAGGGTTGTCTTTAATTTATTGTATGACCAACATGTCAATCACTAAAGCGCCATGTAATTTCTTTACTTTATCGCTATATATTAGTAATAGTTGTAGAAGCAATAGTTGGCTAGACGACCCCCAACGCAACAATGGAGATCAAGGTGTCGTGCCGGTGACGATGGAGATCATGCCGTTGCTTGGGAGATGGAGATCAAAAGCACAAGATGATGATGACCATATCATGTCTCATATTTTGATTGCATGTGATGTTTATCCTTTATGCATCTTATTTTGCTTAGTACGACTGTAGCATTATAAGATGATCCCTTCACTTAATTTCAAGATAAAAGTGTTCTCCCTGAGTATGCACCGTTGCTAAAGTTCGTCGTTTTGATGCACCTCGTGATGATCGGGTGTGATAGAATGTATGTTCACATACAACGGGTGTAAGCCAGTTTTGCACATGCAGAATACTTGGGTTAAACTTGACGAGCCAAGCATGTATAGACATGGTCTCGGAACACAGAAAGGTCGAGCATGATTCATATAGTATATATGATCAACATGGAGATGTTCACCATTGAAGACTACCCCATCTCACGTGATGATCGGACATGGGTTACTTGATTTGGATCATGTATGACTTAGACAACTTGAGGGATGTTGATTTAAGTGGGATCGTTAGTAATTTGATTATTTGAACTAAAATTTATCATGAACTTAGTCCTAATAGTATTTGCAAATCTATGTTGTAGATCGATGGCCCGTGCTATCGTTCCCTTGAATTTTAATGCGTTCCTAGAGAAAGCTAAGTTGAAAGATGATGGTAGCAACTACAGGGACTGGGTCTGTAACTTGAGGATTATCCTCATTACCGCACAGAACAATTATGTTCTTGATGCACTGCTAGGTGACAGACCTACTGCAAGAACTGATGCGGATGTTATGAACGTCTGGCAAGCTCGATCTGATGACTACTCGATAATTCCGTGTGCCATGCTTTACAGTTTGGAAATGGGAATTCAAAAGTGTTTTGAACGTCACGAAGCATATGAGATGTTCAAAGAGCTGAAATTGATATTTCAAGCTAATGCCCTGGTTGAGATATATGAAGTCTCCAACAAGTTATTTAGCTGTAAGATGGAGGAGAACTATTTTGTTAGTGAACAGATACTTAGAATGTCTGGGTACCTATGGCACCCCGGCTCAGAGAAAACCGGAACACCCCGTATTCCAGCCCAGAGATCGAGATGAAGTCTTCTGGAATACGACACTGCTTAGTATAGAACAAACCATCTCTTTATTACAACCCGAATATGAATACAAGGGTTCCGATATTACAATGAATAACCTTGGTACGGCAACACTACGCCAACCACGTTTGCTCTATACAAGCAGCATAATGTTGGGGAACGTAGTATTTTAAAATTTTCCTACGATCACGCAAGATCTATCTACTAGATGCATAGCAACGAGAGGGGAGAGTATGTCTACGTACCCTCGTAGACCGGGAGCGGAAGCGTCAAGTGACGCAGTTGATGTTGTCGAACTTCTTCGCGATCCAACCGATCAAGCACCGAACGTACGGCACCTCCGCGTTCAGCACACGTTCAGCTTGATGACGTCCCACGAGCTCTTGATCCAGTTGAGCTTCACGGGAGAGTTTCGTCAGCACGACGGCGTGGTGACGAATATGATGTGTTCACCGGCGCAGGGCTTCGCCTAAGCTCCGCGACGGTATGACCGAGGTGTGATTCTGTGGAGGGGGGCACCGCACACGGCTAAAACAATTCAACTTGTGTGTCTTTGGGTGCCCCCTTGCCCCCGTATATAAAGGAGCAAGGGAGGGAGGCCGGCCAACTCCTCCTGGTGCGGCTAGGGAAGGAGTCCTACTAGGAATAGGATTGCAATCCTATTCCTAGTAGGATTCACCAAAAGAAAGAAGAGGGAAAGGAATAGGAGAGGTGGCGCCCCCCCCCCCAATCCTAGTCCAACTAGGAACCCTAGGTGGGGGCGCCGGCCAGCCCTATGGGCTGCCTCTCTCTTTCCCTTTAGGCCCACTATGGACCATCCCCTCTCGTAGGGGGTTCCGGTAACCCCCTCCGGCAATCCCGATAAATCCGAAACTTTTCCGGAACACTTCCGGTGTCCGAATATAGTCGTCCAATATATCAATCTTTATGTCTCGGACATTCCGAGACTCCTCGTCATGTCCGTGATCTCATCCGGGACTCCGAACTACCTTCGGTACATCAATACTCATAAACTCATAATACCGATCGTCATCAAACGTTAAGCGTGCGGACCCTACGGGTTCGAGAACTATGTAGACATGACCGAGACTCATCTCCGGTCAATAACCAATAGCGGAACCTGGATGTTCATATTGGCTCCTACATATTCTACGAAGATCTATTACCGATCAGAACCGCATAACAACATACGTTGTTCCTTTTGTCAACGGTATGTTACTTGCCCGAGATTCGATCGTCGGTATCTCTATACCTAGTTCAATCTCGTTACTGGCAAGTCTCTTTACTCGTTCCGTAACTCATCATCTCGTGACTAACTCATTAGTCTTTTGCTTGCAAGGCTTATTGTGATGTGTGTTACCGAGAGGGCCCAGAGATACCTCTCCGACACTCGGAGTGACAAATCCTAATCTTGATCTATGCCAACACCACGAATACTTTCGGAGACACCTGTAGAGCATCTTTATGATCACCCAGTTACGTTGTGACGTTTGATAGCACACAAGGTGTTCCTACGGTATTCGGGAGTTGCATAATCTCATAGTCATAGGAACATGTATAAGTCATGAAGAAAGCAATAGCAGTAAAACTAAACGATCATAGTGCTATGCTAACGGATGGGTCTAGTCCATCACATCATTCTCCTAATGATGTGATCCCGTTGATCAAATGACAACTCATGTCTATGGTTAGGAAACATAACCATCTTTGACCAATGAGCTAGTCTAGTAGAGGCATACTAGGGACACTCTGTTTTGTCTATGTATTCACACATGTACTAAGTTTCCGGTTAATACAATTCTAGCATGAATAATAAACATTTATCATGATATAAGGAAATATAAATAACAACTTTATTATTGCCTCTAGGGCATATTTCTTTCAGTCTCCCACTTGCACTAGAGTCAATAATCTAGCTCACATCGCCATGTGATTTAATACCGATAGTTCACATCGTTATGTGAATAACACCCATAGTTCACATCGCCATGTGACCAACACCCAAAGGGTTTACTAGAGTCAATAATCTAGTTCACATCGCTATGTGATTAATACCCAAGAGTAATAAGGTGTGATCATGTTTTGCTTGTGAGAGAAGTTTAGTCAACGGGTCTGTCACATTCAGATCCGTATGTATTTCGCAAATTTCTATGTCTACAATGCTCTGCATAGAGCTACTCTAGCTAATTGCTCCCACTTTCAATACGCATCCAGATTGATACTTAGAGTCATCTGGATTTAGTGTCAAAGCTTGCATCGGCGTAACCCTTTACGACGAACTCTTTATCACCTCCATAATCGAGAACATTTCCTTAGTCATCCAGTTACTAAGGATAATTTTGACCGCTGTACAGTGATCTACTCCTGGATCACCATTGTACCCTCTTGACAAACTCATGTCAAGGTACACAACATGTTTGGTACACTGCATGGCATACTTTATAGAACCTATGGCTGAGGCATAGGGAATGACTTACATTCTCTCTATATTTTTCTGCTGTGGTCTGGCTTTGAGTCTTACTCAACTTCACACCTTACAAGTCAGGCAAGAACTCCTTCTTTGACTGATCCATTTTGAACTACTTCAAAATCTTATCAAGGTATGTACTCATCGAAAGTCTTATCAAGCGTCTTGATCTATCTCTATAGATCTTGATGCCCAATATGTAAGCAGCTTCACCAAGGTCTTTCTTTGAAAAACTCCTTTCAAACACTCCTTTATGCTTTCCAGAAAATTCTACATCATTTCCGATCGACAATATGTCACTCACATATACTTATCAGAAAGGTTGTAGTGCTCCCACTCACTTCTTGTAAATACTTATAAATCTATATGCTTTGATCAACTTATCAAAGCGTATATTCCAACTCCGAGATGCTTGCACCAGTCCATAGATGGATCGCTGGAGCTTGCATACTTTGTTAGCACCTTTTGGATTGACAAAAACTTCTGGTTGCATCATATACAACTCTTCTTTGAGATATCCATTTAGGAATGCAGTTGTGACATCCATTTGCCAGATTTCATAATCATAAAATGCGGCAATCGCTAACATGATTCGGACAGACTTAAGCATTGCGACAGGTGAGAAAGTCTCATCGTAGTCAACTCCTTGAACTTGTCGAAAACCTTTCGCAACAAGTCGAGCTTTGTAAACAGTAATATTACCGTCTGCGTCGGTCTTCCTCTTGAAGATCCATTTATTTTCGATGGCCTGCCGATCATCGGGCAAGTCAACCAAAGTCCACACTTTGTTCTCATACATGGATCCCATCTCAGATTTCATGGCTTCAAGCCATTTTGCGGAATCTGGGCTCATCATCGCTTCCTCATAGTTTGTAGGTTCATCATGGTCTAGTAACATGATTTCCAGAACTGGGTTGCCGTACCACTCTGGTGCGGAACGTACTCTGGTTGATCTACGACGTTCAGCAGAAACTTGATCCGAAGTTTCATGATCATTATCATTAACTTCCTCACTGATTGGTGTAGGAATCACTGGAACAATTTTCTGTGATGTACTACTTTCCAATCCGGGAGAAGGTACAATTACCTCATCAAGTTCTACTTTCCTCCCACTCACTTCTTTCGAGAGAAACTCTTTTTCTAGAAAGGATCCATTCTTAGCAACGAAGACCTTGCCTTCGGATCTGTGATAGAAGGTGTACCCAACAGTTTCTTTTGGGTATCCTATGAAGATTTACTTCTCCGATTTGGGTTCGAGCTTATCATGTTGAAACTTTTTCACATAAGCATTGCAGTCCCAAACTTAAAGAAACGACAACTTTGGTTTCTTGCCAAACCATAGTTCATAAGGTGTCGTATCAACGGATTTAGATGGTGCCCTATTTAACGTGAATGTAGCTGTCTCTAATGCATAACCCCAAAAGCGATAGTAGTAGATTGGTAAGAGACATCATCGATTGCACCATATCTAATAAAGTACGGTTATGATGTTCGGACACACCATTACACTATGGTGTTCCAGATGGTGTGAGTAGTGATTGTTTTTACTGAAGGCCAAACTCGCTAACTCAAATATTTTACCTCTACGATCATATCGTAGAGACTCTTATTTTCTTGTTACGATGATTCTCCACTTCACTCTGAAATTCTTTGAACTTTTCAATTGTTTCAGACTTGTGCTTCATTAAGTAGATATACCCATATCTGCTCAAATCATCAGTGAAGGTCAGAAAATAACGATACCCGCCGCGAGCTTCAACACTTATTGGTCCACATACATCTGTATGTATGATCTCCAACAAATCTGTTGCTCGCTCCATTGTTCCGGAGAACGGAGTTTTAGTCATCTTGCCCATGAGGCATGGTTCGCAAGCACCAAGTGATTCATAATCAAGTGATTCCAAAAGTCCATCACTATGGAGTTTCTTCACGCGCTTTACACCATTATGACCTAAACGGCAGTGCCACAAATAAGTTGCACTATCATTATTAACCTTGCATCTTTTGGCTTCAATATTATGAATATGTGTATCACCACGATCGAGATCCAACAAACTATATTCATTGGGTGTATGACCATCGAAGGTTTTATTCATGTAAACAGAATAACAATTATTCTATGACTTTAAATGAATAACCGTATTGCAACAAATATGATCAAATCATATTCATGCTCAACGCAAATGCCAAATAACATTTATTTAGGTTTTACACAAATCCCGAAAGTATAGGGAGTGTGCGATGATGATCATATCAATCTTGGAACTGCTTCCAATACACATCGTCACTTCATCCTTTAACTAGTTTCTGTTCATTATGCAACTCCCATTTCGAGTTACTACTCTTTAGAAACTGAACCAGTATCAAATACCGAGGGGTTGCTATGAACACTAGTAAAGTACACATCAATAATCTGTATATCAAAATATAACTTTGTTCACTTTGCCATCCTTCTTATCCGCCAAGTATCTAGGGCAGTTCCACTTCCGATGACCATTTCCTTTGCAGTAGAAGCACTTAGTTTCAGGCTTGAGTTTAGCTTTGGGTTTCTTCATGGGAGTGACAACTTGCTTGTCATTCTTCTTGAAGTTCCCCTTCTATCCCTTTGCCCTTTACTTGAAACAAGTGGTCTTATTAACCATCAACACTTGATGTTCTTTCTTGATTTCTACCTTCGCCGATTTCAGCATTGCGAAGAGCTCGGGAATTACCTTCGTCATCCCTTGCATATTATAGTTCATCACGAAGTTCTACTAACTTGGTGATAGTGACTAGAGAACTTTGTCAATTACTATCTTATCTGGAAGATTAACTCCCACTTGATTCAAGTAATTGTAGTACCCAGACAATCTGAGCACATGCTCACTGGTTGAGCTATTCTCCTCCATCTTGTAGGCAAAGTACTGTCAGAAGTCTTATACCTCTCGACACGGGCATGAGTATGAAATACTAATTTCAACTCTTGGAACATCTCATATGCTCCGTGGCGTTCAAAACGTTTTTGAAGTCCCGGTTATAAGCCGTAAAGCATGGTGCACTAAACTATCAAGTAGTCATCATATCGAGCTTTTGTCAAAACGTTCATAACGTCTACATCTGCTCCTGCAATAGGTCTGTCACCTAGCGGTGCATCAAGGACATAATTCTTCTGTGCAGCAATGAGGATAATCCTCAGATCACGGAACAATTCCGCATCATTGCTACTAACATCTTTCAACTTGGTTTTCTCTAGGAACATATGAAAAATAAACGGGGAGCAACATCGCGAGCTATTGATCCACAACATAGATATGCTAATACTACCAGGACTAACTTCATGATAAATTAAAGTTCAATTAATCATATTACTTAAGAACTCCCACTTAGATAGACATCCCTCCGGTCATCTAAATGATCACGTGATCCAAATCAACTAAACCATGTCCGATCATCACGTGAGATGGAGTAGTTTCAATGGTGAACATCTTATGTTGATCATATCTACTATATGATTCACACTCGACCTTTCGGTCTCCAGTGTTCCGAGGCCATATCTGCATATGCTAGGCTCGTCAAGTTTAACCCGAGTATTCTGCGTGTGCAAAACTGTCTTACACCCGTTGTATTTGAACGTAGAGCTTATCACACCCGATCATCACGTGGTGTCTCAGCACGACGAACTTTCGCAACGGTGCATACTCAGAGAGAACACTTATACCTTGAAATTTAGTAAGGGATCATCTTATAATGCTACTGTCGTTCTAAGCAAAATAAGAAGCATAATAAGATAAACATCACATGCAATCAAAATATGTGACATGATATGGCCATCATCATCTTGTGCTTTTGATCTCCATCTCCAAAGCACCTTCATGATCACCTTCATCACCGGCGTGACACTTTGATCTCCATCGTAGCATCGTTGTCGTCTCGCCAACTATTGCTTCTACGACTATCGCTACCGTTTAGTGATAAAGTAAAGCAATTACATGGCGATTGCATTTCATACAATAAAGCGACAACCATATGGCTCCTGCCAGTTGCCGATAACTTTACAAAACATGATCATCTCATACAAAATCGTATAACTCATCATGTCTTGACCATATCACATCACAACATGCCCTGCAAAAACAAGTTAGACGTCCTCTACTTTGTTGTTGCAAGTTTTACGTGGCTGCTACGGGCTTAGCAAGAACCGTTCTTACCTACGCATACAAAACCACAACGATGTTTCGTCAAGTATGTGATGTTTTAACCTTCACAAGGACCGGGCGTAGCCACACTTGATTCAGCTAAAGTGAGAGAGACAGACACCCGTCAGTCACCTTTAAGCAACGAGTGCTCGTAACGGTGAAACCAGTCTCGCGTAAGCGTACGCGTAATGTCGGTCCGGGCCGCTTCATCTCACAATACCGCCGAAGCAAAGTATGACATGCTGGTAAGCAGTATGACTAGTATCGCCCACAACTCATTGTGTTCTACTCGTGCATATCATCTACGCATAGACCTGGCTCATGATGCCACTGTTGGGGAACATAGTATTTTAAAATTTTCCTACGATCACGCAAGATCTATCTACTAGATGCATAGCAACGAGAGGGGAGAGTATGTCTACGTACCCTCGTAGACCGGGAGCGGAAGCGTCAAGTGACGCGGTTGATGTTGTCAAACTTCTTCGCGATCCAACCGATCAAGCACCGAACGTACGGCACCTCCGCGTTCAGCACACGTTCAGCTTGATGACGTCCCACGAGCTCTTGATCCAGTTGAGCTTCACGGGAGAGTTTCGTCAGCACGACGGCGTGGTGACAGATATGATGTGTTCACCGGTGCAGGGCTTCGCCTAAGCTCCGCGACGGTATGACCGAGGTGTGATTCTGTGGAGGGGGGCACCGCACACAGCTAAAACAATTCAACTTGTGTGTCTTTGGGTGCCCCCTTGCCCCCGTATATAAAGGAGCAAGGGAGGGAGGCCGGCCAACTCCTCCTGGTGCAGCTAGGGAAGGAGTCCTACTAGGAATAGGATTGCAATCCTATTCCTAGTAGGATTCACCAAAAGAAAGAAGAGGGAAAGGAATAGGAGAGGTGGAGCCCCCCCCCCCCCAATCCTAGTCCAACTAGGAACCCTAGGTGGGGGCGCCGGCCAGCCCTATGGGCTGCCTCTCTCTTTCCCTTTAGGCCCACTATGGACCATCCCCTCTCGTAGGGGGTTCCGGTAACCCCCTCCGGCAATCCCGATAAATCCGAAACTTTTCCGGAACACTTCCGGTGTCCGAATATAGTCGTCCAATATATCAATCGTTATGTCTCGGACATTCCGAGACTCCTCGTCATGTCCGTGATCTCATCCGGGACTCCGAACTACCTTCGGTACATCAATACTCATAAACTCATAATACCGATCGTCATCAAACGTTAAGCGTGCGGACCCTACGGGTTCGAGAACTATGTAGACATGACCGAGACTCATCTCCGGTCAATAACCAATAGCGGAACCTGGATGTTCATATTGGCTCCTACATATTCTACGAAGATCTATTACCGGTCAGAACCGCATAACAACATACATTGTTCCTTTTGTCAACGGTATGTTACTTGCCCGAGATTCGATCGTCGGTATCTCTATACCTAGTTCAATCTCGTTACTGGCAAGTCTCTTTACTCGTTTCGTAACTCATCATCTCGTGACTAACTCATTAGTCTTTTGCTTGCAAGGCTTATTGTGATGTGTGTTACCGAGAGGGCCCAGAGATACCTCTCCGACACTCGGAGTGACAAATCCTAATCTTGATCTATGCCAACACCACGAATACTTTCGGAGACACCTGTAGAGCATCTTTATGATCACCCAGTTACGTTGTGACGTTTGATAGCACACAAGGTGTTCCTACGGTATTCGGGAGTTGCATAATCTCATAGTCATAGGAACATGTATAAGTCATGAAGAAAGCAATAGCAGTAAAACTAAACGATCATAGTGCTATGCTAACGGATGGGTCTAGTCCATCACATCATTCTCCTAATAATGTGATCCCGTTGATCAAATGACAACTCATGTCTATGGTTAGGAAACATAACCATCTTTGATCAATGAGCTAGTCTAGTAGAGGCATACTAGGGACACTCTGTTTTGTCTATGTATTCACACATGTACTAAGTTTCCGGTTAATACAATTCTAGCATGAATAATAAACATTTATCATGATATAAGGAAATATAAATAACAACTTTATTATTGCCTCTAGGGCATATTTCCTTCACATAACATCTTGAAGCAACGGAACAACTACTAGCAGCGGAACAACGAACGACGATGATGGACTCCAATCTGCAGGGACTCTGGCTGGAATGTTTATCCTACCTCGCGAACACGGGAACAACACCAAACAAGCAAGCAATCCAGGCACGATCTGCAAGCTGGCATGACACGCCAGGTCAGTACATTGAATGTACTTGCAAGCTCACAATAACCAGAAGCATTAAAGATAAACAACAGCATGGCAATTACAGGTTAAGCAGGAATTATCATGAGATTATCAGGATAACATAGCATGAACAACATGAACATGATACAGATAGAAAATATGAGCATGGCATGAACATATAAAAATCTGATGATACTAGCATGCAACCTGATGACACTATATGCACCACTTATATTGCTCGGGTTACCTCATAACCATGACATGCATCACTTACCAACCTCGGACATCACACGATCATCTCAGGATCAAATCAAGCTTGGTATAAACAATACCGTAGTAATCATTAAATGACCACAAGGAGCTTCATCTTTACCCGTGATTCTCACATAACATCGCAATCATCCAATAACTCGGTATCCTCGATACCATGGTGATCATCTCACGATCACATCCAACAACCCGGTATCCTCGATACCATAGTGATCATCTCACGATCACATCCAACATCTTTCTCCCCATCGAACCAAGGTTGTTATTATTAAGCACATTATTACTATTACTGTTGACTCATTGTGTGACCGACACATACTGGGCCCTTATCCGCGGGCATGGCTATTGTTAGATTAAGACACACACACTCTGCAGAGGTAGCGCACTGTACCCACACCACAGAACCCATGGCCTCGCACTCCTATTCGGGTGGACCAACGGTGTTCCGACAAAACCGTCCTACTGCCATGACACTCTCCCGACCACTCCGACTCACTCCCCACTGGGCTAGTCCTGGGTGGCCCCGGCGTCTACCAAAGACACCACCGACCATCGTCATGGCCAAAACATAAACTGTCCCAATCAGGGACACGAGCTCAAAACAACAACAACGGGCACACAAGGTTATGTCAGCTTACCGGGCCAGGGTACTGCACGCCCATAACCTTCCCTCGTTGGAGGTACCGACGAGAGGCATGACAATTGACCCAGTTAGGACCTTCCCATAAAGGTAAGTGTGGTTGCACTGGTCAGCTTGATATGGTGGCACCATGACTCAGCCAACAGTTGTTCATGTTCATTATTATCCGGTTAAACTTGAATGCAATAAGCTGAGTCATATTAAAATAACATGATGCAACTATAATGCATGAGCATGATACTAACATGAGCATGGATGTGCAACCATAATCAACGAGCATAACAACAACACTTAACCATTTATTCAGATGAGCATGACACACTGACAAGTATAACACTTCAGCAACAAATCATGACCACTAGCATCAACAATAAATATCATGCAAGAACATATTAACAATGTTACCATGCAAGTATTTAACCAACTGGATGCAAAGGAACATGTATAACAATGAGACTCGGAACAGACGACAGTCATGCACCGAATACCATCGCCAACATCAACATATACTACTACCAAGCATAGCATATGACAAAAATACTAGTACATGATAACTAAGTGCATAAAAAAAGCATGGAAGTGAACACAGATCTCTAAGCATCAGCAAAACAATGATGATTGTATCAAAACAAGTAGACATTTATTAAATGTTCAAGTTGAAAACCATAGCTACAGCATGCAATCATGCAAGTGGGTATTGTGGCTTGCCTGGGGGTGAAGAAGGCACCGGGAAGAAGTGCGGTGAAGCCGCGAAAAGATTTGCCGGAAACAGTTCTCTCCTGGAGGGGCTCTTTACGTGCAAGGGAAAAATGGTCATTTTCAGAATGTTAACACATGGTGAAATTGCGACCAACATAACGGGCTCGACGAGATAAATAAATGGGCTTTGGAATCACCTCATTTGGAGTTACGAGTAAAAAGTTGTGAGGTAAGGAAGTTCAGGGACTAATCTGCAAAAATATCATCACAAACAAGCCCCTGAGTGGATAAGGCAGAAGCAAATTTCGGAGAATACGCTTTCCAGAGAGGAAAGCTCATTTGCTCCCGAAGAACAAAAGTAATACGCTTACCCAAAGAGGAAGCGCACTCCCGCTTTCCTGCTGATGAAAACGCACAAGCCCGAATACGTCTCCACTTGCCATGTCAGCTTCAGTGGGGTCAACCCCCCGGGTCACTAACTGGGGGGCCGCGGGGTAGAACAGAGGGAGGGGCGCCGGCGCCGGCGCTGGCCTCGCGGCTCCGGCCAACTCTGGCCAAGGGGAGGCCACCGGCGAGCGCGGCGCGGCCCACCTCATCCATCCAGGGGGAAAACAAGCCCCGGGAAGGAGTGGGGAGGCGGCGACGGATGGTGGAAGAAGGAGGCAGAGGCGGTGGTTGATCTTGGGCATGCGGCCCAGGTGGCTCCGGTGACGAAACGAAGGACTAGGAGGGTCCGCCGGAGTTTGGTGGGGCTCATGGAGGTAGAAAGAAGAGGGGAGGGGCTCGGATGGCTCGGATTTGAGCGAGGCCCGATGGTGGCAATGGCGAACAGAGGAGGGGAACGGGAGCTCGTCGAGCTCGGTTTGGTGGTCGGGGCGGCGTAGAGGAGATCGGTGAGGAGGCTGGTGAGCAC
>LR738712.1:662184717-662235335 GCA_902687465.1 Secale cereale
TCTCTGGGTGGCCTTTATATAGGCGTGGCCGATGAGGGGAGGCCGCGAACGCGTAGCCGTGGCTCGGGTGCCGCAGCTCGCGTCCGGGCACACTCTGGCGACGCGCAGCGATCACGGGGAGGCGCGGGAATGCGACGATGGGGATGCGGACGCGCTACAGAGTTGCACATGGTAGGAGGGGCCGAGGGCTCAGAGGAGGAAGACGCCGTGGCGCGAACAGAGCCGGTCGGCTACAGCTCGCTTGTGGGTGCACGGCGACGAGCACCGACGGAGAGGTTGACGGAGGGGAGGATGGCTTCAGGAAGATGGCGACGACGCGGGGAACACGCTGGACAGGCCCGTGCTCGCTGAGACGCTGAGCAGAGGAGGGGCCCGAGCAAGAAGTCGCCCTGGACGCGGCCATTGCACGCCAAAGCGATGGTCACCACGCAGACTCGCATCAGGAAGAGCCAAATGGCTGGCAATCGTTGTCTAGTGGAAGTTCTTCCAAGGTAGGTTTAAACTACGGCGGTAACTAGGTCAAAGACGCAGCGGTTAAATGGTAATCAACGTCTGAAGTTTACTGCAGTAAACTTGACAGAACACTGCTGATCAACAGGGAGGAGATTGGGAGCAATGGAGTTGTCTGCGAGGTTTAGAGTAAGAAGGACTTTCATCCTGGTAACTTTGAGAAGATTTGGACAAAAAATAATATAGTTGCTTCACAACTGCATATTTGGTCCAGAAACAAGATTTGGATGATGCACTCGCATGGTGAGGCCACTTGAGCTTAAATTTTGCAAGGCTGGGTCATTTGGACATATAGAGATGCTGTAAAAATTGCATACTAATTGGAGAAGCCAAAATGGTACTTCCTTCACAAGCATCCTTTCTTTCCAGAAACTTGCAATAATTCCTGACGAAAAATGGCTTGATGAAATGAGACCAAAATTCTTGGAGATAGGTTCCAAGGGTAGGAGAAGGTCATGAAAAATTGTCAGCCCCTATGAAGCAATATAAAGTATACTTGCTTCACAAACTGAAATTTTGGGCAGAAACAAAGATTTGAAGTTGTGCTCATACGGATGCAAGGAATGGGCTCAAATTTGGTGTAGAGTCATGATTTGATGATATAGAGGTCATACAAAAATTCAACTCATTTTGATATGCCTATCTTGTACCTGCTTCACAAAGTTTCTTTCTGGACAGAAACTTTGGAAAATCATTGATAAATAATCACTAGGAAAATGAAGTTGAATTTTGGCAGGTGGCAATGATATGAACATGAACAGATGTCCAAGAAGTTTGGAGTCAATTGGTTAAAGGAAAATAGCACTTGCTTCACAAAGTGCCATTTAGGGCAGAATAGGAAAATGAATATTGGAGGATTATTTTTGAACATGGCAAGGAAAGGTTTTGCCATATTTTATGAAGATATGACCCAAACAATTTATGAGAATTATTTGGGAATTTTAGGAGTGATGGAAATATAGGTTGCTTCACAACCTAGGGCAGACATGGTTATTCTTTTAATAGAAAAAAAGAATATTCCCAATAAAAGGATATTGGGATTTGGGCTAGGATGAAAATAGCAAGGTCCGGGGAAGGAATTTAGGATGACAAGCCACTCTGGAAAGAAAGAAGAGGTCATCTTCTTCAGTTTCCAGACCACATAGCCACGGAAAAAGAAAACTCAGGCAAAAATCTCAGAAAAACAAAGGAAAAGAAAGGGCCAAAAAATCAGGCTGTGACAGTACCACAACCACTTGACTCAGCTAGGAATTGATCTTCCAGTTGAGTGTGTTATTGATAGAGTTCTTCAGTCACTGCCACTAAGCTAAAAAGGCTTCGGTGATGAACTATAATATCCAAGGGATGACGAAAACGATTCCCGAGCTCTTCGCGATGCCGAAATAGGCGGAGGTAGAAATCAAGAAATAACATCAAGTGTTGATGGTTAACAAGATCACTAGTTTCAAGGGAAAGGGCAAGGGAAAGAAAGGGAACTTCAAGAAGAACGGCAAGTAAGTTGCCCCTCCCGTGAAGAAGCCCAAAGCTAGACCCAAGCCTGAAACTGAGTGCTTCTACTGCAAGGGAAATGGTCACTGGAAGCGAAACTGTCCCAAATACTTGGCAGATAAGAAGGATAGCAAAGTGAACAAAGGTATATTATTGATGTGTTCCTTACTAGTGCTCGTAGCAGCTCATGTGTATTCGATATTGGTTCGGTTTCACATATTTGTAACTCGAAACAAGGGCTGCGGAATAAACAAAGATTGGCTAAGGACGAGGTGACGATGCGCGTCGGGAATGGTTCCAAGGTTCATGTGATCGTTGTTGGCACGCTACCTCTACATCTACCTTCGGGATTAATTTTAGACCTCAATAATTGTTATTTGGTGCCAGCGTGGAGCATGAACATTACATCTGGATCTTGTTTATTGCGAGATGGTTATTCATTTAAGTCAGAGACTAATGGTTGTTCTATTTATATGAGTAACATCTTTTACGGTCATGCACCCTTAGTGAATGGTCTATTATTATTGAATATCGCTAGTGGTACACATATTCATAATATTGATGACAAAAGATGCAAAGTTGATAATGATAGTGCAATACTTGTGGCACTGCCATTTAGTTCATATTGGTGTAAAGCGCATGAAGAAACTCCATCGAGATGGACTTTTGGAATCACCCGATTATGAATCATTTGATACATGCAAACCAAGCCTCATGGGTAAGATGACTAAAACTCCGTTCTCCGGAACAATGGAGCGAGCTAATGACTTACTGGAAATAATACATACCGATTTATGCGGTCTGATGAGTGTTGAACCACTGATACGTCTCCTGTGTATCTACTTTTCCTCATGCTTTTCCTCTTGTTTTGGACTCTAATTTGCATGATTTTAATGGAACTACCCGAACTGATGCTGTTTTCAGCAGAACTACCATGGTGTTGTTTTTGTGCAGAAATAAAAGTTCTCGGAATGAAACAAAACTTAACGAGGATTTTTTATGGAATAAAAGAAAAATACCAGAGCCAAGACCCACCAGGGCGCGCCCCCTTTCCTGGCGCGCCCAGGTGGGTTGTACCCACCTGGTGGCCCCACAGACGCGAACCCTGATACTATAAATTCCTATTTTCGGAGAAAAAAATCGGGGAGAAAGAATTATCGCGATCCACGAGACGAAGCCGCCGTCACCTCCTATTCTTCATCGGGAGGCGAGATCTGGAGTCTGTTTGGGGCTCTAGAGAGGGGGATCTTCGTTCTTCGTCATCACCAACCCTTCTTCATCGCCAATTCCATGATGCTCCCCACCGGGAGTGAGTAATTCCTTCGTAGGCTCGCTGGTCGGTGAGGAGTTGGATGAGATTCATCATGTAATCGAGCTAGTTTTGTTACGACCGATCCTTAGTATCCACTATGTTCCAAGATTGATGTTGCTATGACTTTGCTATGCTTAATGCTTGTCACTTTGGGCTCGGGTGCCATGATTTCAGATCTAAACCATTTATGATATTACCATTATATTCATGTTTTAGATCCAACCTTGCAAGTTATAGTCACCTACTACGTGTTATGACCTGGCAACTCCAGAGTGACAATAACCGGAACCACTCCGATGATGACTGTAGGTTGAGGAGTTCATGTATTCACTATGTGTTAATGCTTTGTTTCGGTTCTCTATTAAAAGGAGGCCTTAATTTCCCTTAGTTTCCAATATGGACCCCGCTGCCACGGGAGGGTAGGACAAAAGATGTCATGCAAGTTCTTTTAATAAAGCACATATAACTATTTACGGAATACATGCCTACATTATATCGATGAACTAGAGCTAGTGCCGTATCGCCCTAGGTTATAACTGTCACATGATGAATATCATCCAACAAGTCACCGATCCAATGCCTACGATTCTTTACATATTGATCTTGCTGCGTTACTATTGCTCTCATCACTGTTACACTTGCTACAAAACTAGTGCTATCACTGTTACTGTTACTATTGCTGCTGAACTACTATCAAAACTATCATATTACTGTGCTACTGATCACTTGCTGCAGATAATTAATCTCCATGTGTGGTTGAATTGACTACTCAACTGCTAATACCTTCAAATATTCTTTGGATCCCTTTGTGTCAAATATATAAATTTGGGTTGAATACTCTACCCTCGAAAACTGTTGCGATCCCCCTATACTTGTGGGTTATCAAGACCTTTTTCTGGCGTCGTTGCCGGGGAGCATAGATATATTTGTTGAGTCACTTGGGATTATTATCATATTATCACTATGAAGAATCTGAAGGATCCAAAGACTATGATTTATCCCTCTAAGATGAGGGGAGGTAAGGAACTGCCATCTAGTTCTCCTTTAGATTCACCTTCTGTTATGAGTAAACTTGCAACACCACCACATGCTATCAATTCTAATATATCACAAATTATTGATGATGCTACTACTGCTATGAATGATGCTTATGATGGTGCTAGTACCTTGCATAATGATGATGTGCCACTTGGTGAATTTCTGATGATCAAATTGCTAGAGTAATACAACATGATGTTGTTGCATTTGATGATGAGCTTGAAATTGAAACTCCTGAAATACCTACTAGAACTAGCCTTCCTAGATATGAATTGCCTAAGGTACCGGAAGGTTATGTTATGAGTGAAGAAGCAACTAGAGATATTCTTGCTTGTAATGATAGAGATGATCGAGACAAATTACTACACAAGTATAAAGAAAAATCTCTGAATGCTAGAATGAAATGTGCTCCTAAGTTTGCAGCTTCACCTATCTCTATTGATGATAAGGATTATGAATTCTCTGTCAACCCAGAGTTAATCACTTTGTTTGAATCTGATCCTTTCCATGGTTATGAAACTCAAACTGTTGTGGCACATCTCACTAAGCTAAGTGACATAGCCACCCATTTTACTCATGATGAGAAAACTTGCTACTACTTTATTCTCAAATTATTTTCGTTCTCATTAAAGGGTGATGCTAAAGCTTGATACAATACTCTTACTCCTGGTTGTGTGCGTAATACCCATGATATGATTTATTACTTATCTGAAAAAATATTTTCCTGCTCATAAGAAACAAGCTGCCTTACAGGAAATATTTAACTTTGTGAAAATTGAAGAAGAGAGTCTCCCACAAGCTTCGGGGAGGCTTTGCCAGTTACTTAATGCTTTGCCTGATCATCCTCTTAAGAAAAATGAAATACTTGATATCTTCTATAATGGACTAATCGATCCTTCTAGGGACTTCCTAGATAGTTGTGCTGGTTGTGTTTTCAGGGAACGAACTATTGCTCAAGCTGAAGAATTGTCGGAGATATTAACCATGGGTACCCTCGGTGACCACCCTTGGTATTTCAAGAAAAATTATAGCTGCCTGCTCCACCCCGGCCGTCTGCTCATCGGGCCACCTCCTAGGGTAGCCTGCCCTAGGAGCCGGCTGCCAGCAGGCGGCAGGGACCCATCAGGAGGCGGCACCAACACCACCAGCTAGCAGACGGTCCCACGTCCCTCCCTCGGGACGTGTGCTGGGGGACCCCCACGCAGCAGAGTCGTGGCTACAGATGAACATGTCCTTAGAGAATCTATAAGGGCGTGGCTACAGTGAACGTGTACCTTATGAATATCTCCTAAGCGGCGGGTCACTATAGCCACGCTGCTCGTGACCAAGCACCGGTCAGAGGAGGCCACGATCCCACTACTCACAGACGGCAGGGCCAGCAGGCGGCTGGCCCCATTGGCCAGCGAGAAGGTCATAAACAAACCGCCCCTGGCAGACGGCCAGGGGAGACGGCCGCCTGGTAGCAGGCGGCGAATCTCGCCCTAGAAGTCCGAACCTCATCAAGACGACAAAACAGGGCATGGCGGCAGTGTACGGCAGGAGACGGCGGCACTGTAGCCACTTCCCTCCTAACGAGGTTGTCATCAGCAGAGGTGCGTCTACAGTGAAAGACAATCACGTGGGCCCGTAGGCGGCGGGCCCCAGCAGGCAGGCGGCAAGGCCGGCGCTGGAAGACACTGACGGCTCGAAGCCACACTGTCAAGATTACCATTGTACCCCTGGGGGGTAGGCCTATAGAAACCCCCCAGAGCCCTCCATGAGGGGGGGTTAGAAGGTTGGAAGATTGAACCCTAGGAAGAAGATAGAGAAAGAAACCCTAGCTATCACCCCCGATTTCTAGAGCGAGGAAGTTAGCTAGCCCTGCTCGTCTTCCTCCTCTAGACCACACAGCTCGAGGAGCAACCTTGTAGCTGCCGTAGTGATCTCAGTCATGACGCGGAGCCCCCGCAGAGCAAGACTAGGGGTGTTATCTCCTCGGAGAGCCCCGAACCTGGGTAAGATCCGTAGGCGTACTAAGTTTTGCCTCATCCCGCTTCCCGAGACCGGTGACGTTCTTTTGACCCCATGCATGATAAGCCACCCGTTGGCATATGTCGCTTCAAAACCCCGACATTTGGCGCCCACCGTGGGGCTAGGTGCACCGTCGTCCAGAGACATGTTCTGGACGGGAACTCTGTTCCTCCCTGGCGCGAGTAGCCAGCCCGGCACGCCTACAGGCGTGGAAACCGGAATGCTTCGCGGCGCTAAGGCCGCATGCACCGCGAGCGGGCTCGCCGACCTTCTCGGCGGCGTCCGCATCCACGAAGAGCCCTCTCCGGCGGCCGAGCCAGTGGCGCCAGAGAGCTGCCTCGTCGAGCTCCTCGACAATGTCCACATCGTCGACGAGCGCGCCTTTGACGTGGAATCAGTAGGCTCTTCTGACCCACCAGTAGACATGATCGTCGACCTCGGTGCGGAGCCCGTCGACTCCTTCCCCGAGCACGTGGTGATCATCAACGACCCCCTCCCCGCTCTTCCAACCGACAGCACCATCAGCACTGTCACAGAGGTGCTCGTCGCCGACCACGGCGAACCATCCAGCAGGGCGGGCCAAGTCCCGCTCGAGGCCACTCTGCAGCATCTCGCCGCTCCTGTTGCAGCGGGGGTAGACGGCGAGGCGTTGGAGGCGCTCCGCGTTTCACTCCTCGATAGCGCCAACAAACTGGCTGCCTCCCGATGCCTCACCGAAGCTTACCGCCGCGAGATGGACCGTGCCTTTTGTGGCACGCCGGGTGCTGGCGAGCTTAGCCGAGCCGACGCCGTCCGCGATCGCGGCGGGCTGCTAGCAGACATGCTGGGGGCCCCGCGGCCTGTGTACCTCACTTTGTCGAAAAACCTGCGGGCTGCCCAGGTTGCAGTCGATGAGATGGGCCACTTGGAGGGAGACGAGCTTCGTTGCATGACTCAGCGCGCCCGCCAGCTCCTCGACGCTGCTGCCACGCAGCAGGAGGCCCGTCGCCGGGTATCAGAGGCCGGCGCGCACGCAGACAACCGCCCTTTTTGGCGGGAGCAGGGAGCCGCGTCTCGCTCCCCAACAGTCGGCGCCCCCAACCGGCGAGACTCAGAGTCGGCTGCCAGCCGCAGCCGGCAGACTCACGTCACCATCGAGCGTGACGAAGATGGCCGCCCAAGGGCTGTAGAACGGCGAGGGGAACATCCGCCTCCTCCCAGGCGGGAGAGGCGCGTGTCTCCTCCGCCTGTTGACCACCCCTCTCTGGCGGGCCGTTTGGGCCGCCTCGAGGGGGTTGGGGAGAACGACGCCCGCCACCGCCTGGACCGTCTGGCTCGATCCCAGGCGGTCGAAGAAGAAGATGACCTCGGTCCGGCTTGCTTCGGCCCTCGCATCCGCAATGAGCCTTTTCCCAAGGGCTTCTCGCTCCCCAAAGATACCCCCAAGTACAACGGATCAGTGAAACCAGAGGACTGGCTGGTGGACTACTCCACGACCGTTAGCATAGCTACCGGCAACAGACGCGTTGCGGTGAAGTATGTTCCCCTTATGCTCCAGGGCACGGCTCGGACCTGGCTGAACAGCCTCAAACCCAATAGCATCAACGACTGGCTGGACTTCACCGACGCCTTCACTCGCAACTTCACCAGCACCTACAAGCGTCCTCCCAAGCCGTGTCAGCTCTCCCTGTGTGTCCAAGGCCCAGACGAGTCGGCCCACGATTACCTGACGTGCTGGGCAGAGCTGCGAAACTCTTGTGAAGGAGTGCATGAGGTACAAGCCATCGATTATTTCACGGCCGGGTGCAGAGAAGGCACCTTACTCAAGCACGGGCTCCTTTGCGACGAGCCGGCCACGTTGGATGAACTGCTGAGCATAGCAGACAAGTACGCCACCGCAGACTCCTCCATGAAGACCGAGCTACAAGTGGATGCCTCTGGCAAGATGACTCCTCCAACTTCCAAGACGCCGGCTGGAGAGTCCAGCGGGCGCCAGCAGACGAGCAACCAGAAACGCAAGACCCATGCGCCGGCTGCCAACAGCCGGCTAGTGGCAGCAGTCGACGGCCAGCAGCCAAAAGCTCAAGAAGGACCCAAGTGCCAGAAGGGCGGCAAACCAGTCTAGCAGCCAGCTTTCTCCTTTGACCAAGATCTGGACGCCCCCTGCAAGTTCCAAAGTGGCGCGAAGCCCTCCAATCACACAACGCGAAAGTTTCATTGGCTCACAAGAATTGCGAGGGGAGAAGCTCTGCCCCGCCTGCTGGGCAGCCGGCCCCGCCTCCTAATCCGCCGGCTGCCCGCCCTGGCGGCCAGGTCCAGGACGAGTTTCCAGAAGAAAACGGAGCCTATGTTGTCTTCACCAGCCAGACGGATGATAGGCACAGCCGGCGCCAACAGCGCAGAGAAGTCAACACCGTTGCCGTCAGGGACCCAGAATTCATGCATTGGTCTGAAAGGCCTGTCAGCTGGAGCCGAGAGGACCACCCGGCTGTCATGCCATCGCCAGGGGCGTATGCCTTGGTCCTGGAGGCTACTCTCTCCACTGACAGGCGGGCCTGTCGTTTCTCCCGGGTACTGGTAGACGGCGGTAGCAGCATCAACATCATGTACCGTGACACCATGGAGAAGTTGGGCATCAAAGAAAAGCAACTTCAGCTTACCAGGACCGTGTTCCATGGCATTGTGCCAGGCCTCTCTTGCTCACCAATCGGCAAGGCCAGGGTCGATGTCCTGTTTGGTGACAAGATGCATTTCCGGAGGGAGCCGGTCTGGTTTGAAGTGGTGAACCTGGAAAGTCCCTATGACGTGGCCAGCTCTTGCAAAGTTCATGGCAGTACCCCATTATGCCTACCTCAAGATGAAGATGCCGGGCCCCAAAGGAATAATCACCATAACCGGGGACTATGAGAAGTCCATCGCATGCGCAACAGCTAGCAGCCGCCTGACAGAGTCCCTTGTCGTAGCTGAGGAAAAGCGCCGCCTGGAATGGCTGGTGGCAATGGCTGGCGAGCAGCCGGCCATACCAGCCGATCCCAGGGAGGCGGAGCCGCAAGGCTCGTTCCAGCCAGCCAAGGAGACTAAGAAGATTGCCTTGGATCCATCTCACCCAGAGCGATTTGCTGTCATAGGGTCAAACCTAGACATCAAATAGGAAAGCGAGCTCGTCGATTTCCTCCGTGTGAATCAGTACATCTTTGCATGGTCCCCCAAAGACATGCCGAGTGTACCGACGGATTTTGCCGAGCACAAACTCCATGTGAGAGAAGATGCAGCGCCTGTCAGACAGCCGCTACGCCGCCTGTCAGAAGAGAAGAGAAGAGTCGTTGGGGAAGAAGTTGCCCGCCTGCTAGCAGTCGGCTTCATCATGGAAGTCTTTTACCCCGAGTGGCTTGCGAATCCAGTCTTAGTGCTGAAGAAGAACAACAAATGGCGCATGTGCATTGATTACACCAGCCTCAACAAAGCTTGCCCTAAAGATCCGTTTGCTGCCGAGAATAGATCAAGTGATCGACTCCACAGCCGGATGCGAGCTGCTGTCTTTCCTTGATGCTGATTCTGGGTACCACCAAATCAAGCTTGATCCAGCTGATCGCCTGAAGACCGCCTTCCTCACGCCATTTGGGGCCTTCTGCTACCTGACCATGACGTTCGGCTTAAGAAACGCCGGCGCCACCTTTCAGCGTTGCATGCAGAAGTGTCTCCTCGAGCAACTTGGCAGAAATGCCCATGTTTACGTGGATGATATCGTGGTGAAGACGGAGAAGAGAGGAACCCTTTTGGAGGATCTCCAAGAGACGTTCGAGAATTTGTGCCGTTTTCGGATTAAGCTAAACCTGGAGAAATGCGTCTTCGGGGTACCAGCCGGCCAAGTCCTTGGCTTCCTGGTATCCGAACGCGGCATCGAGTGCCACCCTGCAAAGATCAAGGCCATTGAGAGAATTGAACGGCTGACCCGTGTGCGGGATGTCCAAAGATTCACGGGGTGCCTGGCATCTCTCAGCCGTTTCATCAGCCGGCTGGGAGAGAAGGCGCTCCCCCTGTACCAACTGATGAAGAAGACCACGTGTTTCGAGTGGAACGACCAGGCGGATGAAGCTTTCCAGCAGCTCAAGAGACTGCTGTCCACCCCGCCTATCCTGGCGGCGCCAGCAGACAAGGAACCCATGTTCCTTTACATAGCCGCCTTCAGCCGGGTGGTCAGCACTGTCATTATGGTCGAGCGCCCAGAAGACGGCAGAGCCCTGCCCGTCCGGAGGCCCGTCTACTACTTGAGCGAGGTACTGTCAGCCTCCAAGCAGAACTACCCTCACTACCAGAAGATGTGCTACAATGTGTACTTCACCGCCAAGAAACTCAAGCAGTACTTCCAAGAGCATTCTGTCACGGTCGTCTGCACGGCCCCGCTCGCCGAAATCATGGGCAACAGAGATGCCTCAGGAAGGGTGGACAAGTGGGCCATAGAGCTGGCCCCCTTCACCATCTTCTACCAGCCGCGCACCACCATCAAGTCACAAGCATTGCCCGACTTCCTCGTCGACTTGGCCGAAACCCAGTACCCGCCGCCTGTTCCAGACTCAACGCATTGGCGGATGCACTTCGACGGGTCAAAGATGCGCACCGGCCTAGGAGCCGGCGTTTTCCTCACCTCCCCCAAAGACGACAAGCTCAAGTATACCCTGCAGATCCACTTCGCCGCCTCCAACAACGTGGCCGAGTATGAGGCACTTATCCACCGGCTCCGAATGGCCAAGAAGATTGGCATCCGCCGAGTGCTGTGCTATGGTGACTCAGACTTGGTTGTCCAGCAGTCGTCTAGGGACTGGGACGCCAAGGACGCAAACATGGAAAGCTACCGCTTCCTTGTCCAGCAGATCAGTGGGCACTTTGATGGCTGCGAGTTCCTCCACGTACCACGAGCCGACAACATGCAAGCCGACACTTTGGCACGAATCGGCTCCTCCTGTCAAGCAATACCAGCCGGCGTATCTCTTCAATGCCTGCGCAGGCCGTCTATCAAGCCTTCGCAAGAGTTGGAGTCAATCTTCATACCAGCCAACCCTGGAGGAGGCGGCCTCGCAACCTCAGCAGCCGGCTCAGAGACTGCTCCAGCAGGCGGCCTCGACACTCCAACCCCAGCAGACGGACCACCTGTAGCTGCGTCGTTTCCTGGCCCGGGGACTGCTCCAACAGGCGGCCTCCGCCTGCTCCAGCAGACGGCTCGGGGACTTTGGAAGCACAACAGATGGCTCAGCCCAACCCTCCGCCTCCCAGCCCAACCATCCTGGTCTCTCTGGCAGAAGTAACAGGAGTCTCAACGCCGTCTTGGGCACAACCAATCCTCACATTCGTACTCAGAGGAGAGCTGCCAGCAGAAGAAACTTTGGCACGGCAAGTTCAACGCCGAGCTTCAACATACACCATAGTCAACAAAGAGCTTGTTAGAAGAAGCGCAACGGGCGTCTTCCAGCACTGTGTAGAAGGAGAAAAGGGGATGGCTATCCTGAAGGACATTCACCAAGGGGAATGTGGCCATCACGCGGCCTCAAGATCCCTCGTCGGCAAAGCTTTCCGCCATGGTTTCTTCTTGCCGATTGCTTTGGACGATGCCAAAGATTTGGTAAGAAAGTGCAACGGCTGCCAGTGCTTCAGTTCCAAGCAACACTTGCCGGCTTCTGCACTCAAGACTATTCCGATCACTTGGCCATTTGCCGTCTGGGGTCTGGATATGGTAGGCCCTTTCAAGACAGCCAGACGAGGCTTGACACATTTACTTGTGGCAATAGACAAATTCACCAAGTGGATCGAAGCCAAACCAATCAAGAAACTCAATGGCCCAACTTTTGTGACATTCATCACAGACATCACAGTCCGATATGGTATACCGCACAACATCATCACCGAGAACGACACAAATTTTGCCAAAGGTGCACTTGCCCGTTTCTGTGCAACACAGAGCATCCAACTGGACCTAGCGTCCGTAGCCCACCCACAGTCCAACGGCCAAGTCGAGCGCGCTAACAGCCTTATCCTGTCTGGCATCAAGCCCCGACTGGTCGAACCTTTGGAGCGATCAGCCGGCTGCTGGATCGAAGAATTGCCGTCTGTCCTGTGGAGCCTCAGAACCACTCCGAACAAATCCACCGGCTTCACCCCTTTCTTCCTCGTGTACGGGGCCGAGGCCGTCATCCCAACAGATGTTGAGTTTAACTCGCCTCGTGTCACCATGTACATGGAAGCTGAAGCCAAAGAAGCACGCGAAGACGGCGTAGACCTGCTGGAGGAGGCCCGGCTGGTATCACTCAGCCGCTCCACCATCTACCAGCAGGGTCTCCGCCGCTATCACAGCCGGCGGGTCAAGTCACGCTCCTTCCGCGAGGGGGACCTTGTGCTCCGGCTGATCCAGCGAACATTCGGCCAGCACAAGCTCTCGGCTCCTTGGGAAGGACCGTTCATCGTCAGCAAGGTACTAGGCAATGATGCCTACTACCTCATTGATGCCCAGAAGCCAAGAGCACGCAAGAGAGACGACTCAGGCAAGGAGTCTGAGCGCCCATGGAACGCAAACCTACTTCGTCGCTTTTATAGTTGAAAGACAGTATGTGTCGCGCTATCTAATTTATTTTGAGAACCAATGGGACCCCCGAGGAGTTCTCGGGGACTGCCGAACCCTTTATCTATATGATAAGAATTATGCATGTGAATGATTATTGTTCACTCCTTTGTCCGGCACCGGAGATTAGCAGACGGCCCGGGGACTGGCAGCCTGGCCCTATGTCTAAAAAATTCTCCTTAAATAGTCAGACAAGTAATGTGATGGCATTCAAGCCCTCTCCCGCATCAAGTCACAGACTCGCAGAATGCGGCTGTCTGACTGGCAGGAGCCAAAGGCAAGAAATGGTGCCCGCATGAAAAATGGCTAAGGAAAAAAGACATAGGGCAAGCCGGCCCTTCACACGAATAGCCGACTGTCACATAGCCGGCGAGCTGGCTCTAGGCTTAGCCACACCGCCTTCCAGAGGGCAGGATACTTGCCCACCCTGAAAACAGCCAAGTTCCTGACCCAGCCACAGAACCACAGAGTGGCTATCTGGCTGGCAGGGCGGCAGTTAAAGGAGACGGCAAAAGGAAAATCGCGATAAGGAATCTAGGGCGGGGCTAATCCTAGGACTCGGCAGTATTGCATAAAAACCATGCAGCATTAAAATAATATTTACATCAAAAAGGCCTCAAGGGACGCCTTGCAGTAACAACTTACTGATACACCCAGCGGGTGGAATTGTTCGGATTAACCCTACAAAGTATTATAGAGAAACAGGAACCAGAAGATATAAAAGAAAAAACTTAAGGCGCAGCAGGCGGAGCGGGTAGCACGACGGAGCCGGCTTTCGATGGGGCCACCACACCTGGTCCGCTTGTCGAGGACTGGTCAGGCTGGCGGCCAGCAGACAGATCCGCCTCCTGAGAGCTGGCATCCTCGTCGCTGCCTTCCTCCTCCTCGCCCCCTTCACTGGAGGCGATCTCCTCGTCCGGCTCCTCCGACGCCACCAGGTCCAGTCCGAAGTTGCTAGGCGGCACCACATGGCCCCTGTCGTCCAACTCTGGGATGAATAAAGAGGTGTCGGCGTACTCGGCGAGAGCGGCGACGCGTTGGATGAGCTCCTTCTGCACCACGGCCAACTCAGGCTGGGCCTCCGCACGGAAGGTCTCCAGCTGTTTGAGGCTTAGGCCCGGGTACCAGCTCTTGACGAATTCCAGAGCGATCCGCGTGCCAGCCCTCGCTGCGGAGCCCTTCTAGGCCTCGAAGCGTTGGCCGGCCGCCTCCAGCCAGTCGGCATTTCGAGTGGGAGTGCGGAGTGCTGGCACACCTGGCCAGAGGGCGGCCAGAACCTGGGCACCAGCACGCTGCAAACGGCGAAGCAGACGGCGGACTGGCAAGAGACGCACCCGAATGGCAAGAAGCTCCTTGGCCGGGGTCCTGGGCGCGTTGGGTGCGATCGCCCGGCCCGCCTGGCGCCTCTCATCACACTCGGCCTCGTTGGCCTGGGTGGCGGCCAGAGAGTAGCCCGGGAAGAAATCTGCCAAAACTAGAAGAAGGATCAGAAGATAAGAAAGACAGCTGTTACAGACGGCGAGTACAAGAGGAAATGGTAGACATCTCACCGTCAACCATGTCTCCAATGGCTACGTAGCCGTCTTGGAGAGCCGCCTCCTTCTCGGCCCAATTCGAGCGCTCCGTCTCGAATTCTGCCTGCAGAAGTGTCTCGGCATCCGACATCTTCCCGAGCTCGACCTTGTGGGCTGCCGCCTGGTCCGCCAGCTCCTTGGCCAGGCGGTCGCGGTCCTGAGCGGCAAGACCACGCTCTCGCTCCTTAGCAGCCAGCTCCGACTGGGCCTCGCCTAGCTGGTTGCGGAGGTCGGCTGCGACCGCTGGCAAGAGAGGAAGAAAAACAATAAATGTCAGCAGCAAAAAGATAACCTTGGAGTTCCAAGACGCCTGCTCAGCAGCCGGCTCGGAACTCGGGGACTACACCCAGCGGGTGCGCTGACGCACGCCCAAGGAGTTGAAGCGGTCAAGGATGTCCCGCGATGCGACGATCAGTGCGCCGCCACCTCCGGGCCTCCAACCTGACGGCGCCGCGCTGGTCGCCTCATTCTCCGGCGCAGACAAGCTGGCCCCGCCGGCCTCCACCTGCTGCGGCACAGAGACCGCCCTCGCAGGGCGCGGACGGGCTGGGGCTCGGCGAGCCGGCTGTGGGCCTGTCACGAGCATGCCCCCAGCTGGCGGCACCTCCCTCCCCGCTGGCCGGCTGCCCTGCTCCCTAGTCGGCGGCGCAGGGGGCGGCACCCGCGTCTCCAGGATGACGCAGTCGCCCCCCCGTCGTCTGGGGCTGGCAGCTCGTCAGCAACCGGCGCTTGGGCCGACGGCTCCAGAGAGCCTGCCTCTGGGAAGACGGTGCGGACCGCTGGCTGCTGGGAGCCCGCTTCCTGCTCTCGGGTTCGGGCCGCGTCTGCCTGGGCCTTGTTGGCGGCTTTGGCCTCCGCCCTGGCGGCGGCATCGGCCACCGCTCGCTCGCGGTCCGCGGCCTCGCGCTCCACGCGCGCCTCGCGGGCGTTCCTCTCCGTCGCCTCCCGAAGCGCGGCTGCTGGATCCACACGAGGGGGCGCGGGAGGGGCATCCGCGCCTCCCACAACAGAGCCCGCTGGCACCCGCCAGAGGGAAAGCGGCGCGCTGCACGGATATCCCAAAGAAACGGGGAGTCAACCAAGAGGGGATCGGCTGAGAAAGATGAGCATCACACAAAGGAAAGATGCAAAACACTTACCCGGACACAACCGGCCTGGCCTTGGGCATCTTGGGTACAATCGCCCCGGCGGTCGCTTCCCGACGCCTGGTGGCGGCAATCGACAGCCGGAACTTCTTGGGCGGGGCACCAGACGGCCCTGATGAGGACCGCCGTTTCCCGCCGCCGGCTGTGCCAGACGGCCCGACCTGCTGGCTGGCGCGGACGGGTGCCTCCTCCACCTCGTCGTCATCATTCGGCCAGCTCCCGACGCCACCTTCTGGCAGGCCACCCGACAGCTGGCCCCGGCCGCCTGTCACCTCCTCCTCCTCCATGGCGGCGGCCCCAAGATCGGGGTCACTTGTGTCGCTCTAGGAGCGATCCGGCTCCAGGGGGCGGCCTAGCTGGCCAGAGCCCGGCACCGGCTGGCCGGGGAAGATCTGAGGAGGACATCAAGATCAGACAACTACAACAGCCGGACGAAAAAGAAAGAAAAGAGAGGGCTGAAGAGCTTACTGCGGGCGGCTGGTTGTCGCGGCTGTACGGCGGCTTGACGAAGGCCCAGCCGGAGTCGGAGACCTTGCAGTTGGAGATGTGGTTCACCAAGTGAGCTACCTCCCTGTATGGCAGGGGCTTGCTGCACGTCCGGCTGGGGTCCCAGCGCCCGCTCATGTCGCAAATCAGATGAGGGCGATGCTGCAGCGGCAGCACTCGACGCTCTGCGAATGTGAGCAACAAATCCGCGAAGACCAAGCCCTCGCCGTCCCTCAGCTCCCGGAGATGGCGCAACGCGATGGAGGCGCCTTCCGTGAGGGAGGCAGGCCGGGTCCTCCAGGAGTCACGAGGCTCAGCAGGCGGACCCGGCACCCAGTCCGGCAGACAGTTGAAGTCCTGCTCGGGGTCGACGTTGGAGACGTAGAAATACATCTTCTGCCACTGCTTTACCGACCCCACAAGCTACGGCACCGGGAAGAAATTCCTCGTCCCACCGCACTTCACTGCAATGCACCCCCCGCACTGGGCGGGCACGCTCTGGACGGCAGTGCCGAGCTTCAAGTAAAAAAGCTCGGTCCACAGCTCTATGGTGGGGAGGATGCCGAAGTATGCTTCGCAAAGGACGACGAAGGACGAGAGCGTCACCACCGTGTTTGGCGTAAGGTGGTGGGGTTGGATGTGGAAGAATTCTAAGAAGGATCGGAAGAAACCGCTCGCCGGGAGGCCGAAGCCGCACGGGAAGTGCGAGCGGAAGACGACCCGCTCGCCCTGCCATGGGGCCGACCTGATCTCCACCACAGGCGCTAGGCGCACGGCGACCCTATTGGCAGGGGCAGCTTCCGCGACCGCCGAAGGACGTCGATATGCTCCTCCAGGACCTCGCTACCGTCCCACTGGCCATGGTGTCGGGTAGGCGCTGGGGCGGACATGGTTCGGGCGGCTGCTCGCTGCGACGTCGGCGAGAGGAGCGGGAGCAAGCAAGGAAGAAGAAGGAGGACGAGGAAGAGTGAGCGCGAGAACGGTGCCAGCTCCTCTCCCCCGGCCTATTTATAGGCCCGGGGCGGCGAAGCCGAGGGGACGGGCGTGGGATGAACTGCTCCACGGCCCGCACGACCCCCGCCTTTTGCGCGCCTAATCCGCGCGCATTAAATGCGTGTGGGAGGGTAATCGATTATCCCTACCACTTTGGATCCGCACGAGGACCGAGGCCGTGTAGTGGCAGGTGATGACCCACAACCGTAAGGGATCTATTGCAGCGTTTTCGATAAGTAAGAGTGTCGAACCCAACGAGGAGCAGAAGGTATTGATAAGCGATTCTGAGCAAGGAATTACTGCAAGCACTGAGAGATAACTTTGTAGGGGTTTTCTTGATATAAGCAACAGGAAAGTAAAAGCAAGCAAACTAAAAGGCACTGAAGAGTAACAACTGGCCCAATCCTTTCTGAGCAAAGGAGAGGCCTAGCAACTGAACTTATATAGGCTAAAGCATTCTTGAGGACACACGGGAGAGGTAGTCATGTGCTTTCGCCATATTCCGTATCGGTACTATGTTATGCGTTGATAAGTGTTGAGTGGGTGGATCTATGCTAGTACACTCTCTAGACTAAGATGAGTGCACTCTTATGATTAAACACCTTGCAAGCATCCACAAATACAAGATAGTATTTAAGGCAAAAGCCTAACCATAGCAATACGATCGATGATCCATCGTTCCCTTGTGCAAAAGCGTGCGAACTGGGGTTCAGGTTTCTGTCACTCCGGCAACCCACCGTAAGCATTCTTTGTACACAATGTATTCCCCTAGGTCCTTAATAAGGCGAAGTGTTGAGTGTTCGACTCACACAACACCACTAGTAGAATAACAACACAACTTAAGTATCAAACAACACATATTACTTCAACAGCATATGACTACTAACAACAAGACTTTTCCCATGTCCTCAAGAACTAAGGTAACTACTCACAAGACATAAAAGAGATCATGATCAGTGGAGATAAATGGATGATAAACAATCTGGATATAATGATATTTCTCCAACAAAACTCAATAGCATTCACCACAAAGTAGTAATCAGCACCGATGGAGCAGAGAGGATAGATAGTACGGGTTACAACACAAGTTGCAATTGTGAGATGAGATTTGGATGAAGATGGAGATGGTGCTGATGTTGGGGATGATGTTGATGATGATCTCGATGATGCCCGTGACGATGGTGATGACGATGGCGATGATCTCCCCTTCCGGGAGGTGATCTCCCCGGCGAAATCTGCCCGCCGAAGATGGCTTTTTCTTCTCTGTAGGTTTCCGCCACGGAGCGGCGGCGGAACTCCGTCAAAACTCTCGTTTTAGGGTTTTCGGATAACGAGGAGTATATAGGCAAAAGGGGGCAGCCGGAGGTGGGCCAAGGGCTCCAGGCGCCCCCCCGGCGCGGCCAGGGGTGGGGCCGCCCCCCCAGGGCGCCTGGACGCCCTGTGGCCCCCCTCTGGTTGCCCTTTTGCGTGCCTTCGTGATCCGTCTGGAAAATACCCTCCGTCGATTTTCAGGTAATTTGGAGGTATTCTTCTTCAGCAACTCAGCGTCCACTTTTTACCGCTGAATCCTGCGTCTGCTGCTTCGGCACCGGAAAGTTGCAAACTGTGTAAAATAGGCCAAAACAACATAAGAACATCATCGTAATGTGAAATATATCAATGAATGAGGATAATTTACGATATAAAATAGTGATGCATTTTGGACGTATCAACACCCCCAAGCTTAGACGTAGCTTGTCCCCAAGCGAATACTGAGCTCGGTAAACCTGTCCACAAGTTTTAGAGAGTGAAGTGTCGATATATAGAATACGGGCAAGAAGCATCACAGTTTTTTCACCAACTCAAATATCCTCAACAGCAATCTTCAACTCATAAGGCCCTTATAAAAGAGTGGTAACACTTATATTCGGAAGTAGGGATAAGGAAACTCATCAAATCATGGCAAACATGTCCTTTGGTCAAAGAACAACTAATAGCTTTTACTTTTACTCTTTCTCTTCATGTTTTGATGAGATTAATTGAAGCTTTTGAAAGGACATGTTATTAGGCAAGAAGTGAAAGTGTTAACACAAAGGAAGATGTTTGCTTTAGCTGGGCTTGACAAACAACTTACTTATCAAACGATAATGTCAACAAGGATATGATATGAAAAATCTTAATGCAACTTTATATGAATGAATCCTCGTCAACATCAAATGTCTGCTCTCTTTAAGAATAGAAGGAAGTAGGAATAACTGACTCAACCTAAAACTAAGAGATAGGCCCCGCTCTAGGGAAGTAGGGAAAACTCATGTGCTATCCTTAAATCAAACAGAATGAAAACAAGTTTTGAGAGGTGCATGATTTGTCAACGAATGCTAATAGATAACTCAATTACTTCTCGAGCTAGACAAGTTTCAAGGAACGGCTTCCGTTCGGGGACGATCACATCCCCTAAATCTCCTTTGTTTATCACTGCCAAAGTTTTCTGATTTCTCATGAACAAAGCGTGAAGGAGGGTTTGTTTGTTGTATATATTTTTTTAATGAGCCGGGCGCACTCTTTGCCAGTTCCTTCTCGTATTAGGGGTTTGCAGATTAGACATGCAATCCCGGGGTGAAACTTGTCCAACTTAAAAAGATCATGAATTAACTATTACTTCCTCATGAGCTAAAACAGAGGCACAAAATAAAAGATTTTGAACATTTAAGGATAACACATAAATTCTATACTTTAGGAGGTGGTAGTGGAATACCACGAATAGGAAGGTATGGTGGACTCATATGGAAGGTATTGGTTTAAGGGTATGGATGCACAAGCAGAATTCCGCTTAGTACAGAGTTAGGCTAGCAAAGGTTTTGAGAGAACATACAATTGATGATGACTAAGATGCAAAGCAATATAAAGCATAAACATTGAAATAATCATAACACATCAAGTTGTCTTCCTTGTCAGCATAACACTTCAAGCATAATAACATAAAGGTTTTGGCTATGTCGATACTTTAAGAAAATCATGCTTGTTGTTATGACCAAAGCTATGTTTGCCAAGATTAAATTAAGTTTTCACAGCCATACCTGATATAAGGTCAATACTCCCCATAAGAATCATCATATAAGGTCGATAGAGTGAAGAGAATACCGAGTGCAGCAAAGAAACTAATAGACTTCTCATTAATATTCCATCATAGGCGACTCCACACTCACGGATACAATCTCTCCACCGAAGGAGTGATAGACCTCAATGCACACACCTATTTCATATAATAACCTCCCTAGACATGATACGACTCTACTTGACTCTAAAAGACAAAAGATAAAGATAAAGATACCGGGCACTCCCCCAAGCTTGGAACAAGCCAAGGGGATGCCGTTACCCAAGGAGATCTCACTCCTCATTCTTGTTGGCGTTGATCACGTAGTCCTCGGCGAAGCGCTTCCATGGAAGGGGTTCTCCAGTCTCATATGAGAAGTTTGTCTCCTGAATCCTGCATGCAGCACCCATACCCATGCGCATAAACCTTAATTCATACTCACAGTTCTGGTGATGTAGATCATAAATTTGCCCTTGGAGCTCTTTAATTCTTTCTTCAGATGCGGTGATGCTTTCCCACATCTCCTTCATCTCCTTCAGGAAGTAGGTCTTCAGCTCGTTGATGATGTCAAAGTTAGCTTCAACACCACGCTCGATCATCTTCTTGTACTTGAAGGCTTCTTGCTCCACTTCTTCTAGCCTGGCCTGGATGCTCCCCTCCTTAATAGGTCCCTTCAGATCTTCTTGGGATGTGTTTGGTTCTAGGGATATTTTTTGTGGTTGTTGGTATCCCCATCCAACCGGATAGGGATAGCCATTTTTTCTGTTTTGTTTGCATGGATGTGTGGAGCCATAGATTTGTTTGGTTGAAAGGATAAAAAGGGGTTGGGAGGACTCGTTCACTATAGTTTTAAAACGTGACTGCTGTTGAGGTACAGTGGTGCATTCAGGGCTAATTTCTAACCCACCCGATAGATAAAATTAGCACAAGAGAGATAAAATTAGCACTTCACTTGAACCATAGGGAGTTAAAATTAACACAAGACGCACACGACACACACATCACAAATTCATAACCCACCTGAGGCAGAACACACACACAGACACAACTCGCTGGAGATTAGCACAAGCCAGCAGCGTGGGCTTGTGTCCCTTCCCCATGCAGGTCCCTGTCAATCCACCGGACCGGTGATCCGGGAGCCTCGGCTGGGAGGGATCCCTGTCAAAACGGCAGGCCACCGCGGCCCAAATCCCACCGCCAACGCACCCCTAGGCGTCCCCGCCATGACCTCTATTGTCAAGCTCAGGCGGGAGAGAGAAGGGAGGAAAGAGGGCATGACAAGAAGAAAGATAAGGAATGAGAAAACCAGGCCGCCGCGCACTCAATTCTGCTACCGCACTTCGATTTGCAGCGGCCGCCGCCACAGGAGAGAAGCCAAAGGAGATGGAAATGGGAGAAAGAGATAAGGTTCGGTGTGGTGGAAAAACGTTTCGCGACGCGCGCGCGAGGGATGCCCATATCCGTCACTTTCTGGCGGACGTGCGGAGCCCGATTTCAAAGGAATATTCGAAGTATCTGGCTGGCCTCATCCCTACTTGCCCACGAACCAAACAGGTGATAGCCATCCAAAAACAGGCTATCCCTATCCCACAGATGGATAGCCCAGCAACCAAACGCACCCTTGATGGAGGACACCGTCCTCCATCCGAACAACCTGAGGGTGCTTCTTCACCTCAGCGAGGTAAGGGTTGATGACGTTGACGACGAACTTGTCCTTGGGGGAACTTGGAGAAGCCATGTCACCTAGATTCAGCTGAAAGATTCCCTGGCAGAAACATATCGAAAAGAAAACACACGAAATCGCAAGATACGTTGCCGGAACAATCCGGACAAATATATAACAAAAATTTATGCACAGAAAGGAAGGTAACATGCTAAAGCGGGGTCGGAGATGGACTCCCGGGTGCCCAGGCGCCCTGGCGGCGCGGCCAGGAGGTAGGGCGCGCCAGGGGGGCGCCTGGACCCCCTCGAGCCTGTCTCCGGCTCCACTTAGGCTCAGAATTTTACTAATTTTGCAAAAACTCATAATATGGAACTTTTATGGCGGTTCGCGATGTTTCCTTACCGTAATACATACCTTTTCTTTATTCTGCTTCTGCTGGCGTCTGAAACAGGGCTGCAACATGTTCTTCGTGAGTTGTTGTGTATATCATATTTACATCAACATTGACAGGGTCTCCTGCTATGTAATGCTTAAGTCTTTGCCCATTCACAACTTGAGGTTTGGTGCCTTCAAAATTGTTAATCTTAATTGCACCAGACCGATAGACCTCTTCAATATGAAATGGCCCTTCCCCTTCCCACCTGGAAAGTAGTTTGCCTGGAGAAAACCTGAAACGGGATCTAAACAACAAAACTTTATCACCAACATTAAATTCATGTTTCAGAATCCTCCTATCATGCCACTTCTTTACCTTTTCCTTGAACATTTTAGCGCTCTCGTAAGCTTCACTTCTCCACTCATCTAGAGAAGTCAAGTTCATGAGACGCTTCTCACCAGCTAACTTTGGGTCAGCATTAAGCTCTCTAACAGCCCAGAAAGCTTTGTGCTCTAACTCTAATGGCAAATGGCAAGCCTTGCCATACACCATCTTATAGGGGGACATGCCCATGGGGTTTTTGTAAGCAGTTCTATACGCCCACAAAGCATCTCCTAACTTATTTGACCAGTCCTTTCTATTTCAGTTTACTGTCTTCTGCAAGATCAACTTAATCTCTCTATTGGTGAGCTCAACTTGCCCACTAGTTTGAGGATGGTACGGTGAAGCAATCCTATGATTGACATCGTATTTGGCTAAAGCTTTTCTAAAAGCTCCATGCATGAAGTGTGATCCTCCATCAGTCATGAGATACCTAGGTACACCAAACCTAGGAAAAATCACATCTTTGAGCATTTTCAGAGATGTCTTGTGATCAGCACTTTCAGTGGGGATTGCTTCAACCCAATTGGTCACATAATCAACAACTACTAAAATGTGAGTGTACTTGTGCGAAGAAGGAAAAGGACCCATAAAATCAGAACCCCAACAATCAAAAGGTTCAATCACTAGTGAGTAATTCATAGGCATCTCATTCCTTCTACTAATGTTACCAACTCTCTGACATTTATCACAGGCTAAAACATAATTTCTAGCATCCTTAAAGAGAGTAGGCCAATAAAAACCTGATTGAAGAACCTTATGTGCAGTCCTCTCACCGGCATGATGTCCTCCATAGGGACTATCATGACACTGTTTGAGAATGTCCTTCTGCTCATGTTCCGGTATGCATCTTCTCACGATCCCGTCGTGGCCTTCTTTGAAAAGATGTGGGTCATCCCAAAAGTAGTGCCTCAAATCGTGAAAGAACTTCTTCCTTTGCTGAAATGTTAAACCTGGAGGCAAATACTTTGCAACGATAAAATTAGCATAATCTGCAAACCAAGGATCGGAAAGAGATTGTACTTTTACAACGGCAAGTTGCTCGTCTGGAAAACTGTCGTTGACTGGGATGGGATCATGCGGTATATCTTCCATCCTTGAAAGATTGTGCGCCACCGGATTGTCTTCTCCTTTCCTATCAATAATCTGCAAATCAAATTCTTGAAGAAGGAGTACCCATCTGATAAGCCTTGGCTTGGCATCCTTCTTTGTCATAAGGTACTTAATGGCAGCATGATCAGTATGAATAATAACTTTGGAATCAACAATATACTGCCTAAACTTATCACAAGCAAATACTACAGCTAAGAATTCCTTCTCAGTAGTAGCATAATTCCTTTGAGCAGTATCAAGGGTTTTACTAGCATAATGTATAACATTCAATTTCTTATCAACTCTTTGTCCTAAAACAGCTCCAACAGTAAAATCACTAGCATCACACATAATCTCAAAAGGTAAATTCCAGTCAGGTGGTTGTACTATAGGAGCGGTTATTAAGGCTTTCTTAAGAACTTCAAAAGCTTCCTTACAATCCTCATCAAATACAAAAGGAACGTCCTTCTGGAGAAGATTAGTGAGGGGCCTCGAAGTCTTAGAAAAGTTTTTAGTAAATCTTCTATAGAAACCAGCATGACCAAGAAAACTGCGAATACCTTTGATGTCCCTTGGATAGGGCATCCTCTCAATTGCTTCGATCTTGGCCTTGTCCACTTCAATTCCCCTTTCGGAAATCTTGTGACCAAGAACAATTCCTTCGTTAACCATGAAGTGGCACTTCACCCAGTTGAGTACCAAATTTGTCTCCTCACATCTCTGCAAAACTTTATTAAGGTTGTGGAGACAATGGTCAAAGAAAGTTCCATAGACAGAGAAATCGTCCATGAAGACTTCCATAATATCCTCACAGAAACCATGAAAGATAGCAGACATACACCTTTGAAAAGTAGCATGGGCATTACATAAACCAAAAGGCATACACCTGTAAGCATAAGTACCAAAGGGACAAGTAAAAGTGGTCTTCTCTTGATCAGCAGTGTTAACATGAATTTGAGAGAAACCAGAATAACCATCGAGATAACAAAAGTGGGTATTTCTGGATAACCTTTCAAGCATTTGGTCGATGAACGGCAACGGGTAGTGATCCTTCCTGGTTGCCTTGTTCAGCTTCCTGTAATCAATACACATTCTATATCTAATAATAATTCTCTGAGGTATTAGTTCATTCTTATCATTAGGAACCACAGTTGTACCTCCTTTCTTAGGAACACAATGTACCGGGCTTACCCACTTACTATCAGCTATAGGGTAGATAATACCTGCGGCCAGAAGCTTGAGAATCTCAGTTCTTACAACATCCATCATCTTCGGGTTCAACCGTCGTTGATGATCAACAACTGGTTTAGCATCAGGCTCAAGGTTGATAGTATGTTGACAGATAGATGGACTAATCCCCTTAAGGTCATCAAGGGTATAGCCAATTGCGCCTCGGTGTTTACGAAGTACTTCCAATAGTCGCTCTTCTTCATATCCTGAAAGGTTAGAGTTGATAATAACATGATATACTTTATTTTCATCTAAATAAGCATACTTGAGCGTATCGGGAAGATGTTTAAGATCGAACACCGGGTCTTCTTTTGGTTTTGATAAAATTCCCAAAGGTTCAACCGGGAGGTTGTGCTTCAGGATAGCAGGTTGCCTCAAGAATATTTCATCTAGTTCATTTCTTTCCTGCATATGCAAATCATTCTCGTGGTCCTCCATATATTGCTGCAAAGGATCATTAGGGGGAATAGCAATAGAAGCAATACTTTCAATAATTTTATCATCACTAGGTAAATCGGTACCACGAGGCTGCTTAGAGAACTTAGAAAAATTAAATTCATATGGCTCACCATTGAATTCAACAGAAACTTTACCTTTCTTGCAATCTATTATAGCTCCACAAGTTCTAAGAAAAGGTCTACCAAAAATAATAGGACAAAAATTGTCCCTCTCTGAACCAAGTACTAGAAAGTCGGTAGGGTATTTTACCTTTCCACATAGGACTTCAACGTCCCTCACAATTCCGATAGGAGAGATAGTTGTCCTGTTTGCAAGATGAATGGTAACATCAACTCCTTCAAGTTCACAAGGGGAAATCTCACTGATGATCTCTTCATAAAGTGAATAGGGCCTTTATTCTTGCACTCGATCCCAAATCGCATAGCCCATAATAATTGTGATCTCCTATTTTAACAGATACCACTGGAGTACCTGAAATTGGGCCTTTATTCTTGGCTGTGACAAGGTTAGTGGAAACAGCACACAAATTCACATTGGAATCCAAAACATCATTAGTAACAAGGTCTTTAATCAATGCAACTTGAGGATCGACCTTGATCTGGTCCTCAGGCTCATCAATTCTTCTCTCACTTTTATTTATTACGTCTGTCACAAGAGAGAACTCCCTTATCCTTGCGGGAAAAGGAGGCTTTTCATATATAACTGCATGCAAAATAGGGTCAGCAACATGAATATCAACAGGTAGTTCTTTAAAAGGTTCATGATGCTGGTCTCTCTTCTTTTTAAAAGAATCAACGTGAGAGGCAAAATCCTTACAGAAATCAATCATTAGATGGGAATCAAGACCAATCTTAGAGCAAAAAGTATTGAAGTAATCAGTTTTCACATAGCTCTCAATGTAATCATGCTCATAATTTATAGCGGGTTCAATACCTTTATCGATTTCCCAATCTTCGGTATTCCTCTGGATCCTTTCAATTAGATCCCACCTTTCTTCAACACTCTTTGTCTGAAATACCCCACTAGAGGAGGCATCCAGCATCTCCTTATCCTGACGAGAAAGCCTGGCATAAAAATTTGTAAGTATAATTTCCTTGGGGAGCTCATGAATAGGACATTTGAGCATTAGGGACTTCAATCTCCCCCAAGCTTGAGCAATGCTTTCTCCATCACGAGACCTAAAGTTATAGATATAGTTCCTGTCTCGATGAATTTCATGAAGAGGATAAAACTTAGTATAAAAGCGAGACACAAGCTCTTGCCAATCAAGCAAGTGCGAGTTATTGAGAAGCTTATACCAATCTGAAGCTTTATCTATAAGCGATACGGCGAACAATTACCTCATGACAAACTCCATTGATACACCTGCAAGCTTAAATAATGAACATAGTTGTGACAGATATAGCAAGTGTTCACCGGGATGTCTGTCTCCTGCATAACGATTAGCCAAAACATAATTGATAATACCAGCCGGTATTTTATAGGGCACAATTTCAGTAGGGGGAGGAGCAACCACCACAGTTGTGGGGCGTCTTCCCACAAGCAACGATCCAATAGCAAGGTTGTCCATAAGGACAAAGAGCAGCAACAACAAAAATAAATAAAACAGAAATATAAAAACTTCCTTACCAGTTTCACTTTACCAATAGCCCTACACTCCTCGGCAACGGTGCCAGAAAACGGTACTTGATGACCTACAACCGTAAGGGATCTATTGCAGCGTTTTCGATAAGTAAGAGTGTCGAACCCAACGAGGAGCAGAGGGTATTGATAAGCGATTCTGAGCAAGGAATTACTGCAAGCACTGAGAGATAACTTTTTAGGGGTTTTCTTGATATAAGCAATAGGAAAGTAAAAGCAAGCAAAGTAAAAGGCACTGAAGAGTAACAAGTGGCCCAATCCTTTCTGAGCAAAGGAGAGGCCTAGCAACTGAACTTATATAGGCTAAGCATTCTTGAGGACACACGGGAGAGGTAGTCATGTGCTTTCCCCATATTCCGTATCGGTACTATGTTATGCGTTGATAAGTGTTGAGTGGGTGGATCTATGCTAGTACACTCTCTAGACTAAGATGAGTGCACTCTTATGATTAAACTCCTTGCAAGCATCCGCAAATACAAGATAGTATTTAAGGCAAAAGCCTAACCATAGCAATACAATCAATGATCCATCATTCCCTTGTGCAAAAGCGTGCGAACTGGGGTTCAGGTTTCTGTCACTCCGGCAACCCACCGTAAGCATTCTTTGTACACAATGTATTCCCCTAGGTCCTTAATAAGGCGAAGTGTTGAGTGTTCGACTCACACAACACCACTAGTAGAATAACAACACAACTTAAGTATCAAACAACACATATTACTTCAACAACATATGACTACTAACAACAAGACTTTTCCCATGTCCTCAAGAACTAAGGTAACTACTCACAAGACATAAAAGAGATCATGATCAGTGGAGATAAATGGATGATAAACAATCTGGACATAATGATATTTCTCCAACAAAACTCAATAGCATTCAGCACAAAGTAGTAATCAGCACCGATGGAGTAGAGAGGATAGATAGTACGGGTTACAACACAAGTTGCAATTGTGAGATGAGATTTGGATGAAGATGGAGATGGTGCTGATGTTGGGGATGATGTTGATGATGATCCCGATGATGCCCGTGACGATGGTGATGACGATGGCGATGATCTCCCCTTCCGGGAGGTGATCTCCCCGGCAAAATCTGCCCGCCGGAGATGGCTTTTTCTTCTCTGTAGGTTTCCGCCACGGAGCGGCGGCGGAACTCCGTCAAAACTCTCATTTTTAGGGTTTTCGGATAACGAGGAGTATATAGGCAAAAGGGGGCAGCCGGAGGTGGGCCAGGGGCTCCAGGCGCCCCCCCGGCGCGGCCAGGGGTGGGCCCGCTCCCCCAGGGCGCCTGGACGCCCTGTGGCCCCCCTCTGGTTGCCCTTTTGCGTGCCTTCGTGATCCGTCTGGAAAATACCCTCCGTCGATTTTCAGGTAATTTGGAGGTATTCTTCTTCAGCAACTCAGCGTCCACTTTTTACTGTTGAATCATGCGTCTGCTGCTTCGGCACCGGAAAGTTGCAAACTCTGTAAAATAGGCCAAAACAACATAAGAACATCATCGTAATGTGAAATATATCAATTAATAAGGATAATTTACGATATAAAATAGTGATGCATTTTGGACGTATCAGCAGGCCCCGGCCCACTGTTACGTCCTGTCACGCGCGTGGGCTGGCAGGCCGACGCGACGGGGCGGTGACGCGTGGGGAGCTGCCAACGGTCGGCAGGCCTGCTCGACTGCCTACCGACCAGGCGGTGCCTTCCCCCCGAAGGTTCAAAGACAACGGTTCGGCTACCGGCAGACGGATCCCTACGGAAGACGGGTGAAGGACGCTGAGCCTGCCTAAGGAGGGAAGCTGCTGGAACCCCGCGGCCCTCCAGCACCCGCCGCGGAGTTCCACCAGCTTCGGGGACTACTGTCGGAGATATTGACCATGGGTACCCTCGGTGACCACCCTTGGTATTTCAAGACAAATTATAGCTTCCTGCTCCTCCCCGGCCGTCTGCTCATCGGGCCGCCTCCTAGGGTAGCCTGCCCTAGGAGCCGGCTGCCAGCAGGCGGCAGGGACCCAACAGGCGGCGGCACCAACACCACCAGCTAGCAGACGGTCCCACGTCCCTCCCTCGGGACGCGTGCTGGGGGACCCCCACGCAGCAGAGACGTGGCTACAGATGAACAAGTCCTTAGAGAATCTATAAGGGCGTGGCTACAGTGAACGTGTACCTTATGAATATCTCCTAAGCGGCGGGTCACTGTAGCCACGCTGCTCGTGACCAAGCACCGATCAGAGGAGGCCACGATCCCACTACTCACATACGGCAGGGCCAGCAGGCGGCTGGCCCCATTGGCCAGCGAGAGGGTCATAAACAAACCGCCCCTGGCAGACGGCCAGGGGAGACGGCTGCCTAGTAGCAGGCGGGAATCTCGCCCTAGAAGTACGAACCTCATCAAGACGACAAGACAGGGCGTGGCGGCAGGAGACGGCGGCACTGTAGCCACTTCCCTCCTGACGAGGCTGTCGTCAGCAGAGGCGCGTCTACAGTGAAAGACAATCACGTGGGCCCGCAGGCGGCGGGCCCCAGCAAGCAGGCAGCAAGGCCGGCGCTGGAAGACACTGACGGCTGGGAGCCACACTGTCAAGATTACCATTGTACCCCTGGGGTGTAGGCCTATATAAACCCCCAGGGCCCTCCATGAGGGGGGGGTTAGAAGGTTGGAAGATTGAACCCTAGGAAGAAGATAGAGAAAGAAACCCTAGCTGCCAACCCCGATTCCTAGAGCGAGGAAGTGAGCTAGCCCTGCTCGTCTTCCTCCTCTAGACCACACAGCTCGAGGAGCAACCTTGTAGCTGCCGTAGTGATCTCAGTCATGAAGCGGAGCCCCCGCAGAGCAGGACTAGGGGTGTTATCTCCTCGGAGAGCCCCGAACCTGGGTAAGATCCATATGCATCCTAAGTGTCGCCTCATCCCGCTTCCCGAGCCCGGCGATGTTCTTTTGACCCCATGCATGATAAGCCACCCGTTGGCATATGTCGCTCCAAAACCCCGACAAGAATTATTGAATAATATATTGAAAAACTATGATGATTGGACTCTTCCTGAACCATCGGCTAAACCCACTCCAAAGAAGAGGGGTATATTATATCTCAGTCCTGAATATATGCAAGAGGCAAAGAAATCTATGAAGGAAAAAGGTATTAAAGCTGAGGATGTTAAAAATTTACCTCCTATTGAAGAAATACATGGGCTTAATACACCACCACTGCCTAAGGTGGTAGAGGTAAATTCTCTTACGAAGTTCAATGAAAATGACAATCCTCACAATATGCATCCTAGTCAATGCCTTTATGAGTTTGAAAACTACATTAGAAAACAAGATCACTTCAATGCAAATGTTATGAAACAACTGAAACATAATTCCAATATGATTGCCCGCTTGAGTGACTTGTTATTTAGAATTTCAAATTATGTTAGAGCTTTTGGAAAACATGCTTATATGGTTCAAACCCAGGTAGAACAGGTTGCTAAATCACAAAGAGAATTGCTTGATGAAATGAATAGTAATACACTACTGCAGGATGCTGCTAACGTGAGACTACGATCAGAGACCCTTTGAGAAACTGTGTGCGATGCAATAATCGTGGATGGTGCTGTATGAAAACCGTCAGAAATGTATAAAACGTTTGCGATGACGGATGCATCAAACACGGTACATGTTTTATTTGCGTGTGCGACGAAGGGCATACGATTCAGTTCAATGAACTGTTTGCAATGAGGAGGAACAAAAGAAACGGGCAGCCAGATGAAGGCATGTGTGATACACATCATACTGTTCACTTGGATGAACTGTTTGTGATCAGGCAACACAAAAGAAACGGTCAGCCAGATCAAAGGTGTGTGCAATATACGGCATGCGGTTCACTCGGATGAACTGTTTGCGTTGAGACATGAGAACAGAAACGGTTCAAATGAACAAGATGTGTGTGATATGAGGCAAACAGGTTTGTAATCGGAGACGTGTGCGAAGACCGATAACAATATAGACGATTACTGCTAACTAGCCTTGTGTGTTGTGAGAAAACGATTGCTGGTATACAATTGTGAGTGATGGATGAAAGCATCACCGACGGGCTCCATTGTTTAGTCCGTGTGCGATGTGATTTTCTTTGTCCGCACAACATCTACGCTCTGTCTACAGCTTCAACATATATACTTAAAAAGACAACATTGCATAACCAAATTAAGCATACAATTACACAAGTGACTACACACATAACATTTCCACACACCAAAGAAAGCAATTACATGCATACTAAAGTAGGAGAAATAAGGATCTAATCATCTACTTATTGTTGTGACGACACTTGCCATTGCTCCGCTTCCGGCTGGATCCCTGGCCATTTTGGGGAAGGAGGGACTTCCTCATGTCAACGATCCGCCTGTACATGTCGTATCTTGTGTACGCCTCCTTGGCCACATACACGATGTGAGCTTTGTTGAGTTTCTCCATCCAGGCCGAGTGCCAGGCACGCTTGTGCTTGTTGGACGAATCCTTCATGTCTTTGTAGTAGGGTTCGATGATGGCCTCGGCGAGGTGAACCAGTGAGTCCTTCTCATGCTCCTTGCTGCCCCTGATCTTGTATTGGCCCCGGATGTCGACAAGATTCTGGCAGGCGATGCCCGAATTCTCGAGCGCCTTTACATCATTGGTGATGTCCACCGTAGCGAAGATGTAGTGGGGGCTGTTGACAAACCTGGTGAAACACGCACATCTAGGCAACATCGACCTTGGGACGAGACCCGGCACGAGCGCGGGTGTACTCCAGGTCGAACCCGACCACCTTGTACTTCTCCTCGGCAAGAAACAACTCCATGATGTGGATGGAGTGCTCCGCCCAGACCGGTTCATTGGTGTATACCACCGAGAGGTCCATGAACCTTCTGGGGGTGCCCACCACGGCACGCATGGTGAACTGATGCTCGTCGTCGGCAGCCGCTTGGAGCGCCATTGGAGCCGCACAGGATACCCTCTAAGAATTTCTTGTGGTGGGTGTGCTTCTTGCAATGGTGGGGCGCGATCGAAAGGCTGAAGAGACACAAGGGTAGGTTAAATGGCCGCTGTAATAAATCGGGGCTGGCCGGCCTGTAATCGTCACGTTTTGTCATGGCGTTCATAGTCACGCTTGACAACACCGCACCCCAGGTGTGGGATTGAAGAGCCTGTTCCCACGCTACCGCGCTGTTTACCACGCAAGCTTCCCGCGCGGCTAGTTTGGCCATGCATCGGCTAGAAGAGGGACAAATCATGGGCGTTTATGGGCAAAAAGCTTTGTAAAAACGAAGTGTGTGGAATGATTTCGGTCATAAGTTTACCCTTGGGTGATGAGGTCAAAGTTACACAGAAGGGTGATGATGGACACTCGAGTGCGATAATTAATTATGCGCTCTACAATGCACACGGTGGAAGAAACCTACTGTGTGCAATATTGTCGAAGATCGCAGTCGAGTTAGCTATAGAGATCGTGTGCTGTGAGATCAACAAGGTAAACTAATTCGAGAATGGTTAATAAAATCTAAGACCATTGCATATTAAGGTCAAAATAGTGCCAGCAATATACGAGTCTCATACGATGCCACAAAAGCTCGAAATGTTACAAGGTTCAAATTCCTGAGTTATATGGCTCAAATTCAAAGATTACAAGGTTCAAACTGATATTAGAAATGAAATTCAGCTCATCATCTGCAAACGCTCATGCCGATGCACTGAACATGGATATCAGAGAGGTTCAAACTAATATCATCGCTTCTAAGTTTGGCTTCGAAACCTCACAATTTTGCAAAGGGGTCAGCCACTGAGATGTCATGTATGGGGTTAACCCGATGACTTTCGATTACTCTATCATCTGAAGTTCCAAAATGAAATTCATCATTTTTGGAGTCTACTCCATTCTTCCGCAGGCGCTGGCGCTGATCAATAGACCATTCATTTTTGTGAAATAAATGTAGGGCAAACCTGATTTCCTTCAGCACCCTTGCTCTGGGAACAAAGAACCTGGTGAATATAATCTGCGGTAAGGTCCCTCGGTAGGAGTTCAAAGTAATTTATGAGAGATGCAAATCTAGGCATTTGACGTGATTGTTATATTGTATCACATTATCCACCACTGGGCCTAATCTTATCTGCAAAATAAGAAAACATGTTAGACCCTACATGCAGTTTTGAACATTACTACATGCCTAGCTATTTGGTTTGCAGGATTTGTAAAATGCACTAACATGCCATCTTCGATCTGACATGATTAACATGGGCATTTGATTACATTCTAGAAAATTGTAGCCTTCTTCACAAGAGGTTGGAGTGGATGAAAAGTTCCATAAGAAAACTAGTACAGATGAATCCAAAGGAGAAATGCTTATTGAATGTAACCATATGGATCAAGCAACCAATATGGGGGGGCATGTATGTACTGAAATCCTCCAAAAGAACCTTCAGAAATTGTAGTACATTGTCATTGTAAACTTGGAAAAAGGTGTCACAAAAATAACTCCCTTATGGTTAACATTTAGCAGGAAAGGAACATGACCTCTATATATAGCTTCTCCAGGCACGAAAAAACATCTCAGGAAACTGACAACTTGCTCCAGATCAGGCCCGATAGATTCTAGTGCCAAGACCTTCACTGTGCGCAGTTTCGAGGTCAAGCTTGTCAGAATCATTTTCTGAATGACAAACGTACAAACATCTTCAAAATTAGAAATAATGTTAATTTATAGGAGAGGTAGAAGGCGGCTGTTGTACCTGAACGGCTGTGGATCCAACAACAAGTTCAGAGTATTTGTCAGACGAGTAGCCCACCACTGTCAATTTCGGCGCAGAAATGACATTGATTCTTGTTGGACCTTCTTGGTCAACTAGAAGTAATCTCTCAAGTGGAGGTGTGTCCTGGATGACCATACCATGGTCCACCTTTTGTGATGTCTTCCTTCAGCACCAGCAACACACATAAATAATGCAGAGAGTCATGGAGGTGATGTGGAAGGTACTCAACCCATTGATCGCCTGAAGAAGAAGGTACCCGAGTGCAGTACAATGAAGGAGCAGGCGCTCCATGTCACCCTTTGAGAGGCAGACGACGACGAGCTCGAGGTGCTTCAGTCATGGTAGAATAAGACCGGTCACATCATTAAGGGGCAGGAAATGGCAGTTCCTGAACTTGGCGAACCGCAGCGTGGTGATGACCCACAAGTGTAGGGGATCTATCGTAGTCCTTTTGATAAGTAATAGTGTCGAACCCAACGAGGATCAGAAGGAAATGATAGGCAGTTTTTAGTAAGGTGTTTTCTGCAAGCACTGAAATTATCGGTAACATATAGTTTTGTGATAAAGTAATTGGTAACAAGTAACAAATAGTAAAAGTAAATAGAGTGCAGCAAGGTGGCCCAATCCTTTTTGTAGACAAGGACAAGCCTGCACAAACTCTTATATGAAGGAAAAGCGCTCCCGAGGACACATGGGAATTATCGTCAAGCTAGTTTTCATCACGCTCATATGATTGCCATTCATTACTTTGATAATTTGGTATGTGGGTGGACCAGTGCTTGGGTGCCGCCCTTAGTTGGACAAGCATCCCACTTATGTTTAACCTCTATTGCAAGCATCCGAAACTACAAAAGAAGTATTAAGGTAAACCTAACCATAGCATGAAACATGTGGATCCAAATCAGTCCCTTACGAAGCAACACGTAAACTAGGGTTTAAGCTTCTGTCACTCTAGCAACCCATCATCTACTTATTACTTCCCAATGCCTCCCCCTAGGCCCAAACAATAGTGAAGTGTTATGTAGTCGACATTCACATGACACTACTAGAGGAAAGACAACATACATCTCATCAAAGTATCGAATGAATACCAAATTCACATGACTACTTATAGCAAGACTTCTCCCATGTCCTTAGGAACAAACGTAACTACTCACAAAGCATATTCATGTTCATAATCAGAGGGGTATTAATATGCATAATGGATCAGAACATATGATCTTCCACCAAGTAAACCAACTAGCATCAACTACAAGGAGTACTCAACACTACTAGCAACCTACAAGTACCAATCTAAGGTTTTGATACAAAGATTGGATACAAGAGATGAACTAGGGTTTGAGAGGAGATGGTGCTGGTGAAGATGTTGATGAAGATAACCCTCCCCAAGATGGGAGAGTTGTTGGTGATGATGATGGCGATGATTTCCCCATCTCGGAGGGAAGTATCCCCTGCAGAACAGCTCCGCTGGAGCCCTAGATTGGTTTCACCAAGTTTCCGCCTCGAGACGGCGGCGCTTCGTCCCTAAAGCCCCCTTATGATTTTTTCCAGGTCAAAACACCTCATATAGCAGAAGATGGGCATCGGCGGGTCAGCAGGTGGCCCATGAGGGGCGCGCCCCCACCCTCGTGGACGGTGGGTGGCCCCCTCCTATACTTCTTTCGCCACATATTTTTTATATTATCTGAAATGGAGTTTCGTGGAGTTTCAGGGCTTTTTGACTTGTGCCTAATAGGTCTCCAATGTTTGCTCCTTTTCCAGCCCAGAATTCCAGCTGCCGGCATTCTCCCTCTTCATGGAAACCTTGTACAATAAAAGAGAAAAAGCATAAGTATTATGACATAATGTGTAATAATAGCCCATAGTGCAATAAATATCAACATAAAAGCATGATGCAAAATGGACGTATCAACTCCCCCAAGCTTAGACCTCGCTTGTCCTCAAGCGAAAGACGATATCGAGAAATATGTCCACATGTTTTAGAGATATAGAAAAATAAAATACGAACATGAGGGCATCATGATCATCCTTATAACAGCAATATATATAACTTGCCATATGATTTCTTATGATAGAGTAACAATCCATCCACAATGTCAAGTATGAATCATAAACTTCATTGAAAACTAACAAACTGTAATCTCAGTCATTGAAGCAATTGCAATTTATCGTAACATAGGAAAGAGTCAATATAAGAGCATTTCAGCAAGTTCGCATACTCAACTATCATTTAGTCTTTCACAATTGCTAACACTCACACAATACTTATGGGTATGGAGTTTTAATCGGACACAGAGAAAGATAGGGGCGTATAGTATTGCCTCCCAACCTTTTACCTCAAGGGTAATGTTAACAGTAATAGATCATGATAACTAACATCCAAGTGGGTATATACGTCATGATCTTTCCAACACAAGGTGCTTGCCAAAGGATAAAATGTAAAAAGGAAAGGTGAAGATCACCATGATTCTTATAAGGTAAGAACAATAGATATGCCCTTAGTAGAGGGAAGCAGAGGTTGTCATGTGCTTTTGCGGTTGGATGTACAAAATCTTAGCGCAAAAGAACGTCACTTTATATTGCCACTTGTGATGTGGACCTTTATTATGCAGTCCGTCGCTTTTATTGCTTCCATATCACAAGATCGTATAAAGTTTATTTTCTCCATGCTAATAGATCATAAATGTATAGAGAGTTGCAACAATGACAACTTACTTGAAGGATCTTACTCAATCCATAGGTAGGTATGGTGGACTCTCATGGCAAAACTGGGTTTAAGGATGTATGGAAGCACAAGTAGTATCTCTACTTGGTGCAAAGAGTTTTGGCTAGCATGAGGGGGAAAGACAAGCTCAACATGTTGGATGATCCATGACAATATACTTTATTTCGGATATAAGAAGACATAACCCATTACGTTGTCTTCCTTGTCCAACATCAACTCTTTTAGCATGCCATATTTAAATGAGTGCTCACAATCATAAAAGATGTCCAAGATAGTATATTTGTATGTGAAAACCTCTCTTTCCTTATACTTTCTATTAATTGCAACGATGACCAAAACTATGTTTGTCAACCCTCAGCAATTTTTATTCATCATACTCTTTATATGTGAATTCATTACTATCCATAAGATCAATATGCTCTTTTTGATTATTTTTATATTTTCTTTTGTCTTCTCATGATCATAGTGAGAAAATCAATCCCTTGACTCAACACTAATCTTTATTATATAGCTCATGGACTCGATTACAAAGGTAAAGATCATAAAGCAAAGCTCACAACTAGATCATGATATTACCAAAAGGATCAAACTAAGAAAAACGGTAAAGACAAAAGTGATGGTGATACGATACCGGGGCACCTCCCCCAAGCTTGGAAGTTGCCAAGGGGAGTGCCCATACCCATGTGATTATGTCTCCTTCTTCGGAGGTGGTGATGAAGGAGTTGTTGATGATGTAGGCTTGTCGTCCATCTTCCAAGGCATGGGCTCGCCATCGTAGAAGGATGATCGAGCCTCCTGGATCATCAGATCTGCAGCCAAACTCATCTTCTTGAATCTATATTCATACTCACAGTTTTGGTTTTGCAGGTCATAGATCTGGGCTTGGAGATGCTCGATTTTCTCTTGGAGCTTGAAGATGGCCTCCCCAATGATCTTGGCGTCCAGCTTGTGGTTGTTGGTGAGCTCCGTGATCATCATGTGGTTGGCGTTGAGTCCTTGTTCCACCGTACCTTGGCACTTGAAAACTTGCTGCTCCATTGCTTAGAGTCTTGTCTCCACGCTTCCGGTCCTCCTTGGTCCCTCAACATCGCGGATGTGCAGCACCCCCTCACGCACCTCAATGGTTTGAGGGTGTTGCAGCACCTCCGCAAGGTAGGGGTTGATAACCTTCTCGAAAAACTTGTCTTTGGGAGCACTCGAAGAAGTCATGTTGATCTAGATTTGTCAGAAAAACAACTCGAAACAAAAACAGAGGATATTCGCGTGGTGCGGTGGTCAAAACCTTCGAGAGATTATATAATGAATTTTTACCGACCGAAAGAAGTAACATGCAAGAAAACGGAGTCCGGGAGGCACACCAGGTGCCCACGAGGTAGGGGGGCGCGCCCAGGGGGGTAGGGCGCACCCTCCACCCTCGTGGACGCCTCATGTCCTTTCTGGACTGCCTCTTATTTTTCTATTTTTCTAAATATTCCAAAACGGAGAAAAATTGCGATTAGAGCTGTTTTGGAGTCGGTTTACTTACCGTACCACATACATCTTCCCTTTCGGAGACTGAATCATTCTGGAAAGTGTCCCTTATGTACTTCTCTGGGGTTACGGTTTCAATAACATTGGTTTCAACATTTATAGGATTACCTGAGATATAATGTTTGATTCTTTGATCGTTCACCACCTTCGGGTTTGTGCCTTCGAAGTTGTTTATTTTTATGGCACCGGAACGATAGACCTCCTCGATAATGTGAGGACCTCACCATTTAGAGAGGAGTTTTCCTGCAAAAAATCTTAAACGTGAGTTGTATAGAAAGACATAATCACCTACATTAAACCCCCGCTTTTGTATCCTTTTGTCATGCCATCTTTTAACTTTTTCTTTAAACAATTTGGCATTTTCGTAGGCCTGGGTTCTCCATTCATCTAATGAGCTAATGTCAAATAACCTCTTCTCACCGGCAAGTTTGAAATCATAATTGAGCTCTTTAATAGCCCAATATGCCTTATGTTCTAGTTCAAGAGGTAAGTGACATGCTTTTCCATAAACCATTTTATATGGAGACATACCCATAGGATTTTTGTATGCAGTTCTATAGGCCCATAATGCATCATCAAGTTTCTTGGACCAATTCTTTCTAGATCTATTAACAGTCTTTTGCAAAATTAATTTCAGCTCTCTGTTACTTAATTCTACTTGACCACTAGACTGTGGATGGTAAGGGGATGCAATTTTATGATTAACATCATATTTAGCAAGCATCTTATGGAAAGCACCATGAATAAAGTGTGAACAACGATCAGTCATTAAGTATCTAGGGACTCCAAAACTCAGAAAAATAACTTCTTTAAGCATTATAATAGAGGTGTTATGATCATCACTACTTGTTGGAATAGCTTCTACCCACTTAGTAACGTAATTAACAACAACTAAAATATGTGTATACGCATTAGAGGAAGGAAACGGTCCCATATAATCAATGCCCAGACATCAAATGGTTCAATGGCAAGTGAATCCTTCATAGGCATTTCTTGACGTCTACTGATATTACCAATTCTTTGACATTCATCACAATATAAGACAAACTTACGGGCATCCTTGAAGAGAGTAGGCCAATAAAAACCAGATTGCAGTACCTTGTGTGCAGTTCTATCTCGAGCGTGGTGTCGTCCATAAGCCTCGGAGTGACACTTGCGTAGGATCTGTTCCTGTTCATGCTCAGGTACACAATGACTAATAATAACATCTACTCCTTCTTTATAAAGGTGTGGATTATCCCAGAAGTAATGTCTCAAATCATAGAAGAACTTTTTCTTTTGCTGGTATGTGAAACTAGGTGGTATAAATGTAGCAACAATGTAATTAGCATAATCAGCATACTATGGAGCAGTATGAGAAGCATTTATGACAGCTAATTGTTCATCAAGAAAGCTATCATCAATAGGTAGTGGGTCATCAAGAATATTCTCTAACCTAGACAAGTTGTCTGCAACGGGGTTCCCAGCTCGTTTTCTATCAGTGATATGCAAATCAAATTCTTGAAGAAAGAGAACCCATCTAATAAGGAAAACATTTCGCATCGGCGTGCCGGACGAAACTGGGCCTGTCGCGCAAGGCGCATGCGCGTAGACCCACCCACCCACACGGCCACGCAACCGCTTCACCACCACTCACCACAAAAATCTTATCCCCACCTCCCAACGCGAGTATCTATCCAGTTCTTCCTTGCCGCCGTTCTCTCACTGTCTCTGTCTCTAAATCCCCGAAATACAAGCGCCGGTGACTGTGGTTGAGGGGCGCCGGAGCCGACGCGAGCAGAGAGCGGAGAGCTGAGTCCATGAAACGGCATCACGACTAGCTGCAACCGCCGCCACGCCGAGCTGCGCCCATGGAGCGAGGCCGTGGAGCAGCCGGCCTACGGTGGATGTTGGTTGCGTCCTCCGACGGCGACGCGCGGAGGGAACACGCTGGGACCCGGTGAGAACGCGGTGCTGGAGCCGACATCGGGATTTGCTTCAACCAGCGCGAGGATTTGCTTCAACCGGCGAGGATGATGGTGGCGGCGACAACGGTGGCCGTGGTAAGTTGCTGTATTTTTCTGTTTTTGTTGGAACCACTTTCGATTTTTGCTGGAACCATTCTCTCGATTTGCTGCAACAGGAGAAGATAGTGTCGGGCGACCACGTCGACGGGTGAATGATTTTTGTTGCACATATTTTTTGTTGGGACTAGCATTTTGAGTTCCTGCAATCAATTTTTGGAGAGAACATGCTTTCATTTTTGTTACAATCATTTTTGTGTTGGAGTTTGCTGTTTCGGGATTTTTGCTAGAACCGCAGTAAAGTGTTGCTGGAACCGACTAATTGTTTTGCTATAATCAAATTTGTTGGAGTTTGATGTTTGTGGTATTTTTGCTGGAACCGGAATAAATTTTTGCTGGAACCGGCTTTTTGTTTTGATACAATCGAATTTGTTGGAGTTTGGCTATTTGTGGGATTTTGCTGGAACCTATGTTTTTTATGGCTGGAACCGTTTTTTTTGCTTCAACTGACCACTATAGATTTTTGTTTTCGCTGAGACTTTTTGTTTGAAGCCGGCGGTGCTAGGTGACGACGGCGACGAGCCAGAGCCGAGGACGCGAGGATGTTGCAACCATGGCGACCACGCGCTTGAATCGGCTGGCGTCAAAGCTGCATCTATGGTGACCATGCGCTGGGACCCACCGGCAGTCGTGCGCAATCCCGACGGCCACGAGCGGGGGACTTCGCCGGTGCTCGTCGGCCACGGCCCCGGCCCCGACGGCAGGGCAAAGTCTACTTTTGAGATTTGGAAGCGGCGAGCCGGGAGGCAGCACTAGTCTCTCTCCCCCTTCTTTTTTTCTGTCTACTTTTGTTTTTTGTCATGAGGTGGTCGAAAGTACCGTATCCTACGGTTAAAAAAATGCCTAGTTTTGTGGTGGTGCGTCGACCGGCCCAAATTTGGGCCGGCGCGCCGGCGCCTATCATCGCCCATCTAATAAGCCTCGACTTAGCATATTTTTTTCCATAAGATATTTAATAGCAGCATGATCAGTGTGAATAGTTACATCAGAATCAACAATATAAGGTCTACACTTATCACAAGCAAATACGACTGCTAAAAATTCTTTTTCAGTAGTAGCATAATTTCTCTGGGCACTGTCTAGAGTTTTACTAGCATATTGGATAACATTCAACTTCTTATCAACTCTTTGTCCTAAAACAGCACCTACAGCATAATCACTAGCATCACACATAATTTCAAAGGGTAAATTCCAGTCAGGAGGCTAGACAACGGGTGCAGAGATCAATGCTTTCTTATGTATTTCAAATGCTTCTACACAATCATCATCAAAAACTAAAGGAATATCTTTTTGTAAAAGATTAGTCAGAGGCCTATATATTTTTTGAGAAGTCCTTAATGAACCTCCTATAAAACCCGGCATGACCAAGGAAACTTCTTATACCTTTGATGTCATTGGGACACGACATCTTCTCAATAGCATCCACTTAGCTTTGTCAACTTCAATACCTCTTTCAGAAATTTTATGCCCCAGAACAATGCCTTCATTAACCATAAAGTGGCACTTTTCCCAATTCAAGACAAGATTAGTTTCTTCACATCTCTGCAAAACTCGATCAAGGTTGCTCAAGCAATCATCAAAAAAAGTTCCATAAACGGAAAAATCATCCATGAAAACCTCAAAAATCTTTTCACAAAAATCAGAGAATATAGTCATCATGCATCTTTGAAAGGTAGTAGGTGCATTACATAAACCAAAAGGCATACGTCTATAAGCAAAGGTACCGAAGGGACAAGTAAAAGTGATCTTTTTTTGATCCTCTTTTGATACATGTATTTGAGAGAATCCAAAATAGTCATCTAGAAAGCAAAAATGGGTATGTTTGGATAACCTTTCTAGCATTTGATCAATAAAACGTAAAGGCTAATGATCTTTCTTAGTAGCTTTATTTAATTTACGGAAATCAATTACCATCCAATAACCTGTAACAATTCTTTGCGGTATCAATTCATCTTTATCATTAGGAACAACAGTACTACCTCCCTTCTTAGGGACACAATGGACGGGACTTACCCACTGACTATCAACAACTGGATAAATTATACCTGCCTCTAGCAGCTTCAATATTTCTTTTCTTACCACTTCTTTCATCCTAGGGTTTAACCGTCGTTGATGATCAATAACCGGTTTAGCATCCTTGTCCAATTTTATTTTGTGTTGGCATAGAGTGGGACTGATGCCCTTAAGATCATCAAGAGTATATCCAATAGCGGCACGGTGCTTCTTCAGAGTTTTCAATAGTTTCTCTTCTTCCTGCTCTGAAAGGTTAGCACTAATAATAACAGGATATATCTTCTTTTCGTCAAGATATACGTACTTAAGAGTATCAGGTAATGGTTTGAGTTCAAACACGAGATCACCCTTGGGTGGAGGAGGATCCCCTAGAATTTCAACAGGCAAGTTGTGTTTCAACAAGGGTCCCTATTTAAAGAATATTTCATCTACATATACATATAATTTCATGGTCTAGCAGATATTGTTCTAAGGGATCATTACGTGGTACAACAATAGAATTAAGACCAATAATTTCATCCTTACTAGGCAATTCTTTATCATGGGGTTGTCTACGAAATTTAGCAAAGTTAAAATCATGAGACATATGCCCTAAACCGACAGTAACAATATCTTTTTCGCAGTCTATCTTAGCATTAACAATATTCAAGAAGAGTCTACCAAATATAATGGGGAAAAATCATCTTGTGGGGAACCAAGAACAAGAAAATCAGCAGGGTATTTAACTTTCCCACACAAGACTTCAACATCTCTAACAATCCCCATTGGTGAGATAGTGTCTCTATTGGCAAGCTTAATAGTAACATCAATACCTTCTAGCTCAGCGGGTGCAATATCGTGCATAATTCCTTCATATAAGGAAATGGGTATTACACTCGCACTAGAACCTACATCACATAAACCATGATAGCAATGATCTCCTATTTTAACAGAAATAACATGCATGCCTACAATAGGTCTATGTTTATTCCTAGTATCGGGTTTGGCGATTCTAGCAGCTTCCTCATGGAGCTAAATAACATGCCCATCTATATTATCGACCAAGAGATCCTTAACCATAGCAACACTAGGTTCAACTTTAATTTGCTCAGAGGGTGTAGGTGTTCTAGTATTACTCTTACGAACCACTGTTGAAGCTTTAGCATGATCCTTTATTCTAGCAGGGAAGGGTGGTTTCTCAATATAAGCAGTAGGAACAATAGGATCAACATTACAAGTGATAGTCTTTTCTTCAACTTTAACAGGTCCAACTACTTTTACTTCAATGGGAGGATGATATTTAAACCACTTCTCCTTAGGGAGGTCAACATGAGTAGCAAATGATTCACAGAAAGAAACTACTATCTCAGAGTCAAGTCCATATTTAGTGCTAAATTCACGGAAAACATTGGTATCCATAAAAGATTTAACACAATCAAACTTAGGTGTTATACCTGACTCCTTACCTTTGTCGAGATCCCAATATTCAGAGTTGCGTTTAATTATTTCCAGTAAATCCCATTTGAATTCAATAGTCTTCATCATAAAAGAACCAGTACAAGAAGTATCGAGCATGGAGCGATTATTGAGACAAAGCCGAGCATACATTTTTTGAATAATCATTTCTCTTGAAAGCTCATGATTGGGGCATGAATATAACATTGACTTAAGCCTCCCCCAAGCTTGAGTGATACTTTCTCCTTCGCGAGGCCAAAAATTATATATATAATTACGATCACGATGAACTTGATGCATAGGATAGAACTTCTGATGAAATTCGAACTTCAATCGCGAGGCCAAAATATCGAACGAATACCAAATTCACATGACTACTTATAGCAAGACTTCTCCCATGTCCTCAGGAACAAACGTAACTACTCACAAAGCATATAATGGATCTGAACATATGATCTTCCACCAAGTAAACCAACTAGCATCAACTACAAGGAGTAATCAACACTACTAGCAACCTACAGGTACCAATCTGAGGATTTGATACAAAGATTGGATACAATAGATGAACTAGGGTTTGAGAGGAGATGGTGCTGGTGAAGATGTTGATGAAGATAACCCTCCCCAAGATGGGAGAGTTGTTGGTGATGATGATGGCAATTATTTCCTCCTCCCGAAGGGAAGTGTCCCCGGCAGAACAGCTCCGTCGGAGCCCTAGATTGGTTCCGCCAAGTTTCCGCCTCGAGACGGCGGCACTTCGTCCCGAAAGCCCCCTTATGATTTTTTCCAGGTCAAAACACCTCATATAGCAGAAGATGGGCATCAAGGGTTCACCAGGTGGCCCATGAGGCAGGGGGCGCGCACCTGGGCGCGCCCACCACCCTCGTGGACGGTGGGTGGCCCCCCTCCTGTACTTCTTTCGCCAGATTTTTTTTTATATTTTCTGAAACGAAGTTTCATGGAGTTTTAGGGCTTTTTGAGTTGTGCATAATAGGTCTCCAATGTTTGCTCCTTTTCCAGCCCAGAATTCCAGCTGCCGGCATTCTCCCTCTTCATGTAAACCTTGTAAAATAAGAGAGAAAAGGCATAGGTATTGTAACATAATGTGTAATAACAACCCATAGTGCAATAAATATCAACATAAAGCATGATGCAAAATGGACGTATCACTGTGGGCACGAGGCGGAGTGCGGACGTTGGCAGCGACCGCATATGCCCATCATCAAAACTGAGCTCCTCGAGCTGATGTAGGGCGGGGGATCGGAACCAGTCGTCAAGCTTGGCTCGGTCCTTGTCGTTGGAACAGAACTTGCCCATTCTAAGGCCTTTGGTTGGACAAGGTGACTGCCAAGGATCTTGGAGAACGCATCCAAGCTTATGCGATAGCCATGGCAGTGCTCGTGGGTGTTGATGAGGTCGAGAGGGCTGAAGTTCCGTAGCTGGCGCCACTGCCGGGAAAGGAGGGTTGTCCGCGCCCCATATTTGATTGGGAGGAGGGAGATGAGGACTCTCAACATATCATTGGGGAGGCTTCTGATTAAGTCTAGGCCTGCTGGAGTCGCTTGTGGTTCTAGCTCACTCCGCCTCCGCTTGTTGGCAGCCTCGTTCTCCACCTCCGGAGTCTCCTTGTCAGCGGCGCTTTCTGATAGAAATGGGAGTAGAGGGAATATTTAGTTAAAACAAGGCAATAGAAAAATTTATTGTTAACTAGAAGTTATTAGGTAAGAAAAGGGAATAACAATTTGTTGCCTAAATACTACACAATTTATTTGACATTGCTGGGTAAGTCAACATATGCAGATAGTTAAAAAGAAAACTTACTTCGAACAAAGTCTGGACGGATGATTTTCTCAGGGAAGTTAGCATATATCTCATGACTAGGCCCTTCTATGTGCAATGCAATTTTAGTGCCAGCTTTCAGTACATAAAACTTTGCAATTTCATTCCAAAAGCCAGTGCCAAAATAGGAGTCACCACGTTCATCAAGTCTTACAGTAACAACGATTGTAAATCCATGGTTTGTGTGCAGTATGCCATTCGTGGAGCCTTGATGTATGTAAAGGGAAAAATTGTGCAGTGCATAATTTGTTGCATAGCGAGGGATGTCCTGCAGAAAATGGTAGGATTGTTAAAGAAAATATGGTAACATGCAAATATGGGCCCAAATTGAAAGAACTGTACATCAGTTGAAATCGAACAACAAAAGTCTATAATTAAACAGATAGGGTAAACATGATGTCATGGAAATATGAGAGTAATCGAAAGAACAATACATCATTAATTTGCCTAATATAGAAAGAAGAGGGGAAAAATCCCCTTGGAAGTATATGGTGCATGTGGCACCTTTTATCCAAATGTACCAATATTTAGAATATGTTCAGGAAAGTAGGCCATGCCAACCGATTTAGGGTGAGATTGAACATACCGCACGCGTCCTCAAGTTATCTGGTACGATGAGATGGAATCTCTGGCGGCGGTCGCCAAGTCCTGAAGTGTCGGCGCACTGTACATTCTATGAATGAAAGAAAACCCTCAAATCAGCTCGAATAAAAATGAATTCACGGCGATTTCCGCCAGGTGATTAAAGGAGGCAGATGAACTGGGATAAGAGATGAGATAATATCTCGTTAAATTAGTTACCTTGTCATCCATGAGAAAGAACCCTCAGTACGGTAGATTCCCCAACCGAGCGGAGCTGGGTCGACCGCGAGCAGCGTCGAGAAAGTCGATGGCGATAGGCGGCGATGAGCGGAAGTGGTGAAATGCGGTGGGCTTTGCCAACAGCCTGGCGGCGGTAGCCGTCGAGCTAAGTGTTTACCACCGTGATAGGCGGTGCCATGGCATTGACACGGAGGAGCTTGTGCAGGTGTGAATGGGGAACGTACCGGAGGGGCCGAGGTGGTGGCGGGCGGGGTGAGGGTTTTGTGACGTTGGGATGGTGAGGGTTTTCTTTTTTCTTTTTTTTTTGAATTGGGTGGTGAGCGTTTTCTGTCCCGCAAAGAATTTTGCGGGCGATGGTTTGCTAGAGCGAACCGTGTGTGATTGACGTAGCAGGCAAAATGAAAGTTACTGCACATAGTTCCAATTTTGTGAGCCGTGTGTGGTTGACGTACTATCTCCGTCCTGGTTTATTGGTCCCCTGTTGTAAATTTTACCAAAATTTGGCGAAATATTTAACATACTCACACATAGATAATAAGCGTACACGTACATAAGCATAGTTCAACCATAAGTACATAGTTCATCCGTCATTAAGGATACTCAAGCGTACATAGTTCGATCCATCCCACATCTCATCTCACATGCGGCCGGCACGATCCTGAAGCTTCTCCAGATACTCGGCTTACGCACCGTGCGCCACCCTGCGAGAATACTTCTGCTTGAAGGAGCCAACGACCCGTCCTCTTGCATGCGCTAGAACACTTAGATACGCGTCATGAATCTTGTGGTTGCAAAATGGGCATCCATAGCCGTCATTCCAGGTCCTAATACGTCTGTTATGCATTCCCGCATAAAGCTCCCTCAAGATTCGCCTCTTGTACCTCCTCTGGGCATCTTCATCCTCGCTGTCCACATCGTCAGACATCACCTATACAAATAATAAAGAAAAATTGGCATCAAATCACTGATTACATGCCGTGAAGTAGGATTAGGAATTTATGGCTATTTATTTATACATATCCAGAGATTATGGTTCGATTTTTACACAGTCGTCTATGTACAAACTAATCTTGAAGAAAATAATGGCACAAACATAGGTAGGTAATTCAAAATCAATTGTCAAGTCCTGGATAGGAATTATTAGCATGAACACTAACCCTAGTCGGATTACTAGCAGAAATCATTTGCACAGATGAAACAACTAATTACTTATCACCTGTACCATTCAAACAATCAATATACTACACGGATCAAACGAAACTTACTCAGATTTCATGGATTGGGAGAACATAACCACAAGATTTCTATTACAAAAAGGGGGAGTCAAGAGTAACCATAGAAACCCTATGATCTATTTGACACATAAATGGGTATAGATGACTAACCAGCTGTCCGTCATCGTCGGAGTCGTTGCCGGGGTGGTCGTCAGAGTCGTCGCCGGAGTGGTCGTCGGAGCCGGTGTGGAACTCCGCCTCCGGCTGTGGAAGCTCGACGCCGTCGACGACGTCAGGGTGCAGCGATAACTCGCCGGCGGTGACGGCAACCTCTGTCTCCATCTCCACGCCGTGCTCTGGTGCTTTAGCAGCCCGGACGTCGCCACTCCCTCAGATGGGGCGCTTCGGCGACATCCTCATACACTGATGACTTTGAGGACTGAGAGCGGCGTCGAGGATGCAAGCAGAGAGAGAGGATTGTGTGTGCGTAGAGAGGATGGGGGGTGTGGCCGCTCGGGCACACCATTAATATGGAGTAGTGGGAATTGTGGGAGAGAGGCGGACGACGGTCAAAATGATGGCTCGCCTCCCGGTGAGCCTGCGCACCGGACTGCTGACATGCCTACCAAAGTTTCACACAGCTACTCACACGCCTCCCGATGACACTGCGCATCGAGCACACCTCCGTCAATTCACACACCTGCACACACGCCTCCCCGTCCGCCTGCGCGGCGGACTGCTCGCATGCGGCCCGTCAACTCACGCCTGCTTGCACGCCACACGGGTCACACGGCGACACGTATATTGTTTATCAATTTGGATGGTTAATGCCGCCTCTTTATTGCTTTACCGAAGCATGGCACATATCCATTGTTGGTCTAACGCTCACGGTTCAAATAAATAATCCGTTTGGGATATTGGTTCCCAATTATTAATAATCGCCCGTCTATAATTAGATAAAGATTACATCAAAATTGGTCTCAAATTTGACAAAAAAGTACAATGCCACTTTGTATCGGTGTCCATATGACAACACGATAAATTTCATGAACTTCAAATAAGTTTTGGATGTACTAGAATTTAAAAATCAAGATTCTCAATGTTTGAAATTTGTTGCACGGGGAGTAAACATGCACCCAATGAGACACATGTGTTTTTGCAATCCATTTAGGTGCACTGTCACGTGTGCATGTAGCTCAAATTTGATTTTTGCACATTATACCCATAGAAAATCAATCAATCAATGTACTAAAACGTCTTAATGATCTCTGTGATTTTTTTTGAAATTAGAACGTCCCTCCTTTGGTAACATGTATGTTCGCCGCGGGATAATTAATTTAACATGCATCGTAGTTGCCCTGGATGCGCGGTGTGTGTGTGGGTGTGTGCGTCTGGGGGTGGCGGGTGGCTCGCAGTACACTACGAGTTGTGAGCCACCATGTGGGTTGGACATTTTGTTAGACAGGCTGGTGCCACATCAGAGTCGTGAATCGTTATTTAAAACATTACACAACCCTTTCATACATAAATGTTTTGCCACATGCAGTCTATGGTTGTCCTACACGACACTCGATACTCGCGTGTGATGCTTTTTGTGGGCCCGCGAGGTCGTCGTCCATCACTTTGACGAACAGCCGACAGTGAGGTTAATTTGACCAGCAAGGTAGAATCTTTTTTGTTTGTGTTATGGTGGTATATAGTACGCGTCGAAGAGGTGGGAGGGGACTAGCATATATACTATATGTATGCATCCGTGAACAAGTACACCTCACTCAGTGTCAGAACTTTTTGGTTACCGAGGCACGTGCCACATCAAAATTGTTAAATTGGTTATTCAAACATCACGCAACACCTTTTTGGGCCACATGCATATATATCCTAGCTAGGACACTCACGTGTGACTCTTCCATCTGTGGGGCCATGAGGCTATCGTCGATGCATGCATGCATGCATCACTTTGACCTACATCAGGAGAGGTTAATTAATTTCACCATCGATGAGGATTCTTTTGGGTTGTACATATATTACGGCAGGAGCATATAGTATGCGGTGAAGAGGGGGGAAGGGGACCATCATATGTAGTACGCTTGATATGAACCTCGCTCTGTGTGGGTGCATGGTTTACGGTTTTTGAGGCATGTGGCACATCAAAGTTGTGCATTTTGGGTATTCAACATATATATGTTTGGCCCACATGCAAAGCGGTGGTGGTTGTCCTCTTGCACCCACTTAAGCGGTTATCAGCGATATCGATGCTTTCCATCTGTGGGCCTGCTTGGTCCATCACTTCTTTTTGCCTAACAACAAGAGAGGTTAATTTGACTTAGGAGGGGATTATTATTTTTGCTCTAGGATGACATGCATGATACACTTTGAGCACACACACATGCATGTGTATGCATGAATCCCTCCCATCGAGTCGAAGTGGCTAGTACAACGACACCATCATGAACTGATCTCGCTCTGTGTGGGGAGCTAGTGTACGATTTTTGACACACATGCTAGATCAATGTTTTGTATTCAAACATGCATGCACGCATCACCTCCATACATATGCATGTAGTGGTTGCCTTCGAATGATACACTCCCTCACGCGATAATCGGTGACAAGCCTATATATTCGTGGGCCCGTGTGGACATCCATGATCACCTTGACCTACAACAAGATAGGTTACCATGGCGGATTCTTCATTTGGTTCGTGTTATCGTAGTATAGGTCATGGTGAGATTTAGACCTAAATAAGTTTGAGCGCATATACTATGCACGCATGCATGCATATATGAATCCCCGTCGTTGGCTTGAAGTGTGGTGTAACATACATATGAATCGTCAACCTAACCCTCACTCAGTGTGGGGATTTCTAGTTCGAAATCACGGTGCCACATCAAAGTTGTTCCATTGTTACTCAAAAACACACCTCTCCATACATATGTTTGGAGCACACGCATGCAGTGGTTGTCTTTGGGGACTAGCTACTTGCGTGATTATTGGCGAGCTAGCCCATCTCCGGGGTTGCATGGACGGCCATCACTTTGACCAACAACAAGAGAGAGGTTGTACGACCAAGGTGGATTATTCTTGGTCCATTTGTCGATCCATCTTGGTGAGATATATGCCTCTCTGGCCCGCCGACTGAAAGTGTGTGTGTGTGTGTATGGGGGGGG
>LR738712.1:662235701-662300787 GCA_902687465.1 Secale cereale
CATGCTGACATGAGGGAGGGGGGCTGCTAGCTACTTCACACTTTGCTACGGTGAACCTTGGTTAGAGGGGGCATGCATTCATAGCTTAGGATTCCCTTCGTGCCGACACGAGGGAGGAGGGGGGCTGCTAGCTACTTCGCACTTTGATAGGTGAACCTCGGTTGAGGGGGAGGGGGCATGCATTCGTAGCTTAGGATTCCCTTCGTGCCGATACAGGGGGGTGGGGGCAAGCAATACCGTGCACTTTGCGAGAGAGGTGCCACATCGAAGTTGCATTTGGTATTTGAAAATCAAACCACCCTTTTGGTACATAAATTTGGTCCACATGCAAGTGTGTTCGTGTTCTGACCCTCTCCCGCTTCATTTTTCGCCAAATTTATGAACATTAGACAAGTCGGATGACGCAACAGACACGGTTCACTCAAACTAACTGTGTGTCACGCCGGTGCACCTGTCACGCACACATCCGCACAGTACATTGGGCTCCACGAGGCTCCCCCTCTCAAAAATATCTGCCCACCTCGAGGGTTTTTCTGTTTCATAACACACGGTTGTTATCTCCGGACCATGTGCGATGTTTCTTGTTCCCAATCCTGCCTGCATCCCTAGAAAATATCTCTGCCCGCCTCGAGGGTTTTTCTGTTTCATAACACACGGTTGTTATGTCCGGACCGTGTGTGATGCACTATCATCAAAATTTTAAATAACCCGGCATTTCACTCCCGCCTTTGATTCCCGCGTAGTAAAATTTTCCGTACCCGCATCATTTCCTCAAACACCCCACGCCCCCTCCACACACATACACACACCAAAACCTCCTCGGGCGTGCACGCGCGTGCACACACACACACACACACCCTCCCTCGCTCGGAACCCTAGAAAAGTCCCCGCCACCACTCCTAGCATTGTCAACATATGTCGGTTTGCCTTTGCAACTTACCCAACGATCTCCATACCCAGGCCACCCTGAGTTTCTTAGATGACGCCTACCAAACGCCCCCTTTCCCACAGATCCCCATCCCCATCCCCCACTCTAGAGTGTCCCAGCCTAATCCCGGCTATGCTTCCAGTGGAGCTCGAGGAATGAGAGGCCCAAAATAGGTGTATAGCCGTCTCTTCGCCCAACGTCGCCGAGGAAGCTGACGACCATTACAAGCGGCAGGCACTCAAGTAGCAGGATAGAGTATGTGGGCATGTCTTGTCCGCCGGCTAAGACATCGAGGTCATCGACAGCGACACCCTGAGGCGGGTTGTGTCACAGGTTAAGTGGCCCACTCCCAACCCCTCGGGTTCCACCACCGTCGATCTCATCCATGGCCTCGCCACTGATCTCCTCTCGCTTGTTGTCAACAACTTTCCATTCTACACTGCCATCGAGCCCCTTTTGTCATTTCTGAAGGACATGTTCTAGGACGCTGGCTTGGGATCCACAACTTCCAAGTCAGACCTCATCGACGGCGACCACGAGGAGGTCACCCTCTCCGGCTCTTCCAAGGGGAAAGCGCCCATCTTCTCTTCCAAGGGGAAAGCGCCCGTCTGCGATATCAGGGAGGGCACCCTACAACCATGCTCTTCCAAGGGGAAGGAGCCCATCCGTGACAAGTGAGGAAACCCATGATTTGTTTTGCCGTGCCTCTTCACTGGGGGAAACCCACGATTTGTTTTGTCGAGTCCCTTTTGTAGTGTAGTGAGAATATGTCCAGTTTTAATTGCTATATCTGGTTGTTTGCAGTATGCCTTGTTTATTTCAGTTGTTCATAATGCGATGCTCTATATGTGCAATTATTTACTGTGCAGTACATTTCATCAATCTAGTTTTAAACATACCTATAGGAATGCATATATTTGCTTGATGTTAAGCCTGTTATAGCTAGCATATGCCTCTTTTAAAGTTTTTTGATTGTTCGGTTGTTTGTAGTTAGCATATGTTCAGTTTCAAATGCTATCTTTGGTTGTTTGTAGTATGCCTTGTTTATTCCAGTTATTCACAACGTGATGTTCTATATGTGCAAGTATGAACTGTGCAGTTCAATTTCATCAGTACCAGTTTCAATACCACTATGAATGACTACAATTGGTTGCTGCATCTTGTAGTTAACACACCTTTCCATTTTTATTTAATCATAACGAGTGTACTTAGACCGGCACAATACTAGTTTGAATGACCATGTTTGCTTGTTGTTAAATGTTTGGCCTGTTGTAGTTAAGACACCTTTCCACTTGTTTTGCTTTACTAGCGTGCTTAAACCTGCACACTGAAGCTATCTTTTGGAGATTATTTTGTCTCCCATGTGTAATTTTGCTTCATGTTTAGCCTGTTGTGCTTAAAATGCTTCTTGATGTACCTACACTGGAGAATTTTAGGAACGATTGCTGTTTTCCATCGAGGTTAGTTTCATCCCATGGCTTATATCTGCTCACTGTTCAGGATATCGGTAGCTGGTACCATATAGGCTGGCGGCTGATAAGGGACTAATCGGTGAATCGGATTTTTAACTGAATATATCTGCAACCCATTTTTCCTTAGGTTAACTAGGGCCATATGTAATATATCTGAGGCTACATAGCAACATGCACTGTACTTAATGTGTAAATATGCAATCCTAGGCTATATAGCAACAAGGAAGAGTGTTACATTAATATTCTAATGATGTCTAGATATACGTAGAAGAGCAGCAGCAGCAGCAGCAACAACAACGACATAGCCCTGTTTGGATACTCAACTTAGCTAGATGTTAGAGTTAGTTTCTAGCTCATTACTAACCCGGAACTAACTCCATCCAAAGAGTTGTTGGATGGCACAGTTAGATTGAAAATAAATGCACTAGGAGAACTAGCTCCAATTAGCACCTCTTGGGTTGGATACTAGTTTTTTGGGTGGGTTATAGATGCAACTAGCTCAAACTAGCCCTCTTGTTCAGATATACTTTAGGGCTATTTGAGCCCGAACTAGCTCAAACTAACTGTAACCCGTGGATACATCAGCAGATAATTTGTAAGAATGAACTAAACTCCTTCCGGCCCATAATATAAGATGTTAATTCATCTAATATGTGAGTATATTGGATGTTATAAGATACTCCCTATGTTCCTAAATATTTGTCTTTTTAGATATTTCAAATGGACTACCACATACCGATGTATATAGACATATTGTAAAAGAGTGTTGTACTACATCATTGTGTAATTGTTTTTTAGCTTCTAATATTAACTTGGTGCTTTTAGGTACATATGTTGGTAAAGATCCGCGTTTCGACCCTTTCTGCGTATGGGGCAATGAGATATCGATGAACCAGCATCAAGTGAGGAAGCTGATAAAGATTGTTAGTAAAATGGGTCCAAAGATGGCAATTAAACTATTTGTTTACACTTTATCCAAGACAACTGTGAACTGCAGGATGGTAAGTAAGAACTCTGCAGCCTTCTTTTTACTGCCCATAATGAGTTGTGTTAGATGACAATGTCTGAATCTTTTTTCCTTTGCAGTGGTTGCCAAAGCAGTTTACTCAAGATTACCTCTCAAACTACATGATTGGTGGGCATGCAAAGTTTAAAGTATTTCTACCAGAACACGATGATGATCTAGATGTTTTCATGAAAACCGTGAAGGATGGGCGGTCAGCCATCACAAGGGGTTGGACTAGAGTCGTGCGTGCCTTCTGCACGGAGGAGGGCACATTATGGGCATTCCGCTTCACCTTGTTCAGCAACCAGAATATATTTCGCCTCTTTCTTTACCATCTTTAATACTACAAGTATACAACTGTGGTTCATCATTCTTTATTTGGTTCTTATGTAATTCTTGAATATATGTACCTATGAATCGAATAATGCATTGGTTGTTTGAACCTGATGGATATGAATCAAGCTGTAGCATACATTCAAATTCAAATCCAAATCCGGTACAATTTGGAAAAGGAACAATTAAATTATGATGAAATTACGCTCTCCAGGTTGTTACGGCACACACGGTTGGTAAAACACAAACGTTTGCGATATGCACCATAATCGGAGACGGTTCACAGAGTGGAAACGTGTGCAAGCATGCACACAGTTGCCATTTGCAAAGAGTGAGCGATGTCAGACAATATCATAAACGGTGCGGGCAAACTAAACGTTTGTGTTAGTTGCCTTATCATACACGATTCGCAACCATGATCTGTTTCTGATGAATTATGCATCGTAAACGTTGCACTACAGAATAGCGTGTGCGATAGTTGTCGTGTACGACGATGTTACGACGGTCCGACGTTTCGTAATCCTGTCCGACACTCGTACGACGATTAGCTAATCTTCTTAATGGTGAACCGTTTGTGATGGGCCGCGCATCATACATGTTCTATAATAGTGAACCATTTGTGATGGGCCGCGCATCGTAAACGTAGCACTATAGAATACCGACTGCGATGGCAATGCGAGCAGAAACGAGTAGGAGTACTGTAGGGGCCCTATACCCGACGGTTTCTGGGTCGTGTGGGAAGGAGCCCCCTATCGCCCACACTCACTTGGCAACGGTTCCAAATGCCATCACGGAAAGGAGTTTTAAACCGTTTGTTTAGGACCGACGCGCACCAGTGATATGCATGACTTTCCTGTTATAGTTGCAACTAGGGGAGGTAAAATGACTCAAGAACCAGTTTATCCTGAGGTACACCCAAAAAGAATTGAACAAGATTCACAAAGAAACAACACCACTGCACCTAGTCCTTCTAAAAAGAAAAAGAAAAAGAAAAAGAGAAGTGATAGGACTATGCTTGCTACTAGTGAACCTGAAGTAGAAAAACCTCATGACAATGATAATGATGTTTCTATCTCTGATGCTGAAACTCAATCTGGCAATGAACATCCACCTAATGGCAATGAAAAAGATAATGCTGATGTTCTTGAAGATGCTCAACCAAATGAAAAAGAACCAAACAATGATGTTGAGATAGAACCACTTGTTGATCTTGATAACCCACAACCTAAGAATAAAAGGTATGATAAAAGAGACTTCATTGCTAGAAAACATGGTAAAGAAAGAGAACCGTGGGTTCAAAAACCTATGCCTTTTCCACCCAAGCCAACTAAAAAGAATGATGATGAAGAATTTGAACGCTTTGCTGAAATGCCGAGGTCAGTCTTTTTGCGTACTTGCTTGACTGATATCCTAAAAATGCCTTCGTATGCAAAGTATATGAAAGACATCATCACTAATAAGATAAAAATCGGGGAGCTGAAATCTCCACTATGCTTGCTAATTATACTTTTAAAGATGGAGTAACTAAAAAACTTGGAGATCCGGGTATACCAACTATACCTTGCTCTATAAAAAATAATTATGTGAAAACAGCTTTGTGTGATTTAGGAGCTGGTGTTAGTGTTATGCCTTTATCTTCATATAAAAGACTTGACCTGAATAAACTCACACCTACTGAAATATCTTTGCAAATGGCTGATAAGTCAACTGCCATACCTATCGGTATCTATGAGGATGTGCCCGTTGTTGTTGCTAATGTTACTATCTTGACTGACTTTGTTATACTTGAGATGCCCGAGGATGACAATATGTCTATTATCCTTGGTAGACCCTTCTTTAACACTGCAGGGGCTGTTATTGATTGTAATAAAAGCAAGGTCACTTTTCATATTAACGGTAATGAGCATACGGTGCACTTTCCGAAGAAACAATTCCAAGTGAATGGTAATAATGTTATTGAAAAATCTGCGACTATCACTATTGGGAGTTTTCAAATACCTCTATCTACTGTTGAAAAGAAATATGAAATGATTATTTTTGGGGATCTTCGTATCCCCGTTGAGGTATCTTAGTGATTTACGAAAGTTCTTCGGTTTCATGCCAACCGAAAGTGGTTGTTAATAAGACTTGATCAACCTTATTAATGAATCATTTTTGAGCGGTATGAAGTTGATGAATTTAGTAAGCACTACTTTCTGTCCCTACTTTTTATTTTCTGTTTTTATTAGTTAAATAAAATAAATTGCCATATTTTGTCTGTTTTCTGAATTTTCCGTGCAATAAAAATTGACCAAAAAATAAAAGTTCTCAGAATGCCCTGAAAATTGTATACGGTTTTTTTCCTGAATATTTCTGAATTTTTGATGCTAATAATACCAAAGGGAGGTGCACCAGGTGGGCACAACCCACCTGGGCGCGCCAGCACCCCCAGGCGCGCCCTGCTGGGTTGTGGTCCCCCTCACTTATCTCTTTAGCCCACATCATCCCTTACCTCCAGAAAAAAATATCCATTGCCATCTCTCCCGTGTTCTTGAACTCAAACCCGCGGATTTCGATCTCTTTGCTCGAAGCTCAGTTTCCGAAACTGTTTCGGGGGATTGTTGCTTGGTATGTGACTCCATCATTTGTATAATTAGTTTTTGTTTTAATGGTTTATATTTTGAATAATTAGCTACTCTTGGTGCTGCTGTAGATGGGCTTGCATGTTGAATTCTTAGTGTTCTAAGTAGTTTGAATGCTTGCTATGGATTCTATGTATCCCTATGAGTTGTTGCTACCAGTCTTGTGAAGTTTTGTTGAGAAAAATTTGTGGACTAAAATTTCGGGTTTTTGTTCATAGGAAAAATTGTACGCTGACATTATAAACTTTTTTGGAAGGAGTTCTTCGAGGAGAAGATCCTCGAGAGCATCTTCTAGTGACAGTTCTACTCGCCGATCCTATGTAGAACCGAGTGCAAGTTCTACCCGAGATGCTGCCACCAAAACATGTTTATGGACTTGCAATGAATTTATGCTACAAATAGGCATAAAGGAGGATTTGAGAAATATGTTCACAATGTCTGTCTCAGTTCCTACCTTTCAGATAAGTGTGAACAGCGCAAATTTCTCAGTGAATCATTTGTCAAAGGGTTTAAAAAATTTCCACGTGAGTCTAGGGTGTCGTTTATGCTTTATGATAACCCATTTACTATCCCACTAGAGAATTTTTCTTACCATTGTAAACTTCCATTTTTGGGTTCACTCGATGAGCCGCCAAAGGCTGAGTTTGAGTATTTCTTGACTAGCCTTTGTTACGGTGAAAATAGGGGAGTGACACAGGGTAGAATAAAGAGTATACATTTCCCCGTGATTCAGTATTTTGCATTATTCAACGGGAAATGTGTAGTAGACAAACAAGATTGTACTGCACTTTGTGCTCCAGACATGAGCCTCATACGCACAGCCCTTACTGGTGAAAGAAAATATAACCTTGGCGCAATTGTTGCACGCAGACTTCAGCATAATGCTAACAGTGGCTGGTTCTATTGTGGAATTTATACTACACGTTTAGCACGAGGGTTGGGTATTTCACCTTTGGCCTTTGACCCAATCCTACCTACTCGGTATTTAGATTTTGGTGCTTTAAAACACCGTAATTCCTTAGAGGAAAGATTCATAAATTCACTTAGAATCTGTTGTTTAACCAATCTTCTATTGTGGACACATATTTGCCTGCGCCTGCTCTTTCTGATTATCACTGCAGAGGAAGATATTTTGTTCTTGAGAGAGAGGCTAGAGCTTACAACTCAGCAGTGAGGGCAACACAGCAGGCTGAGGCTTCTGCACCGAGAGCCTCCGTGAGCTACCACTCTGTCTACTATCCAGGCTACTGATCTACCGCCAAGCTATGACAAAAGCCTAAGCTTGAGGGAGTACGTGTTTCTCACTGACATTACATTTATGTTTACATATCATTCTATTTGTCGGTGCTCACACTTTTTCGTTGTATCATCCATGCTTAGATTTATTTTCTTGCTTTCTTCTTGTGTGTTTGAAAAACTTTAGAAAAACCAAAAAAAAATTAGCCGTAGTAATTTACTTTCTATGCATGCTTAGTAGTAGCACTAAAAAAGAAAATCCAAAAAGATTTCCTTGTTCTTCTTCTGCTTGTTGGAAGCTTTCTCTTGTAAATAGTTTTTCTAGTTTTTGCTTTTTCCTTGTATTTGTGTGTTCAAGAAAACCAAAAACTCCAAAAATATTCAGTGTGCTTCTCTGATTTTTTTCCTTTTATTCGAGTTGTACCGAGGAGAAGACCACGATGAAAATCTTGAGTGGCTCTCATATGAATAATTGTTGAACTAATAAAGAGCACATTTTACCTTGTCTTCTCCTGTTGAATAAAATGTTTTGCAGATCCCAGCTTAGTCCTCGGCACTCTTGCACTATTACTATTTTGATATCATTCGGTCATGCAAGTGAAAGACAATGATGACGATATACGATGAACGGGCCGTGGCAAGGAGAACCTCGTATGAACTCGACTTGTTCTGTTTGTGTAAATATGTTTAACCTAGTATCCATGATTCAACCCATTATGATTAAACATGTTTGCAATGAAAATTAGAGATTATAGTTTCTCATGCCATGCATAAGTAGCTAGGAGTTGATAATGACTTATCTTGTACATCAACATAGCATTAAAATGATTGTGATGTAGTATGATGATATGGTATCCTCCTTTGAATGTTCGAGTGGCTTGACTTGGCACATGTTTATGCATGTAGTTGAATCAAAACCAACATAGCCTCTATGATATTTATGTTCATGGTGTCCATATCCTACTCATGCGGGTGTCCAATATTTATTATGCATGATGCATGTTCATGACCATTGTTGCTCTCTAGCTGTCCGCTTCCCAGCCTATTTTGCTAGCCTTCACCTGTACTAAGCGGGAATACTTCTTGTGCATCAAATTATAAAACTCAAAGTTATTCCAGATGAGTCCACCATACCTACCTATATATATGCGGTATTACCCTGCCGTCCTAAATAAATTTGCATGTGTCACCTCTAAAAACTTCAAATAAATATCCTTTTTGTGTGTGTGGATCATTCATGGAATGACAGGAGGTGGTCGGTATTTTCCATGCTAAGAGGGTTATTCTCAGGTCGAGTGTTTATTCACTCGCCATTGCATGACAAAAGGGCGGTAATAGGGATTCCCAGTCCCAAACTACAAAAAGAAGAAGCTTACAAATAAACAAACAAAAACTCCCAATGGAGTTCAAACATTTACTTTTCTGCTTGGGAACCTCCACTACCTCGTTTAGCATGGGAGATGTCGATAGCTGATAGTCCTGAAGTGAATGAGAAGGGTGCACCTCTCAAAAATTTCATTTACCTTTGTTTTAATATTTTGAGCTCTGGCACCTCTGCAAATCACTACTTCCCTCTGTGAAGGGACTTTCTATTTAATTTTATGTTGTGTCATCACCTTCTCTAATAAGCGCCACATCTGAGAGCACTCTTGTCATGCCTATGCATTGTGTGTAGTGAATGTTGGATGTTATCATGACTGGATCTTTTCGACCATGAATTACAATGTTTAGTCACTGCTTGAACTTTGGAGGTGCTCCGCATTTATGTTTTGTGGTCTCAGAAAGGGCTAGCGAGATACCAATATTGTCCTATTATATCATGGTTGTTTTGAAAACATGTTGCTGTTTGAGATGTCTTATTATTGCTCGCTAGCTGATTATGTCATTGATATGAGTTAATACAATCTTTAAGTGTTATTGTCGGCATGGTTAGTTATAATGCTGGCTGAAAACCTAGGTGTTGTTTAAGCCTATTTATGCAAACAAGAGCAAAAGAGTTCGTAAAAGTTTTTCTTTCTCAGTTTCAGTTTATACACTGAATTGCTTGAGGACAAGAAAAGGTTTAAGCTTGGGGGAGTTGATACGTCTCCAACGTATCTACTTTTCCTCACGCTTTTCCTCTTGTATTGGACTCTAATTTGCATGATTTGAATGAAACTAACCCCGAACTGACATTGTTTTCAGTAGAACTACCATGGTGTTGTTTTTGTGCAGAAATAAAAGTTCTCAGAATGAAACGAAACTTTGCGAGGATTTTTTATGGGATAAAAGAAAAATACCGGAGCCAAGACCCACTAGAGAGGGGGCCCTGGGTGGGCACAACCCACCAGGGTGCGCCCCCTCTCCTGGCGCGCCCAGGTGGGTTGTACCCACCTGGTGGCCCCACAGATGCCAACCCTCATACTATAAATTCATATTTTCGGAGAAAAAAATCAGGGAGAAAGAATTATCGCGTTCCACGAGACGAAGCCCTCGTCACCTCCTGTTCTTCCTCGGGAGGCCAGATCTGGAGTCCATTTGGGGATCCGGAGAGGGGGATCTTCATTCTTCGTCATCACCAACCCTTCTCCATCGCCAATTCCATGATGCTCCCCACAGGGAGTGAGTAATTCCTTCGTAGGCTCGTTGGTCGGTGAGGAGTTGGATTCATCATGTAATCGAGTTAGTTTTGTTAGGGCCCGATCCCTAGTATCCACTATGTTCCTAGATTGATGTTGCTATGACTTTGCTATGCTTAATGCTTGTCACTTTGGGCCCGCGTGCCATGATTTCAGATCTGAACCGTTATGATATTACCATTATATTCATGTTTTAGATCCGATCTTGCAAGTTATAGTCACCTACTACGTGTTATGACCCGGCAACCCCGGAGTGACAATAACCAGAACCACTCTCGGTGATGACCGTAGTTTGAGGAGTTCATGTATTCACTATGTGTTAATGCTTTGTGCCGGTTCTCTATTAAAAGGAGGCCTTAATATCCTTTAGTTTCCAATATGGTCCCCGCTGCCACGGGAGGGTAGGACAAAAGATGTCATGCAAGTTCCTTTAATAAAGCACGTATGACTATTTACGGAATACATGCCTACATTATATCGATGAACTGGAGCTAGTGCCGTATCGCCCTAGGTTATAACTGTCACATGATGAATATCACCCAACAAGTCGCCGTTCCAATGCCTATGATTCTTTACATATTGATCTTGCTGTGTTACTATTGCTATCATCACTATTACACTTGCTACAAAACTACTGCTATCACTATTACTGTTACTATTGCTGCTGTCACTACTATCAAAACTACCATATTACTATGCTACTGATCACTTGCTGAAGATAATTAATCCCCAAGTGTGGTTGAATTGACAACTCAGCTGCTAATACCTTCAAATATTCTTTGGGTCCCCTTGTGTCGAATCTATAAATTTGGGTTGAATACTCTACCCTCGAAAACTGTAGCGACCCCCTATACTTGTGGGTTATCAAGCACGCGATGGGTACCATTATTTTCTAACCTTCATAGATGATTTGAGTAGGTATGGGTATATCTACTTGATGAAACGCAAGTCTAAAACATTTGATAAGTTCAAAGAATTTCAGAGTGAAGTGGAGAATCATCGTAACAAGAAAATAAAGTTTCTGTGATCTGATCGCGGAGGTGAATATTTGAGTTATGAGTTTGGCCTTCATTTAAGAAAATGTGGAATTGTTTCACAACTCACGCCACCTGGAACACCATAGCTTAATGGTGTGTCTGAACATCGTAACTATACTTTATTAGATATGGTGCGATCTATGACGTCTCTTACCGATTTGCTGCTATCGTTTTGGGGTTATGAATTAGAGACAGCTGCATTCACACTAAATAGGGCACCGTCTAAATCCGTTGAGAGGACACCATATGAACTATGGTTTGGCAAGAAACCTAAACTGTCGTTTCTTAAAGTTTGGGGATCCAACACTTATGTCAAAAGGCTTTAGCATGACAAGCTCGAACCCAAAGCGGACAAGTGCGTCTCATAGGATACCCTAAAGAAACTATTGTGTATACCTTCTACCACAGATCTGAAGGCAAGATCTTTGTCGCTAAGAACGGGTCCTTTCTAGAGAAGGAGTTTCTCTCGCAAGAAGTGAGCGGGAGGAAAGTAGAACTTGATGAGGTAGTTGTACTTTCTCTCGAATTGGAAAGTAGCACATGAGAGAAAACCATTCTCGTAATGTCTACACGAACCAGAGAGGAAGCAAATGATAATGATCATGAATCTTAAATTCAAGTTACTACTGAACCTTTTTTTAACCTTACTACTGAACCTCATAGGTCGACCATAACATATACCACACCAGAGTGGTGCGGTAATCCTGTCCTGGAAGTCATGTTGTTAGACAATGGCGAACCTACGAACTATGAAGAAGCTATGATGAACCCAAATTCTGACAAATGGCTCGAGGCCATGAAATCTGAGATAGGATCCATGCATGAGAACAAAGTGGGGACTTTGGTGGACTTTCTCGATGATCGGCGAGCCATTGAGAATAAATGGATCTTCAAGAGGAAGATAGACGCTGGTGGTAATAACTCTCTGTCGGGGGAAACTCTCCGCCACGAACACCTATGGGACCGGAGCCCCTTGTCTGTGCGGTACGAGGGCGGAGGGAGCACAAAGAGCAGATCGTAGCGAGCACGCGGGCAGTTTTACCCAGGTTCGGGCCGCGGTAGACGCGTAAAACCCTACTCCTGCTTAGTTGTGTATTGAGTTGGAGAGCTCGGGAGCTTGAAGAAGCAGCTACACCGAGCGTATGAGTAATCAAGGTTCCGAACCCCCCTCCATGTTGTGCATGGGCCTCCTTTTATAGTGCAAGGGGTCACCGACAGGTGTCAACGTAGGAGAAAGGGGTAAAAACGTAAAAGAGGTGGTAGTTGTAACAGTGCGGGAACAGTGGAGCTACAGTGTGCGAACAGTGGTCGCTACCTACTTTGACAGTGGGGGACAAGGGCATTTAATGCCCGTCGCCGTCGACCCCAAAAGCTCCCGCCCTTGCGTCTCCGTCTGCCACGGCGATGGATCCACCACCGTGGAGTGCCACCATGTCCCCCAGGCTGCACAGCCATCCGCCACACGTCCCTGGATAGGCCCCAGGGCGACGCGTGGGCCGATGAGCTGGAGCGCGGGCACACAGCGCAACCTTCCCGGCAAGCACCTTGCCGGGGTCTTGATCTTGCCGGGCCCGGGAGCTTGCCGGGCTCTGAAGCTTGTCGCTCCCCGGGCCCTCGCCGGGTCTTCTACGATGGAATCTTCTAGTCTTCATGGCAAGCTCCTCTTGCCAGGGCCTTGTGCTAGTGAGGTAATCTTGAGCCTGGTACGGCCTTCCCGGCAAGTTCCACTTGCCGGGGTCTCGATCTTCTGTTTTGCATACTTTGTTTTTGAATGGTTTGATATGGAGCAGGAAGGTCTCCGGCGAGCGCGTGGTAAACCCTGCCGCGGGAAGCTGCAACTGCCCGTGCACAAGTTGGGGTACTGAGGTACCCCTACCTTAGTACACCGACAGGAGCCCCCGGGCCTGGGCCACACACGGTGCCGAGCGTTGTTGGGCCAGGCCCAAAACAGTGCACGGGCACACGCGGCCCACGGCGCGCCGAATCAACTTCCGTATCCGCCGCATCCCCTCGTAACGGCACGCGTCGATTGCGGCGTCGTGGGATGGGACGTGCCCACGTTCTCTTAATGGAAAGAGCGAAACGCCCCCCACTTCCCCATAAAAGCAGAGGAAGCAGGAGCGATTCCCCTCCTTGCGCTTTCATTGCATCTTCTTCTTCCTCCACAGATCCCTTTGCGCTCCGCCTCCACACCTCCGCAGCTGTCGTCTGCATCTCCGGCGTCGCCGGGCTCTTCGTCCCCCTCCTTCCGCCGCGTCCGCCATGGCCCCGAAGACCGACAAGGCGAAGGCGGAGAAGGCCAAGAGGGAGAAGCCGGAGCAAGCGGCGAAGCTCGCCGCGTATCGGAAGCGGAACCTCGTCTTTCCGCCGAGGCTCGGCGCGCGGGAGCTCTGGAACAAGTACTACTTGTTCTGGGCCAAGGAAACCAAGGCGCACCCCCGCACTCAAGCTTATCCGGCCGCCGCCAAGGACAACTACCCCGGCGGGTACTACTTCTTCGCAGCCTTCTTTCACTGTGGTCTTTGCCCTCCTTTCTCTAATTTCTTCTGCGACGTCATGCACACCTATGGCCTCCACCTTCTTGACTTCACCCCCAACGCCATCCTCACCATGGCGGTTTTCGCACACATGTGCGAAAACTTCATAGGGATACACCCAAACGTAGCGCTGTTTAGGCACTTCTTCACTCCTAGAGCAGAGGCCGACGCCCCCCTCTCCGGAGGAATTTCTTGGGTTTTCCGTCTGAACAAGAAGGGGTCCTACTTGCCGGGGGAGCTCCGCGGCAAGTGGGAGGAATGGCGTGCGGAGTGGTGCTGGATTGTTGAGGACGAGCCGCAGCCCTTCACCGCGCCGCGCACAACGCCCATCGTGCGCGGCAGGGATTGGAGCGAGCTGGACTCGGACGACATCAAGCTCGACGTCGCCCTCGTCCGGATTCTTCGTCTTCGGACCGCCAAGCTGTCCGTTGCAGAGGTAGGCGCAGATTTCCTCCGCCGCCGCATCGCCCCTCTCCAAGACAGGAAAAGGGCGGCCTGGGAGTACGGCGGCCCGGCGGATATAATGAGGCTGCGCCCCGGGCTAAACTTCAACTTCACGACGCTGGAGCTGAAGGGGATGGTCCGGGAACTCTTCAAATATGACCCGGCCCACCCTGAGTGGTTCAGACCTCCCCGGGGAGTGGTGCCCCTCTGCAACAGTACAGTCCGGGACCGTCTCTGCGCCATGATGCCCGCTTGTGATTCGCACGGCGTGGACCGCACGTGGATTCCGCCCAAGCCCATCGACGTCCTCATACATGGCTTCTCGGGCTGAAGAGGCCGCTGAAGCCGCAGCGGCAGGAGATTTTGGATATACGCCTGACGAGGCGGAGGCTGCGGATGCGTCCTGCCGGGCGGAGGAGGCGGAGATCCGCAGACTGCTGCAACTTCCTCCCGACGCGCTCACCGGGGTCCCCTCTCTGAGGCACTCCGGGATCCACGGAATCGTGGCCGAGGCCGCGGCAAGGGACGGCGCTGCCGGAGGGAACAGAGGCGCCGCGGGGAGCGGAGGCGCCAGAGGGAGCGGAGGCGCCAAAGGAAAAGAGGCCGCAGCGCAGGGCGCTGGGCCCAGCGAGCCAGCCGGGGAGGAGGAGGAGGAGGAGGCCGAGGACTCCGACGGATCTACGGAGCTCTACGCCGACGACCTCTCCTCGTCGGAGAGCTCCCCGCCCCGGCAAGCCCAAGGCAGTCTCCACCGAAGCGTCTCCGCAAGACGGCGACGGGAGAGAGGGCGCAGGCGCCCCGTCAACAACCAGCTCGCCGGGCAGCTCCCCGGGGGAGCCAAGCTGCACCGGGGGCGACCGGCGCACCAGCCACAGCGGAGGCGGCCCGTGCGCGGGCCACGACGGAGGCGCCCCGAAAGCAGGCGTCGAGTCGACAGGGGTCTTCTCGGAGCGGAGCAGCGGCTCCGCCCGCTCCTCGGGCTCCGGCTACCACAGGGGCTGGGTCTTCGCAGCCCCCAGCCCCAGGGATCGCCAAGCGCCCGAGGGAATCTTCGTCTTCCGCTCCTCGTGCAGACGCGCCCCAGGTGGAGTATGACTTCTCCGCCTTGAGCGAGGACGACGAGGAGGACCAGGAGTAAGAATCCAAGATCTTACACCTTCTCAAGTTTCGTCTTGATTATTGTTGATGCTGATTTTGTTTGTTGCTTTGATTTCAGGACCTTGGTTCAGCGCGTGGCGAAGAAAGCCAAGGCGCCTGTGGTCGAGGTCGCGGAAGGCTCGGCCACCGCGGCAACTGGGGACGTGCCGGAGCCAAGCCTGCCGGACCCGAGCGCTGCTCGGAGGAGCAGCCCCCAGCGCAGCCCCCAGCGCAGCCCCCAGCGTAAGTCTGGGTTCTATCCTTCCGCTTGTCGGGACGTGCTTGGGGATTCTGTCTCGTTTCAAAATCTTGATATCTTTGTCTTGACTTGTGCAGAGGTGGAGCCACAGCCGCAGGAGCGCCCGGAGGCCGCCCCCGAGGAGCTGCAGGCCCCGCCGTCCCCGCCAAGGCCGAACTCCCCGGCAAGGGAGAGCGCTCCGCCAAGGGCGGGTACTCCGCCAAGGGCGAGTACCCCGCCAAGGGCGAGCAGCCCGGCGAGGGTGGCCACTCCGCCAAGGCAGAGCTCCCCGGCGAGGGAGCCCGCCGCTGATGACGTCCGCCAAGGTAAGTCTGGTACTTTGTCTTCTTGGCGTTGTTTCTTTTTGGATATTTGCTTGAGCTTTCTTGTTGCTTCTTCTTCTTCTAGATCTTCCTCCCCCCGAGCCAATGGAGACGGAGGTCATCAACCTCAAGGAGGAGGGCGCGCAGGGCGGCGGCGGTGACGCTCCTGTCGCCGAGGACACGGCGAGAGCCGCCGAGCCGGCCGCGCAGGAGACCGCTCCGGCTGCAGACGCAGCGGCCGGGGAGGGGGACGGCGACCGCACCGCCGACCCGGAGGCGGCGGGAGCATCAAGTGCTGCGCCGGCCGCCGACCCCTCCGCCGGCAAGGAGCAGGGCTACTATCTTGAAGCCCCCAACGGTGTCTTCATCCAGGTGCCGTGGGGTTCTTCGTCGCGAGCTCCCGCGGAAGGCGAGGCATTTGACGGGGAGGTCCTCGCCTCCGCGGGCTTGAAGATTGTCGAGGCGCCCGACGGGGGCGAAGGGCCCGAGGAGGAGAAGCTGCTTCACCAGCTCCTGGCCCTTTACCGGGCCAGGCAGGCGAAGCTCGCTTGTCGGGAAGCCCTCGCCGCCAAGGCCGCCGCGGAAATGGAGAAGCGCGCGGCGGAGCTCAGCGCCGCCAACCAGGCGGCCCTCTGCGAGGTGGCGGAGGAGCGTGAGCGACTCGCTGGCGAATACCAGGAGTGGGTGCTGGAGAAGGCCGAGGCCGAGGAACAGCAGCGGCTCGCCGGGGTGGAACTGTCCCGGCGAGAGGGAGAACTCGCCCAGCGTAAGGTCAACCTCGACTCCCACGAGGAGGACCTTGCCGCTCGGGAGGAGGCCCTTGGCGGGGAACTGAAGGAGGCAAAAGCCTTCGCGGCTGCTGCGGAGACCGTCAAGAAGGAGCTTGCCGCCAAGGTCGCGCAGCTGGAGAAGTCGCTGAAGGTGAGCGCGGAGAAGGTCGCCGCGCTCATCATAGAGCGCGAGAAGGACGCCCACACCAATTCAGAACTCCAGGTGCGTCTTTCTGAGAGGGGCGACGAGTTGAAGGCCGCCAAGGACTCCATCGAGTACTTGGAGTTGAAGGTCTCTACATTGAAGGATTCACTCGACGCTGCCCGGGCTCGGGAGACCAAGCTGAAGGAGGAGCTCCGAAGGAGCGGACCTTGGTGGACAGCGCCAACCAAGCGGCTGAGCTCTTCCGCAAAACCGTTGAGGTATGGACCGAGGACTTAGTATCTTGCGCGTCCAACATCGACCAGGAGCTGCTGGCGTTGAAGCTGGAGCACCTCATCTACTCCCCGGATCCAAACCTCCCTCACAGCGCCAAGCTCAGCCTCTTCTTCAGGGGAATCGCGCCGGCCCTTGCAGATCTGCGGAAGAAGATCCCCGCGCAACTGGCCGAGGAGACGCGCGTACTCTGCACGGGAACTCTGCAGCGCGTGCTGACGAAGATCGTATATCGCAATCCCGGTATAAATCTCACCAACGTTCTTCGCAGCTTGCCGGCCGACGCGAACATGGAGGCTCTGAAGGAGCAGGTCGCCCACATCATAGCCAAGGTGGCTAAGATCTCCAGGATTGAGGGCGACCGCGTAGATTAGGCCTCCTTTATCTTTATCTCTTTTTTATTGCTGCACAGAGTTGTTATGAACCCATTAGTCCATTGCGACAAGTTATCTTTTGTAAGATATTTATCTCATTTTGATCAATCAGTGCAATGTTATCTTCCTTGTCTTAATCCTTGACTTTGTATGTTTTTCACCCTACGCTCCCGGGGAGCTTGCCGGCAAGGGGCCTTTGCCGCGAGCGCTGAGTGCTGGACTCTGAGCAGCCTGCTGGCCAAGGTCTCACCGGCAAGTGACCTCGCCGCGGCTAGTCGCAACGCACTTAGCTTGCTGAGCGTACTCGGGAACGAAGCAAGGGCGCGACACTTGTCGCAGCTCACTTAAATCGTTGAGCGAACTCGGAAACAAGATAAGGGTGCGGCAAGCTACGGGTAGGTTCCTCCGCGCACAGGTTTTCCATACAAAGTGTGATTGTTCAAGGAAGACAACTAAAATTTTAAAAATTTGAACTGGTCAAATTCTAATAACTTAGCTTTCATATATTGCTTGCTTCCCGGTAAGGCTTCTCTTTCTTGAACAGCACTTGGTTTCTCCTCCACTTCCTTCCCCCCCGGCAAACTTGTGCGCGAGGAACGTTCCTTCTGCTTAAGAGGCAAGGAAAAAGAAGAGGGAAACAAGTATATGGCCTTTCGGCGTGCTAATGCTTACCGGATACTTGAGTGTTGCACCAAATGCCGAACAAAACATGCAAGTAGCACAGAAAAGCATGCAAAAAGCAAATAGCGCAAAACACAAGATCTTTACTGATGCACGGGGTCTGCGCCCGGCTTTGTACAAAGGGTTACATGCAACAGCGGCAAAGCTTGTACAAAAGGTGGTTGCCGGAGCGGATCACGGCAACCGCGCCTTATGGGTGAAACTTGTGAAGATGCTCTATGTTCCAGGAGTTGCTCACCGGTAAGCCTTCTTCGGTCTCGAGGCGGACAGCGCCGGGCCTCGTAACTTGTCTCACCCGATAAGGGCCTTCCCACTTCGGCGTCAACTTGTTGGAATTCTTGGCGGACTGAACACGCCGAAGAACAAGGTCGCCTTCCTCGAGACTCCTGGCCTTGACCTTGCGGCTATGATAGCGGCGCAAGGCTTGCTGGTATCGAGCAGCTCGTACAGCAGCCTGGAGACGTCCCTCCTCGAGGAGCAATGCATCATCTTGTCGCAGTTGCTCTTGCTCGAGCTCATCATAAGCGAGCACTCGAGGAGATCCGTATACGAGTTCCGTGGGGAGAACTGCCTCTGCTCCATAGACTAGAGCAAAGGGTGTCTGTCCGGTGGCTCGATTTGGTGTCGTTCTGATTGACCAAAGAGCCGCCGGTAGCTCCTCGATCCAATTTCTTCCGCACTTGCGCAGCCTGTCAAAGGTCCTTGTCTTGAGTCCGCGCAGCACTTCAGCATTAGCCCTCTCCGCTTGACCGTTGCTCCTCGGGTGAGCAACAGAAGCGAAACAGACCTTGGCGCCAAGGTCTTGGACGTACTGCATGAAGGTGCGACTAGTGAATTGTGTACCGTTGTCGGTGATGATCCTGTTAGGGATCCCGAAACGGCAAATAATCGACCTGAAGAACCTGACTGCTGACTGTGCTGTCACCTTTCTCACCGGCTCCACTTCTAGCCACTTTGTGAACTTGTCGATTGCAACGTACAAGTACTCAAAGCCCCCGACAGCTCGGGGGAAGGGGCCGAGGATATCGAGCCCCCAGACCGAGAAGGGCCAGGACAAAGGGATTGTTTGGAGAGCTTGAGCTGGCTGATGAATCTGCTTCGCATGGAACTGGCACGCTTCACACTTGGTTACTAGTGCAGTTGCATCTTGGAGGGCTTCTTGCCAAAAGAACCCTTGCCGGAAAGCTTTCCCGGCAAGCGCCCTTGCGCCAATGTGGTGGCCGCATATGCCTCCGTGTATTTCTGCCAACAGCTTCTGTCCATCTTCCCTGGAAATGCACTTCAACCTGACACCATTGAGCCTTCTTCTGTACAGCTCGTTGTCCACGAACTGGTACATACTTGACTGCCTGGTTATATTCTCTATTTCTTTTGGGTCGTCGGGAAGTTCTCTAGTTTGAAGAAAACGGACGATCTGCTGCGCCCATGCCGGAGCCTGGGGCTCGACGGCAAGGACTAAAGGCTCGAGGGCCGCTGCGGGAACCTCAGCTTCTACGGCGAGGACCTCTGGTTCTGCCGGAGCTGATGGTCCCCCGGCAAGCTCGCCGGGGCGAGGCTTGTCGGGAATGCTTGCTTCAACTGTACAGACCCGAAGATCTGCAGGAGCAAACTGTTCCTCAGCGTCGTGATTGTTGATCTTGGGGACCTTGGCGGCGGTTTCTGGAAGATCCGCCGGCAAGTTGTCGCCGGAGACCAACTTTCTCTTCTTGGATTGTCCAATTGATGGTGTAACGGATGGTTGATTCAGCTTGAGCAAGAAGGTCCCTGGTTCCACAGGTAACTTCATTGAAGCACACTTTGAAAGGTCATCTGCGATTTCATTCTGAGCTCTCGGGACGTGCTCCATCTGCAGACCCTCAAAGTGCTCCTCAAGCTTCCTCACTTCATCGACATAAGCTTCCATCAAAGGGCTCTGATAACTCTTGTTTACTTGCCGGACCACCAACTGAGAATCTCCCCGCACAATCAGCTTCCTGATCCCAAGTTCGGCCGCAATCCTGAGGCCGGCAAGCAAGCCTTCATATTCAGCAGTGTTGTTTGTCGCTTGCTCCCTGGGAAAGTGCATCTGGATAACATATTTGAGGTGCTCTCCGGTGGGCGCGATGAGTACCACGCCGGCACCGGCGCCTTGCAGCGAGAAGGCACCGTCAAAATACATTACCCATTCACTTGTCGCTTCTTGTACGGGCGCACTTGTTTCTTGGACTTCTTCATCGGGCGTTGGGGTCCACTCAGCTATGAATTCTGCCAAAGCTCGGCTCTGTATGGTTGAAGTACTTTCAAACTTGAGTCCAAAGCTTGACAGCCCCAGTGCCCACTCAACGATCCTGCCTGTTGCTTCTGGGTTGTGCAATATCCTCTTCAGCGGAAAGCGAGTGACCACTGTTATCTCATGTGCTTGGAAGTAATGGCGCAGCTTTCTCGAGGCCATGAGAAGGCCGAAAAGCAACTTTTGCACTCCAGAGTACCTTGATCTAGCCCCCTGGAGAAGGGAACTTACAAAATACACTGGGCGCAGCACCATCTTCTTTCGCACTTCATTTTGTTCCTGCGCAGAGTTGTCCTTGTCGGGGCCAGAGCTTGCCGGAGCAGCCCCCTGCTTGTCACTGGATTCGCTTGCCGGTGGTGCTGACTCCTCGTCGGACTCCCTCTCCGCTACTAACGCAGCACTAACCACCTGGTTGGTTGCCGCTAGGTATAGCAACAACTTTTCCTGTGGTCTAGGTGCGACAAGTATTGGAGTGGAGGACAGGTACCGTTTCAAATCCTGCAGCGCTGCCTCCGCTTCCGGAGTCCATTTCATGGGACCTGCCTTCTTCAAGATTTTGAAGAAAGGTAGGGCGCGTTCTGCAGATTTCGAAATGAACCTACTGAGGGCAGCCACACAACCTGCAAGCCTTCTGACATCCTTGACGCGCTTTGGGGCCTCAATCTGCTCAATGGCTTTAATCTTGTCGGGGTTGGCTTCAATCCCCCTCTGCGATACAAAGAACCCGAGAAGCTTGCCGGAGGGGACTCCAAAGACGCACTTCTCGGGGTTCAACTTGAGCTGTATTCTGCGCAGGTTCTGAAATGTCTCCTCCAAATCCTGGATCAGGGTATCCTTGCTCTTGCTCTTCACCACGATGTCATCCATGTAAGCCTCTACATTTCTGTGGATCTGTGGCTCAAAAGCAGTGTACACTACCCTTGCAAACGTTGATCCTGCATTCTTCAGTCCAAATGGCATGCGTATGAAGCAATAAGTGCCACATGGAGTGATAAATGCAGTCTTCTCTTCATCCTCTTTGGCCATGAAAATCTGATGATAGCCTGAATATGCATCAAGAAAACAGAGTAGCTCACATCCGGCAGTGGAGTCGACGATCTGGTCAATGCGCGGCAAAGGGAATGGATCCTTGGGACATGCTTTATTCACATCGGTGAAGTCTATACACAGTCTCCACTTCCCGTTGGCCTTGCGCACGACGACTGGATTTGCCAACCACGTCGGATGGATCACACCTCTAACTAGGCCTGCTGCCTCTAGCTTCTTGATTTATTCGTTGATGAATTCTTGGCGCTCCACGGCTTGCTTCCTCACTTTCTGTTTGATGGGCCGCGCATGAGGACAGACAGCAAGCTTGTGCTCAATTACCTTCCTGGGAACGCCGGGGATGTCAGATGGTTGCCAGGCAAACACATCGACATTCGCCCGCAGGAAGGCAACGAGCGCGCTTTCCTATTTGCTGTCAAGTGTGGCACTGATGGTGAAGGTACCACCAGTGCCGTCCTCTTTGGCGGACACCTTCTTGGTTGCCGGAGGAGCGGCCATTCCCTTCTTACACTTGCCGGTGGAGCTCGATGGGACGTCCTCGACGGCAGCGCAGCACTCCGAAGAGGTGCGGTTGCCGGAGTGGGCCCCAGAGCACTTGCCGGACTTGGTCTTCGTCTTCTTCCCCCCGGGAGCTTCAGTGGCAAGTGTGTCCTTCTCTGCCGCAGCTGCCGCATCCCGGTAGATCTTGTCGGCGCAGACAAGCGCATCTTTCTTGTCGCCATGGACAGTGATGACGCTTATCGGCCCCGGCATCTTAAGTACATTGTAGGCATAATGGGAAGCTGCCATGAACTTGGCGAGGGCAGGACGGCCAAGTATTCCATTGTAGGGCAATGGAATATCGGCGACGTCAAAAGTGATACGCTCAGTTCTGAAGTTGAGCTCCCCGCCAAAGGTCACCGGCAGAGTGATCTTTCCCTTGGGCTTGCTCCTTCCCGGGTTGATTCCTTGGAAAGAACCGGTTTCTTCGAGCTCGCCATCTGGAATCTGGAGTTTCTTGATCACAGCAGAGGAGATCAAGTTCAGCCTGGCCCCGCCGTCAACCAACATTTTGGTGACCTTGAGGTTGCGGATGGTGGGTGAGACCAGCATCGGCAAGCACCCGACCGCAGTGGTGCGGTCAGGGTGATCCTCAAGATCAAAAATGATGGGCGCGCTGGACCATTTGAGGAGCCTGCGCGACTCCACGGGCGGCTCTGCTGCATTCACCTCACGCACCCACTGCTTGAGCTGGCGGTGGGAGGTGTGCAGAGAGGCGCCACCGTCGACGCACAGGACCTCCGTGGCCTTCTGGAACTCCTGCTCGCTGTTATCTTCGTCCTCCATGTCTTCGTCGTCGTCTTCGTCCTTGTCGCGGCCCCGGGGAGGTCGATCTCCCTGCCGCTGATTGGCTTTGCCGCGGCGTCCTCCCCGGCCATTGAACGGCCGCTTCTTGCTTGGCTCTTCGCCGCCACCCTGGGCCTTCTCCTTGTCGCGCCTCTCGTACTCAGCTTTCTGCTGCTCGACGAGGTACTCGACGCGCTTGCAGTTGGAGAGGTCGTGGCCCTTGGTGCGGTGGATTTTGAAGTACAGCTTGTCGGAGCCGTCCTGCTTGTCGGCCGCCGCTACAGGGGCGGGCTCCTTGCCGGAGCCGCCAGCCTGCGTTTGCTTGGCGGGGGCCTCCTTGCCGGATTTCTTGACCACAAGCACCTCTTTCTTGCCCTTCCTTCTGTTATTCCGCCGCCGGCTCTTCTTTGCCGGGGCGGCGTCGTCGCTGTCGCTTCCTCCTGCGCCAGCATCCTCCCTGGGGAGTCTCCTCCCCTCTTCTGCACGTGCGCACTTGTCAGCAAGAGCATAGAGCTCGCTGACATCCCGAATCTTGGTCATCGCCATTTCTTCACGCATGCGGCGGTTACGCACGTTCTGGTGGAACGCGCTGATAACCGCGGCAGGGTGGACATCAGGGATGTTGTGCTGCACACGGCTGAAGCGTTGGATGTACTTGCGCAGGGTTTCTCCTTCCTTCTGGGCCAGAATGTGGAGATCGCTCTCCTGGCCGTGGGGTTTGTGGCCGCCGGTGAAGGCGCCAACAAACTGGTGGCAAAGATCGGCCCAAGAAGAGATGGAACCTTCCGGCAAGTGCATAAGCCACGAACGGACGTTCGGCTTAAGCACGAGCGGGAAGTAGTTCGCCAAGATCTTCTCGTCGCGCCCCCCGGCAGCCTGCACCGCGATGGTGTAGACGCTGAGAAACTCCGAGGGGTGCGTCTTGCCATCGTACTTCTCCGGTACGTCGGGCTTAAAATTCTTCATGCTGGGCCACTGGACGCGCCGCAGCTCGCGGGTGAACGCAGGGCAACCTGCCGCGTACGGCAAGTCGCCTGGTTCACCGGCGCGCGCGCGTCGACAGCGTCCTCAGCCCTCTGGTCCGATTGTCGCCGAGCTTCTCGGCGGCGCTCGATTCTTGTTCGAGCGTCTTCTTGGCGCCGGTCGTCGAGGACCTGGCGCTGGTCCCGACGGGCCCGCGGATCCGACGAGGCCGTGGAGCCGTCGTCGGCGTTGTTCCGGCGGGGCGGCGTCTTCTGCTTCCGCGGTGGGGAGTGCACGCTTGTCGCACCCCCGGCGGTCTTGTCGCCGTCGGCCTTCGTCTTCTCAGCTTGCCGCGGCCGCGAGGCCGACGGCTGCTGTGGAGAATCGTTGTTGGCGAAGGCGATCAGGCTCTGGATGGTGGCCCTCCAGTCTTCGGCCTTGTCTGCCGCTGGAGGGAAGTCGAGGAGCAGTTGCGCCCTTGCGAGCGCTTCTGCTGGAGTGGAGGGGAACGCGGGCGAGCGGTGCGAGGAGCGGGATACGCTCGGACTTCTAACGGCGTTAGAAGGAGCGGGGTCCCGCGCCGGCGCCTTCGCTTTGCTTGTGCCCGGACGGTGGTCCGGGGCGTCCCGCGAGCCTCCGGTTTGCCCTTGGCCCAGCAAACGGATGCCACCTCCTGTGACATGGCGCTGCTGGGTTGTCGTGTGCTGAGATGGACGCGGTGCGTCCACGGAGACCGAGGTTCGGTCGTCCGTCCTGTTCTTGGATCTGGTGGCGCCGTGAGTGTCCTCGCCGGCGACCACCCTTCCGACGGCGTCTCCCCCGCCCACCGTTGGCTCCGGTGGCGGCGGATGAGACGCGAACGGGCCTCCGACCTCCGAAGCCTTCTTCTTCGGGGCCATGATGCTGTTGCTGATGAAGTTGCTGATGGAACTGGAGAGGTTGATGAAGAATGCGCCCGCGTGAACGCCGGATCAGGTTCGCACAACCTCGACGCCCCCTACCTGGCGCGCCAAAGATGTCGGGGGAAACTGTCCGCCACGAACACCTATGGGACCGGAGCCCCTTGTCTGTGCGGTACGAGGGCGGAGGGAGCACAAAGAGCAGATCGTAGCGAGCACGCGGGCAGTTTTACCCAGGTTCGGGCCGCGGTAGACGCGTAAAACCCTACTCCTGCTTAGTTGTGTATTGAGTTGGAGAGCTCGAGAGCTTGAAGAAGCAGCTACACCGAGCGTATGAGTAATCAAGGTTCCGAACCCCCCTCCACGTTGTGCATGGGCCTCCTTTTATAGTGCAAGGGGTCACCGACAGGTGTCAACGTAGGAGAAAGGGGTAAAAACGTAAAAGAGGTGGTAGTTGTAACAGTGCGGGAACAGTGGAGCTACAGTGTGCGAACAGTGGTCGCTACCTACTTTGACAGTGGGGGACAAGGGCATTTAATGCCCGTCGCCGTCGACCCCAAAAGCTCCCGCCCTTGCGTCTCCGTCTGCCACGGCGATGGATCCACCACCGTGGAGTGCCACCGTGTCCCCCAGGCTGCACAGCCATCCGCCACGCGTCCCTGGATAGGCCCCAGGGCGACGCATGGGCCAATGAGCTGGAGCGCGGGCACACAGTGCAACCTTCCCGGCAAGCACCTTGCCGGGGTCTTGATCTTGCCGGGCCCGGGAGCTTGCCGGGCTCTGAAGCTTGTCGCTCCCCGGGCCCTCGCCGGGTCTTCTACGATGGAATCTTCTAGTCTTCCTGGCAAGCTCCTCTTGCCAGGGCCTTGTGCTAGTGAGGTAATCTTGAGCCTGGTACGGCCTTCCCGGCAAGTTCCACTTGCCGGGGTCTCGATCTTCTGTTTTGCATACTTTGTTTTTGAATGGTTTGATATGGAGCAGGAAGGTCTCCGGCGAGCGCGTGGTAAACCCTGCCGCGGGAAGCTTCAACTGCCCGTGCACAAGTTGGGGTACTGAGGTACCCCTACCTTATTACACCGACACTGTCTACAAAGCTCGACTCGTCGCAAAAGGTTTTCGACAAGTTCATGGGTTTGACTAAGATGAGACTTTCTCACTCGTAGCGATGCTTAAGTCTGTCAGAATCATGTTAGTAATTGCCGTATTTTATGATTATGAAATCTGGCAAATGGACGTCAAAATTGCATTCCTTAATGGGTTTTCTTAAAAAAAGAGTTGTATATGATGCAACCAGAAGGTTTTGTCAACCCTAAGGGTTCTAACAAAGTGTGCAAGCTCCAGCGATCCATCTATGTACCGGTGCAAGCATCTTGAAGGTGGAATATGCGCTTTGATGAGGTGATCAAAGCATTTGGTTTTATACAGACTCGCAGAGAAGCCTGTATTTACAAGAAAATGAGTGGGAGCTCTGTAGCCCTTCTGATATTATATGTGGATGCCATATTGCTGACCGGAAATGATACCGAATTTCTAGATATCATAAATGGATATTTGAATAAGAATTTTTGAATGAAATACCTCGGTGAAGCTGCAAACATATTGGGCATCAAGATCAATAGGGAGAGATCGAGATGCTTAATAGGTCTTTCACGAAAAAAATACCTTGACAAAGTTCTGAAGAAGTTCAAAACGAACCAGTCAAAGAAAGGGTTCTTGGCTGTGTTGCAAGGTATGAAATTGAGTAAGACTCAAAGTCCAACCACGACAGAAGATAGAGAGAGAATAAAAGTCATTACCTATGCCTCAGCCATAGGTTCTATTATGTATGGCATGTTGTGTACCACACCTGATGTGTGCCTTGGAAGTTTGGTGGGGAGGTACCAAAGTAATCCTAGAGTGGATCACTGGACGGTGGTCAAGAATATCCTGTAGTACCTAAAAAGGACCAATGATATGTTTCTCATTTATGGAGGTGACGAAGAGCTCGTCGTAAAGGGTTTCGTCGCTGCTAGCTTCGACACAGATCCGGATGACTCTAAGTCACAAACTGGATACGTATTTATATTGAATGGTGGAGTTGTCAGTTGGTGTAGTTCTAAGCAGAGTGTGGCGGCGGAATCTACATGTGAAGGGGATGATACGTCTCGAACGTATCTATAATTTTTGATTGTTCCATGCTATTATATTATCTATCTTGGATGTTTTATATGCATGTATATCCTATTTTATATGATTTTTGAGACTAACCTATTAACCTGGAGCCCAGTGCCAGTTTCTGTATTTTCCTTGTTTTTGAGTATCGCAGAAAAGGAATATCAAATGGAGTCCAATTGGCCTGAAAATTTACGGTGATTCTTTGTGTACCAAAAGAAGCCCACGGAGCGCCGGAGATGGACCAGAAGAGCCACGAGGCCACCACAAGGGTGGGGGTGGCCCCCTAGGGTGCACCCCCTACCTTGTCGTCGCCTCGTGGGTCCCCCTGATTTGTCACCGGCTCCAAAAATTCTTATAAATAGGGAAACCTCCGAAAATAAACCTAGATCGGGAGTTTCACCGCCGCAAGCCTCTGTAGCCTCGAAAACCCAATTGGGAGCCTGTTTAGGCACCCTGCTGGAGGGGGAAACAATCACCGGTGGCCATCTTCATCATCCCAGCGGTCTCCATGATGAGGAGGGAGTAGTTCACCCTCGGGGCTGAGGGTATCTACCAGTAGCATTGTGTTTGACCTCTCTCTCTCTCTCTCTCTCTCTCTCTCTCTCTCTCTCTCTCTCTCTCGTGTTTGATACGGCACAATCTTGATGTACCGCGAGCTTTGCTATTATAGTTGAATCATATAGTGTTTCTCCCCCTCTACCTTCTTGTAATGGATTGAGTTTTCCCTTTGAAGTTATCTTGTCGGATTGAGTCTTAAAGGATTTCGGAACACTTGATGTATGTCTTGCATGTGCTTATCTGTGGTGACAATGAGATATTCCCGTGGTCCACTTGATGTATGTTTTGGTGATCAACTTGCGGGTTTAGTGACCTTATGAACGTATGCATAGGGGTTGGCACCCGTTTTCGTCTTGACTCTCTGGTAGAAACTTTGGGCACTCTTTGATGTTCTTTGTGTTGATTTGAATAGATGAATCTGAGATTGTGTGATGCATATCGCATAACAAAACCCGCGGATACTTGTGGTGACAATGGAGTATCTAGGTGACATTAGGGTTTTGGTTGATGTGTGTCTTAAGGTGTTATTTTAGTACGAATTCTAGGGCTGTTTTTGACACTTATAGGAATAGCCCAATAGATCGATCAGAAAGAATAACTTTAAGGTGGTTCTGTACCCTACAATAATCTCTTCGTTTGTTCTCCGCCATTAGTGACTTTGGAGTGACTCTTTGTTGCATGTTGAGGGATTGTTATATCATCTAATTATGTTATCACCGTTGAGAGAACTTGCACTAGTGAAAGTATGAACATTAGGCCTTGTTTCTAAGCATTGCAATACCGTTTGTGCACACTTTTATCATTAGTTACCTTGCTGTTTTTATATTTTCAGATTACAAAAACCTATATCAACCATCCATATTACACTTGTATCACCATCTCTTCACCGAACTAGTGCACCTATACAATTTACCATTGTATTGGGTGTGTTGGGGACACAAGAAACTGTTTTTTATTTGGCTGCAGGGTTGTTTGAGAGAGACCATCTTCATCCTATGCCTCCCACAGATTGATAAACCTTAGGTCATCCACTTAAGCAAAAATTGCTACTGTCCTACAAAAATTTACGCTTGGAGGCCCAATACGAGTCTACAAGAAGAAGGTTGTGTAGTAGACATCAAGCTCTTTTCTGGTGCTGTTACCGGGGAGGCTAGGTAAGCGATACTCACTTCCCGTCAACGAAGCTCCTTTCTAGCGCCATTGCTTGTGAGGTGAGTGCTTGAAGATATTTCTTTAGATCTTGCAATCGAATATTTTAGTTTCTTATTTTATCACTAGTTTAGTTTATAAAAGAAAACTACAAAAAATGGAATTGAGGTTACCTCATATGCTTCATCTTTTTAATATCTTTCGTGAAAATGATGGAAAGGAAAATTGTGCTCAATTGATGGAGGAAGAAGTCAATAAAATGTTTGGAACTAAATTTTTTAATGATCAACATGATTGCAATGTTGTTAGTATGAATTCTTTGAATATCCATGATGCTAATGATATGCAAAGCCACAAGCTTGGGGATGCTATGTTTGATGAAGATGATATTTTTAGTCTCCCAAGTTTTGATGAGAAAATTTATTATGATGAAAGCATGCCTCTTATTTAGGATGATTATTGTGATTACATGTATGCTATTAAGAGTAATAATAACCATGAAACTTTTCATCGTGATTTCAATCAAGTATCACATGATAGTTATTTTGTTGAGTTTGCTCCCACTACTATTCATGAGAATAGATTTGCTTATGTTGGGAGTAGTAAAATTTCTATGATAGTGGGTCATTAAAAGAGTGCTTTATGTGATATTTATATTGTTCAATTCATTCATGACGCTACTGAAAATTATTCTGAGAGAGGAACATATGCTTTTAAGTGTTGCAATAGTATCAATTTTCCTCTCTATGTGTTGAAAGTTTTGAAGTCATTCATGTTTTGCCTTCCTATGCTAGTTGATTCTTTTTCCCATAAAATGTTTGCTCACAAAATCCCTATGCATAAAAAGTGGGTTAGACTTAAATGTTCTCTCCATATGATTCATGATGCTCTTTTTGCTTTTCAATTCTTTACTTCTACGTGAGCATCATTGAATTCTTCATGCCTAGCTAAAAAGGCGTTAAAGAAATGCGCTTATTGGGAGAATACCCAATACTTTTACCTACTGTTTTTGTGTGTTCACATGATTAAGCTAATGTAGTAATCATGTTTTATAGCTTTTGTTTCAATAAAGTGCCAAGTAAAGCCTTTGGGATAGTGTGGTTTATAGTTCACTTGATTCTGTGCAAAAACAGAAAGTTTTGCGTCCAGTGTAGAAAATCCAATAAATCACTGGAACGTGATAATTATCTGATATTTTTACACATGATTGATATACAAATTGCCTACTTTGTCCTAATTTTTCAGAATTATTAGAGTTCCTGAAGTTTGCGAAGTTTTCAGATTGCTACAGACTGTTCTGTTTTTGACAGATTCTGTTTTCTATGTGTTGTTTGCTTATTTTGATGAATCTATGGCTAGTATCGGGAGGTATGAACCACGAAAAAGTTGGAATACAGTAGATATTACACCAATATAAAATAAGAATAAGATCATAATAGTACCTTGAGTGGTTATTTGCTTTGTTTTACTAACGGAGCTCACGAGATTTCTGTTGAGTGTTGTGTTATGAAGTTTTCAAGTTTTGGGTAAGGATTTGATGGAATATGGAATAAAGATTGGTAAGAGCCTAAGATTGGGGATGCCCAAGGCACCCCAAGGTAATATCCAAGGACAACCAAGAGCCTAAACTTGGGAATGCCCCGGGAAGGCATCCCCTCTTTCGTCTTCATCAATCGGTAACTTAACTCGAGGCTATATTTTAGTTCACCACATGATATTTGTTTTTCTTGGAGTGTCGTGTATGATATGAGTCTGTGCTTTATAGTTTTCCACAATCATCCTTGCTGTACACACCTTTTGAGAGGGACATGCTTCAATCGTGATTTATTAGAATACTCTATGTGCTTCACTTATATCTTTTGAGCTAGGCAATTTTTCTCTAGTGCTTCACTTATATATTTTTAGAACACATGGGTGGTTTTATTTTATAGAAATTGTTGAACTCTCTTGCTTCACATATATTATTTTGAGAGTCCTTAGGAATAGCATGGTAATTTGCTTGGGTTATGAATTTAGTCCTAATATGATAGGCATCCATAGGAGATATAATGAAAACTTAATTTCATATATAGAGCAATGAATACTATGTGAAGTTTGACTCCTTGTAATTGTTTTGAGATGTTAAGATGGTAATATTAGAGTCATGCTAGTGGTACTTTGTCAAGTTAAAGTAATAATTGTGTTAAGGTTTGTGATTCTCGTAGGATGCATGTATGGTCTCCTAACTATGTAACCAAATTGGAGCACTTTGTACTTTGAGTGTTTGTCTTGGTGTGAAGGCCGGGGGCGTGCGATGCTTAACTCCTACCAACCTCCCGCCAAGGGGCATGCATCGTAGTACTTTGCATCGAGAGCTAATATTTTTTTCGCAATAAGTATGTGAGTTCTTTATGACTAATGTTGAGTCCATGGATTATACGCACTCTCACCCTTCCACCTTGCTAGCCACTCTAGCGCCGCGCAACTTTAGCCGGTGCATAAAACCCTCCTTATACCTTCCTCAAAATAGCCACCATACCTACCTATTATGGCATTTCCATAGCCATTCCGAGATATATTGCCATGTAACTCAACCGTTCCGTTTATTTTGACACGCACCATCATTGTCATATTGCTTTGCATGATCATGTAGTTGACATAGTATTTGTGGCAAAGCCACCGTTCATAATTTTTATACATGTCACTCTTGGCCATTGCACATCCCGGTACACCATCGGAGGCATTCATATAGAGTCATATCTATGTTCTAGTATCGAGTTGTAATATTGAGTTGTAGTAAATAAAAGTGTGATGATCATCATTATTAGAACATTGTCCCATGTGAGGTTATAAATAAAGAGGCCAAAAGAGTCTCCAAAAAAAGATAAAAGGTCTAAAAAAAATAGAGGATCCTAAAAAAGAGAGAGAGAGAAAGAGAGAAGGGACAATGTTACTATCCTTTTCCACACTTGTGCTTCAAAGTAGCACCATGGTCTTCATGATAGAGAGTCACCTATGTTGTCACTTTCATATATTACTAGTGGTAATTTTTCATTATAGAACTTGGCTTGTATATGCCAACGATGGGCTTCCTCAAATGCTCTAGGTCATCATGAGCAAGCAAGTAGATGCACACCCACTAGTTGTCTTTTGAGCATTCATACACTTATAGCTCTAGTGCATCCGTTACATGGCAATCCCTACTCACTCACATTGATATCGATTGATGGACATCTCCATAGTCTATTGATTTGCCTAGTTGATGTGAGACTTTCTCCCTCCTTTTGTCTATTACCACCTTCTATTCCACCCATAGTGCTATATCCATGGCTCACGCTCATGTATTGCGTGAAGAGTTGAAATGGTTTAAGAATGTTAGTATGAAAACAATTGCTTGATTGACACCGGGATAGGCATGATTTATAATTTGTGTAATGAAGATGGAGCATAAAAGACTATGATTTTGTAGGGATAACTTTCTTTAGCCATGTTATATTCTGAAGCTTCGTAGGTTTGTTTTTAGTATGCTTGAAGTATTACTGTTTTGATATTGTTAAACTTATATTTTGAGTCTTATAGATCTGAACATTAATGCCACAATAAAGAAGAATTACATTGATAAATATGTTAGGTAGCATTCCACATCAAAAATTCTGTTTTTATCATTTACCTACTCGAGGACGAGCGGGAATTAAGCTAGGGAATGCTTGATACGTCTCCAACGTATCTATAAATTTTGATTGTTCCATGCTATTATATTATCTATCTTGGATGTTTTATATGCATTTATATGCTATTTTATACGTTTTTTTGGGACTAACTAACCTAGAGCCCAGTACCAGTTTCTGTGTTTTCCTTATTTTGAGTTTTGCAGTAAAGGAATATCAAACGGAGTCCAATTGACCTGAAATTTTATGGTGATTTTTTATGAACCAAAAGAAGTCCACGGAGCGCTGGAGATGGACCAGAAGAGCCACGAGGCCACCACAAGGGTGGGGGCGCGCCCCCTACCTTGTCTTCGCCTCGTGGGTTCCCTTGACTCGTCCCCGACGCCAAAAATTCTTATAAATTGGCAAACCCCCGAAAATAAACTTAGATCGGGAGTTCCCCCGCCGCCAGCCTCTGTAGCCGCGAAAAACCAATCAGGAGCCCGTTCCGGCACCCTGCCAGAGAGGGAAACCATCACCGGTGGACATCTTCATCTTCCCGGCGGTCCCCATGACAAGGAGGAAGTAGTTCACGCTCAAGGCTAAGGTTATGTACTAGTACCTATGTGTTTGATCTCTCTCTCTCTATCTCTCGTGTTCTTGATATTGCACGATCTTGATGTACTGCGAGCTTTGCTATTATAGTTGAATCGTATGGTGTTTCTCCCCCTCTACCTTCTTGTAATGGATTGAGTATTCCCTTTGAAGTTATCTTGTCGGATTGAGTCTTTAAGGATTTGAGAACACTTGATGTATGTCTTGCATGTGATTATCTATGGTGACAATGGGATATTTAAGTGGTCCACTTGATGTATGTTTTGGTGATCAACTTGCGGGTTCAGTGACCTTGTGAACTTATGCAAAGGGGTTGGCACACATTTTCATCTTGACTCTCCGGTAGAAACTTTGGGCACTCTTTGATGTTCTTTGTTCTGGTTTGAATAGATGAATCTGAGATTGTGTGATGCATATCGTATAATGAAGCCCGCGGATACTTGTGGTGACAATGGAGTATCTAGGTGACATTAGGGTTTTGGTTGATGTGTGTCTTAATGTGTTATTTTAGTACAAACTCTAGGGTTGTTTGTGACACTTATAGGAATAGCCCAATAGATCGATCAGAAAGAATAACTTTGAGGTGGTTTGGTACCCTACAATAATCTCTTCATTTGTTCTCCACTATTAGTGACTTTGGAGTGACTCTTTGTTGCATGTTTAGGAATTGTTATATGATCTAATTATGTTATAATTTTTGAGAGAACTTGCACTAGTGAAAGTATGAACCCTAGGCCTTGTTTCTAAGCATTGCAATACCGTTTGTGCTCACTTTTATCATTAGTTACCTTGCTGTTTTTATATTTTCATATTACAAAAACCTATATCTACCATCCATATTACACTTGTATCACCAGCTCTTCGCTGAACTAGTGCACCTATACAATTTACCATTGTATTGGGTGTATTGGGGACACAAGAGACTCTTTGTTATTTGGTTGCAAGGTTGTTTGAGAGAGACCATCTTCCTCCTATGCCTCCCATAGATTGATATACCCTAGGTCATCCACTTGAGGGGAAATTGCTACTATCCTAAAAAACTCTATGCTTGGAGGCCCAACACGAGTCTACAAGAAGAAGGTTGTGTAGTAGAGATTAGCGGAGTACATAGCTACTTGGGAAGCAGCGCGTGAAGGAGGTCATATCCGATCTGGGTGTAATACCGAGTGCATCGGGTCTAATGACAATCTCTTGTGTCAACACTAGAGCAATTGCCATAGCCAAGGAGCCCGGGTTTCAGAAGGGAACCATACACATCAAGCCACACTTCAACTCCATTTGTGATTATGTCAAGGATGGAGACATAGAAATTTGTAAAGTACATACAAATCGGAATGTGGCAGACCCATTGACTAAACCTCTCCCGCCGGCAAAACATGATCAACAGCAAGAGTATGGGTGTTAGATGCATTACTATGTAATCTAGATTATTGACCCTAGAGGCAATAATAAAGTGGTTATTATTTTCCTTAATCATGATAGAGGTTTATTATTCATGCTATGACTGTATTGATCCGAAACTTAAATACATGTGTGAAGACATAAACCAATACCAAGTCCCTACACTACTACAGGATGCTACTAACGCAACACTACAATCAGAGACCCTTTGACGAAAGTGTGTGCGATGCATTAATCGCGAACGGTGATGTAAAATAACCGTAAATAAGATGCAAAACATTTTCGATGAAGGATACATCAAACACGGTCCAGATTTTAGTTCTGTGCGGGATGTCGGGCAAATGGTTCAGTTTAATTAACTGTTTGCGATGAGGCAGAACATAAGAAACGGGCAGGCAGATGAAGGCATGTGCGAGGTACGGCATATAGTTCACTCAGATAACCTGTTTGTGATGAGGCGGAACAACAGAAACGGGCAGCCAGATGAAGGTGTGTGCGATATATGGCATACAGTTCACTCAGATGAACTGTTTACGTTGAGCCAAGAGAACAGAAACGGTTCTACCTAATAAGATGTGCGTGATACGCAGCAACGGGTCTATAATCGAAAACGTGTGGGAAGGCAGATAGCAACACAGATGATTCAGTGCTATACAAACGGTTTTTAACCCCTTTCCGCGATGGCATTTGGAACCGTCGCCAAGTGGGTGTGGGCGTTATGGGGGTCCTTCTCACACGACCTAGAAATCATCAGGGATATGCCATTCAGAAGGTGCGGGCGCTAGTACACTAGTATCCATCCCGAATACCCTGCAACGGATGTTGGAATAGGTCCGGATAGTGCGACCATGGGAGACAACACCTGCTTCCTTAGTAACATGAGCAGTGCCCTGTATACATACAAGTAGAGGTGATCCATCGAAATAAGTTGCCAGGAGCCACTGAGTATATAGGTCCTACTCGTCCTCATGCTTGTGATCATCACCACCATCATCTCCCCCCTGGTTATAATCTTTTTCAAGTATAGGTGGTGGAATGTTCACAGGACCTTGGAAACACAAGAAGGTTAATTAGTAAAGGGAAACTAGCTAACCCGCATGCATGTGGATGAAACAATTATAATTACAGTGGAAGACAAACGTACCGAAACCATAAGGATTCCATGCAAAAACAGTGCCACAAGTGGTGGCAGCAAACACAAGACACTCGTATTGAATTGCATCACAGTGCTCATTCGTGTACAAAATTGATTTTTGAGCAATATCCAACGATCTGTGGAAGCAGAGACGGCAACAAGCTTGCCGAAGATAGAAACAACATCATAGTTCTTGTAATCCCAAGAGCGATTGGGAACTTGACAAATTACTATCTTTCGTAGACGACATTCATCATGATCGTATCTGAACGTACATAGACTATCTGTGTGCTGAACCTCATGGCAGTCTGAGATTTTTGGAAGTGGAACCCGGTGACGAGTTTACACATGCACAAGTTCCCACTCGCAGTTGTTCCCATTATAAACAACCCAATCTCCATTTGCGCATGCCCAGGCCTTACTCTTAAGCGATGGCATCTTAACATCACACGTATCATTATCAAGCGGCATCAACTTGCACAAGGCAAGGCTTTCGTCGTCCTCGCGATAGCGAGCACTGTCATGGCGAAGAACATACGGGAGATCATACTGCTTCTATACCCTTGGGTTCTTTGTAATCATCCTATTTGTTGAGTCGAGAATGGTCTTGTATGAACCTGCCAGCTAGCCGAGGTGATGACGTCGCAACGATAAATGAATTCCTCCACCACGTCATCTTTCAGATCGGGGCAAGAATACGTGGTCATTTTCGGCCTGTTCCTTCCATGGAGAAGATGATCGAACAATTGGCAGAAGGAATAGTGAAGGCAAATGGAGGGAGGAAGAGTGTGCAAGAGGAGTTCAAAATCGAGAGGGAAAGGCGTAGAGGCGGTGGACAGTTGCTACAGTACAAGAAGAGGCTAGTGGGGAGCGAACGGTTGCCACAGAGGTCACACACTGACGACAAGGCCGAGTGAACCGCATGCCGTATATCGCACACACCTTGATCTGGCAGACCATTTCTTTTGTGTTGCCTAATCACAAACAGATCATCCGAGTGAACCGTATGCTGTATATCGCACACGCCTTCATCTAGCTACCCGTTTCTTTTGTTCCGCCTCATTGCAAACATGTAATTGAACTGAACCATATGCCATGCATCGCACACGCAATTAAAATATGAACCGTGTTTGATGCATCCGCCATCGCAAACGGTTTGCACCTTTTTTGATAGTTTTTTACACCACCATTTGCGATTATTGCATCGCATGCAGTTTTGTCAAAGGGTCTCTGATCGTAGTGTTGCTTTAGCATCGTCCTGCAGTAGTGTGTTGTGAGCAAGCGATTGCTGGTATACGATTGTGAGTGATTGATGAAAACATCACCGACGGGTTCCATTGTTTGTCCATGTGCGATGTGGTTTTCTTTGTCCGCACAACATCAATGCTCTGTCTACAGAGCATCAACATATACACTTGAAAAGATAGCATTGCATAACCAAATTAAGCATACAATTACACAAGTGAATATACACATAACATTTCCACACACCAAAGTAAGAAATTACATGCATACTTAACTAGGAGTAACGAGGATCTTATCATGTACATCTTGTTGCGACGACGCTTGTCATTGCTCTACTTCCGGCTGGATCCCTGGCCGTTTTGGGGAAGGAGGCACTTCCTCATGTCAACAATCCGCCTGTACATGTCATAGCTTGTGTACGCCTCCGTGGCCGCATAGACGACGTGAGCTTTGTCGAGTTTCCCCATCCAGGCCGAGTGCCAGGCATGCTTGTCCTTGTTGCAGGAATCCTTCATGTCTCTGTAGTAGGGGTCGACGATGGCCACGGCTAGGTGAACCAGTGAGTCCTTCTAATGCTCCTTGATTCCCTAGATCTTGTATTGGCCCTGGATGTTGCCAAGATTCTGACAGGCGATGCCCAAATTCTTGAGCACCTTTACATTGTTGGTGATGTCCACCGTAGTGAACATGTAGTGGGGGCTATTGACAAACTTGGAGAAATGCTCGCAAGGCCTTGTGGCCAGGCAGTTGTGGTAGACGAGGACGTGGTTGTGCACGCACATCTGGGCGATGGCGACCTTGGGATGAGACCCAACACGAGCGCGGGTGTACTCGAGGTCGAACCCGACCACCTTGTACTTCTCCTCGGCAAGAAACAACTCCATGATGTGGATGGAGTGCTCCACCCAGACCGGGTTATTGGTGTACACCACCGAGAGGTCTGTGAACCTTCTGTGGGTGTCCACCACAGCATGCATGGTGAACTGCTGCTCATCATCGGCAGCCGCTCGGAGCGTCATTGGAGCCGCGCAGGATACCCTCTAAGAATTTGTCATGGTGAGTGTGCTTCTTGCAATGGTGGGGCGCAATCGAAAGGTTGAAGAGACACAAGGGTTAAATGGCCGCTGTAATAAATGAGGGCCGACCGACCTGTAATTGTCATGTCTTGTCACAGCGTTCATAGCGGAGGATTCAAGTGCACGCTTGACAACACCGCACCGCACGCATTTCGTTTGACCATGTGTGGGCTCGAAGAGGCGCCAAATGTATCATCAGTGAGCATGTTCCCGCACTACCGCGCAGTTTACCGCACAAGCTTCCCGCCCGGCTAGTTTGGCCACGCGTTGGCTAGAAGAGGGACAAATCGTGAGCATTTATTGGCAAAAAGCTTTGTAAAAACGAAGTGTGTGGAATGACTTCGGTCATAAGTTTACCCATGGGTGACTTCGGTCAAAGTTACACAGAAGGGTGATGATGGACACTCAAGTCCGATAATTAATTCTTCGCTCTACATGGCACACGGTTGAAGAAACCAACTGTGTGCAATAATGTCAAAGATCGCAGTAGAGTTAGCTATACAGATCGTGTGCTGTGGGATCGACAAGGTAAACATATTCTAAGACCATTTCATATTAAGGTCAAGATAGTGCTACCAATATACGAGTCTCATACGGTGCCATTTGAACGATTGTACCACAAAAGCTCAAAATATTACAAGGTTCAAACACCAAAGTTATATGGCTCAAATTCGAAGATTACAAGGTTCAAACTGATATTAGAAATGAAATTCAGCTCACCAGCTGCAAACACTCGCGCTGATGAACATGGATATCAGAGAGGTTCAAACTAATATTACCACTTCTAAGTCTGGTTTCGAAACCTCATAATTTTTGCAAAGGGGTCAGCCACTGAGAAGTCATGTATGGGGTTGACACGATGACTTCCAATTACTCAGTCATCTGAAGTTCCAAAATGAAATTCAGCATTTCCGGAGCCTATTCCATTCTGCCGTAGGCACCTGCACTGATCAACAAACTATTCATTTTTGCGAAATAAATGTAGGGCAAACCTCATTACCTTCAGCACCCTTACTCTGACAACAGAGAACCTGGTGAATATAATCTCTGGTAAGGTCGCTTGGTAGGAGTTCAAAGTAATTTCTGAGAGATGCAGATCTAGGCATTCGACGTGATTGTTATATTGTATCACATTATCCACCTCTGGGCCTAATCTTATCTGAAAAAGAAGAAAACGTGTTAGTGCCTACATGCAGTTTTGAACACTACTACATGCCTATTTGGTTTGCGGGATTTGTAAAATACACTAACATGCCATTTTCGATCTGACATGATTAACATGGGAATTTGATTACATTCTAGAAAAATGTAGCCTTCTTCACAAGAGGTTGGAGTGGATGAAAAGTTCCCTACGAAAAGTAGTACAGATGAATCCAAAGGAGAAATGCTTATGGATTGTAACCATATGGATCGCAACCAATATGGGGGGGCATGTATGTACTGAAATCCTCAGAAAGAATCCTTTAGAAATCTTAGTACATTGTCATTGTAAACTTGGAAAAAGGTGTCACAAATTGAACTCCCTTTTTGTTAACATTTAACACGAAAGGAACATCACCTCTATATATAGCTTCTCCAGGGACGGAAAGCATCTGAGGAAACTGACAACTTGCTCCAGGTTGGGGTCGATAGATTCTAGTGCCAAGACCTTCATTATGCGCAGTTTCGGGGTCAAACTTGTCGGGATCATTTTCTAGATGACAGACGAACAAACATTCAAAATTATAAATAATGTTAATTTGTAGAAAGAGAGGTTGAAGGCGGTAGTTGTACCTGAACGGGTGTGCATCCAATAATTAGTTCGGAGTATTTGTCAGACGAGTAGCCCACCACTTTCAATTTTGGCGTAGAAATGACATTGATTCTTGTTGGACCTTCTTGATGAACTACAGGTAATTTCTCAAGTGCAGGTGTGTCCTCAATGACCATACTGTGGTACACATCTTGTGATGTCATCCTGCCGCACCAGCCAGACACATAAATAGTCCGGGGGAGTCATGGAGGTGATGTGGAAGCTACTCAACCCATTTATCGCTTGAATACGGATGTACTCGAGTGTAGTACAGCCACGGAGCAGGCGCTCCATGTCACTAGTTGGGAGGCAGACGACGACAATCTCAAGGTGCTTCAGTCGTGGTAGAATAAGAGTTGGCGCGTCCTTAAGGGGGGATGGCAGTTCCTGAACTTGGCGACATGTAGCGTGGGCACGAGGCAGAGCGCGGATGTTGGCAGCGAGCGCATATGCCCATCATCAAAAGTGAGCACCTCGAGCTGATCTAGGGCAGGGGATCGGAACCAGTCGTCAAGATTTGCTCAGTCCTTGTTGTTGGAATAGAACTTGCCCATTCTAAGGCCTCTGGTTGGGCCAAGGTGACTGCAGAGGATCTTGGAGAACGCATCCAAGCTTTTGCGATAGCCATGGCAGAGCTCGTGGGTGTCGACGAGGTCGAGAGGGGTGGAGTTCCATAGGGGGCACCATCGTCGGGAAATGATGGTTGTCCGCACCCCATATTTGATTGGGGGGAGGGAGATGATGGCTGTCAACATATCATCGGGGAGGCTGCTGATGAAGTCTAGGCCTGCTGGAGTCCCTTGCGGTTCCTGCTCGCCCCGCCTCGGCTTGTTGGCAGCACCGTTCTCCACCTCTGGAGTCTCCTTGTCAGCGGCGCTTTCTGCTAGAAGTGGGAGTACAGGAAATATTTAGTTAAATCAGGGCCATAGAAAAGTGTATTGGTAACCAGAAGTTATTAGGTAGGAATATAGTAAGAAAAGGGAATAACAATTGGTTGCTTAAATACTACACAATTCATTTGATATTGTTGGGTAAGTTAACACGTAGATACTTGAAAAGAAAACTTACTTCACACAAAGTCTAGATGGATGATATCGTCGGGGAAGTTAGCATATATCTCATGACCAGGCTCTTTTATGTGCAGTGCAATTTTAGTTCCAGCTTTCAGTACATAAAACTTAGAAATTTCTTTCCAAAGGCCAGTGCCAAAATAGGAGTCACCATGTTCATCAAGTTTTACAGTAGCAATGATTGTAAATCCATGGTTTATGTTCAGTATGACATCCCTGCAGTCTTGATTTATGTAAAGGGAAAGAGTGTGCACTAAAGATTATGTTGCATAGTAAGGGACGTGCTGTAGAAAATAGTAGGATTGTTAAAGAAAACATGGTAACATGCAAATATGGGCCCTAATTGAAAGAACTGTACAATAGTTGAAGTCGAAGGACAAAAATCTGTAATTAAACATATTTGGTAAACATGATGTCATGGAAATATGAGAGTAATCGAAAGAACAATACATCATTAATTTTCCTAATATAGAAAGAAGAGGGAAAAATCGCCTTTGAAGTATATGGTGCATGTGGCACCTTTTATCCAAATGTAGCAATATTTAGAGTATGTTCAGGAAAGTAGGCCATGTCAACCGACTTAGGGTGAGATTGAACATACCGCGCGCATCCTCAAGTCATCTGGTACGGTGAGATGGAATGCCTAGCGGAGGCCGCAAAGTCCTGATGTGTCCGCGCACGGTACACTCTATGAATGAAAGAAAACCCTCAAAACAGCTCGAATAACAGTGAATTCACGATGATTCCGGCCGGTGATTAAAGGAGGCAGATGAACTAGGATAAGAGATGAGATAATGTCTTATTAAATTAGTTACCTTGTTGTCCATGAGAAAGAACCCTCAGTATGGCAGATTCCCCGACCGAGCGTAGCTGGGTCGACCACGAGCAGCGTCGAGAAAGTCGATGGCGATCGGCGGCGGCAAGCAGAAGTGGCGAAATGAAGTGGGGTTTGCCGGAAGCCTGGCAGCGGCGGCAGGCGTCGAGCTAAGTGGTTACTGCCGCGATAGGCGGTGCTACGCATAGACGCGGAGGAGCTTGTGCAGGCGTGAATGGGGATCAGAGGGGGTGGCGGGCGGGGTGAGGATTTTTCTGATGTGGGGATGGTGAGGGTTTTCTTTTTTCTTTTTTCAATTGGGTGGTGAGGGTTTTCTGTCCGACAAAGAATTTTGGAGGCAACGGTTTGTTAAAGCCAACCGTGTGTGATTGACGCAACAGGAAAAATGAAAGTCATTGCACATGGTTCCAATTTTGGGAACCATGTGTGATTGACGTACTACCTCCATCCTGGTTTATTGGTCCACTTTGTAATTTGTACCAAATTTTGACCAAATATTTAACTAAGTAATGTTTATGCATGTCACAAAAAATTATATCACTGGACACTATGTTCAAATACGCATCCAACGATATAATTTTTGCTGACCTGCACTAACATTTTGTTAGTTAAATCTTTGGTCAAAATTTAACACAAATTACAAGGGGGACAAATAAACGAGGACGGAGGTAGATTCCATCAACCGAACTGATTGCATCCATATCCCATAGTTAGACACAAGTAAACATAGATTAAACATACTCAGACATAAATAATAAGCGTATACGTAAACAAGCATAGTTCAACCATAAATGCATAGTTCAACCGTCATTAAGCATGCTCAAGCGTACATAGTTCGATCCCACATCTCATCTCACATACCGGCACGATCCGGAAGCCTCTCCAGGTACTCGGCATACGTGCCGTCCGCTACCCTGCGAGAATACTTCTGTTTGAAGAAGCCAACGGCCCGTCCTTTTGCATGTGTCTGAACAAAGTGATACACGTCATGAAGCTTGTGGTTTCAAAATAGGCATCGATAGCCGCCATCCCAGGTCCTAATACGCCTGTTATGCATTCCCGCATAAAACTCCCTCGGGATTTGCCTCTTGTACCTCCGCTGGACATCTTCATCCTTGCTGTCCACATCGCCAGACAACACCTATACAAATAGTAAAAAATATGGCATCAAAATAATTTTTACAAACTAATATCTAGCGAACATTTGGTAGTTGCCAAAATTTGGCATCAAATCAATGATTACATTTCGTGAAGTAGGATTAGGAATTTATGGATATTTATTTATACATATCCAGAGATTATGATTCAATTTTTAAGCACAATCGTATATGTACAGACCAATCTTGAAGAAAATAATGGCACAAACATATGTAGGTCATCCAAAATCAATTGTCTAGTCCTGAATAGGAATGATTAGCACGAACACTACCCCTAGTCGGATTACTAGCAGAAATCATTTGCATAGATGAAACAACTAATCACTTATCACTTGTACCATTCAAACAATCAATACACTACACCGATCTAACGAAACTTACTCAGACTTCATGGATTGGGAGAACATAACCATAGGATTTCTATTCAAAAAAGGGGGAGGCAGGAGTAACCAGAGAAACCCTATGATCTATTTGACACATAAATGGGTATAGATAACTAACCCGTTGTCCGTCGTCATCGGAGTCGTCGCCCGAGTCATCACCAGAGTCGGTGTGGAACTTCGCCTCCGGCTGTGGAAGCTTGACGCCGCCGACGATGTCAGGGTGCAGCGATAACTCACCGGCGGTGATGGCAACCCGTCTCTCCATCTCCACGCCGTGCTCCGGTGCTTCAGCAGCCCCGGCGTCGCCACTCCCTCCTATGGGGCGCTTCGACAGCATCCTCATACACTGACAACTTTGAGGACTAAGAGCGGTGTCGAGGATGCAAGCGGAGAGAGAGGATTGTGTGTGTGGAGAGGATGGGTGGTGCCTCCGCTCGGGCGCACCATTAATATGGAGTAGTGGGAGAGAGGCGGGCGGCGGTGAAACCGCTTGCTCGCCTCCCGGTGAGCATGCGCACCTGACTGCTGACATGCCTACCATCGTTTCACACAGCTACTTGCACGCCTCCCGATGACACTGCGCAGGGTGCACACCTCCGTCAATTCACACACCTGCACGCACGTCTCCTGGTTTGGCTGCACGGTGGACTGCTCACATGCATCCCGTCAACTCACGCCTGCTCGCACGACACAGGGTCGCGTGGCGGCACGTATATTGTTTTTCTATTTGCATGATTAATGATGCCGCTTTATTGCTTAACCGAAGCATCGCACGTATCCATTGTTGGTCTAACGCTCACGGTTCGAATAAACAATTCGGTTTGGGATATTGGTTTCCAATTGTTACTAATCTCCCGTTTGTAATTAGATAAATATTACATCAAAACTAGTCTCAAATTTAAAAAAAAATTACAATGACACTTTGTATTGGTGTCCATATGTCAACACGATAAATTTCATGAACTTCAAATAAGTTTTGGATGTACTAGAATTTAAAAATAAAGATTCTCAATGTTTGAAATTTCTTGCACGGGGTGTAAACATGCACCAAGTGAGACACATGTGTTTTTGCAATCCATTTATGTGCACTGTCACGTGTGCATGTAGCTCAGATTTGATTTTTGCACATTATACTCGTAGAAAATCAATCAATTAATGTACTAAAACGTCTTAATGATCTCTGTTTTTTTTCAAATTAAAACGTCCATTCTTTGGTAACATATGTTCACCACGGATAATTTAACATGCATCCACTACTGCAAGTTGCTACTAATGCGACGCTACGATCAGAGACCCTTCGACGGAACTGTGTGCTTTGCCATAATTGCAAACGGGGGTGTAAAAAACCCATCAAAAAAGGTGCAAAACGTTTGCGATGGAGGATGCATCAAACACGGTTAAGATTTTGGTTGCGTGTGCGATGGTGGGCATACATTTGAATTCAATTGACTGTTTGCGATGAGGAGGAACAAAAGAAACGGGATGCGAGATGAAGGCGTGTGCGATGTAGAGCATATGGTTTAGTCGGATGAACTGTTTGTGATTAGGCAACACAAAAGAAACAATCAGGAAGATCAAGGTGTGTGCGATATACGGCATGCGGTTCACTCGGATGAACTGTTTGTGTTGAGACAAGAGAACAGAAACGGTTCAATATAAGAAGATGTGTGTGATACGCGGCAAACAGGTCTATAATCAAAAAATGTGTGCTAAGATCGATAATAACATAGACGGTTGCTGCTAATAAGACGTGTGTGTTGTGTGATGGGATTGCATGCATACAGAACAACATAGTATATATATACACACACTTATAAGGACATGGTGGCATAACCAAATTAAACATCCACTTACATAGGTGGCTACTATACAAACATGGCATTTGCACACACTAAAGTAAACTATTATATGCATAATTTCATAGGTGGCTACTACACACATGCCATTTCCGAATACCAATAAAGTAAACTATATAATACATGCATGATCAACTAGCATAAATGATCATCTGATCAGCATCTACTTCTTGGGACGCTTGCTCTGCTTGTGGCTCAATCCGGACTCGTCGATTTGGGTAACAAGGCACTTCCTCAGGTCAACGATCCGCCTGTGCATCTCGTAGCATGTGTACACGCACTTGGCCGCGAACCTGAGGTGAGGTTCATCCAGTTGCCGCATATAGGCCCTGTGCCCGGATACGAGACTTGTTCTCTTGGCATCCTGCTTCATCTTTTCGTAGTAGGGGTCGATGATGGCAGAGGCAAGTTCAACCAGGGAGTCCTTCTTTGTGCTGCCCCAGAACCTGTAGTGCTCACGGATTTTGACAAGGTTTTGGCAGGCTAAGCCTGCAACCCTGAGCGCTTTTACATCATCGATGGTTTCCACCGTGGCGAACTTGTAGTCGGTGTTGTTGACAAACCTGTTGAAACGGTCGCAAGGCTGTATGACCATGCAGTAGTGGTAGATGAGGACATGATGGCGCAGACACAACTAGGCGACGGCAACCTTCTGATCTATGTCGGGACGACCGGTGGTGTACTGGAGGTCGATGCCGACCACCTTGTACTTGTCTCCAGCAAGCAACTGCTCAACGATGTTGATGTAGTCGTCCACCACGGCCGGGTCGATGGTGTACACCATCGAGAGATCCATCTCCCTCGCGTGGGTGTCCACTCTACGCTCACCAAACTCCATTGGAGCGCCGCTGCGCATCCCCTCTCTATGTGTCGTCGTGGGTGTGCTTGTTGTGTTGTGGGGCGCGATCGAAAGGTTGAAGAGACTAAGGTTAAAATGGCCGCGGGAATTAAAGGGGAAGCCGGACGGCCAGGTTTATCAGCAGGCCTTTGATGGCAGTTCTAATTTGCAGCGTGTAACTCCATCGTGCCGCACGTAACTACATCACATGGCAACGCGCGCGGCGCAACCGCATGCATACGGGGCCCTTGACGTGATCATGCGCACGCCCAACCGTTGGCAAAGCGCGCGCTGAGGGACGCGAGCAGAGCGCGCCACGGTGCCTAACGGTGAGCACAGCGTGCTGCGGGGCCTAACGGTGGGATAGTCCTTCTTTCAAGCCATTCAAAAAAATACTGGAACGGATAGGTCTGTATTGAGAAAATTAAAGGGATCGCACATGTCTGTATTGACTGGACCGAGAATGCAATAGCAAAATAAGAATTAAGGCCACAATGATGCGATCGCAGTGGTGGTTACAGGAGGCAAGAAGAAAGATGCATCCATCAACGTATGACCTCCTCCTCCTCAACTCAGTGCGCCAGCTAGGCCACCGACCGAATGCTAAGGAGCGGCAGCTTTTGTGGCGAGGTCAAGGTGCTTCCGAGCAAAGGCATCCAAGGCTTCCAGCCGGCTCAAGAAGGCCAACGTCGTAGCATCCTCACTGGCCTTGTAGATATCTATGTACATGATTTGCTCGTACACATGGATGTGTAGGTGGACGGTTTCTTGCAGGGCAAGGCGCCTCATGGAGGCCGATTAGGGTGGCAGGCAATGAGGAGCCCGGTCGCGTGGGCTGGAGGAGTATGGCGTTGTCGTCCGCGAGCTTCTTGACAACAGTGAACCTGTTGGTGGTGCGAATGATCATCTGGTCCAACTGAGAGTCATAGCTGGCGTCGACGACGGCCGTCTACCAGCTAGTCACCAACACCGTATGGAGACGATCCATGGTGCCATGCCGCAGGCTGGCGTCATGGACCATCTACCACAACTGCTGCCTGCTCGCGTGCATCGTCGCCATGGGTCTAGAGTGGGCACTGTTGCGCTTATTAGTGTAACTGCTTAGGCAAATTCTTAGGTGCGTACGATGTGGTAGATACATTGGAATGGAGGGGCGCCTTTATATGAGTGCAAACTGCGTTGCATTCACATCGTGCTGCCTCATTTCCCGGTCCTCCCATTACTTCCCTCATGCATTCACACGATGCTAATTAAAGGAGGATGCATCATTGGACGTTCAACATTTCAGGAACCGCTACCCTCTCCCTGATCTGCATTAAAGCCGTATCGTGAACTGCACCGCCCGCTGTCAAATCGAATAGTACTGCGCCGCCCATTGCGCGCTTGGCTGAACACGCCGTCCTCGCCTCCATCAGTTCACACGGGTCATCCAAAAGAACCGTTTGTGTTCAAGAGATGCACAAATCCTGCTCCCACTTTGCATACGGGTGTTCTATCTAAAACGTTTGCAATCAAGAGATGTTGTTCAATTAGAATTATGCACATAAATGCATTGAAAACTCACTAAATGCATAAAAATGTCCAAACAAACCCCGAAAAATCACAAAAAGTAACACAACACTCCTGTTGTTCTATGTTGAAACGAGAAAAAATTTGAAAGCAATAAGAGGCAATGGATATTGTTTTTCCCCCAAAGTAGGGGCGGTCCCTACCGAAACCATCATGCTTGTTGTGAGAAGCTCTGGTCTGTGAGAAGCATATACCCAAACCTGCCCCAAATGGGATAAAAAATTTACCACGTCATGTTGATGCCGCTCCATGATAGCATGCGAAGTTTCAGGAATTTCAGACGAGTTTTGGATTTACTAGAGTTTAAAAACCAGGTATCTCAATGTTTGCGGCCGAGTGGCGGTGGCAGGGTGTTTGACATTCATTCCCATTTCTTGCATGGCACCTAAGCATGCACCCAAGGATAAAGATTTGATTTTTGAACCAATTTATATGCACGGGAGCATGTGCATGTAGTTCAAATTTGATTTATGCACATAAATGCATTGAAAACTCACTAAATGCATAAAAATGTCCAAACGAACCCCGAAAAATCACAAAAAATAACACAACACACCTGTTGTTCTATGTTGACACGAGAAAAAATTTGAAAGCAATAAGAGGCAATGGATATTGTTTCGCCCCCAAAGTTGGGGCGGCCCTATCGAAACCATCATGCTTGTTGTGAGAAGTTCTGTTTGTGAGAAGCATATACCCAAACCTGCCCCAAATGGGAGAAAAGAATTACCACAACATGTTGATGCCGCTCCATGATAGCATGCCAAGTTTCATGCATTTCAGACGAGACTTGGATTTACTAGAATTTAAAAACCAGGTATCTCAATATTTGCGGCCGAGTGACGGTGGCAGGGTGTTTGACATTCATTCCCATTTCTTGCATGGGACCTATGCATGCACCCAAGGACAAAGATTTGATTTTTCAACCAATTTATATGCACGGGATCATGTGCATGTAGTTCAAATTTGAATTATGCAATTAAATGCATTGAAAACTCACTTAATGCATAAAAATGTCCAAACGAACCCCGAAAAATCACAAAAAATAACACAACACTCCTGTTGTTCTATGTTAACACGAGAAAATTTTGAATGCAATAAGAGGCAATGGATATCGTTTCGCCACCAAAGTTGGGGCAGTCCCTACCGAAACCATCATGCTTGTTGTGAGAAGCTCTGGTTTGTGAGAAGCATATACCCAAACCTGCCGCAAATGTGACAAAAAATTTACCACGACATGTTGATTCCGCTCCATGATAGCATGCCAAGTTTCATGAATTTCAGACGAGTTTTGGATTTACTTGAGTTGAAAAACCAGGCATTTCAATGTTTGTGGGCGAGTGGCGGTGGCAGGGTTTTTGACATTCATTCCCGTTTCTTGCATGGGATCTAAGCATGCACCCAAGGACAAAGATTAAATTTTTCAGCCAATTTATATGCACGGGAGCATGTGCATGTAGTTAAAATTTGAATTATGCACATAAATGCATTGAAAATTCACATAATGCATAAAATGTCCAAACGAACCCCGAAAAATCACAAAAATAACACAACACTCATGTTGTTCTATGTTGACACGAGAAACAATTTGAAAGCAATAAGAGGCAATGGATACCGTTTCGCCCCCAAAGTTGGGGCAGTCCCTACCGAAACCATCATGCTTGTTGTGAGAAGCTCTAGATTGTGAGAAGCATATACCCAAACCTGCCCCAAATGGGACAAAAAACTTACCACGACATGTTGATTCCGCTCCATGATAGCATGCCAAGTTTCATGAATTTCAGACGAGTTTTGGATTTACTAGAATTTAAAAACCAGGTATCTCAATGTTTGCGGCTGAGTGATGGTGGCAGGGTGTTTGACATTCATTCCCATTTCTTGCATGGGACCTAAGCATGCACCAAAGGACAAAGATTTGATTTTTCAACCAATTTATATGCATGGGAGCATGTGCATGTAGTTCAAATTTGAATTATGCACATAAATGCATTGAAAACTCACTAAATGCATAAAAAATGTCCAAACGATCCCCGAAAAATCACAAAAAATAACACAACACTCATGTTGTTCTATGTTGACAAGAGAAAAAAATTGAAAGCAATAAGAGGCAATGGATATCATTTCTCCCCCAAAGTTGGGGCGGTCCCTACCGAAACCAGCATGCTTGTTGTGAGAAGCTCTGGTTTGTGAGAAGCATATACCCAAACCTTCTCGAAATGGGACAAAAAAATTACCACATCATGTTGATTCCGCTCCATGATAGCATGCCAAGTTTCATGAATTTCAGACGAGTTTTGGATTTACTAGAATTTGAAAATCAGGCATCTCAATGTTTGTGGCCGAGTGATGGTGGCAGGATGTTTGACATTCATTCCCATTTCTTTCATGGGACCTTAGCATGCACCCAAGGACAAAGATTTGTTTTTTCAACCAATTTATATGCACGGGAGGATGTGCATGTAGTTCAAATTTGAATTATGCACATAAATGCATTGCAAACTCACTTAATTCATAAACATGTCCAAACGAACCCCGAAAAATCACAAAAAACAACATAACACTCCTGTAGTTCTATGTAGACACGAGAAATTTTTTGAAAGCAATAAGAGGCAATGGATATCATTTTGCCCCCAAAGTTGGGGCGGTCCCTACTGAAACCATCATACTTGTTGTGAGAAGCTCTGGTTTGACAAAAGCATATAACCAAACCTGCCCCAAATGGGACAAAAAAATACCACGGCATGTTGATGCCGCTCCATGATAGCATGCCAAGTTTCATTAATTTCAGACGAGTTTTGGATTTACTAGAATTTAAAAACCAGGTATCTCAATGTATGTGGCCGAGTGATAGTGGTAGGGTGTTTGACATCCATTCCCATTTCTTGCATGGGACCTAAGCATGCACCCAGGGACTTTGATTTTTCAACCAATTTATATGCACGCGAGCATGTGCATGTTGTTCAAATTTGACTTATGCACATAAATGCATTGAAAACTCACTTAATGCATAAAAATGTCCAAACGAACCCTGAATAATTCCAGTTCTTGTATGATCACTTCAGATAGAAGGTCTAGCAATTCAAACACCATCCATGGCCGCTGTGACCCCATTATGTAATTCAAATCAAAACAAAAATCAAGTAGATCCCACGCAGTTTATTATAACCAACCGTGTGAGATGCAGCACAAAATATCTTGGAGCACCATCGGAGTACAATACGCATACGGCTTACGCGAGAAGGTGCGATGGCTACAGTCCACATCCCGCTCTGAATAAGGGACCGTGTCTGATGACACTTTGCGCGGCAGTTTTTTGGCTGAAGCGATTCCAAATTTTCGGCTTCCTTCCCCTTACCAAAAGCCACTTTTCCCGTATTTTTGCCTTCCTTTCCAAGTTGAAACCTTCACTCCTTGCTTGCAGCGCCGCCGCCTCCTTGCCGGCGACCCTCCTTCACGCTGCTCGGCCTCGCCTATCCAGGCAGGTAATCCACACCCGACCCCCATCCTCCTCCTCCTTTCACACCCCACATGCCCCGACCGCCGGCACGAGCGTGACACGTTTCACCCAAATCACCGACCCCTCCACCAAATAAGCGTCGGCCTAAGCCATGGTTTATGCAGTATAGCCAGGACCTCAAGGAGCATTTGGCAGTGAAGAAGCAAATCGCGGCCGCACGTGCGGATGAGGTCGCGATGGCTTTTAGTAGTGTCGACCCCCAGATCTTGGAGGAGCACCTCGCCATCGAGGCCACCGTTGACACCTCGCGTACTGATACCGCGACGCGGTTGGCTGCTTTAAACGACAGTTCGTGGCGTTTTCTCAAGGCCACCGTCGGTGCCTTCGAGAAAGACTACGAGGTGTTTTCTCAGCGTGCACATGCTTACCTCATCTCAAGAGCCAGCAGGTTCGTGCTCGGAGCGGCTCAGGGTACTTACCACTACAACGAGAGCACCCACGATGCGGAGGCCTCGCCCTCTTCCATCTCCAAGGAGCCAATCATCATCGATATCTTCGACAATGAGGGGTAGCTTGTCTTATTAGCTCACTATAAGGACCCATGTTCAGTTTGCTAGCTACTGCCTTTCCTCAACAAATTCTAGTCAATTATACTATCTACTTTTACCATGCAATCTTCTGCTATAGTGTATATGTTCTATATGTCGTGCAATGTGGTGTTCAATTAACTACTTGGTTCAATTCTGCAAATGTGATGTTCAATTCTTCAGGGTGCAATATTTCCAAGTTGTTAAGAATTCTTGGTTTGGTTAACTGTCTAATCTTCTATTAGGAGTATGTTATATTGTTCAATTGGTGTTTAGTTAACTGCTTGGTTCATTTGTTGTGGCTTGGTTCACTTGTTGTGGTGTTTAGTTAACTGTTTGGTTCAATTCTGCAATGCGATGTTCGATTGTTATGGCTGCATTCTGTTATTGTATACCACGTGAGGAATAAATCGAATTTGGCTGTACTAAATAGATGAGAAACAAATAGAATTGCTATATTTCCAAGTTGTTAAGCATGCTTGTTTTGGTTAACTGCCTGATCTTCTATTAGGAGTATGTTATATTGTGCAATATGTTGCCCAGTTAACGTTTGGTTCATTTGTTGTGGTGTTTAGTTAACTGCTTGGTTCAATTCTGCAATGCGATGTTCAATTGTTGTGGCTACATTCTCTTATTGTATACCATGTGAGGAATAAATCAAATTTGGCTGCACTTAATACATGAGAAACATATACAAGTGCTATATTTCATAGTTCTTAATCAGGCTTGGTTTGGATAAATGGGTTTTCCATATGGCTTGAATTAATCTGATGAATCTGCAATGTGCTTATTTTTCATCAACATATTTTACTGATAGCATGCGAACCCTTACTTAACCTGATGACTAACTACCTTATATGTGTTGCAGGGAAACAATGGGAAGCACTGAGGTTTACAAGATGGTACTAACTATTATACTTTGCCTTTTTGTATTCCTTTGCCCCATTTCCAATATAGAAAAGATATTTATGCACATCCTTGTTTTCAGGCTTCACTGATGATTACCTCTCAAACCACCTCTATGGTCAGGAGGCGAGGAAAGTTTTCATACAACACCCATGGTTCAATATTAAAGTGTTCCTGAAGAGGTCGAAGGATGGACGGTCAATCATCCACAGGCACTGGCCTAAAGTTGCAAAGACCTTCAATATGAATGAAGGCTCAATATTTGCCTTCCGCTTCAGCAGTTTTCCAGATGAGATGCATCTCTCTATGTACTGTCTACGATGCTAATTTCGAAAGGTTCTAGATGTTTCATGTGAAACTTGCTGCTGGTGCAGTTGTGTAATGGGGTGGCTGAGTGCTGAACCTATATCATGTTGTACTACGATGTAGTTCAATTATGAAATCCTGCTTCCTTAATATGGAAATGGAATATATTATGTGCTTAATATGAATGTCAATTAGATTAGTAAATGGATTATTAATAATAGGGCAATTAGCCCATTAATTGGCAATTAGCTTGCTAATTGGGTTTTCCTATTGCAAACAATTAATGAGAAAACACCATGGGCGATGACCTCAGGCAATGCACACAGTTTATATGAATAAACCGTGTTGGATGAATGAACAATCACACACGACATTTTCTTGAAAACTATTTGTGTTACGCCACCTAGCACAAACGTTTTCCTTGGAGTAACTGTGTGGGATGTATATATGAACGGAAACGTTTAGCAGTGACTGACTGTGTGGGATGTACTTATGACCGAAAATGATTTCGCATGTACAATTATATTTTTTGAGCACTACTGTATGTATTTCTGTATTTGACTGCTCGCTGGTCGCACACGACCTCATTTTGCTGAGCGTGTGTGCCAGGATGGAATATCCCCGACGATTTCTGGGTCGTGTGGGAAGGACCCCCCTATCGCCCACACTCACTTGGTGACGGTTCTGAATTGCCGTTGCGGAAAGGGGTTTAAAACCGTTTGTTTAGGACCGATCCGTACCAGTGATCCTAGTTGCGGTGGATTCGCGGTGTGTGCGTGAGTGTGTGCGTCTGTTGGTGGCGGGTGGCTCGAAGTATACTACGGGTTGTGAGCCACCGTGTGGGTTGGCCTTTTGTTAGGCAGGTGCCACATCAGAGTCGTGAATTCGTTATTTAAAACATTACACAACCCTTTCATACATACATGTTTTGGCCACATGCAGTCGATGTTTGTCCTACAAGACACTCGATACTCGCGTGTGATGCTTTCCGTGGGCCCGCGACGTCGTCGTTCATCACTTTGACGAACATCCGACAGTGAAGTTAATTTGACCAGCAAGGTATAATCTTTTTTGTTTGTGTTATGGTGAAATATAGTACGTGTCAAAGAGGTGGGAGGGGACTAGCATATATACTATACGTACGCGTCCGTGAACAAGTACACCTCACTCAATGTGAGGACTTTTTAGTTTTCGAGGCACGTGCCACATCAAAGTTGTGAAATTTGCTATTCAAACATCACACAACACCTCTTTGGGCCACATGCATGCAGGTGGTGGTTGTCCTATCTAGGACACTCATGTGTGTCGCTTCCATCTGTGGGCCCAAAAGACCATCGTCGATGCATGCATCACTTTGACCTACATCGGGAGAGGTTAATTAATTTCACCATCGAGGAGGATTGTTTATGGGTTGTATTACGGTAGGAGCATATAGTATGTGTCGAAGAGGGGGAAGGGGACCATCATATGTAGTATGCTTCATGAACCTCGCTGTGTGTGGGGGGTTTAGGGTTTTTGAGGCATTTGGCACATCCAAGTTGCGCATTTTGGATATTTAACATATGTTTGGCCCACATGCAAAGCGACGGTGGTTGTCCTCTTGCACCCACTTAAGTGGTTATCAGCGATATCAATGCTTTCCATCTGTGCGCCCGCTTGGTCCATCACTACTTTTTGCCTGACAACGAGAGAGGTCAATTTGACTTAGGAGGGGATTTTTTTTGCTTGTAATACAGTATATATATAGGTCATGCTCTAGGATGACATGATACAGTTTGAGCACACACACATGCATGTGTACGCATGAATCCCTCACATCGAGTCGAAGGGGCTAGTACAACGACAGGTCATGAACCGATCTCGCTCTGTGTGGGGACTGTAAGATTTTTGACGCACGCACCACATCAATGTTGTGAAATGGTATTCAAACATGCATGCACGCATAACCTCCATACATATGCATGTAGTGATTGTCTTCGAATGGTACACTCCCTCGCGTGGTTATCGGTGACAAGCCTATATATTCGTGGCCATCCATGATGACCTTGACCGAAAACAGCATAGGTTACCATGGCGGATTGTTCCTTTGGTTCGTGTTATCGTAGTATAGGTCATGGTGAGATTCAGGACTAATTAAGTTTGAGCACATATACCATGCGCACATGCATGCATGAATCCCCGTCGTCGGCTTGAAGTGTGGTGTAACATACATATGTATCGTCAACCTAACCCTCACTCAGTGTGAGGATTTCTAGTTCGAAATCACGGTGCCACATCAAAGTTGTTCCATTGTGTATTCGAAAACACACCTCTCCATACATATGTTGGGCCACACACATGTAGTTGTTGTCTTCGGGGACTAGCTACTTGCATGATTGTTGGCGAGCTAGCCCATCTCCGGGGTCGCATGGACGGCCATCACTTTGACTAACAACAAGATAGAGGTTGTACGACTAAGCTGGATTATTCTTGGTTTGTTTTACGATCCGTCTAGGTGAGATGCATCTCTGGCCCGCCGACTGAAAGTGTGTGTGTGTGGGGTGGTTGCTACTTCGCACTTTGCTAGGTGAACCTCGGTTGGGGGGGGGGCATGCATTCATAGCTTAGGATTCCCTTCGTGCAAACACGAGGCGGGGGCTGCTAGCTACTTCGCACTTTGCTAGGTGAACCTCGGTTGGGGGGGCATGCATTCATAGCTTAGGATTCCGTTCGTGCCAAAACGAGGGCGGCAAGCAATACCGTGCGCTTTGCGAGATAGGGGCCAAATAGAAGTTGCATTTGGCATTTGAACATCAAACCACCCTTTTTATACATAAATTTGGTCCACATGCAAGCGTGTTCGTGTTCTGACCCTCTCCAGCGTCATTTTTCGCCAAATGTATGAATATTAGACAAGTCGAATGACGCAAAAGACACGGTTCACTCAAAATAACCGTGTACCATGCTGGTGCCCCTGTCACGCACACATCTGCATAATATATTGGGCTCCACGAGGATTCTCCTCTCAAAAATATCTACCCACCTGTAGCTTTTTTCTGTTTGATAACACACAGTTATTGTGTTTCGACCGTGTGTGATGTTTCTTATTCCCGATCTCGCCTTCATCCCTCAAAAATATCTGCCAGTTGCTCATGGTCCAGAGATAACAACCCTAGCAAGGTCCCTGCCACCGCTGGCGCCGCCGCAAGGCCTCCATTGTGAACATCTGTCGGTTCTCCCGTGTAGCTTATCCACCGATCTCCATACCCAGGCCATCCTAAGTTTCTTAGATGAAGCCTGCCAAATGCCCCCTTTGCCATAGATCCCCATCCCCATCCCCATACCCCACTCCAGAGCGTCGGAGCCTAAGCCCGGCTATGCTTCCCGTGAAGCTCGAGGACCGACTTGCCCAAAAGAGGTGTATCGCGGTCTCTTCGCTCGACGTCGCCGAGGAAGCTAACGACCATTACTGGCCAGAGGCACTCAATCAGCGGGCTAGATTATGCGGGTATGTCACAGATGCCGGCTACGACATTGAGGTCATCGGCAGCGACGGCCTGAGGCGGGCTATGTCAGATGTTAAGTGGCCCACCCCCAACCCCTCGGGTTCAACCACCGTTGATCTCATCCATGGCCCCACTGCAGATCTCCTTTGGCTCGCTGCCAAGAATTTGCCATCCTACATTGCCATCGAGCCCCTTTTGTCATTTCTGAAGGACATGTTCTAGGACGCTGGCTTGGGATCCACAACTTCGAAGTCAGACCTCGTCGACGGCGACCACGATGAGGGCACCCTCTCCGACTCTTCCAAGGAGAAAGAGCCCATCTGCTCTTCCAAGGGGAAAGAGCCCATCTGCGACATCACGGAGGGCACCCTACAGTCGTGCTCTTCCAAGGGGAAGGAGCCCATCTATGACAACATGGAGCGCATCCATGGTCCGTGCTCTTCCCACGGGAACGAGCCCATCTGTGACAAGTGAGGAAACCCATAATTTTTTCCGTGCCTCTTCACAGGGGGGAACCCATGATTTGTTTTGTCGAGTCCCTTTTGTAGTGTAGTGAGAATATGTCCAGTTTTAATTGCTATATTTGGTTGTTTGCAGTATGCCTTGTTTATTTCAATTGTTCACAATGTGATGCTCTATATGTGCAATTATTTACTATGCAGTACATTTCATCAATCCAGTTTTAAACATACCGATAGGAATGCATATATTTGCATGCTATTAAGCCTGTTATAGCTAGCATATGCCTCTTTTAAATTATTTTGATTGTTCGGTTGTTTGTAGTTAGCATATGTCCAGTTTCAAATGCTCTCTTTGGTTGTTAGTAGTATGCCTTATTTATTCCAGTTATTCACAACGTGATGTTCTATATGGGCAAGTATGAACTGTGCAGTTCAATTTCATCAGTACCAGTTTCAACAATACCACTATGAATGACTACATTTTGTTGTTACATCTAGTAGTTAATACTCCCTTCCATTTTCATTTAACAATAACCAGTTTACTTAGACCGGCACAATACCGGTTTGAATGACTATGTTTGCTTGTTGTTAAATGTTTGGCCTGTTGCAGTTAACACACCTTACCACTTGTTTTGCTTTACTAGCATGCTTAAACCTGCACACTGAAACTATCTTTTGGAGATTATTTTGTCTGCCATTGATAATTTTTGTTGATGTTTAGCCTGATGTGCTTAACATGCCTCTCGATGTACCTACACAGGACAATTTTGGGAACGACTGTTGTTTTCCTTCCAAGTTAGTTTCATCCCATGGCTTATATATACTCACTGTTCAGGACATCGGTAGCTGGTACCATATAGGCCGGGAGCTGATAAGGGACTAATCGGTGAATCAGACTTTCAACTGAATATATCTGTTACCCATTTATCGTTAGATTAACTAGGGCCATATGTATTATATCTGAGACTACATAGCAACATGCACTGTACTTAATGTCTAAATATGCAATCCTAGCCTACATAGCAACAAGGAAGAGTGTTACCTTAATGTTCTGATGATGTCTAGATATACGTAGAAGAGCAACAACAGCAACAACAACACAACCATGTTTGGATACTCAACTAAGCTAGAGGTTAGAGTTAGTTTCTAGCTCATGACAGGGTTAGATTGACCATAAATGCACTAGGAGAACTAGCTCCAATTAATACCTCCTGGGTTGGATAGTTTTTTTGGGTGGGTTAGATGCAACTAGCTCAAACTAGCCCTCATGTTTGGATATACTTTAGGGTTATTTGAGCCTGAACTAGCTCAAACTAACTCTAACCCATGGATACAGCAGTAGTTAATCAGCCGATAATTTGTAATAATGCAATAAACTCCTTCCGACCCATAATATAATATGTTAATTCATCTAATATGTGAGTATATTGGATGTTATTAGATATTATAAAAGAGTGTTGTACTACATCATTGTGCAATTGTTGTTTAGCTTCTAATATTAACTTGGTGCTTTTAGGTACATATGTCATTGGTAAATATTTGCGCTTCGACCCTTTCTGCGTATGGGGAAATGAGATATTGATGAACCAGCATCAAGTGAGGAAGCTGATAAAGATTGTTAGTAAAATGGGTCAAAAGATGGCAATTAAACTATTTGTTTACACTTTATTCAAGACAACATCGAACTGCAGGATGGTAAGTAAGAACTCTGCAGCCTTCTTTTTACTGTCCATAATGAGTTGTGTTAGATGACAATGTCTGACTCTTTTTCCTTTGAAGTAGTTCCCAAAGCAGTTTACTCAAGATTACCTCTCAAACTACATGATTGGTGGGCATGCACAGGTTAAAGTATTTCTACCAGAACACAATGATTATCTAGATGTTTTCATGAAGACCGTGAAGGATGGGCGGTTGGCCATCACAAGGGGTTGGACTAGAGTCGTGCGTGCCTTCTGCATGGAGGAGGGCACAATATGGGCATTCCGCTTCACCTTGTTCAGCAACCAGAATGTATTTCGCCTCTTTCTTTACCATCTTTAATATTACAAGTATACAACTATGGTTCATCATTCTTTTTTTGGTTCTTATGCAATTCTTGAACATATGTACCTATGAATAATATAATGCATTGGTTGTTTGAACCTGATGGATATGAATCAAGCTGTAGCATACATTCAAATTCAAATTCAAATCATGTACAATTTGAAATAGCAGCAATTAAATTGGGTGAAATTACGCTCTCTAGGTCGTTATGGAACACCCAGTTGGTAGAACACAAACGTTTTTGATATACACCATAATCCGACACGGTTCGCAGACAGGAAACGTGTGCAAGCATGCACACAGTTGTTGTTTGCAAAGCGTGTGCAATGTCAGACAATATCACAAACGGTGTGGGGAAACTAAATGTTTGTGATAGTTGCCTTATCATACACGATTCGCAATCATTAACTGTTCCTGATGAAGTATGCATCGTAAACGTTGCACCACGGAATAGTGTGTGCGATAGTTGTTGTGTACAACGTTGTTATTTTGGTCAGATGTTTCGTAATCCTGTCTGACACTCGTACGGCGATTAGCTAATCTTCTTAATTAGTTATCGCATATGGTTTGGAAAAATTGAATGTGTGTGATTGTATGCTTATCATACACGTTCTATAATAGTGAATCATTTGTGATGGGCCGTGCATCATAAACGTAGCACCATAGAATACCAACTGCGATGGCAATGCAAGCACAAATGAGTAGGAGTACTGTATATGCATCTGGGCTCCCTATCCCTGACGGTTTCTGGGTCGTGTGGGAAGGACCCCCCTATTTCCCACACTCACTTGGAGACGGTTCCAAATGCCGTCGTAGAAACGGGTTAAAATCCGTTTGTATAGTACCGACGCGTACCAGTGCTAGTAAGCCTCTACTAGTCTAGCTCGTTGATCATAAGATGGTTAAGGTTTCCTAACCATAGACACGAGTTGTCATTTTATAACGGGATCACGTCATTAGGAGAATGATGTGATGGACAAGACCCATCTGTTAGCATAGCATAAGATCGTTCAGTTTATTGCTACTGCTTTCTTAGTGTCAATTACATGTTCCTTCGACCATGAGATCATGCAACTCCCGAACTCCGAAAGAATGCCTTGTGTGCACTGTTCAGGAAATCTTCCGATTCAGCGATTTATCGTTCGATTTATCGCTACTCTTGGGGTGACCGATAATATTATGCCTTATCTTCATCATTTATCACTTGGACCGATTTATCGCTATGACAAGCGATTTATCGGGAATCTACCGATAAATCGGGCCTATTAGTAGCACTATGTATGTAAGAACAATGTTTATTTGTGTTTTGTGGACCTTGTTACGCAATATGTAATGTTTTTCTATTTTGTTTGTCATTATAACAGGATTCAAAGGCTAGGATTCAAGGTAACACTTCTGTCTAATATTGTTTTGGTGTTGAATATAGCATATCTTAGTGTTGGGATCCTGGGATTTTAAAAAACGGCCGATTAATAGTCGACCGATAAAATTGATTAATTGGCCGATTTCTGATTAATCTCTAATTCCCAGGTGACTGAGACGATAACGATAAGCGATATCCTCAACATTGCTTGTGTGTATCAAATGTCACTTCATAACTCGATGATCATAAAGGTGCTCTACAAGTATCTCTGAATGTGTCTATTGTGTTGGCGTGGATCGATATTGGGATTTGTCACTCGATATGCCGGAGAGGTATATCTGGGCCATCTTGGTAATACAACATCACAAGAAGCTTGCAAGCAAAGTGACTAAGGAGTTAGTTACAAGATTCTGTATTATGGAATGAGTAAAGAGACTTGTCGATAACGAGATTGAACTAGGTATTGAGATACCGACGATCGAATCTTGGGTTAGTAACATACCAACAAACAAAGGGAACTACATACGTTATCATAAAGGTTCGACCGATAAAGATCTTCGTATTATATGTAGGAACCAATATGGGCATCCAAGTCCCGCTATTGGTTATTGACGGGACAACGTCTCGGTCATGTCTACATCATTCTTGAGCCCGTTGGGTACGCATCCTTAACGTTCATTAATAATATAGTACTATATGAGGTATGTATGTTGGTGACCCAATGTTGTTCGGAGTCCGAGATGATATCATGGACATGAAGAGGAGCTTCGGAATAGTCCGGAGGTAAAGATTCATATATATGATGAAGGTATTCGGTTTTCAAAAAGGTTTCGGAGTGCTTCGGGTTTCCATCAGAGTATCGGAAGGGGTTCCAGGAGGCCACCAGTAGGTGCTACTTCTCGAGCTTGCGTTGTATTCCCTCGAAGAGGACATGGTGATGCAGCACAGTAGCGTAAGTATTTCCCTCTGTTTTTTAGAACCAAGGTATCAATCCAGTAGGAGACCACGCGCGAGTCCCTCGCACCTGCACAAACAAATAAGAACTTCGCAGCCAACGCGATAAGGGGTTGTCAATTCCTTTACGGTCACTTACGAAAGTGAGGTCTGATAGATAGGATAGTATAATATTTTTGGTATTTTCGGATATAAGAACATAAAGTAAATAAGGCAAAGTAAAGTAGATGGAGGTTGAATATGTTGATAATAGACCCGGGGGCCATAGGTTTCACTAGTGGCTTCTGTCATGATAGCAGAATTCTACGGTGGGTGAACAAATTACTGTCGAGCAATTGATAGAAAAGCGAATAATTATGAGAATATCTAGGCATGATCATTATATATAGGCATCACGTCCGTGACAAGTAGACCGAAACAATTCTGCATCTACTACTATTACTCCACACATCGACCTCTATCCAGCATGCATCTAGTGTATTAAGTTCATAAGAACAGAGTAATGCTTTAAACAAGATGACATGATGTAGACGGATAAACTCAAGCAATATGATATAAAACCCATCTTTTTATCCTTGATGGCAACAATACAATACGTGCCTTGCTGCCCCTGTTGTCACTGGGAAAGGACACCGCAAGATTGAACCCAAAGCCAAGCACTTCTCCCATTGCAAGAACTATAGATCTAGTAGGCCAAACCAAACCAATAATTCGAAGAGACTTGCAAGGATATTATAATCATACATAAAAGATTTCAGAAAAGAACCAAATATTTCTCATAGATAATCTTGATCATAAACCCACAATTTATCGGATCTCGACAAACACACCACAAAAAGATTACATCGAATAGATCTCCTCGAAGATCGCGGAGAACTTTGTATTGAGATCCAAAAAGAGAGAAGAAGCCATCTAGCTAATAGCTATGGACCCGAAGGTCTGTGGTAAACTACTCACAACTCATTGGTGAGGCTATGGTGTTGATGTAGAAGCAATCCGTGGTAGATCCCCCCTCCGGTGGAGCTCCGGAACAGGCCCCAAGATGGGATCTCACGGGAACAGAAGGTTGCTACGGTGGAATTAGGGTTTTCTCTATTGCCTCGATGTTTTCAGGGTACATGGATATATATAGGAGGAATGAGGGCATCGGGGGAGCCAGAGGGGGCCCACGAGGGTGGGGGCGCGCCCTGTAGGAGGGGGCGTGCCCTCGACCCTCGTGTCAGCCTCCTTCGTTCCCTCGCGTGTACTCCAAGTCTTCCGTGAAGATAATGTTCCAAAAATAACTCTCCCGAAGGTTTCATTCCGTTTGGACTCCGTTTGATATTCCTTTTCTGCAAAACCCTGAAATAGGCAAAAGAACAGCAATCTGCACTGGGCCTTGCGTTAGTAGGTTAGTCCCAAAAATAATATAAAAGTGTATAATAAAGCCCATTAAACATCCAAAACAGAATATATAATAGCATGGAACAATAAAAAATTATAGATACGTTGGAGACGTATCAAGCATACTCAAGCTTAATTCCTGCTCGTCCTCGGGTAGGTAAATGATAAAAAAATAATTTTTGATGTGGAATGCTAACTAACATAATTCTAAATGTAATTCTCTTTGTTGTGGCATGAATGTTCATATCCAAAAGATTCAAGATAAAAGTTCATATTAACATAAGAATAATAATACTTCAAGCATACTAACAAAGCAATCATGTCTTCTCAAAATAACATGGCCAAAGAAAGTTCATCCATACAAAATCATATTGTTATGCTATGCTCCATCTTCATCACACAAAATACTCCAATCATGCACAACCCCGGTTTCAGCCAAGCACTTGTTTCATACTTCAATTTTTTCAAACTCTTTCAACTTTCACGCAATATATGAGCATGAGCCATGGACATAGCACTATGTGGAATAGAGTGGTGGTTGTGGAGAAGAAAAAAAAGGAGGAAGATAGTCCCAAATCGACTAGCACTACAAAAAAGACACATCCGTGACATTTTGGGCCGAACGAAACTTTTTTCTGTCATACTTATGACACTTCTATGACAATAATTGTGACAAAACACGGTATCATGATAGATGTGGTGGGGTCCTACTTCTATGAAAAAAAATCATGACAGAAAATGGGCTTTTCGTCTTGGGCGGGCCGGAGACGCAACTGCATGACATTCTTTGGGCCGTCCATGATGGGAAAAACGTGGTAGAAGTGAGACCGAGGAAAATATCGGGGTGTTCCCGATTACGGTGGGTGGTCGCGGCCGAGCGATGCGCATTTCTCTCGTACACGCACACGCGTGGGTGCGAGGCATTGGGCTCTAACTGAACCCGAGCGAGGCGTTGGGCTCTAACTAAACCCGAGACATTGCACTGTAGGCTACGCATAACTGAACACGAGCGATTGATCGATGGATGTTAACTGAACCTGATCGAGCGATTCCTTCGCTACTGCTGCTAACTGAAGCCGATCGATGTTGTCTCTGCATAAACAGTGAGCATTGCTGGGGGGGTTGGATGAATAGTTCCATGTGGGGGTGGCTGAATAGGACCCCGTGGTGTTGCCTTTGCATGAATAGGACCCCGTTCGATCGAGCCGGTTGGGGCTGCATGAACAGGACCCCGTGGAGGGCTGCATGAAAAGTAGACGGTGGAGGGCTGGATGAACAGTAGCCCGTGGAGGGGTGGTTGAACAGGAGCCCGTGGAGAGGGCTGGTTGAACAGTAGCCGATGGAGTAGCGCGCGTTGGAGGCTGAACAGTCACAGGTGGAGGCTGGAGGAGGTCGACGGTGGATGAACAGTAGCCCGTGGAGGCTGGAGGGGGTCGACGATGGTGATGAACAATATCCCGTGGAGTCCCATTTTGCGGTACGCCACACCCCTTCCGATGAATATGACCCCCATTTCGACCGTAGCGCTCCAACACAAGTCCGTTTCCTCCGTTTTGCGGTACGCCACACCCCTCCCGATGATCAGGACCCCCGTTTCGACCGTAGCGCTCCAACACAAGTCTGTTTCCTCCGTTTTGCGGTACGCCACACCCCTCCCGATCAACAGGACCCCCGTTTCGACCGTAGGAGGTCCGTTTCCTCCATTTTGCAGTACGCCAAACCCCTCCCGATGAACAGGATCCCGTTTCGAACGTAGGATGTCCGTTTCCTCCGTTCTGCGGTACGCCACGCCTCGTTTCCATCGGCTGTTCCGTCCAAGCCAGTTGGCTCCTACACGTTCCGTTGCCTCTCGATGAACACGACGCATTCCGTTGCCTCCCCTTGAATAAGACGACGACGTTGTTTCTCCGTTCCGACCCATCCATGTACATGAGCCCGGCCGTACGTATGCACGAGTAGGCATTCGAGACCCTGCCCGTATATACGTACGTGGCCGTATTTTCTTTCTTGCACACTGGCCGATGTACGTACGTGTACATGCTACGTGCGCGCCTCTAGTACGATATGTGCGCGCCTCTACATCGACCAGCATGTACGTACACGTTCGCGACCAGAATGACAACGCTACGTACGCTTCGACCAGGTGGGTCCCGACTGTCAGGCATTTCCTTGCATGCGAAGATGTAGCTGGTGTGTCCCAGCAGTCTGGGGGGCGAATCGTTTTTTTTGCCCGGACGCACTTCCTTGCGTGCGAAGAAGTAGTTGGTGGGTCCCAGCAGTTAGGGGGGAACGTTTTCTTCACGAAATACGGTGGCCCGTCCGGTGGGTCCCCGCTGTCCGGTGGAGGAATAATTATTTTGCTCGTAATAAGGAGGCACTTCCTTGCTGCAGTCGTGGACCTAGCTGTCAGCCTCTCCACGTACAGTCCACGTCCGATGGGAGCCGTTCCTTGACCACGTTGACCACGCCGGGCCGAGAGCACCAAGGCGGTGGACGACGGAGAGGCCTAGGAAGGGGACGATGCGGAGCCGGGGAAGACGCGGTAGTGGATGCCCACGCGTAGAGGAGTACGAGGGTTCATTAGTTCGCTGCGGTGTGAGGCTGCCGTCGCCGCGGAATAATAGGGGGTGTGGGTAAGTAGAGGGATGGCCTGGCCAGCGATGGGAATAGTAGGGGCGGTGAGGCCTCCACGGCAGCACAGCCGGCCATGGGAGGTAGGAGCATGCGGCATGACCGGCGCTGCTTTGGGTGGCTGGAGCAACAAGACCAGAGGTTGAAGAAGCACTATGGCTGTTGGATGGACATCATACGGTCAGTGGAGCTCGAATCGTTCATATTGACTAAGTTGACAAAGCACATCTTCCCCGTCAACTTAGTAGGCCCACAAGTCAGCCTGCCATCAAGGTGGGTCCCAACTGGCTGGGGGAGTATTCATTTTTTTGTGCGTAATAAGGAGGCACTTCCGGTGGGTCCGAGCTGACAGCGGGGGG
>LR738712.1:662300869-662400127 GCA_902687465.1 Secale cereale
GGGGGGGGGGGACGTTTTTTTCGCGCAATATGGTGGCCCGTCCGGTGGGTCCCAGCAGTCAAGGGGGAAACGTTTTTTTTCCAAAATACGGTGGCCCGTCCGGTGGGTCCCTGCTGTCAGGTGGAGGGATCATTATTTTCCGTGTAATAAGGAGGCACTTCCTTGCTACCATCATGGACCCAGCTGTCATCCTCTCCACGTATAGTCCACGTCCGATGGAAGCTGTTCCTTGACCACGTTGACCACGCCGCGCCGAGAGCACCAGGGCGGTGGACGACGGCGAGGCCTAGGAAGGGGACGACGCGGAGCCGGGGAAGACGCGGCAGTGGAAGCCCGCGCGGAGAGGAGTACGAGGGTTCACTAGTTCGGCTGCGGTGTGAGGCTGCCATCGCCGCGGAATAACAGGGGGTGTGGGTGAGTAGAGAGATGGCCTGGCCAGCGGTGGGAGTAGTAGGGTGCGGTGAGGTCTGCGCGGCAGCACAGCCGGCCACGGGAGGCAGGAGCAGGCGGCATGACCGGTGCTGCTTTGGGCGGCTGGAGCAAGAACACCAGAGGTTGAAGAAGCACGACGGCCGTTAGATGGACATCGTACGGTCACTGTAGCTAGAATCGTTTATATTGACTAAGTTGACAAAGCCCTTGGTACGCATCAACTTAGTAGGCCCATAGGTCAGCTTCCGAAATGGTGCGGCCCAGATGTCAGGGGGAGGAATCATTTTTTGGGCGGGTGAAGCTAGAATATCCGAGATTGAAGAAAAAGCACGGCATCCATTGGATGGACAACCAACGGCCACTGCTGCTAGAACCGTGTGTTGACAGTAAGTTGACAAAGCCTTGCATATGCGTCAACTCTCTTTTTTTAGGGGACGCGTCAACTTAGTATGGCCACAAGTGTGTGGCAGAGAACTTATAGCCCATTTGAGATTTGTAAGAATGTGCAGCCAATTTTTGAATTCTAATGGAATTTACTACAACCCATTTACATTTTGTTAAAAGTACATCCCATTTCAACCAACCGTTCAAAACAGAATTCAATAAATTTTCCCACATTTTGATGGGATCCGAAATATTTCTATCCCGAAATTTCTAGTCAGATTAAATACAATTTCAATATAAAATTATATTACGTAAAAATCCAACGAAACATTGCGCTCGCAACAATTAATGAAATTAAAATTTTCAATATCCAAAAATAATATTTTATAAAGTAATTACGTGTTTGGTGCATTTTCTATAGTTACTGCCTAGTTTTTATAATTACATCCCATTTATTATTTCTTAAATCCCATTTTCTTGTTAATCCTGATGCATCCCTCCTAGGAAAGATTTGCGGCCCAGCGGGGCGGAGAATAACAACTTGACCTTGCATGGGTATTCCTAAAAAACTTTATAGCTGGGCTAGCCATTTTCAGCTTGAAAAATAATAATATCTGGGCTGGATATCTGGCCTGGGCTAGACGGGCCACAGCCCGCCAAGTTAATAGGTGCAGCGATGTTTTCGTTGTTGTTCAGAGGAGACAAATTAATATCTGGGCTAAACATCGCTCAAGAAAAACTCTGAAGTGCTCACACCTCAAAAACACAAATACTGCTCGAGCTGCTTGGTCCCAGCTGTCGGCCGCTTCTTGTGCAATTCTCTCGTTATTGACTACATAGGTTGACAATGGTGTGGGACCGTGATGGCTGGAAACCAGGAGGAAGCAAAAAAATAATGTTTTATATACTAATAAGGAGGCACTTGGGTACATGCGGCTATGGCCCTGGTGGGTCCCCACTATCATCCTTTCCAAGTATAGTCATCTCCACATTCACATGTCCGTTCACCATGTTGACAACGCGAGACGGCGGTGCCACGGCGAGCGCAACAACTCGAAGGACGACGGAGAGGGCCTCGAGGGCCCTACGGATGGTCTGATACAGCGCCCGCTGCTCATTGAGGAAGCCAGGATCATAGGGCCACATGTCCGCGACGGCATTGTCGTTCGCTTGTTGTTCATCGGTGCTCGTTGAGGAGACGGTGGTTGCATCACAGGTCCTCCTGCGCTGGTAGCTCTTCCGCCATTAGGGCGTCAAAGTGCAGCGGCACCTTCTCTATGGTGAACACGGCATGAACCGGCTTGGACAGTGGCGCCGGCTCCTGGTCGGAAGCTACGTCCATCGCCTGATTGTCATCGCTCAGCTCGGCGAGGTAGCTGGCGAGCTGATACGTCTCCAATGTATCTATATTTTTTATTGTTCCATGCTATTATATTATCCTTGTAGGATGTTGTATGAGCTTTTATATACACTTTTATATGATTTTTGGGACTAACCTATTAACCTAGAGCCCAGTGCCAGTTTTTGTTTTTTTCCTTGTTTTTGAGTTTTACAGAAAAGGAATATCAAACGGAGTCCAATTGACGTGCCAATTTTTGATGGTTTTTTCTGGACCAAAAGAAGCCCCCAAAGTAAAAGAGTTGGGCCAGGAGAGCCACGGGCTGCCCACGAGGGTGGGGGGCGCGCCCACCCCAAGTGGTGGTGTAGCCTTGTCTCGTGGACAGCCCGAAGACTCCCCTAACGTGAGACCTACGCCAAAAAATCCTATAAATACTGAAACCTCTGTAAATTAACCTAGATCGGGAGTTCCGCCGCCGAACGCCTCTGGTGCCATCAAAAACCAATCTAGACCCTGTTTCGGCACCCTGCCGGAGGGGGAATCTCTCTCCGGTGGCTATCTTCATCATCCCGGTGCTCTCTATGACGAGGAGGGAGTAGTCCACCCTTGGGGCTGAGGGTATGTATCAGTAGCTATGTGTTTGATCTCTCTCTCTCTCTCTCTCTCTCTCTCTCTCTCTCGTGTTGTTGAGATGGCACGATCTTGATGTATCACGAGCGTTGCTATTCTAGTTGGATCTTATGATGCATCTCCCCCTCTACTCTCTTGTAATGGATTGAGTTTTCCCTTTGAAGTTATCTTATCGGATTGAGTCTTTAAGGATTTGAGAACACTTGATGTATGTCTTGCATGTGCTTATCTGTGGTGACAATGGGATATCACGTGATCCACTTGATGTATGTTTTGGTGATCAACTTGCGGGTTCTGTGATATTGAGAATCTATGCATAGGGGTTGGCACACGTTTTCGTCTTGACACTCCGGTAGAAACTTTGGGGCACTCTTTGAAGTTCTATGTGTTGGTTGAATATATGTTTCTGAGATTGTGTGATGCATATCGTATAATCATGCCCACGGATACTTGATGTGATAATGGAGTATCTAGGTGACATTAGGGTTTTGATTGATTTGTGTCTTAAGGTGTTATTCTAGTACGCACTCTATGACAGATTGAACGTTACTACGGACTCTTGAATAGATCGGTCAGAAAGAATAACTTTGAGGTGGTTTCGTACCCTACCATAATCTCTTCGTTTGTCCTCCGCTATTAGTTACTTTGGAGTGACTCTTTGTTGCATGTTGAGGTCTAGTAATATGATCCAATTATGTTATCCTTGTTGAGAGAACTTGCACTAGTGAAAGTATGAACCCTAGGCCTTGTTTGCTATCATTACAACACCGTTTATGCTCACTTCTACCACTTGCTACCTTGCTGTTTTTTGTAATTTCTTATTACAAAAACCTATATCTACCATACATATTACACTTGTATCACCATCTCTTCGCCGAACTAGTGCACCTATACAACTTACCATTGTATTCGGTGTGTTGGGGACACAAGACACTCTTTGTTATTTGGTTGCAGGGTTCATTGAGATAGACCATCTTCATCCTACGCCTCCCGCGGATTGATAAACCTTAGGTCATCCACTTGAGGGAAATTTGCTACTATCCTACAAACCTCTGCACTTGGAGGCCCAACAACATCTACAAGAAGAAGGTTGCGTAGTAGACATCAAGCTCTTTTCTAGCGCCGTTGCCGGGGAGGTTAGTGCTTGAAGGTATATCTTTAGATCTTGCAATCGAATCTTTTAGTTTCTTGTTTTATCACCAGTTTATTTTATAAAAGAAAACTACAAAAAAATGGAATTACGGTTACCTCATATGGTTCATCTTTTTAATATCTTTCGTGAAAATGATGGGAAGGAAAATTCTGCTCAAGTACTAGAAGAAGAATTACATAGAATGCTTGGCATAAAATATGTGCATGATGAGCATGATTGCAATGTTGTTAGTATGAATTCTTTGAATACCCATGATGCTAATGATATGCAAAGCCGCAAGCTTGGGGAAGCTAAGTTTGATGAAGATGATATCTATAGTCCCCCAAGTTTTGATGAGAAAATTTATTATGATGAAAGCATGCCTCCTATTTATGATGATTATATTGATGAAAGTGGATTTGGAGAGGTTATGACTTTATTTAGTGATGAATCCACTATTTCGGAAGAGGTTCCAATTGATTATGAGAACAAAGTTGCTATCTATGATGATTATTGTGATAACTTGTATGCTATTAAGAATAATGTTAACCATGAAACTTGTCATCATGATTTTAGTTTTGAATTGGATTATGCTTCACATGATAGTTATTTTGTTGAGTTTGCTCCCACTACTATTGATGAGAAGAAATTTGCTTATTATGGGAGTAGTAAAATTTATATGCAAGTAGATCATGAAAAGAATGCTTTATGTGCTGGTTATATGGTTGAATTCATTCATGGTGCTACTGAAAATTATTATGAGAGCGGATCATATGCTTCTACATATTGCAATAATATCAAGTTTCCTCTCTATGTGCTTAAAATCTTGAAGTTATGCTCGTTTTCCCTTCCTATGCTAGTTGATTATCGTTCCCATAAGTTGTTTGTTCACAATATCCCTATGCATAGGAAGTGGGTTAGACTTAAATGTACTAGTTATATTCTTCATGATGCTCCCTTTATGTTTCAATTCTTATCTTTTATGCGAGCATCATAGAAATCATTGTGCCTAGCTTGGGGCGTTAAACGATAGCGCTTATTGGGAAGCAACCCAATTTTATATTGTTTGCTTTTGCTTCTGTTTAGGAATAAATATTGCATCTAGCTACTGTTTAGATGTGGTTTTATGTTTAAATGTGTTTGTGCCAAGTAGAACCTTTGGGAAGACTTGTGTGAAGTTTATATGATCATGTTGTAAAAAACAGAAACGTTAGCGCTCACGAGAATAGTCACCAGATTTTATTGGAGAGTGCTATTTAGTTGATTCTTTTTGCAGATGATTAATAGAAAAATTCCTCACGTTTACCAATTTATTTTAAAAAAATTGGAGTTACAGAAGTATGCGAAAGTTACAAAATTCTACATACTGTTCTGTTTTTGACAGATTCTGTTTTTTGTGTGTTGTTTGCTTATTTCAATGCATCTATGAGTAGTATTGGGAAGTATGAATCATAGAGAAGTTGGAATACAGTAGGTTTAACACTAATATAAACAAATAATGAATTCATTACAGTACCTTTGAGTAGTGGTTTGTTTTCTTATACTAACGGTGCTCACGAGATTTTTTCTAAGTTTTGTTTTGTGAAGTTTTCAAGTTTTGAGTATTGCTTTGATGGACTATGGAATAAAGAGTGGCAAGAGCCTAAGCTTGGGGATGCCCAAGGCACCCCAAGGTAAAATTCAAGGACAACCAAAAGCCTAAGTTTGGCGATGCCCCGAAAAGGCATCCCCTCTTTCGTCTTCATTTATCTGTAACTATACTCGGAGCTATATTTTTATTCACCACATGATATGAGTTTTACTTGGAGCGTCATGTATTATTTGAGTCTTTGCTTGTTGGTTTGCCACAATTATCCTTGCTGGACACACCTTTTTGAGGGAGATACATATGGCCTAGGAATTGATAGAACACATTATATGCTTCACTTATATCTTTTGAGCGGAATAGTTTTTGCTCTAGTGCTTCACTTATATCTTTTAGAGCACAATGGTAATTTAATTTTGAAGAAATTGTTGATCTCTCATGCTTCACTTATATCTTTTAGAGAGTCTATTAAAACATCATGCTAATGTGCTTTGGTTATAAAATTAGCCTTCACATGATAGACATCCAAGATCAATGTAGTAAAAACTTTCACACTAAGTGCATTGAATATGATGAGAAGTTGGATGCTTGATAATTGTTTTGAGATATGAGGATAGTGATATTAGAGTCATGCTAGTGGAGTAATTATGAAATTGAGAAATACATGTGTTAAGGTTAGTGATTCCCGTAGCATGCACGTATGGTGAACCGCTATGTGACGAAGTTAGAGCATGAGGTATTTGTAAAGTGTCAACCTTTGTGTGGAGGTCGGGGGCGCGCGATGGTTAACTCCTACCAACCACCCCCCTAGGAGCATGCGTTGATTTCTTTCTTTTGATGACTCGTAATTTTTTGCAATAAGTATATGAGTTATTATTTCTAATGTTGAGTCCATGGATTATACACACTCTCACCCATCCACCATTGCTAGCCTCTCTTGTACCACGCAACTTTCGCCGGTACCATACACCCACTATATATCCTTCCTCAAAACGGCCACCATATATCTTCCTCGAAATAGCCACCATACCTACCTATCATGGCATTTCCATTGCCATTCCGAGACATATTGCCGTGCAACTTTCCACCGTTCTGTTCATATGACACGCTTCATATTGTCATATTGCTATGCATGATCATGTAGTAGACATTGTATTTGTGGTAAAGCCAACATGCATAATTTTTCATACATGTCACTCTTGATTCATTGCATATCCCGGTACACCGTCAGAGGCATTCATACAGAGTCATACTTGTTCTAGTATCGAGTTGTAATATCGAGTTGTAAATCATTAAAAGTGTGATGATTATCATTATTAGAGCACTGTCCCATGTGAGGAAAGGCCAATAAAAAAAGATGGCCCAAAAAAATATAGAGAGGGGCTAAATAAAAAAAGAGAGAAAGCCCCTCCAAAAAAATGAGAGAAAAGAGAGTCTCATGTTTAGTCACTTTCTTATACTAGTGGGAATTTTTATTATAGAACTTGGCTTGTATATTCCAACGATGGGCTTCCTCTAATGCCCTAGGTCTTCATGAGCAAGCAAGTTGGATGCACACCCACTTAGTTTCTTTTGTTGAGCTTCCATACATCTTTAGCTCTAGTGGATCCATTGCATGGCAATCCCTACTCACTCACATTAATATCTATTGATGGGCATCTCCATGGCCCGTTGATACGCCTAGTCGATGTGAGACTGTGTTCCTCCTTTTTGTCTTCTCCACAACCAGCACTCTATTCCACCCATAGTGCTATGTCCATGGCTCACGCTCATGTATTGCATTAAATTTGAAAGGTTTGAAAGAATAGAGTATGAAAACAAGTGCTTGGCTGAAACCGGGGTTGTGCATGATATGAATATTTTTTGTGATGACGAGGGATCATAGCCAAACTATATGATTTTGTAGGGATAACTTTCTTTAGCCATGGTATTTTGAGAAGACATGATTGCTTTGATAGTATGCTTGAAGTATTATTATTTCTTATGTTAATATAGGCTTTTGTCTTGAATTTTTTAGATCTGAACATTCATGCCACAATAAAGAGAATTACATTGAAAATTATGTTGGTTAGCATTCCACATCAAAAATTCCATTTTTATCATTTACCTACTCGAGGACGAGCAGGAATTAAGCTTGGGGATGCTTGATACGTCTCCAACGTATCTATAATTTTTGATTCTTACATGCTATTATATTATCCTTCTAGGATGTTTTATGGGGTTTTATATACACTTTTAGATGACATTTTGGACTAACCTATTAACCTAGATCCTAGTGCCAGTTTCTGTTTTTTTCCTTGTTTTTGAGTTTTACAGAAAAGGAATATCAAACGGAGTCCAATTGACGTGCCAATTTTTGATGATTTTTTCTGGACCAAAAGAAGCCCCTGAAGTAAAAGAGTTGGGCCACGAGAGCCACGGGCTGCCGATGAGGGTGGGGGCGTGCCCACCCCAAGTGGTGGTGTGCCCCTGTCTCGTGGACAGCCCGGAGACCCCCTAACGTGAGTCCTACGCCAAAAATCCTATAAATACTGAAACCTCTGGAAATTAACCTAGATCGGGAGTTCCACCGCAGAAAGCCTCTGGTGCCACCAAAAATCAATCTAGACCCTGTTCCGGCACCCCGCCGGAGGGGGAATCCCTCTCCAGTGGCTATCTTCATCATCCTGGTGCTCTCCATGACGACGAGGGAGTAGTCCACCCTCGGGGCTGAGGGTATGTATCAATAGCTATGTGTTTGATATCTCTCTCTCTCGTGTTGTTGAGATGGCACGATCTTGATGCATCGCGGGCTTTGCTATTCTAGTTGGATCTTATGATGCTTCTCCCCCCTCTACTCTCTTGTAATGGATTGAGTTTTCCCTTTGAAGTTATCTTATCAGATTGAGTGTTTAAGGATTTGAGAACACTTGATGTATGTCTTGCATGTGCTTATCTGTGGTGACAATGGGATATCACGTGATCCACTTGATGTATGTTTTGGTGATCAACTTGCGGGTTCTGTGACCTTGGGAATCTATGCATAGGGGTTGGCACACGTTTTCGTCTTGACTCTCCGGTAGAAACTTTGAGGCACTCTTTGAAGTTCTATGTGTTGGTTGAATAGATGTTTCTGAGATTGTGTGATGCATATCGTATAATCATGCCCACGGATACTTGAGGTGACAATAGAGTATCTAGGTGAAATTAGGGTTTCGATTGATTTGTGTCTTAAGGTGTTATTCTAGTACGAACTCTATGATAGATTGAACGTTACTACACACTCTTGAATAGATCGATCAGAAAGAATAACTTTGAGGTGGTTTCGTACCCTACCATAATCTCTTCGTTTGTTCTCCGCTATTAGTTACTTTGGAGTGACTCTTTGTTGCATGATGAGGGCTAGTAATATGATCCAATTATGTTATCCTTGTTGAGAGAACTTGCACTAGTGAAAGTATGAACCCTAGGACTTTTTTTCCTATCATTGCAACACCATTTATGCTCACTTCTACCACTTGCTACCTTGTTGTTTTTATATTTTCTTATTACAAAAATCTATATCTACCATCCATATTAAACTTGTATCACCATCTCTTCGCCGAACTAGTGATACAACCTACCATTGTATTGGGTGTGTTGGGGACACAAGAGACTCTTTATTATTTGGTTGCAGGGTTGTTTGAGAGAGACCATCTTCATCCTACGCCTCCCGCGGATTGATAAACTTTAGGTCATCCACTTGAGGGAAAGTTGCTACTGTCCTACAAACCTCTACACTTGGAGGCCCAACAACGTCTACGAGAAGAAGGTTGCGTAGTAGACATCACGAGCCAGCATGTCCGGCTACTGGACCGACCTGCTGCCAAGCACGAGTCTGACTGCCCTGGACCACCCAGACCGCCTCCCTCGCCTATGCGCGCTTTCCGCCCGAAACGGTCAGCGCCGTCCGCCTCGCTTCCCGGTGCATGCGATTGCTCTGCCTTCAAACGACACAAGTGCCGTCCGTCCGTCCTTCTGCCGCCCACATTAATGATACGCAGTTGCCGGGGCAGCTACTCTGGCGCCACACGTTCGTCCCTCCGCCGCCCACCATTCCTATATAAACTGCTGCGCCGGCCATAGCCACAGTCATCCGCATCCGTTCCTATTCTCATGTCCACACCACTACTGCCGACCATGGCTTCCTTGTGCTCCATCGCTTTTCGGGACGGGCGGACGACAAACCACAAGGAGATGGCATCCACTGCTGCCGACTTGCTGGCCGGCAGGCAGCCGGAGGAGGACGACGTCCCAATGGAGAACATGGTAGTCGACGATCCGGTGCCAACCCCCTCCTCCGCACCATCCTTGCCGGTGAATTGCATCATGACCATCGGCGAGGCCCGTGCCCAATACATGGACATGGTGAGGCAGAAGCGTGAGGAGCAGTTCCGGGAGGCGCAGGCCGACGACGCGTACAACCACCATCTCCTCCAGGAGCACCTGCAGGTGGAGGAGCAGATCGGCGCGGAGCAGGCGGAGGAGGAGGCACTGCTTGACTCGTACCGCTCCGTCCGCGAGGGCTGCCTTGAGCGCTGGTGTTACCGCATGCGGGTGGCGGAGGCTGCTGCCGCCTACAATGAGGGCGATGAAGCGGGCGAGGTGTTGTTTGGCGAGACCGAGGACGAGGCAGAGGACAATGCTGGCTCCGATGAGTCCCCGCTCCGCTGGCGTCGACGAGGCCCTGCTCCGCCGAGGCCCGGCGGCGCCAACAACGAGGCAGAGGACACCGCCGGCTCCGCCGAGGCCCCACCCTGCCGGCAACGAGGGAGAGGATTTCCCCCGCTCCGCTGAGGCGCCGCCCACCGGCAACTAGACAGAGGACATCGCCGGCTCCGCCGAGGCCCCGCCCCACTGCCAACGAGGCCACGCCACATAGAAAACGAGGAAGAGTAGAACACGGTAGGTCGCCGCCGCTCGGGTCCAAGTAAGGCCACTGCTGTCCTAATCGCTATGACAAGCTAGGCGGGTTGACCACTGACGGCCGGTTAGCTTCTTGTCGGCGACGTGGAGTCGGAGAGCTATGTTGGAGAAGGACGCTGCTTCTACTTAACTGTTGGTGCAGTTGGCTGACTGACACGTGGGCCCAACCAGCATCTGGTCCACATGTCAGTTACGCAATTGCACCTGTAGTTAAGTCACTGAAGCTTCTGTTCGGCTCAGCCGGACACAGGTGGGTAGCTTCGGTTAATTAATTATACCTCCAGCGCACCCCTTTTTAGTTGAAGAATGTATGAAATGTAATGAAATCCGGCATGTTTATATGAAATCCGACCGTGTATGAATGAATTTATTTCGATTAGTTCGAATTCTTGTATCACTGGGCATTGGATGAACATGCAAAACAATACGTACAAGTTTCACAAGTACTCCCAGGGTGATCACCTCGTTTGCAGCAGTTTCACATGTACTCCCTCCGGTCCTTTCTAGTCTGCATACAAGTTTTTTCTGCAGTCAAAGTATCTCTACATTGGCTAATCTTATAGAAAATAGTATGCACTTTCACAATGTGCGAAGTAAAAAAGGAACAGAAGGAGTACAAAGAGTTTGAGCAGTTTTTTAGCGTTCTTGTACATTGCAATCAAACACACAAGCCTAGCAATTCATAGAGAACATTCAAAACAATCGATGATTATGCATCTCAACGATTCACATGTTAGAGCCAATATTTACTTCACAACTAAACAATAAAGAAAAATATGAATCGACGCTGCTGACAGCGAAGGGCGTCCCATTCGAAAATATCAAACGCATGTCTTCTTGCTAAAATCAATGAGCAAAATTTGACAAGGTTTTCCCGTTCCAAAATATCAAATGCCTACGATTGTGGAATGGGCATGGTTTGCCATCAGTTTGGACATTGACATGGCACCTCGTGCTAAATAAACCAGCTGACCAGCTGTTATTTTTGTGCAGTTCCACCAAAATCAACCAAATTCGCGCGTAGCTTGTATGATTTCGCCCTTATATGTTGCAATGCCTTGAACTTATCGACACCTCCTTTCCAGTGGTGTAATCAAGCTAAGCACCCCTGTTTACACAAATACAAAAAAGCGATTAGTATAAAGCAAACTATACTATGAATTGATAGTTTAAACAGGCACCTACATGTTAGATGTAGAGCACACTTTTAGAAAAATGGAACTCATCGGAAAGAATCCTAAAACAACATTGTACTCGCGCATCACAGCAAGAAAATGGAGATTTGTCAGTCCTTCTGAGCTGAAGTTAGTTTGGTCTTGTGGGGGGTAATGTAACCATCCTTCAACTGCCCTGATGAGAAGATAGACAGGGCTTCTTCATCTTGGCATAATCGGAACTAGTCACTTCACGTACTCCATATTCTTCTTCAGGCCTTGTTCGTTTAATCCTCCTCCCAAGGGGATTGGATTGTATTGCAGAGGATTTTGGCTTGTAGGGGATCTAATCCCCCTCAAACCCTACCATTCCCCTTCAAAACCCACCTCAACCGAACAAGGCCTCATATGAGGATGATCCTGTTGTGCAAAGACAAGATGATAATTAAATGCTAGCATCCCTGTTTGTTCGAAAAAAGGAAAGGATATATTTAAAACAACACAGATGAAGCACTTCTCAAGGACAATACCACTTTTTGATGACAGTATGTAAACAGTAACACAACACGAATAGAGATGACAAAGCTCAATCATATGAATGAAATCAGTGGGCGAGTACCAACCATTGTCGGGAGGCTTATTATGTAGAACATACAGATGAAGCACTTCTCCGGAACCATCTGTTGCTATCTACTGTGTTGGCCATGCTTACTATATACTCCTCGATTAGATTAATGTTTCCAACATCTTCTTGTGCAGTTCCACTAAAATATATGGTATCTTAAAAGAATATCTCTGTTTGCACAAGTAGAGATAATTACGTATTACATTAAGAGTGGCATCAAATCAGTGGCAAAACAATTGCTCGTTCCAGCCATAGCAATAAATTAAGATGCAAAACTATATCATTACTTGTGTCATCACGGTTCCAGTGCTTCTTTATAGCACCAGGAGTTGATTTTTGTTTTTCTTCCGTTCGTTCTTCCCCTTCATCACTTGGTTCAATAAGAGACAAGCTTCACCATCAATATGAAAGAAGGCTAGTACTGACCTCTCATGACGCAGAATTCAAACAACTCACAAGAAGAAGATCTGAACCAAATTTGCCAACACGGATAGGAAGTAAGATCTCCACTTGTGTAGTTCCACTAAGATCAAGCAATCAAGCAACATTGTCGGTGTGACATTTTGGTTGAACTGCACAAAACACTCTTAAAACAAAAGTGTTTTGTGCAGTGCAACAAAAGGTCACAATGGCAACGAGGTGAAGTAGATAACCTTTTTTAAACAGAGGTGCAAAGGAAACAACTAGTGGTCAATAACGGTGGATGACACAGAAGCCAACAAAAAGAAGCATCTACCTTATCTAAATGGGAAAGAAAGCAAGACAGTAGTATTTCTCAAACGGTGGCATTGATTAATATTAACAGAGAGATTATATTAACAATAAAATTTGTTAAACATGTAATTTTCTTTTAACTGTGGCATTGCATCAATTTTTCAGCGGCATTATTAGAGGGTGCTTGTTTACAGGGACATTTTGGTGGAGGGACTAAAAAAACTCAGTGTCAGTCCCATCTAAACCAAATAGGCGGAACTTTTAGGGACTAAAAGTGGGCATTTGGGACTAAAGAAAGAAGACCCCGAGGGAGAGTCTTTTTGGGACTTTTTCCAACAATTGCCCCTGCCACGCATCGCACCTTGTCTATATTAGTTCATTACTAGGGGTAACATGGTCTTTTAGCATGTCATTTAATAACCTCTAGTCCATGTTTAGTCCCTAGAACCAAGAAAGTAGGGACTAGGGAGTTTTTAACCAAACAGGGCCTTAGATTAACAACAACTATAGAGTTGCACGGGACAGTGGACGCACCAGCACCATGTGCATCTGCCGATGTACTGGGGTGATGCACAGTGTGTTGCAACAAAGAACAAACAACCAAGGAGCATATTTGTGTTGGTCCCAGTTTTGTTATCTTTAGACACCTTTTCCTATGTGAGCGCAACAAATCTAGTCCTGCTCAAACTCTACAGCCTTGTCCCCCAAAACAAAAGATCAGTTCGTTACAGATGTGCGTACTGTGTTTGTCATTGTTTTCCCTTTTTGACCAATGTAGGTGTTGGATAGCCAGTCTGTACTTGTACTTTCCCCACTTCCTTTCCTCTGTGAACCACGTCCTAGATTTATGCTATAAAACTTTCCCCACTACTTCCCCCCATTCATGTCCTCTTTGAACCACGTCTTAGATTCATGCGATACAACTTTCCCCCTTCCTTTCATTTTTGAACCACGTCCTAGATTCATGCTATACAACTTTTCCCACTACTTTCCCCCATTCCTTTCCTCTTTGAACCACGTCCTAGATACATGGTATACAACTTTCTTCACTACTTTCCTGTTTGATCCAACACCTAGATTCGAGTGTAGAAGTGGAAAAAGGCCACATCCAGCTAGAGCAATGCATGTGGAATAAGTAAATTATACCTTAAGGTTCATGGGGTGTGGTTCGGTGGGCGACCGGAGGCCGTTCGACCCACAATATGTACGACGGAGAAGAAGAAGGGGTCGGAGGCCCTCCCGCACCGCCGCTGGGTGAAAGTGAACAACTGCGCCGGTAGTGGATTCCCTCCCTTGCCGACGGTGGCAGCGTTAAGCTTCCTTCCCTTCCCGTCGGACGGATCCAGCCGGCTGAGAGAGTGTGAAGAGAGCAACTACAAGCAGACCAGCAGTGAGGGGAGAGGGAGAGGCCAAGAAGTCTTGTTTAGATCTGGAGAGGGTGAGAGAGTCTGAAGAGAACAACTACAAGCGCTAAGGCTGCAGCGTGTATATATATACTGGACAGAGTGTGAAGAGTGCAAACCCTAGAAAACAAGCGCCGAGGCTGCAGCTTATACGTGATGAGGTGATTATACGGTCACTACAAGATCGTATAGCTCCATATCCATCCATTTTGACCAGTCAAAGAATCCTCCTGGCACGAATTATGCTCAAGTGTAGTTATCGAACCCGAGACCTCAAGTTTGATGAGCGAACAGGCTAACCAGCTACACAACCCTCCCGTTATGTTCAACGAGAGGAAAATAACCTTTTATACATTTATTTTGTGTGTGTGGGAGTCATTGGGATTTAAATCATAATCGTGTCATGTGGCTTTGGTGGTAAGACTACCCACAGTGGTGCAAACATAATGCAGCCTTAGTCACCTTACCTCTCTCCACATAGTACGTTGGGTCCCACCAGTTAGAGGGTGAAACAAACAAATTAATGCGAAAAATTAAAAGCGCCAGCGGTGTATCTTACCTCGCACATCTCGCTACTACTCGGGAACACTATCCAATTGATCCCTCTGTTCGCTCACGTACTATTTTAAGTGAATCCCTATTATAACATGCACACAATTTTGGGCACTTGTATTCGACCTAAGTTAGTGTGCCACCGTATCTCGTACGTCTCCCTCCATATAGGTGTAATAAGTCACGTTAGAAGGTGCAGCGGGACCAAGGTGCACACAGATTGGAGGAGAAAGAGAAACTTGACCGGTCATACCTCCAATCAAAGCCCTGATTTCTATCTCTAAACACAACAATTGATCCAAACAACTAAGGCTGGTTGTAATGGGGAGTATCATACACTAGTATCATGCATATGATACTAGTGTATGATACTATATCCGTAGTGCATAGTATCATATGTTAGTATTATATGATAGTTAATTTATTGCTATGCATGACACATAGTAGCACATCATTTAATATGATACGGTATCATGATATGATACTTAACTCTCTCTTTCTTCATTTAATGCTATGACACCTCATCAAAATTGCCTAGTTGGCGTGCATGATACTACCTATGATACTCCCATTACGGGCAGCCTAAGAGATGCCGTTTTAGCTACCATGCAGGGCCACGTATTAAATCGCATGCAAGCTGACTTTGATTTCTTGACTGATCAACACATAGTTGCGCTCCATGCATTGGGTTTCCGGGGGAGATAACAAGACAGAGTAAGTAGCATTTGGTTACATTGCTTAGACTGGTCATAGTTTGTACATACTCCATTTGTATCTCACTTCCTGTGTCTTCGCACTCGCACGATTTTCCTATTCTATGAACCTGTGTGTGCGTGTGCGTGTGCGTGTGTGTGTTTAACAGCATGTGTGTGTGTTAGAGAGAGCGACAGATCGACCTACTCCTACAGATTGATGGTGTGTAGTGTAAGATTTTAGCCGCGAGAGTTGGTGCATCCTCTCATTTCCGGGCGTCTGGTAGGGACAGGCGGACAGCTGCCACGCCCACGCCTGACCAGCCTGGCCCACCCAAAGCCCATCCATCGCCCGCGCGCGCTTCCCGCCCGAAATGGTCAGCGCCGCTCCAAAGAATCGGTGCCCCATTCATGCCCGGGCAGAGCGGACGCGACCTCTCACTGGCGCCTGCGTTGAAGGAGAAGCGGATTCAAGAGTGATGGTTGCTTCATCCTTCCAACTTACTGCTGGGTCTATGTGATTTGACGGCTCATTGGTCATTATTACTGAGGTGGTAGGACTGTTGGATGTCCCACGCTTTCGGCGAAAGGAGGTACTACTATATTACGATTTTCTGCATTCTTACAGCGCAGGAGTGCAAGAGTAGTGAAAACACGCATGCTCAGTGATTACATGGCCCACCTCACACTATCACCATATTTTCTGGACACCGTGCGACACCTAACTCTTTACATAGTACAATCGCAAAAAAAATTTCTTTACATAGTAATAGTACTTCCTCTGTTATTAAATATAAGTCTTTGTAGAGATTTCACCATGACCCACATACGGATGTATATAGATGCATTTTAAGTGTAGATTCATTCATTTTGTTCCGTATGTAGTCCACCTAGTGAAATCTCTACAAAGACTTATATTTAGGTACGGAGGGAGTACATAATGTAATTTATCAGCGAGATAGTACAATGCTATGAAGCTTCCAGCTTCTTTTACATGTATCTTGCGTTCAAGGTTGCCCGTTGCAACATTTAATCAAATACAAAGGAGACTACCATGCATGCTATTGCAACTCAATGATTGAGAGATCATAGCAAATATGTACTCCCTCCGTTCCAGAATAAGTGTCTCAACTTTATGCTACATACGGAGCAAAAGGAGTGAATCTACACTCTAAAATACGTCTATATACATCATTGTTTCGAGTATGTACTAGTAGTTCATATTGAAATCTACTAAAGGACATATATATTCCAAACAATATGATAAGATCTCTAACCAAGGTAGTAGGGACGAGGAGTAAACTGAGGGAGTAGTAAAATTTTCTCCTCGTCCTGCGAGCCACCGCGCGCGTGGGCGAGGGAGCGGGCGTAAGGCGTAGTAAGCAAGCTTCACCTCGTCCTGCGAGCCACCGCACCCGTGGCCGGGGGAGACGGCGTACTAAGCAAGCTTCTGCTCGTTCCGAGTTGACGGGACACATCAAAAGTACTCCAGTGTATAGAGCCTTGCCTCTAAGGTAAGCCCCACATGGTTTGCCTCTTTTTTAACATAACGCGTCAAGTCGCAATTTGTTTGTTCACCCATGGTAGAGCAAGTATAATAGGTTGACGTAAGCGGGCTATAAGGTTTGCCACCTAAGATTTATGATGATGTGGAGGAGAGAGGAGAGGAGAGAGAAGAGGAGTGGACTGTAAAATTGTAGCCAGCTGCAGCACAAGCTCCAATGCATTTTGTGAGAGAAGAAAGGGGGGGTCAACCATTAACTACATGATGTATAGAGCTAGTAACTATTATATGAATGGGATTTTAGGTTGGCTATAAGTGAGGTGGCACAAACATAGAGCTAGCAGCCAGCTATGTTATTAATCTTGCTCACAGACGATCCTCCCTCCATCTAGCGAACAACCAGTACACATGTCAAGTTACCACGTGGGCTGCCTTTTCGTACAAAAATGAGCTCCGTCGTGTACCCGCGCGGGTGTGGTTGGGAAAGAGACAGGAGTACGTGCGCCGTGCGTGCACCTCTTCTCTTCGTGCACGTCCCCCACCTACGTGGGTGTGTGAGAGAGATACCAACCTAGACACATTGGTTGTGTGCATTCGTGAGTGGTTTTTGTTTTGGGGGGGGGTTGATTTCGTGAATGTAGTTGTGGGAATATGTGTCGATGACATCTCAAACAAAATTTTGCATGCAATGTGTGTGAAATGGAGGCCTATCCATATCATATATAGAGGGTCAGGCGATACACGAGAAGAGAGGGTGGGGTCATAGATATCGATAGAGTCGAAGAGAGGATCAAGTGGGTGGGTGCGTGATCGATGAAGAGATCCATCGGAATTGTGTGTGTGTGCAAGTCAAAGATATAGGGCGACTGACCTAGCTACCAAAACATCAGAGGGCACGGGTAAAGTTTGTGTCTGGCAGGGAGACCTGACTAGACCGCTTGATGTATCGGTGTATGTGTGTGTGTGGGAGGGGGTTTGGGGAGGGGTAGGCAGAGGCCTAACTATAGAGGTAGAATGACTCATATATGTGTTGAGAAGGAGAGACCCAGCTATATCTTGAGGGAGATCGGTTGACATCCATACATAACTGAAGGACGGGAAATAGGATGGGACAGAGAGAGAGAGAGGAGAGAGAGAGGGAGGGAGAGGGGTAGAGTGTTGGATGGGTGATGGAGTTGCTTCTCAAAGATGGTGGGAGAGGCCTACTAGACAAACTAAGGGTGGAACTGCAATATTATCAATAAGAGTGGGGATGTGTTTCTGTGTGTGCCTGTGCATGATAGGCCTGTCGGGACACATCCATGGATGATGAAGGGGAACCATGTGTTTGGTAAGCAAACCTTACTAGATCGGTAGATCAATTGTTGTTTGTCGAAGGAAGGGAGAGACATAACAAATGAGGTAGATCGATCGACCCGTGGGGAAAAATGAGTTATAAGGACCTAGCTAGCTATATGTATAGCGGGAGATCGGTCGATGTACGTCCATTTGTTAGAGGCAAATAAGGCCCGGCGAGACGGATAGACAGAGAGAATGGAGCTAGGAGGTGGTGCGAGAGGCCCAGCTACTAGCTAGATAGGGGGAGGAGTGTGCGGTTGTGAGATCGATGAAAAGAGGGGCGAGAGTTTACACGTGTGTGGGACCGTATGAGAGACACGAGGCAAGGACACATAAAGGAGGAGATTGAAGGTGCGTGTGTATGTTGTAGGCAGACATCGCTGAAGAGGTTTATCGATCGGTCTGTGTCGGAAAGGAGTTGTGGGAATTGTGGGAGAACGACCTAAAGAAAACAAAATGAATGTGCGTGATGCACTACTAGGAAAAGGCATGCTAGTGGCGCACCAGTTTTGCCTACTAATGGCGCACTACTGGTGCACCACTAGCACCACGCTGGTGCGCCATTAGTATCTTGTGTACTAATGGCGCACCACGCAGTGCGCCATTAGTATAGCCCATCGTGCGCCATTAGTATGCCTCCCAGGGGGCCATATGTACCCATGTGCTTTGGCATACTAATGGCGCACTAGTGGGTGATGCGCCATTAGTTTCATTTGTACAGTGCACCATTAGTGTCTTGAGTGGTGCGCCGCTAGTATGAATATTAGGGATTTTTTCCTGATATTTTCACAGGATACAAAATATATTATTGGACAGAATTTAGACAACACCACACAACAACAGTAGATTCATCGAATAAAATAGAAGATTAGTCTCCGAATACAATTCATCATATTAGTCTCCTAATTCAAAAGACCGAACAAAGATAGAACATTACAAGTCTCGAGACCGTGAGTAGCGAGTTTGTCTTCACATTACAAGTCGATATCGATCATCTAAACTACCATCACATAGAAGAGAGCTGCGGTCATCACGATGAGCATCCTCGCGATGAAACTGGTCTTCATCCGGTTCCTCCAACGCTCCCTCTCCCACTAGATAGCGCACGTATCTAGATTCCGCCTCCGCCCTAGTGGTGTACCCTTTGTAACTGTTACCGCTGAAACGGTGAACCTGTCTCCAACACTCCTCCCAGTCGTCGTAGACTCCGGGAACCTTACCCATGTACACGACATACGACGGCATCTCTATGCACTAGCCACACAAAACGTTAGTACCAATTCACAGACAATACATAAGCAATATATAAGTATGCAACAAAAGGATCGGAAGAGAAAAGCAAGACATTAATAGCATCGATTACATTTAAGTTGAATGACTGTCCAAACCAAAGAGACATACAAGTTCATTAAAGTTTAATTACAACATGAGCCAATCGATGTTTCAGAACTAGACATAGCATCACTACTTTCGACTCGACTCAAGGGACCAGAGCGTGGATGAAGCCGCCGTCTATCATGGGAGTCAGGAAATCGTGGGCGTTGCCAGCCTGCATTTGTAGCGTTGTGACTATCTCACTGTTGGACGATTGATTTCTGAGGTTGAACTGCACCGAGGTACGAAGGACATCTTGATGGATGATTTCCGCAAACTCGGACTGGATGCGAAAGAATTCTTGTCTGATGTCCGCGTCCTGTATTACTGACAAGCTCGCGGCCCAATCTTTGAGTTTATCTGGTAGCCCACATGTGATGGAGGGCGTAGTAGGCACCCTTCTGACTGCCAGGCGGCTGCCTGATGCAGCAGAACGTCTTATTGTGGGCGAACACGTGCTTGCCGTACTTAAGAACTGGCCTGGTGCAGGTGCCTCCAGATTTGGCGTAGCCGGGGAGAACATCATCAAGAACTTTCTTGACATTTGTGTACTCTATGTTCGACTGGAGGTTCGAGTCGAAATACGTGGCCATGGTATATTTCGGGCTTAACACGATGAGTGTGCAATGTGTGTCACTACACAAAACACGGAATGTAAAAAAAACGATCGAAATCTAAGAAATCATATGTTATGGGGCGGTTGAGGGGACAACTTACTCGGGAAAGTAAGGCACGAGGAAGTTATCCTTATCTCGGTTTGCCAGAATGACGCCTTCGAGGTAGGAACTCGCGACTTGCCGGTCCCCAGCGCTGCCCAAGATCTTGGCACGCATGTAGAAGGGGTCGACTATCATGATGTCCGGGGTCTTGTCTCTAATGATCCACATCTCCATACTCAGCGAAAATAGCCGAACGAAGGTGTAGTGCAGCGGATGAAGGTTAAACATAGCGAAGATGTCATCAAACCGCAGGACGATTGTACCCCCGATGGAGTTATCCACAAAGCCCTTGCCCTCTAGCACCTTGGCCACGAAAACCGGGTATGCCATATCCTTCACTCTGAGATGCCGCTTCTCCAAAGAAAGAACACTGTCATGCAGACTCCGCATAGCACCGGTTGCAGCATTGAGCATATTAGTCGGTAGCATCGGCCTACCCGCCACATGCAGCCTCCTCATTATATCGTTAGGTGAAGGTGGCCCGTCCTGAGCACGGATCGTACTCGGTGCCGGCTGGCTCGAACCCTTATTACTCTTTCTTTTCTGTCCCTTCTTGTTCTGCCGTAATGGGACCGAGTTCTGCTCACAGACCGCCTTCTTGAGTGTGTTGGGGCTAATAATATTTTGCACCTCGGCTATCTGAGGCTCAATGAAGTCGGCAGCTAGAGGTGTCTCCTGAGAACTGAACGCCAGACGACGCCTGTTGCAATTGGGTTTCTCCGCGGCACCAGCTAGATCGCGATCGTCTTTTGTAGGGTTGGGTTCTTGAGAAGGAGGCCCCATGAATTCGTCATCGTACCCATGATCGGCAAAGTACTTATCGACGTTGGCAAATGTACCATCGTCGTTGTCGTCGTCGTCCGGATCCTGTGCCATATGCATGTTCGGATCCTGTGCCATAGGGATGTCCGGCATGTCCGGTAGCGTTGCGGCGGTCATGCCATGGCTTGGCGTCGGCACGACTGGCGCTGTTGTCTTTGGGGTGGTGTCCCCCGCCCCCAAACGAATCTGGCTCTTCGGCCAAAGCAGGGGCCAGCTTAGGCAGGCGCTGAGGGTCATCACATCATCTTTGTCGGCCCCGGCGGTCGAATCGGAGGTAACAACTCATCGCAGCCTGGCAGCACCCAAACCAGTTGAACCCTATACACGGTGGGTGGCATCGGATTACCGTGGAACACGGGGTAGCCCGGTTGAACGATTCTGCCCTTGGCGACATCGACCAACTCATCGTTCACGAAGTGTAGGAGAGTGCACGGAATGTCGGCGGCACCCTGCGAAAACATGTAGGGCGTCAGGGATGCCCAGTCAAAGGCAAGGAGATGAAGTCCTCGGCCGAGAGGCTTAATTAGTTACCGTGATGAGGGCGTCGAGCTCGGCTAATGTCGAGGCACCGCCAACGGCGGGCGTGCAATTGACGGAGGGGCCGCTTGCTGCAGAGGTGCCGGCCGGCATACACCCGGTTGCATTTAGCTCCAATGCCCGTGCCGGCATCGGAGACACCAGTGCCGCCTCCGCCGAAGACACAAATGGCCCCGCCTGCGCGTTCTGCGAGTTGCTGGCCGTGAAGCTGGGAATCGGGAGCGGACCCTATTGGCCGCCCACAATCCACGTCGTCAGCCCATGAATCAAGGTAGGCATAATGCCAGTGAGCGTCGATCCCAGTTGTTGTTGCACTTGCTCTTGGACAATCTCTGGAATCCGCGCCACTTGTGCCTTGAGTTCTTGAACCTCGCGCGACTGGCTTTCCGAGCTGGTCTCTCTCTTCTTTCGCCCACCAGCATTATAGTATGACAACCATTTTGTGGACAAGCCTTTGCCGGCCACAGGACCAGCTGACGACGGCTTACTGAGCTTATCCTTTTTTTTCATTACGTTCAACGCCCTATTTAGAGTGGTGTCCCAAGGGGTGCTCTGAGTCAACCACGCGCTACTGCTTTCAGTCGCATGCGGAAGGAATGTGAACCATTTAGAAATTTGGCTTCATTAATTAGAATGCAACCATATGGAGCTAATTACGCGGGGGTGTATTCCTTACCAGAACAACCTCAAATGCCCTGGTCTTCGGATCCGTGGTAAGCTCCTTTGTTACCCGGTCCTCCTTGTACCGGGCCCTGACATAGTTCATGGTCTGCTTGTCACGGTATTTATCGAAGAGGGGCGGTAGGCCGTGCTCGGCACGCTTCGCGTCCTCCTTGTCCCATATAGGCTCCGCCACTCTGTAACCGCCGGGACCGAGTGTGTGTTCCCCTAAGTTCAACTCCCGCATTTCTTTCCCCCACTGACTTGATTCGGAGGTTGCGCTGCTCTCGCACTTGATCTTGAACTCCTTGTAGTCATCTTCGTTGATCGAAGGATTTTTCGCCTTGATCTTCTCATAACTATCACCTTTGTCAATCATTCTCTTCACCGCGCTTCTCCAAGTAGACAGGGTCGTGCTCATCATCGTGAGGGCGACATTGTTCACTTTATTCCCTAAGGGGCATGTGTTTTCAAATTCAGCGGGGAACTTGTATCGTTCGTGCAGCTTTGTGAAGAGGAGGTTGCGCAAATTCCCTCGGTCCTTATGCCTTAGGTTCTCGGTGTTGATCGAGACGGTGCTCCGGAGAATGCACCCGAGCTGAACCGAGTACCCCTTGACTATTTCTTTGGGCGCTGTTGGATGCCCGCCGGAATTCACTTCAGTAAACTCCTCCTTGACGGTGCAGAGCACGTTCGGGCGCCGGTCCTTCCGTTGCCTCTTCGGGTGGCTGCCATCTGTGCGTGCGCTGCCATCATTAGTGGTGGCATCCTCGGCGGCACCATCAGTGGTGGCATCCTCGGCGGCACCTGATACGTCCAAAACATATCTATAATTTCTGCTTGCTCCATGCCTCTTTTGGGTGATATTGCTATGTTATTTATACACTTCCATACACTTTTGATCATATTTGGACTAACCTATTAACTCAGTGCACCCCAGTGCCAGTTTCTGTTTTCGGTTGTTTTTGTATTTCAGGTTTTCCCATTACGAGAACTGCCAGAAAAATCCCGGAAAAATTATATAAAAAATCAGCATTCCAGAAGCTTCCCGGCACCCGAAGTACAGCCGGAGGGGGGGCACCAGGGCTCCATGCGCCCTGGTGGCGCGGCCCCCCTCCTGGCCGCGCCGGGGGTGGCGCCTAGGCCCCCCAGGCCTCCGCAGATGCCCCCTTTGGCATATATTTATATCGTCTCCCGAAACCCTCGAGACGGGAACCCTTTTTCGCGATCTCATCTCTGTTCCGCCGCCGCCGCGCTTCCAAGATCGGGAGCACCAGGAGAACTCTTCCCGGCACCCTGCCGGAGGGGAGGATCACCACCAGGAGCTTCTCCACCACCATGGACGCCTCCCGGATGAGTTGTGAGTAGTCTCCCTTGGACCATGGGTCCATGACCAGTAGCTATGTGATGTTCTCCTCCCATTCTTGTGCTTCACTAATTAGTCCTCGTGAGCTGCCCTACATGATCGAGGCGCATATGTAATCCTTATGCTGTTGCTATGATGAGTTTGCTGGGATCCGATGGATTGTGAGATTATGTTCAGATTGTGTTTGAGTAATATATTTGATTCACCTCTTTTATATTTATGTTCGTAAGTAATTCTTGCATGTTCTCCGTTGTTATTTATCGCTTTGGCCAAGTAGTAGGTAGTGACTCCAAGAGGGAACGTTATGCTTGATTGTGGGTTCATGCTCCTCGATGACTAGCTTGAGTGACAGAAACATGAGTCTAGGGGATGTGTTGTTGCCACAAGGGGGAAAACAACGGTGCTTGTGCCCGCGGGTGCAAGGATTGTTTACTTTACGCAAAGTTCTTTTAATGCAGTTATCTGTTGCTTTGAGTTTACACTATGGGTGGGACTCGCAACTTAATACTAGCGAGATGTTCTGGATAGATATCTCAAGGTGGATGATTAGTAGTAGATGCAGATGGATTTCGGTCTACTTGCCTTGGCGTACCGCCCATGCTTTGAACCTCTACCTTTCTTGCAACTTAGTCAGCGTTGGTTTGTGCACATGGTCCTGTCAATTGCCCAGCTGTAATTCGTTTACCTCACATAGCTATTTTATCGTCTTTTGGGAGAGATACATCACTAGTGAACATCATGGGACCCCGGTCCATATTACCATCATTGATCACATCCGCTATTTACTTTACTCTTTTTACTTACTATTGCAATTATACCCATCACTACTATCACTTGCGTTTGATCCTTTGTAAACTACAAGGCCGGAGGGATTGACAACCTCTCTGTACTCGTTGGGAGCAAAGTTATTTGTATCTGTGTGCAGGTCCACGTTGATTACTAATATCTGGCGCCGTTAGCAGTTGACACCTTCTTGTTGAAACTGGGAGTCTCAGGGAAATCGATCCTTGGTATCTTTGCCAAGGGAAAACTACCGCTACACTGCATCTCAAACCTTCCACTTGGGGTAACCAACGAGGGGCGAGAAGCCATCAAGCAAAGTTTTCTGGTGCCGTTGCCAGGGACTCCACTCTTCAGGATAGGGGAGTTGCACGCTATCTTTTACCTTTGCTTTTTAGTCTTGTTAGTTTACCTTTCAGTTTTTTTTTGCTTTAGTATCCTTTATCAAAAATTACAAAAAAAAAATTTATTTGCTCTTCTGTTAGTAGTCCTTTCAGTTTAGCCAAACATGTTAGGATTTGGTGCTTTGAGGGAATCAGAAGTCCTAGATTTCCATCAAAGGGATGGAGAAAATATGAAGAAGGCATGGGACAGAATTTCTGATGCACATAGGAGAATTATGCCTTGGATACCTATAAAAATTGTGCTTAGAAATTTTTACCATGGTCTTTTTAAATGGTGTAAACACTCTCTAGATATTATAGCTGAGGGAGATTTCCTAGAGTGTGATGAAGCTAGAGCTTTTGAAATTATACATGGTCTATCTAGTTACTTTGTTTATGATCATAATTTTGATACTGTCATAGATAGACTTGCTACTATTGAGAAGAGAATGGATGCTCTAGACTTAATGAAGGTAGAGAAACCCAAACCCGATATGAGAGATATTTTGGAAATAGACAATGATTGGGAGCCTTTTGTTAGGATTAGCATCTCTAATCAAGACTTCCTTGCTTATTGTGATATGGGATCTATGGTTTCTACTATGCCAAAAATTGTTCATGATTCTTTAAAATTCAACATGGATAGATTACCATCTTATCCTGAACATACTAATGGAGATATTTCTGAAATCCAGGGAAGAATAAGAGACGTGCCAGTTAAATTCCTTAAGGGGATTGCAATGGTTGATTTCTTCATCGTGGAGCCAAACCAAGGAAATATAGTGCTTGGAAGGGACTTCCTCCGAGCAGTTAAAGGCTTCATCGATATAGGTAAGGGACAAATCCGCTTGCGCGGAAAGGCAAAAGTTGTGTACCCCTTTCCTAGAAGGAACAAGAGTGAGCTTGTTGAGGAACCATTTGAAGCAATCTATAGCTCCGATTATTATGATGGTTATTGATTCCTCTTTGCATTATGCCTAGCTTAAAGGCATAAAAGAAAGCCCTTTTGGGAGGCAGCCCACATGAATAAAATTTTATTTTGCTTTTGTTGTGTCTTGATGTTGTTACTACTGTAGCATCATCATTGTATCTTTGCTTTTCAACTTTGTGCCAAGTGTAGCCTCTGATTGCTAGAAAGTTCAAAAGTTGTGACGTGCTGTCCAGGAAACAGATTCTGTCTTTGGATAGAAAAATTCGTATAAAATCACCAGATAATCTTTTTGGTCTGAATTTTTTCGACAGCGTGCTCTATATAATTGTCGTTCGTGCGTCTGTTCTGAGTTTTTTGATTAGAGTTGCAGAAGTGCCCCGAAAAAAATCATTTACTACCTGCTGTTCTGTTTTTCACAGATTCTGTCCTGTTTTGCCTTTCCTTCATTTTGCAAAAATAGAGCTTGCTTTTTCTTTGCAAAAACCTTTTGGCAATCTTGAGAAACAGTAGACCTTCAAGAGTATCTTTATTTCCAGCAAGGAACAATTATTTTATAAAGGGTACTAACCTCGCTAATCAGATTATGATGAGTTATGTATGAAGGGAGTTTTCAAGTGTGCGAGGGAAGATGATAAAAAGATCCAGGAGTGTCAAATGCTCAAGCTTGGGGATGCCCCCATGCACCCCCAAGAAATATTCAAGGAGACTCAAGCGTCTAAGCTTGGGGATGCCCCCGTGCATGCCCTTCTCCATCAACATTATCAGTTCGTCTTTCGTTCCACTATATTTTTATCACTTCATGTCTTATGTGCTATGCTTGGAGCGACTTGCTTTTAGTTTCCTTTTTAGTTTTCTTTAGCTTTTCATAATGAGTCGGAACTCAGCTTTCTTTATGTGGGAGAGAAACACGCTCCACTTCTACCTAGAACACAACATAGAATTTTCATGTCTATCTTTGCCGTGTGTGTTCTTTGTCTTTCAATAGCTACTATCATGTTCAGCTCTTAGTATTCATGCTTATCTTTTTAAAGAGCTTTTGTTTAGTTGGTTGCTTGAACTCTCTTTATCTATCATGATTATCTTATTAAGAGAGTTTGCTTCCGTTGCATTGGTTGGTATGTCTATGATAAAGATGCTACGTGCATAATGGTGCTTAGTAGTTCATGTTTTCTTATGGTTAGTCTCAAATAGCTGGGGGGTTCCCAGTGTGTTATTGGAATACCAACATGATTTGTTTGCCTATGATGTGGTATGGTTTAGTAATATCTTCCTTCGAGAATTTACTTTGATTGACTTGGCATATGCTCACGCATATTTAAGACTGTAAAGAAAGTCTGTCAAGCCTTGATGATCTTTTGTTTCTGAGTAGCGATATAACTTCCATGCCTGATTCAATGTTGCTTTGTCGCTCTGCATGATTATGACCGTCATTGGTCTCTTAGTTGGTCGCTCCCAGTCTTTTGCTAAAATCCACCTGTACTAAGCGGATTGACTGCTTGTGCATCCAAATTCTCTTAAACTAGTTATGCCATATGAGTCCACCATACCTTTCTACATGGTATTTACCTGCCATTCCTAACGGAGACTTGCATGTACCATCTCGAAATTATTCAAAGAAAAAAAAAGCATTCCTATTTTGTGCCTCTGTTTTAAGTTCATGAGGAAGTAGTAGTTAGTTCATGATCTTTTTAAGTTGGACAAGCTTCACCCCGGGATTGCATGTATAATGTGCAAACCCATAATACGAGAAGGAACTGGCATTGAGTGCGCCCGACTCAAAAATAATATAACAAAAAAACCGTCCTTCACGCTTTGTTCATGAGAAATCAGAAAACTTTGGCAGTGATAAACAAAGGAGATTAAGAGGATGTGATCGTCCTCATTCGGGAGCCGTTCCTCGAAACTTGTCCATCTCAAGAAGTGATTGAGTTGTCTGCTAGCATTCGTTGACGAAACATGCATAATCTAAAAAAAATTATTACCTCTGTTTTTAAAACCAAGAGCTCTGGTACATGTTTTGTCTTTGTTTCCGACTACGGTTTTCAACCTTGCCAACAAAAGCCACGGTTCGAGAGTCTCCACCTTCTTTTAAAAAGCACCAACTACTGAGAGCATGATTTTCATTCTGAGTGTAATGTGCATTGTCCCAAAGTAGCATTGTCTTTTGCATGATTGTGATATCGTTTATTTTGAAATCATTGTATCTAGTCATCACTTAAACCTTGGAGGTGCCCCTGCATTTATGTTTTGCTTCACTAAAGGGGGCAAGTGAGATATCACTTTATCATATTTGCACACCATGCTCATTACAAATCTATTTGATGTTTCAATATCATATTGTAAAACTTTCAGTTCTTTGTGATTTTCTCATGAGGCAACTTAATTACTACAGATACATTGTCTCAGTAAGCTTTTGTCATGTGACTATGAAAAGTCCTATATGGTTAATAGCATGTCACCACAGAAATTATTCTTGTTATCATTTACCTACTCGAGGACGAGCAGGAATTAAGCTTGGGGATGTTGATACGTCCAAAACGTATCTATATTTCTGCTTGATCCATGCCTCTTTTGGGTGATATTGCTATGTTATTTATACACTTACATACACTTTTGATCATATTTGGACTAACCTATTAACTCAGTGCACCCCAGTGCCAGTTTCTGTTTTCGGCTGTTTTTGTATTTCAGGTTTTCCCATTACGAGAACTGCCAGAAAAATCCCGGAAAAATTATATAAAAAATCAGCATTCCAAAAGCTTCCCGGCACCCGAAGTACTGCCGGAGGGGGGCCACCAGGGCTCCAGGCGCCCTGGTGGCGCGCCCCCCTCCTGGCCGCGCCGGGGGGCGCCTGGGCCCCCCAGGCCTCCGCTGATGCCCCCCTTTGGCATATATTTATATCGTCTCCCGAAACCCTCAAGACGGGAACCCTTTTTCACGATCTCATCTCTGTTCCGCCGCCGCCGCGCTTCCAAGATCGGGAGCACCAGGAGAACTCTTCCCGGCACCCTGCCGGATGGGAGGATCACCACGGGAGCTTCTCCACCACCATGGACGCCTCCCGAATGAGTTGTGAGTAGTGTCCCTTGGACCATGGGTCCATGACCAGTAGCTATGTGATGTTCTCCTCCCGTTCTTGTGCTTCACTAATTAGTCCTCGTGAGCTGCCCTACATGATCGAGGCGCATATGTAATCCTTATGTTGTTGCTATGATGAGTTTGCTGGGATCCGATGGATTGTGAGCTTATGTTCAGATTGTGTTTGAGTAATATATTTGATTCACCTCTTTTATATTTATGTTCGTAAGTAATTCTTGCATGTTCTCCGTTGTTATTTATTGCCTTGGCCAAGTAGTAGGTAGTGACTCCAAGAGGGAACGTTATGCTTGATTGTGGGTTCATGCCCCTCGATGACTAGCTTGAGTGACAGAAACATGAGTCTAGGGGATGTGCTGTTGCCACAAGGGGGAAAACAACGGTGCTTGTGCCCGCGGGTGCAAGGATTGTTTACTTTACGCAAAGTTCTTTTAATGCAGTTGTCTGTTGCTTTGAGTTTACACTATGGGTGGGACTCGCAACTTAATACCAGCGAGATGTTCTGGATAGATATCTCAAGGTGGATGATTAGTAGTAGATGCAGATGGATTTCGGTCTACTTGCCTTGGCGTACCGCCCATGCTTTGAACCTCTACCTTTCTTGCAACTTAGTCAGCATTGGTTTGCGCACATGGTCCTGTCAATTGCCCAGCTGTAATTCGTTTACCTCACATAGCTGTTTTATCATCTTTTGGGAGAGAGACATCACTAGTGAACATCATGGGACCCCGGTCCATATTACCATCATTGATCACATCCGCTATTTACTTTCCGCTTTTTACTTACTATTGCAATTATACCTATCACTATTATCACTTGCGTTTGATCCTTTGTAAACTACAAGGCCGGAGGGATTGACAACCTCTCTGTACTTGTTGGGAGCAAACTTATTTGTATCTGTGTGCAGGTCCACGTTGATTGCTAATATCTGGCGCCGTTAGCAGTTGACACCTTCTTGTTGAAACTGGGAGTCTCAGGGAAATCTGTCCTTGGTATCTTTGCCAAGGGAAAACTACCGCTACACTGCATCTCAAACCTTCCACTTGGGGTAACCATGGAGGGGCGAGAAGCCATCAGCACCATCAGTGGTGTCATCCCCGACGGCACCATCAGTGGTGTCATCCTCGGCGGCACCATCAGTGGTGTCAGGATCGGTGTCTTTCGCGGCATCCTCATAGCGGTGAGGTTGTTCCTCCATCTCCTGTGATAGCTCCCAGAATGACTTGCCTCCCGAACCGCCAACCTCATCGTTGTGGTACATGTTTCTCTATAAATAGGAAAAAAGTTTGGTCAAAAAGTTGGTTATTGTCATGGAAGAAGATCATGGTGTCGGAGATATTGACCACGGGTGTCCTCAGCGACCACCCTTGGTATTTCAAGACAATTTGTGGCTGCCTGCTCCCCCCCGTCCGTCTGCTCATCGGGCCGCCTCCTAGGGCAGCTTTTCCTAGGAGCAGGTTTCCAGCAGGCAGCAGGGGCCCAAACAGGTGGCAGCATCACAGTTAGCAGCTAGCAGACGGTCCCGCGCTCCTCCCTCAGGATGCGTGCTGGGGGGCCACCACGCAGCTGAGCCATGGCTACAGATGAATACGTCCTTAGAGAATCTATAAGGGCGTGGCTACAGTGAACGTGTACCTTATGGACATCTCCTAAGCGGCGAATCACTGTAGCCACGCCGCTCGTGACTGAGCTTCGGTCAGAGGAAGCCACGATCCCACTACCCGCAGACAGCGGGGCCAGCAGGCCTCTGGCCCCACCGGCCAGTGGGTAAGTCACAGACCAGCCTCCCCTGGCAGGCGGCCAGGGGAGGCGGTCGGCTGGTAACAGACGGCGAATCCTGGACTAGAAGTCTGAACCTCATCAAGATGACAAGACAGGGCATGGCGGTAGTGTACGGCAGGAGACGGCGACACTGTAGCCACTTCCCCCCCTGACGAGGCTGTCGTCAGCAGAAGCACGTATATAGTAAAAGGCAATCACATGGGCCCGCAAGCGGCGGGCCCCAGCAGACAGGCGGCAACGCCAGCACCAGAAGGCGCTGACAGTCGGGGGCCACTCCGTCTAGATTACAAGTGTACCCCTGGGGGGTAGGCCTATATAAACCCCCCAGGGTCCTCCATGAGGAGGTGTTGGAAGGTTGGAAGATTGAACCCTTAGAAGAAGAAGATAGAGAAAGAAACCCTAGCAACCACCCTCGATTCCTAGAGCGAAGGTAGTGACCTAGCCTTGTTCATCTTCCTCCTCTAGACCACACAGCTCGAGGAGCAACCTTGTAGCTACCATAGTGACATTAGTCATGACGCGGAGTCCCCGCAGAGCAGGACTAGGGGTGTTATCTCCTCGGAGAGCCCCGAACCTAGGTAAGATCCGTAGGCGTCCTAAGTTCCGCCTCATCCTGCTTCCAGGGCCCGACGACGTTCTATTGTCCCCATGCATGATAAGCCATCCGTTGGCATATGTCGCCCCAAAACCACGACATTTGGCGCCCACCGTGGGGCTAGGTGCACCGTCATCCAGAGACATGTTCTGGACGGGAACTTTGTTCCTCCCTGGCGACAGTAGCCAGCCCGGCACGCCTATAGGTGTGGAAACCGGGATGCTTCGCGGCGCTGAAGTCGCATGCGCCGCGAGTGGACTCGCCGACCTTCTCAGCGGCATCCGCATTCATGACCAGCCCTCTCCGATGCTCGAGCCAGTGGCACCGGAGAGCTGCCTCGTCGAGCTCCTCGACAAGCTCCACATCGTCGACGAGCGCGCCTCCGACATTGAGTCAGTGGGCTCTTCTGACCCACCAGTGGACATGATCATCGACCTCGGCGCAAAGCCTGTCGATTGCTTCCCCGAGCACATGGTGGTCATCGACGACCCCCTCCCCGCTCCAATGGCCAGCAGCGCCATTAGCACCACCACGGAGGTGCTTGTCACCAACCACGACACACCGTCCGGCGGGGCGGACCAAGACCCGCTCGAGGCCGCTCTGCAGCACCTCACCGCTCCTGTTGCGGCGGGGGCAAACGGCGCGGCATTGGAGGCGCTCCGCATCTCTCTCCTCGACAGGGCCACCAAGCTGGCTGCTTCCCGACGCCTCACCAAAGCCTACCACCATGAGTTGGACCGTGCCATTTGCGGCACGTCGACTGCTGGCGAGCCTAGCCGGGCTAGCACCATTCGCGATCGCGGCAGGCTGCTAGCGGACATGCTGGGGGCCCCGTGGCCTATGTACCTCACTCTATCGGAGAACCTAAGGGCTGCCTAGGCAGCAGTCGATGAGATGTGCCACTTGGAGGGAGACGAGCTTTGTTGCGTGACTCAGCGCGCCCGCCAGCTCCTTGACGCTACTGCCACGCAGCAGTAAGCCCGTCGCCGGGTATCAGAGGCCAACGCGCACGCTGACAACCGCCCTCTTCGGCGGGAGCAAGGAGCCACGTCTCGCTCTCCAACAGTCGGCGCCCCCAACCGGCGAGACTCAGAGCCGGCTGCTAGCCGCAGCCGGCAGACTCGTATCACCATTGAGCGCGACGAAGACGGCCGCCCAAGGGTTGTAGAGCGGCGAGGGGAACATCCGCTTCCTCCTAGGCGGGAGAGGCGCGTGTCTCCTCCGCCTGTTGACCACCCCTCTCTGGCAGGCCGCTTGGGCCGCCGCGAGGGGGTTGGGGAGAACGACGCCTGCCACCGCCTGGACCTACTAGCTCGGTCGCAGGCGCTCGAAGAAGAAGATGACCTCGGTCCGGCTTGTTTCAGCCCCCGCATCCGCAACAAGCCTTTCCCCAAGGGCTTCTCGCTCCCCAGAGATACCCCCAAGTACAATGGATCAGTGAAACCAGAGGACTGGCTGGTGGACTACTCCACAACCGTCAGCATAGCCATCGGCAACAGGCGTGTTGCGGTGAAGTACGTGCCACTTATGCTCCACGGCATGGCTCGGACATGGCTGAACAGCCTCAAACCCAACAGCATTAACGGCTGGTTGGACTTCACCGATGCCTTCACTCGCAACTTCACCAGCATCTACAAGCGTCCTCCCAAGCCGCGCCAGCTCTCCCTATGTGTGCAAGGCCCAGATGAGTCAGCCCGCGATTATCTGACACGTTGGGCAGAGCTACAAAACTCTTGTGAAGGAGTGCACGAAGTACAAGCCATCGAGTATTTCACGGCCAGGTGCAGAGAAGGCACCTTACTCAAACACAAACTCCTCTGTGACGAGCCGGCCATGCTGGACGAGTTGTTGAGCATAGCAGACAAGTACGCCACCGCCGACTCCTCCATGAAGACCGAGCTGCAAGTGGATGCTTCTGGCAAGATGACTCCTCCAACTCCCAAGACGCCGGCTGGAGAGTCCAGCCGACGCCGGTAGCCAAGCGACCACAAACGCAAGACTCAAGCAAGACCCAAGCGCCAGAAGGGCGGCAAGCTAGTCTGGCAGCCAGCTTTCTCCTTCAACCAAGCTCTGGACGCCCCTTGCAAGTTCCACATCAGCGTGAAACCTTCCAATCACACCACGCAAAAGTGTCATTGGCTCACAAGGATTGCCAGGGGGAAGCTCTGCCACCGCCGCCTGCTGGGAAGCCGGCCCCGCCTCCCAATCCACCGGCTGCATGTCCTGGCGACCAGGTCCAGGACGAATTCCCAGAAGAGAACGGGGCCTATGTCGTCTTCACCAGCCAAACGGACGATAGGCACAGCCGGCGCCAGCAGCGCAGAGAAGTCACCACCGTCGCCGTCAAAGACCCTGAATTCATGCACTGGTCTGAGAGACCTGTCAGCTGGAGCCGAGAGGATCACCCGGCTGTCATGCCGTCGCCAGGGGCCGATGCCTTGGTCCTGGATGCTACTCTCTCCACCGATAGGCGGGCTTGTCGTTTCTCCCGAGTACTGGTAGACGGCGGCAGCAGCATCCACATCATGTACCGCGACACCATGGAGAAGTTGGGCATCAAAGAAAAGCAGGTTCAGCCTACCAGGACTGTGTTTCATGGCATTGTGCCAGGCCTCTCTTGCTCACCAATCGGCAAGGCCAAGATTGATGTCATGTTTGGTGACAAGATGCATTTCCGGAGAGAGCCAGTCTGGTTTGAAGTAGTGAACTTTGAAAGTCCCTAGCACGTGATCTTGGGCCGGCCTACTCTTGCAAAGTTCATGGCAGTACCCCATTATGCCTACCTCAAGATGAAGATGCCGGGCCCCAAGGGAATAATCACCATAGCCGGGGACTACGAGAAGTCCATCGCATGCGCAACAGCCAGCAGCCGTCTAGCCGAGTCCCTTGTCGTAGCTGAGGAGAAGCGCCGCCTGGAACGGCTGGTGGCAATGGCTGGCGAGCAGCCAGCCATACCAGCCGATCCCAAGGAGGCGGAGCCGCAAGGCTCGTTCCAGCCGGCCAAGGAGACAAAGAAGATTGCCTTGGATCCATCTCACCCAGAGCGATTTGCTGTCATAGGGTCAAACCTAGACAACAAATATGAAAGCGAGCTCGTCGATTTCCTCCGTGAGAATCAGGACATCTTTGCATGGTCCCCCAAAGACATGCTGGGTGTCCCGACGGATTTCTCCAAGCACAAACTTCATGTGAGAGAAGATGCAAAGCCTATCCGGCAGCCGCTACGCCGCCTGTTAGAAGATAAGATAAGAGTTGTTGGGGAAGAAGTTGCCCGCCTACTAGCATCCGGCTTCATAATGGAGGTTTTCTATCCAGAATGGCTCGCAAACCCAGTCCTAGTGCTGAAGAAGAACAACAAATGGCGCATGTGCATTGATTACACCAGCCTCAACAAAGCTTGCCCTAAAGATCCGTTTGCTCTGCCACGAATAGATCAAGTGATTGACTCCATAGCTGGATGCGAGCTGCTGTCATTCCTTGATGCTTATTCCGGGTATCACCAGATCAAGCTCGATCCGGCTGACTGCCTGAAGACCGCCTTCCTCACGCCATTTGGGGCCTTCTGCTACCTAACCATGATGTTCGGCTTGAGAAACGCCGGCGCCACCTTTCAGCGTTGCATGCAGAAGTGTCTCCTCAAGCAACTTGGCAGAAACGCCCACGTTTATGTGGATGATATCGTGGTGAAGACGGAGAAGAGAGGAACTCTTTTGGAAGATCTCCAAGAGACATTTGAGAACTTGCGCCGCTTTCGGATCAAGCTAAACCCGGAGAAATGCGTCTTCGGGGTACCACCCGGCCAACTCCTTGGTTTCCTGGTATCCGAGCGCGGCATCGAGTGCAACCCCGCAAACATCAAGGCCATTTAGAGAATGGAGCGGCCAACCCGTGTGCGAGATGTCCAGAAATTCACGGGGTGCCTGGCATCTCTCAGCCGTTTCATCAGCTGGCTGGGAGAAAAGGCACTCCCCCTGTATCAACTGATGAAGAAGACCACTTGCTTCGAGTGGAACGACCAAGCAGATGAAGCTTTCCAGCAGCTCAAGAGACTGCTGTCCACCCCGCCTGTCCTGGCGGCGCCAGCAGACAAGGAACCCATGTTCCTTTACATAGCCGCCACCAGCCGGGTGGTTAGCACTATCATTGTGGTCGAGTGCCCAGAAGACGACAGAGCCTTGCCCGTCTAGAGGCCGGTCTACTACTTGCGCGAGGTGTTGTCAGTGTCCAAGCAAAACTACCCCCACTACCAGAAGATGTGCTACGATGTGTACTTCACCGCCAAGAAACTCAAGCAGTACTTCCAAGAGCATTCAATCACGGTTTTCTGCACGGCCCCGCTTGCTGAAATCATGGGCAATAGAGATGCCTCAGGAAGAGTGGCTAAGTGGGCCATCGAGCTGCCCCCCTTCACCATCTTCTACCAGCCACGCACCACCATCAAGTCGCAAGCATTGGCCGACTTCCTCGTCAACTGGGCCGAAACCCAGTACATGTCGCTTGTTCCAGACTCAACCCGTTGGCGGATGCACTTTGACAGGCAAAGATGCGCACTGGATTGGGAGCCGGCGTCATCCTCACTTCCCCCAAGGGCGACAATCTCAAGTACACCCTGCAGATCCACTTCGCCGCCTCTAACAACGTGGCTGAGTACGAGGCACTTATCCACGGGCTCCGGATGGCCAAAGAGAATGGTATCCGCCGAGTGCTGTGCTATGGTGAGTCAGACTTGGTTGTCCAGTAGTCGTCTGGGGACTGGGACGCCAAAGATGCAAACATGGCGAGCTATCGTTTCCTCGTCCAGCAGATCAGTGGACACTTTGAGGGCTGCGAGTTCCTCCACGTACCACGAGCCGACAACATGCAAGCCGACACCTTGGCACGAATCGGCTCCACCCACCAAGCAATACCAGCCGGCGTGTCTCTTCAATGCCTGCGCAAGCCGTCTATCAAAGCCTTCACAAGAGTCGGAATCAATCTTCATACTAGTCGATCCTGGAGCAGACGGCCTGACAACTTCAGCAGCCGGCCTGGGGACTGCCCCAACAGGCGGCCTTTATACTCCAACCCCAGCAGACGGTCCACCAGTAGCTACGCCGGTTCCTGACCCGGGGACTGCTCCAGCAGACGACCAAGAAGCGCTAGCCCTAGCAGACGACCCAGGGACCGCCGTAGCCGGCTCGGGGACTCTGGATGCACAGCAGGAGGCTCAGTCCAGCCCTCTGCCTCCCAGCCCAACCACCCTGGTCTCTCTGGCAGAAGCAACAGGAGTCTCAGCGCCATCTTCGGCACAACCAATCCTCACCTTCCTGCTCAGAAGAGAGCTGCCAGCAGATGAAACCTTGGCACAACAAGTTCAGGGCCGAGCTTCAACATACACCATAGTCAACAAAGAGCTCGTCAAAAGAAGTGCAACAGGTGTCTTCTAGCGCTGCGTGGACGCAGAAAAGGGTCTGGCTATCCTGAAAGACATTCACCAAGGGGAATGTGGCCTTCACACGGCCTCAAGATCCCTCGTTGCCAAAGCCTTCCGCCACGGTTTCTTCTGGCCGACTGCTTTGGACGACGCCAAAGATTTGGTAAAAAAGTGCAACGGCTGCTAGTGCTTCAGTTCCAAGCAACACTTGCCGGCTTCTGCACTCAAGACCATCCCGGTCACTTGGCCATTTGCCGTCTGGGGGCTGGATATGGTGGGCCCCTTCAAGACAGCCAGAGGTGGCTTGACACATTTACTCGTGGTAGTGGACAAATTTACCAAGTGGATCGAAGCAAAACCGATCAAGAAACTCAATGGCCCAACTGCTGTGACATTCATCGCAGACATCACAGTCCGGTATGGCATACCACACAGCATCATCACCGACAACGACACAAATTTTGCCAAAGGCGCACTGGCCCATTTCTGTGCAACACAAGGCATCCGACTGGACCTTGCGTCGGTTTCCCACCCATAGTCCAACGGCCAAGTTGAGTGTGCCAACGGCCTTATCCTGTCTGGCATCAAGCCCCTGTTGGTCGAACCTTTGGAACGATCAGCCGGCTGCTGGATCGAAGAGTTGCCGTCTGTCCTCTGGAGCCTCAGAACTACTCCGAACAAATCCACCGGCTTCACTCCTTTCTTCCTCGTTTATGGGGCCGAGGCCGTCATCCCAACAGATGTTGAGTTCGACTCGCCTCGCGTCACCATGTATACGGAAGCCGAAGCAAAAGAAGCACGCGAAGACGGTGTAGACCTGCTGGAGGAGGCTCGGCTGGTAGCACTCAGCCGCTCCACCATCTACCAGCAGGGTCTCCGCCGCTATCACAGCCGGCAAGTCAAGCCACGCTCCTTCCGCGAGGGGGACCTTGTGCTCCGGCTGATCCAGCGAACAGCCGGCCAGCACAAGCTCTCGGCTCCTTGGGAAGGACCGTTCATCATGAGAAAGGTACTAGGCAACGATGCCTACTACCTCATTGATGCCTAGAAGCCAAGAGCACGCAAGAGAGATAACTCAGGCAAGGAGTCGGAGCACCCATGGAACGCAAACCTACTTCGTCGCTTTTATAGCTGAAAGACAGTATGTGTCGCGCTATCTATTTTATTTTGAGAACCAATGGGACCCCCGAGGAGTTCTCGGGGACTGCCCAGCCCTTTATCTATATGATAAGAATTATGTCTGTGAATGAGTATTGTTCATTCCTTTGTCCGACACCGGAGCCTACCAGACGTCTTGGGGACTGGCCGCCTAGCCCTATGTTTAAAACTTCTCCTTAAAATAGTCGGACAAGTAATGTGATGGCATCCAAGCCCTCTCCCGCCTTCAGTCACAGACTCGCGGAACGTGGTTGTTCGACTGGCAGGAGCCAAAGGCAAGGAGTGGTTCCCACATGAAAAATGGCTAAGGAAAACAGACATAGGGCAAGGCGGCCCTTCATACAAATCAGTCGGCTGTTACTCAGCTGGCCAGCCGGCCTCCGATTTAGCCATGCCGCCCTCCAGAGGGCGGGATACTTGCCCATCCGGAAAACAGCCAAGTACCTGACCCAGCCACGGAACCACAGAGTGGCTGTCTGGCTGGTAGGACGGCAGTTAAAGGAGACAGCAAAGGAAAATCGCCCTAAGGAACCAAGGGCGGGGCTAATCCCAGGACTCGACATAATTGCATAAAAACAATGCAACATTAAAATAATATTTACATCAAACAGGCCTCAAGGGCCGTCTCCCAGTAGGAGCTTACTTATACACCCAGCGGGTGGAATTGTTCGGACTAATCCTACCAGCTCTTACAAAGAAACAGGAACCAAAAGATACAAGAATAAAAGCCTAGGGCGCAGCAGGCGGAGCGGGTGGCACGACGGAGCCGGCCTCCGAGGGGGACGCCTGGCGGGTCTCGGTCTGGCCGCTTCCTGCAATAGGCGGAGCCACCACACCTGGTCCGCTTGTCGAGGATCGGTCAGGCTACTGGCCAGCAGACGGATCCGCCTCCTGGGAGCTGGCCTCCTCGTCGCTGTCCTCCTCCTCCTCGCCCTCATCGCTGGAGGCGATCTCCTCGTTCGGCTCCTCCGATGCCGCCAGGTCCAGCCCGAAGTTGCTGGGTGGCACCACATGGCCCTTATCGTCCAACTCTGGGACGAAGATGGAGGTGTCGGCGTACTCGGCAAGGGCGGCGGCACGTTTGACGAGGTCCTTTTGTACCACGGCCAGCTCAGGCTGAGCCTCCACACGGAAGGTCTCCAGCTGTTCGAGGCTCATGTCCGGGTACCAGCTCTTGAAAAACTCCAGGGCAGTCCGCGCACGAGCCCTCGCCGCGAAACCCTTCCAGGCCTCGAAGCGGTGGCCGGCTGCCTCCAGCCAGTCGGCAGTCCAACTGGGAGTGCGGAGTATCGGAGCACCTGGCCAGAGGGCGACCAGCACCTGAGCACCAGCGCGCTGCAGGCGGCGAAGCAATCAATGGACCGGCTGGAGGCGCACCCTGAGGGCAAGAAGTTGCTCGGCTGGGGTCCTGGGTGCGTTAGGTGCGATCACCCGACCCGCCTTGCGCCTCTCGTCACGCTCGGCCTCGATTGCCTGGGTGGCGGCCATAGAGTAGCCCGGGAAGAACTCTGCCAAAACTAGAAGAAGACTTAGAAGAAAAGAAAGGCGGCTGTAACAGATGGCAAGTACAAGAAGAAAGGGCAGACATCTCACCGTCGACCATGTCTACAATGGCTCCATAGCAGTCTTGCAGAGACGCCTCCTTCTCGACCCAGTTCGAGCGCTCGGCCTCGAATTCTGCCCGAAGAAGCGTCTGGACGTCCGACATCTTCCCGAGCTCAACCTTGTGGGCCGCCGCCTAGTCTGCCAGCTCCTTGGCCAGGCGGTCACGGTCCTGAGCAGCGAGATCATGCTCTCGCTCCTTGGCAGCTAGCTCCGACTGGGCCTCGCCCAGCTGGTTGCGGAGGTTGGCTACGACCGCTGGCAAGAGAGGAAGAAGAACAATAATGTCAGCAGCAGCAAAAAAGATAACCTTGGATTTCCAAGCCGCCTGCTCAGCAGCCAGCTCGAAACTCGGGGACTACACCCAGCGGGTGCGCTGACGCGCCCCCACAAGGAGGAGAAGGGAAGCACTCACCTTGGCAGTTTGCCAGGGTGGCCTGCAGTTGCGCTAGCTCCTGGCGCTGGGCGTTGTAGCAGGCCACACGGAGGTTGGGGTAGTCCTGCAACGATACACAAGATTAGCCCACGACGCACACTTTGGAGTTCCAAGCCGCCTGCTCAGCAGCCGGCTCGGAACTCGGGGACTACACCCAGTGGGTGCGCTGACGCGCCCCCACAGAAGAAATTAAAGGAATAAACACGAAAGAACATGAAGCCCGCGTACCCGAACAGAGGACCGTGCAGCCAAGAACTCCTACATCACCGTCTGCACGACATTGCCCAGGGAGTTGAAGCGGTCAAGGACATCCCCTGACGCGACAATCAGCGCGCCGCCGCCTCCGGGCCTCCAACCTGACGGCGCCGCACTGGTGGCCTCATTCTCTGGCGCGGACGAGGTGGCGCCGCCGGCCTCCACCTGCTGCGGCACGGAGACCGCCCTCGCAGGGCGCGGGCGAGCTGGGGCTTGGGGGGCCGGTTGCGGGCCTGTCACCAGCACGCCCTTAGCTGGTGGCACCTCCGCCCCTGCAGGCCCCTGCGTCCTTGCAGGCGACGCGGGGGGCGGCGCCTATGTCTCCATGACAACACAGTAGTGCCCCCACGGTTGTCGGGAGCCGGCTGCTCGTCAGTAGCCGGCACTTGGGCGAACGGCTCCAGAGAGCCCGCCTTCGGCAAGACGGTGCGGCCCACTAGCTGTTGGGAGCCCGCCTCGGGCTCCTGGGCTCGGGCGGCGTCTGCGTGGGCCTTCTCAGCCGCCTCGTCCTCCGCCCTGGCTGCGGCATCCGCCACTGCCCGCTCGCGGTCCGCGGCCTCCTGCTCTTTGCGCGCCTCGCGAGCGTTCCTCTCCGTCGCCTCCCGAAGCGCGGCGGCTGGATCCACGCGGTGGGGCGCAGGGGGGACATCCGTGCCCCCCACAATGGGGCCCACTGGCGCCCGTGAGAGGGAGAGCGGCGCGCTGCGTCGATGTCCCGAAGAAAATGGGGAGTCAGCCAAGAGGGGAATGGTTGAGAAGGATAAGCATCAAACAAAAGAAGGATACAAGACACTTACCTAGATACGACCGGCCTGGCCTTGGGTACCCTGGGCAGGATCGCCCTGGCGGCCACCTCCAGGCGCCTGGTGGCGGCGGTTGATAGCCGGAGTTTCTCGGGCGGGGCACCAGACGGCCCTGATAATGACCGCCGCTTCACGTCGCCGGCTGCGCCAGACGGCCCCGCCTGTTGGCTGCCGTGACCAGGCGGATCCGCCTCCCGGACGCGGACGGGTGCTTCCTCCTCCTCCTCGTCGTCGTCAGGCCAATTCTCGACGCTGCCTTCTAGCAGGCCGCCTGATGGCTGGCCCCCGCCGCATGTCACCTCTTCCTCCTCCATGGCGGCGACCCCAAGATTGGGGTCGCTCGTATCGCTCTGGGAGTGATCTGGTTCCAAGGGGCGGCCTGGCTGGTCGGAACCCGGCGTCGGCTGGCCGAGGAAGATCTGAAGAAGACACCAGGGTCAGACGGCTACAACAGCCGGAAAGAAAAGAAAGAAAAGCAAAAGAAGACAGAAAAAACTTACTGCATGCGGCTGGTTGTTGCGGCTGTATGGCGGCTTGCCAAAGGCCCAGCCGGAGTCGGAGACCTTGCAGTTAGAAATTTGGTTCACCAAGTTAGCCACCTCCCTGTATGGCATTGGCTTGGTGCATATCCGGCTGGGATCCCGGCGCCCACTCATGTCACAAATCAGATGAGGGCGGCGCTGCAGCGGCAGCACTTGGTGCTCCGCAAACCTGAGCAGCAGATCTGCGAAGACCAGACCCTCGCCGTCCCTCAGCTCCCGGAGACGCCGCACCGTGATGGAAGCACCTGCCGTCAGGGAGGTAGGCCGGGTCTTCCAGGAGTCGCGAGGCTCTGCAGGCGGGCCTGGCGCCCAGTCCGGCAAGCAAATAAAGTCTTGGTCGGGGTCGACATTGGAGACATAGAAGTATGTTTTCTTCCACTGTTTCACCGACGCCACGAGCTGCGGCGCCGGGAAGAAGTTTCTTGATCCACTGCGCTTCACCGCAATGCACCCCCCCCCCCCCGCACTGGGCGGCCACGCTCTGGATTGCGGTGTCGAGCTTCATGTAAAAAAGCTCGGTCCACAACTCCATGGTGGGGAGGATGCCGAAGTATGCCTCGCACAGGACGACGAAGGAAGATAGCGTCACCATCGTGTTCGGCGTGAGGTGGTGGGGTTGGATGTTGAAGAATTCCAAGAAAGACTGGAAGAAGCCGCTCGCCGGGAGGCCGAAGCCGCACGGGAAGTGCGAGCCGAAGAGGACCTGCTCGCCCAGCCGTGGGGCCGGCCTGATCTCCGCCGCCGGCGCTAAGCGCACGGTGACCTTATCGGCAGGAGGCAGCCTCCGCGATCGGCGGAGGTTGTCGATGTGCTCCTCCAGGACGTCGCTGCCGTCCCACTGGCCGTGGTGGCAGACCGGCGGTACGACGGCCATAGCTCAGGCGGTAGCTCGTTGCGGAGTTGGCGAGAGAAGCGGATGAGAGCAAGGAAGAAGAAGGAGAGTGGGGAGGGGTGAGCGCGAGAACGGCGCTAACTTCTCTCTCCCGGCCTACTTATAGGCTCGGCGCGGCGAAGCTGAGGGGACGGGCGTGGGATCAACTGCTCCACGCCCCGCACGACCCCTACCTTTTTCGCGCCTAATCCGCGCGCATTAAATGCACATGGGGAGGGCAATCGATAACCCCTGCCACACTAGATCGGCGCGCAGGTCGAGGCCTTGTAGTGGCGGGCCCCGGCCCACTGTTACGTCCCGTCATGCGCGTGGGCTGGCAGGCCGACGCGACAGGGCGTTGACACGTGGGGAGCCGCCAACGGTCGGCGGGCCTGCGCGACTGCCTACTGACCAGGCGGTGCCTTCCCCTCGAAGATTTGAAGACGGAGCTCCGGCTACCAGAAATCGGTCCTCCTAAAAACGGGTCCGGCTGCCAGCAAACGGATCTCTACGACAGACGAACGGATGACGCTGGTCCAACCTAGGGAGGGAAGCTGCTGGAACCCCGCAACCCTCCAACACTAGCCGCGGAATTCCACCAGCTCCGGGGTCTACTGTCAGAGATATTGACCACGGGTGTCCTCAGCGACCACCCTTGGTATTTTAAGACAATTTGTGGCCTCCTGCTCCTCCCCCCCCGGGAGTCTGCTCATCGGGCCGCCTCCTAGGGCAGCTTGTCCTAGGAGCCGGTTTCCAGCAGGCGGCAGGGGCCCAAACAGACGGCAGCATCACAGTTAGCAGCTAGCAGACGGTCCCGCGCTCCTCCCTCGGGATGCATGCTGGGGGGGCCACCACGCAGCTAAGGCATGGCTACAGATGAATACGTCCTTAGAGAATCTATAAGGGCGTGGCTACAGTGAACGTGTAACTTATGGACATCTCCTAAGCGGCGAATCACTGTAGCCACGCTGCTCGTGACCGAGCTTCGGTCAGAGGAAGCCACGATCCCACTACACGCAGATGGCGGGGCCAGCAGGCGGCTGGCCCCACCGGCCAGTGGGTAAGTCACAGACCAGCCTCCCCTGGCAGGCGGCCAGGGGAGGCGGCCGCCTGGTAAAAGACGACGAATCCTGCCCTAGAAGTCTGAACCTCATCAAGACGACAAGATAGGGCGTGTCGGCAGTGTAAGGCAGGAGACGGCGACACTATAGCCACTTCCCCCCCTAACGAGGCTGTCATCTGCAGAAGCATGTCTACATTAAAGGGCAATCACATGGGCCCGCAAGCGGCGGGCCCCAGCAGACAGGCGGCAAGGCCGGCACCAGAAGGCGCAGACAGTCGGGGGCCACTCCGTCGAGATTACAATTGTACCCCTGGGGTATGCCTATATAAACCCGCATGGTCCTCCATGAGGAGGGGTTGGAAGGTTGGAATATTGAACCCTTAGAAGAAGAAGAAGATTGAGAAAGAAACCCTAGCAACCACCCCCGATTCCTAGAGCGAAGGTAGTGAGCTAGCCTTGTTAATCTTCCTCCTCTAGACCACACAGCTCGAGGAGCAACCTTGTAGCTACCATAGTGACATTAGTCATGACGCGGAGTCCCCGCAGAGCAGGACTAGGGGTGTTATCTCCTCAGAGAGCCCCGGACCTGGGTAAGATCCGTAGGCGTCCTAAGTTCCGCCTCATCCCGCTTCAAGGGCCCGGCGACGTTCTATTGTCCCCATGCATGATAAGCCATCCGTTGGCATATGTCGCCCCAAAACTCCGACACATGGTCTCATCATTTAGGGTTTGTCGACACCAAGGCATCCTAAAAGCTAAGCTTTTATTATTTAGGGTTTGTCGATGCCGAGGCACCCTAAAAGCCTAAGCTTTCATCATTTAGGTGTTTATCGACACCGAGGCACCCTAAAAGCCAAGGTTTTATAATTTATGGTTTGTCGACACCGAGGCATCCTAAAAGCTAAGCTGGGAAGGAGAATTCTAAGTTGGGCCTAATCACATGGCTCTATTGCCACCTATGGTTTAATGCAGCAAGAATAAAGGGGCAGTTGATCCTACTAAATTAATTACTAAGATACCCCGGGCCATGCATTAGTCACAAGTACTCCATATGTCCCATTGATTTCAAGTCTGCCCTTGCTTTCGGCCCATCTTTGGTCCTCTCTGACATGTTGAGCAGGGTAACAAGCAGACTCTCGAACACATTCTTCGTGATATGCATGACATCAAGGCTGTGAGGCACACGGTGGATCTTCCAGTACGGCAAGTCCTGGAAAACATACCTCGTTTTCCATACCTTCAGCAGCGGCTCTGGCGCCTTTCGCTTCTTTCCCGGCTCTGGCGCCTTTTGCTTCTTTCCCGGCAGTGGGCAATCTTTCTAATTTTTCAACAGCTCGTCTATTTCCTCGCAGCTCCTCGTACGTGGGAGTCTTCGGGGTTCGGTTTCACCATCGAACAGATCCTTGCGTTTCCTCCACGGGTCATCGTCGCGAAGCCACCTTTGATGTCCCATGAACAAGGTTTTCGAAGACCTGGGATCTCTATCTAGCTGGCGATATGTTGTGTCATCCATGCACCTGACACATCAAAAAAATCCATGGACCACCTGCCCCATGAGATATCCGTAACTGAGATAGTCGTGCACCATCGTGAGGAGTGCGGCTCTCATAGGGAAATATTCTTTCTCTTCGGCATCCCACATATTGGCTAGCGTTTTCCACAGCGTGTCTAGCTCCTCTTTCAGCAGCCCCAGATACAGATTGATGTCGTTCCCTGGCTGTTTCGGCCCTTCAATTAGCATACTCATGTGAATGTACTTCCTCTTCATGCACAACCAGGGGGAAGGTTGTACATCCACACAAACACAGGCCAGGTGCTATGTGTGCTTCTCTGGCTACCAAACGGATTGACTCCATTGGTGCTCGCGCCCAACATGATGTTCCTTGGATCGTTCCCAAATTCTAGGTCTTCGAAGTTCAACGCTTGCCACTGGCTCGCATCCTTAGGGTGACTCAGCATCTTGTCTTTTTATTTATCTCCGGATCATTTTCGTCATCTTCTCGCTTCTTCTCCTCCCTATTCGCGTGCCAACGCAGGAGCTTTGCTACCTTAGGGTCCGCGAAATACCGCTGCAGACGAGGAGTGATCGAAAAGTACCACACCACTTTTCGAGGAGCTTTCTTCCGCTTCTTGTATCGAGTGACGCCGCACACCGGACATATGGTAGACTCCGCATGCCCGTCCCGATAAATGATGCAATTGTTCATGCACATATGGTATTTCACGTGCGGTAAATCCAGAGGATACATGATTTTCTTCGCCTCCTCGAAACTGGTCGGGCACTTTTTCCCCTTGGGAAGACGTTCGTGCCAGAATGACATGTTCTCGTCGAAGCATGCGTCGGTCATTTTGTGTTTTACCTTCATCTCCAGAGCCACGAGCGTTACTTTCAAGCAGGTATTCTCGGGCCTGCATCCTTCATACAATGGAGTAACCGCGTCTATCTCCAGTTGATACAGCTTGGCTTTCTCTTGGGCGGCAGCTCTTGCATTATCCATCTGCTTGAGAAGCAGCTCTTGAGTATGAAGGTCCTGCACCCAGCGTCCATCATCGTCTGCTCCGGCATCTTCATCTAGATCATGATCATGCCCTTCGTCTTGATCTTCCTCATCATCATGTCCGGCATCTTCTACATGATGAATGTGTACAGCATCACCGTCGTGATCATGTCTTGGAGATTCTTCGCCTTCTCGCCCGCCCTCGCCGCGGTGGTTGTCTTGCTGCCCTTCCTCATTTCTTGCCCGACCATGGACGACTTCATAGTCATCTTCATCACCTTGCCACTGATAGCCAACCATGAAACCACGCAAGAGCAGGTGGTCGCGCACCTGCCCGGAATCTGGGTCCGCAATAAGGCTCTTCAGCTTGCATCCTCGACACGGACATCTTATCTCCGTCCCGTTCTTTTGAAGCATCTCGGCCTTCGCAGAGCTCAAAAACCTATTCATGATGCCTTCGGTCATCGTGCGGACCATGGTCGCCTGCGGGGTAGAGCAAAACTATATTTTACAACCAAGAAACAATTTGGCATGACTTTCCCTAAAAATAGGACCAAAAAGACTGCATAGTGCCAAAATTCTGGCCGAAACGGAAATGAATCAACATTTCGGCAAAATATTGGCAACTATCGCATTTCAAATACCGGTACCTACAAACACATACATATATGCAACACCACAAACATATGCAACACCACAAACATACATAGATCTAGCTAGGCCATAAAAAGTGCATGTGCACGGTTGTTGGAGCTCGAGGGAGAAAAAAATGTAGATCTACAACATAAAGATAGCTTTCCCCCTTACTTACCTATCAATAAAGATAATTTAACCACTTAATTTTGATGAATCTATGGTGCAAATGAGGTGAGGAGGAGGAGGCAGCCGACACAAGTTTGGAGGAGGAGGTGGAGAGAATGAAGTGGGGAAAGTGAGTGTGTAGGTGTGGCTGTCCAAAATATCTAGCTGGTCCCAGGTTACTAAGGGCACACCACCCACAAATGCACCATTAGTAACCAGGCGCCATTAGTAACCCAGGTTACTAATGGCACACCACCACAAATGCGCCATTAGTAGTTTTGCAAAAAAAAAATATATAGTACTGGCGCACTGTGTTGGAGGTGCGCCATTACTAGTTAAACTAGTAATGGAGCACTCTGCCATGGTGCGCCATTAGTATTTTTGGAAAAATAAAAAAACATTTGTTACTAATGGCGCACCGAGGGTGTGGTGCGCCATTTGTGTCTACCACACTAATGGTGCACCAAACTCATGGCGCGCCATTACTATATAGTAGTGGAGCACCAAGTGTGCTGTGCGCCATTAGTGGCCATATCATCTATAGCCCTTTTCCTATTAGTGATGGATAGAATGCTGAGGGAGGGGGAGGGCGTGTGCATGCACGAGAGAAAGTTAGTGGTAGCTACAAAGGTTAGAGGATTGTGTGGGTGTAAGAGACTAACAAAGATTATAATTTGATATGAAAGTGGATTCATATATATGAATAGGAGATCATATTGTTTTAAACATATGCAAATCAACATAAAGTGGATTCAAAAAATCGAGTTCGAGTTCATATAGTACACATAGTTCATATGTAACTCAAGACTAATCATGCGGTGTGCTGTGAAGATAATACACACATGATGGCTTAACTTGACAATAATGACGATTGTAGATCTTATTAAAATAGAGAAACGAATTCAAATGCTTTGACTTCACAACAATCATTATAATAGATCTTATTCAAATGGAGAAACGAATTCAAATTTAGTTCATATTGAAGCGGTATTATATACGTTTGGAATGCACTAAAACGTTCATTTGAGTACTAGGTTGCATGCATTATACACGTAGCAAAATATTTTAATTGAACATAACATGAATTCAAAGTTTTGAATGACATTTGTAGTGCGAATTGATTTGGTATAGTACATGTTAGGCTTGTCCGGAAATTTCAACCCGCGCCTTGTTAGCCCGAAATATTTAAGATATATCTTTGTCTCGTTGTGCTCCGACAACTCCCTCCATCTCAACCCGCGCCTTGCTATTCCAAAATTTCAACGCGCGTGAAAACTCCCACCTCCTGTGAAATCCCGACACGCAAAATGCCCGTGATACCCCTAAACCGAAAGAACCGCCTCAAATCGGTAGGGGTACATTCCTAACTTACCCCACATTTCGGACAAGCGCGTCCCTAAGCCATCGTTCCCAACTCCCATCCCATCCGCCCACCCATTCGTACACCGAGGCCGACAAAACCCGCGAAGCCCCACACCCTCCTCCGGTCGCCACCCAGTCGGAGCCTCTTCCCCGACGACGTCGTCCCCTGCAACACCTCGACGTCCCTCATCCACCGTACCAGATGATGATCCGTCGTCGATCTGGTCGTCCCGCCGGTTCAGCCACCCTGTCCTCCACCTCCAAGGAGCTGCCCCGACGTTCTCCTCGTCTTTTGCGCCACCTCCATTCCCACACCGCCGTCTTCACCTGCACCACCCGAAGAGCATCATCATCACCGTTTCCTCGGATGAAGCTGCGCCCTAATCGGCGCCACCAAAGAGGTTGTAAATTAATCGCTGCATTTTCTTCTTGATTCGATCTCATGGTGCTGCCGGCGCTCGGTCCCGAGCCGACACGGCGCGGCTCCATCCATGGCGGCATCACCGGCCACTTCCTCCACGGCGTTGCTCCCTTGGCGGCGACGTCCACATCAGTAGGAGTTGTTGCTGCTTTAGCTCTCGCTTGGGCTGCTGCTCTGCTCTTGCTCTCGGTCCCCTACCTGGTCTGCTCTTGCTCTTGCTCTTGCTACTGCTCTTGCTCTTTCTCTTGCTTTCGATGCTGCTTCGATTTAGCTACACTTCAGTCGACTGAATCGACTTTTGGATCAATCGATTTTCAGGGGGTGGGGGGCTCGCCGGAGTTAAGGAAGAACCAGCCGCAGCGGGGAGGGGGGCTCGCCGGAGAGGTACCACACTATCTATCTTAGGGTTCAGGGTGGGGGCGGTGGTCGCCGGCGGTGGTGGGGCGGTGGCGTGGGGATCGCCGGAGAAAAAGCTCGGCACGGGAGGGGGGCTACAGGGATGTCCGGGGCGGCGGCCGACCGGCGGTGGGGAGTGTTTTCGGGGCGGCCCTGGCGGCGCACCGCCGGCTGCGTGCGACGGGGGGCGGCTATTTGGCCGGTGGTGGCTTGCGGCTCAGGGGGGTGGACGTTGAAGATGAACTGCAGGCCCTTGATTTTGTATCCAACGGCTGCAAAATCTACTGACTAGAGATGAAAACTTCAGTCGACTGACGTGTAGCCTCACATCTAGTGCGTTCAGTTTTGACAGCAAAATTCAGTTTCGACGGTTAAGTTCAGTTTCGACAGTTAAATGCAGTTTCGACAGCAAAATTCAGTTTCGACAGTTAAGTTCAGTTTCGACGGCTAAATTCAGTTTTGACAGTTAAGTTCAGAGATGAGCGACTGATGTATACATCTAGCACTTTATGGTTATTTATTTTACGCCATCTTTTGGAGATGCTATTAGAATTCCACTCAGGTTAACGTTGTCTCTCTTGTCCTGCTTCAGCCTCGGCGTCGTACAACTCACCGGAGCTTCTCCAACGACGAAACCCTACATCACAGCGGAGCAGTACCTCAGGCTCCATCTCCAGACGCCTAAGATCTTCTTCCCCTTCTCCAACAGCCAAGTCAGCCGGAGCAGCCTCGCCGGCCAACCCAATCACGCTGATATCGACATGGCTTCGCCAAAGAGGTTGTACACTTTTTGTGGTTTGACTTAATCTCACCATGCTTCTTTGCATCCTGTGATCTTCCAATTCTTGTGAACCAAACACCCAGATTGGCAGAAATCTTGTGTTTTTAAATTCTCTGTTTTGCACACGCATTCCTATCCTATTCCTGTCTATTTCCTCTCCCTACATTGTTAGAATCCTCAAATTCAAACTAACCCTTACACAATTACTTTTGTTACAGATATGTGTCAAAGAAAACCTTGTGTGGTTTGTCCTGCTCCTGCGGTGCTGTGTTCCACCCCAGCTCAGCTGCTCCAACGACAGAAGGGTTCACAATAGCAGGGATCCACTCTCCAGACTGTCTTTCGCCGCCTCAGATCTTCTTCCCCGTCGCCAGCAGCCACGACAACTGCATTACCATCATCAACTGAGCAGATGACCTTGAGGACTACACGGGTCCGCAAGAGAGGTCGCACTCTTCCGTGTCTGCTTACGTTATGCATCGCTTAATATGATGACATGCTACTTTATCGTTGTGTTCACCTATTAGACTGCGACTCAGGTCCAAACTTATGCTGAAACTTGAGTTTTTAAATGGTTGTGGGGTACATATTGGACCAGCAATCAGTACTATCTGGTTAATCTCGGGTGTCTACTACGAGTTTCATGTTGGGTGCAAACAAACATTAAAGAACCCATTATCTGTATTTTTTTACTAAAGCTATTATCTACCTACTATCATTGGTTTTGGGTCTATCCACAGTTTGCTACCTTCACTCTGGATTTGTGCATGCACTCCTTACATAAGCTCACTATGTTTTATTCCTATGCATGTCAGTTATTGTACACAATGGAACTGAACATGTAGATCAAAAGAGAAGAGCCTTGCGTGGAAATAAAATTTCATGCAGACGTCGCTCCATGGTGGGCGCAAAGGCAGCCCCCCTCCACCCATTTCGGATCGTAATCAAGAGGAAGATAACTCCTCAGAGGAGGATTCAGAGACAGATGACCAGTCCTATTCCCCCCCCCCCGAGGTGCATGCTCTAACTTGGCAGGGTTATGTTGCTCATATCGTGCGTATGGTATCTTGCATTGCTATGTCATTTGCTTAGTTTAGACATGATTTGTGTGAATGTCACCTGTTTAGTGTCTAATTATCATATATGTGAATTATGCAATGCCATCTTTTTGCAAGACATTATATATGTGAATTATGCAATGCTATCTTGTTGCAAGGCATTATATATGTGAATTATGCAATGCCACGCTGTTTAGCCAAGCGTCATATATGTGAATTATATCATGATGTCCTTTTCTGTATTTCTCATTGCTTTTGCCGACAATGTTTGTATATTCAACTGCTCTTCCTGTGCATCAGCCATTTGAATTGGTGATGGAGAAATCTGGAGTGAAAACAAGGTCTTTGGAGCAGACAATGCTACCTGGTGAAGCAGAGATCTTGCTAGTTACAGATAGCTTGTCAGAGGAGGATTCAGAGGCAGATGACCGGTCCTATTATCCCCCCGAGGTGTATGCTCAAACTTGGCAGGGTTATATTACTCATATCATACATATGTTGTATTGCAATGCTTAATTTTTACATCATATACACGATATTGAATGCCATCTCCTTAGTTGACACATCATATATGTGATTGCCCTCTGCTCACTTCCTTATTATATAAATCATATATTTGAATTATATCATGCCATGATGTTTACATAGACAGCATGTATCTGAATTATGGCATGCCAACCCATTTTCTAAATACATAATATAGTTATGTCATCTCGTCATGTTCACATAGTCATCATATTTTGAATTATGTCATTCTAACCGTGAATTATATCATGCCATCATGTTTCCATCGACGGCATGTTTGTGATTTATGGCATTCCAACCACATTAATAGACACATCGTATAGTTATATCATGTCATCCTGTTTACATAGTCATCAAATTTTGAAGTATGTCGTTCTATCCTATTTAGTTAGCCATCATACATGTGAAATTGTGTCATGCTATCCTGTTTAATTAGCCATCATACGTGTGAAATTATGTCCTGCTATTCTGTTTGGTTAGACAACATAAATGTGAATTATTTCATGCCCTGTTTTCTTCCCTACTATCGATTGCACCTGTCTATCTTACAATGTTTGTACATTCAATTAATTTTCTTGTTTATCAGCCATTTCAATTGGAGGGGGTGATGGCTGTATCTGTGGGAGTAAAAACACGGTCTTCAGAAAAGATCGTGCTACCTGTGGATGGAGATAGAACCACGGTTGTACTTGCCCAAGAACCAGCCCCGTCACACATAACCCAGACTCATGCAGATTGTACCCCTACCCAGTTGGACAGAGAACCAGCTACACCCCTTCTAACCCCAACCCCAGCAGATAGTAACACAGTTCCCGTTGACACAGCACCGTCTCCACCACAGAGCACCCAAACACGAGCAGTTAGTAAGGCAACTGCAGTGCCCAAAGCACGAGGACCACCACTCTGAACCCCAAGTCCACACTTAAAGCAGAAGAATTGTTCTCACGTCAGGTTCCGTAGCTATGGTTCATACTATTTTGCTCTTGCATCACTGTATTTACTCATACCAACTAATTTCAAATTTGCATGATGCAATTGAAACTCCAATGGCGCAACAGGTATGTTTTAAACCTGTTTCTTTAACGTGTTTGCTGTTGTAACTTGCTCTATGTTGATTTCAGTTTCAATTGAATAAACAATTATATTCTCATGCCATGCACCTTACAAGTGTTGTTATTGCTCTGTAGTTTCCCACACTTATATTTTGTCTAAGCTGCTTCGTCTTAAATAGATATGATTCGAACTGTACCTATCTTGATTTGGCAACATAAACTAGAATGATATAGACCATACAGTGACCATACTACATAGATATATGATTGTTTCATGTTGTTATCCTGTCCACCTTACTACTGAACTGGTTTACCAAAATGAGTTTCATATACTACATTGTAAACCTGTGATGTGTTTGTTTGTTTCTCTTTTAGAATGCGGATAAAATATTGGAAAAGAGTACGCCGTTATGCAATGGTACAGGAAGTAATGCACATAAGACTCAAGATAGTGAGACATCCCTGTTGGTCTCCAAGAAAGCTGATAAAAACTATATTGAAGACACTGAGACAATCCCAAAGACCTGTCTTGATGTAGTGTTCGAGTTACTGGCTACTACTGCTGGCACCAGCACTTCGAACTAGCTTCATGAATCAGTTCGGCTTCTTGATTCTCTACTTCAAGTTGAAAGACATCGATCAGATGTTATGCGACAGGAAGCCGAAGGATTGAGGAAGTCCCTGCAGAATTCAGATGCATACTTTCTGGTGCAACAGCAAGTGTTGGAGGATTTAAGCGCCAAACAAGAGAAAGTTAATAAGCTTGCTAAGCATCTTGCCAGCATTATGGGTACCCAGGATATTGTTTCTTGAGCTCTTCTGAAGTGGTTTCTGTTCTGGACTTGTTTTCCCGCGGCGTTTATATGCTGCTTTGTTCCCTATATTTGCACTGGTGGCAAACTTTGATGCCCAGTGGATGTAATATGTGTAATAGCCGTGATAGCCTAGCGTAAGTTGCTTGCTTATTTATTTCCTTATTGTCTTGTTTATTTGTTTTCTTGTAGTCAGTGCGGTTCTTTTTCCGCGGTTTGCTAGTGGCCGCAATGGCCTATTTTTTAAAACTAGGCCACATTAACCATGGGCTACATATTTACTGTAGTTAACATGGGCCTCTTACGGGCCGTAGAAACGATGGGCCTTCTAAGTGTCTTAGAAACAATGGGCCTTATACGGGCCGTAGACACAACGGGCCTTCTACGGGCCGTATGATCGGTTGGCCAAACATGGGCCAATTAGAGACCACATTATTGCCGTAAATGGGCTAGAGTTAAAATCATCCATTCATGGGCCGACCATAACGGGTCATCATCAATCAGCCGTATTTGATGACGCTATGAAAATGGCCCAACGTATTAATGGGCCACAAACGGGCCGATTGTAACCACGGGCTGAATTTGGCCCACATGCAGAAAATGACAGTAACGGGCCGAAAGTAAATGAATTCTGGAAATGATCCCAAGAATAAATGGGCCCTGAGAAGGCCGAAAGATAACATGGGCTGGAAATGGCCCGACGGAATAATGGGTCGTTAATGGGTATAAAGTAAAACACTGTTCAATACGGGCCAGTTTTACCACGGGCCGTTAATGAGCTGAGAATTACTAAGGACCTCATATGGGCCAAAAGATGTCATGGGCCATACATGGGCCGGAAGATAATATGGGATGGAATTATATTGGACGCCCCAGATGACTCTACTGGGCCTAATTCGAATATGCCGTAAACGGGCCCTGGATTAGCGGGCTTTAAATGGGCTATATGCGAACAGGCCGTTAACAGACTTGCCGTGGGCTGGCCCCTCACCTTTTGACCAAGTAAAACGGGCCGGCCTTTTCACAGGAATGGGCCTCTGTTGGGCACTTTTCTTTACGGGCCAATTTTACCACGGGCCGTTAATGGGACAAGGGTTACTAAGGGCCTCATATAGGCCGAAAGACGTCATGGGCTATACATGGTATGGAAGTTAAAATGGGCTGGAATTATATTGGACGGCCCAGATGATGCTACTGGGCCTAATTCGGATAGGCCGTAAACGGGTCCTGGGTTAGCGGGCTGTAAATGGGCTATATGCGAGCAGGCCATTAACAGACTTGCCATGGGTCGGCCCGCCACCTTTTGTCCAAGTCAGACAGGCCGGCCTTTTCACCGGAATGGGCCTCTGTTGGGACATGTCACGTGTCGACGTATCATAGGCGCTATGGGTCCAATGAGTGGATGACATCTGTTCCAACGGCGAGCCGACACTTGTTCCCTCCAGCCAATGATGATTTTACATGTGGAAAATCCCCATTGGTCGGGGCTATTAACGGGTTATCGGATCCAAAACCGGACCTGATAGCTTAACGGCGTTCCGTTATGTTGGATGCCATGTGTCGGTCACCCTTGACGAAGGCACTTCTGTGACGCGCGATTTATCGTCATGGAAGTGGACACTTCCGTGATGATAATTTTGGTAATGTCATGGAACACTTCTACAACAACACAAGTATGACTATCTTGATTATGTCATAAAATCGTCATGAATGTACATGCATGACAGAAAACATGACTTACTGTGACAAACACGTATCATCACGGAAGTGTATTTTTTTGTAGTGTAGGCGTACCAATGGGCTATGGATATGTCCATCAATAGATATCATTGTGAGTGAGTAGGGATTGCCATGCAACGGATGCACTAGAGCTATAAATGTATGAAAGCTCAACAAAAGAAACTAAGTGGGTGTGCATCCAACTTGCTTGCTCACGAAGACCTAGGGCATTTGAGGAAGCCCATCATTGGAATATACAAGCCAAGTTCTATAACGAAAATTCCCACTAGTATATGAAAGTGACTAAACAAGAGACTATCACGATGAACATGGTGCTACTTTGGAGCACAAGTGTGGAAAAAGATAGTAGCATCGTCCCTTTTCTTTTCTTTTCTTTCTTTTTCTTTTTTTCTTTTCCTTTTTTGGGCCTTCCTTTTCTTCTTTGGCCTTTCCTTCTTTTTTTTCTTTTTCTTTTTTTTCTATGGGACAATGCTCTAATAATGATGATCATCACACTAATATTAATTTACAACTCGATACTAGAACAAAGTATGAATCTATATGAATGCCTCCGGCAGTGTACTGGGATGTGCAATGAATCAAGAGCGACATGTATGAAAAATTATGCATGGTGGCTTTGCCACAAATACGATGTCAACTACATGATTATGCATGGCAATATGACAATGATGAAGTGTGTCATAACAAACGGAACGGTGGAAAGTTGCATGGCAATATATCTCGGAATGGCTATGGAAATGCCATGATAGGTAGCTATGGTGGCTGTTTTGAGGAAGGTATATGGTGGGTGTATGGTACCGGTGAAAGTTGTGCGGTACGAGAGAGGCTAGCAATAGTGGAAGGGTGAGAGTGCGTATAATCCATGGACTCAACATTAGTCATAAAGAACTCACATACTTATTGCAAAAATCTACAAGTCATCAAAACAAAGTACTACACGCATGCTCCTAGGGGGGAGGTTGGTAGGAGTTAACCATCGCGCGCTCCCGACCTCCACACAAAGGATGACACTCAATGAAATACCTCATGCTTCAAATTTGTCACACAACAGTTACCATACGTGCATGCTATGGGACTTGCAAACCTCAACACAAGTATTTCTCAAATTCACAACTACTCTACTATCACCGTCCTCATATCTCAAAACAATCATCAAGTATCAAACTTCTCTTAGTAGTCAATGTTATTTATGTGAAAGTTTTTACTATACTCACCTTGGATGCCTATCATATTAGGACTAGTTTCATAACCAAAGCACATTACCATGCTGTTCTAAAAGACTCTCAAATATATATAAGTGAAGCATGAGAGGTCAACAATTTCTACAAAATAAAACCACCACCGTGCTCTAAAAGATATAAGTGTAGCACTAGAGCAAAACTATCTAGCTCAAAAGATATAAGTAAAGCACATATTTATCTCTCTCAAAAGGTATGTCCATCAAGGATGATTGTGGCAAACTAAAAAGCAAAGACTCAAATCATACATGACGCTCCAAGCAAAACACATTTCATGTGGTGAATAAAAATATAGTCTCAAGTATAGTTACCGATAGATGAAGACGAAAGAGAGGATGCCTTCCCGGGGCATCCCCAAGCTTAGGATTTTGGTTGTCCTTGAATTTTACCTTGGGGTGCCTTGGGAATCCCCAATATTAGGCTCTTGCCACTCTTTGTTACATAGTCCATCAAAGCCATACTCAAAACTTGAAAACTTCACAACACAAAACTTAGCCAAAAAATCTCGTGAGCTTCGTTAGTATAAGAAAACAAACCACCACTGAAAGGTACTGTAATGAACTCACTCTTTGTTTATATTGGTGTTAAACCTACTGTATTCCAACTTCTCTATGATTCATACTACCCAATACTACTCATAGGTGCATCAAAATAAGCAAACAACACACGAAAAACTGAATCTGTCAAAAACAGAACTTTATGTAGTAATCTGTAACTTTCAAATACTTCTGTAACTCCACAAAATTGAAATAAATTGGTAAACGTGGGGAATTTGTCTATCAATCATCTGCAAAAAGAATCAACTAAATAGCACTCTACAGTAAAATCTGGTGACTAATCTCGTCAGCGCTAAAGTTTCTATTTTTTACAGCATGATCATATAAACTTCACACAAGTCTTCCCAAAGGTTCTACTTGGCACAAACACTAATTAAAACACAAAACCACATCTAAACAAAAGCTATATGCAATATCTATTCCTAAACAGAAGTAAAAACAAAGAAAATAAAATTGGTTTGCGTCCCAACAAGCTCTTTCTTTATAGCCATTAAGATAGGCTTGAGAATTCCATGATGCTGACATGAAAGACAAGACTTGAAGCAAAAAAAGAGCATCATAAAGCATGTGACAAACCAATCTAAGTCTAACATACTTCCCATGCATAGGCATTTTATAAGAAACCAAATTATCAAGGAAATCAATTTCTAGCATATGCAAGGAAGAAGAAAGAAATAATAGCAATCTCAACATAACGAGAGGTAAATTAGTAACATGAAGATTTCTACAACCATATTTTCCTCTCTCATAATAATTGCATGTAGGATCATAAGCAAATTCAACAATATAGCTATCACAAAACATATTCTCAACACGATCCACATGCATACGAAGTTGACACTCTTCCAAAATAGTGGGTTTATCATTAACTAAAGTCATGACCTCTCCAAACCCACTTTTAACAAAAAAATTCATAAGATTGAACATTCTCCAAATATGTGGGATCTAAAGTTGACACTCTTCCAAAACCACTTTCAATGATATTGCAAACACTATTATCAATCTCATATTCATCATGGGGCTTAAATAAATTTTCAAGATCAAAAGAAGAGTCACCCCAATCATAATCATTGCAACAAATAGTGGTCATAGCAAAACTTGAATCCCCAAGCTTAGGGTTTTGCATATTATTAACACAATTGACATCAAGAGAATTTATAATAACGTCATTGCAATCATGCTTTTTATTTAAGGAGCTATCGTGAATCACTTTTTCTTTTAACAATTCCTCACAATTTTCGGATTCATGAATTTCAAGCAAAACCACATAAAGATAATCTAGTGCACACAACTCACTAGCAATTGGTTCATCATAATTGGATCTTTTAAAATGATTAGCAAGATGATGCAGATCCATATTTTAGCAAGCAAAGATGCAAGCTAATAGAGAGCACATGGCAACACAAGCAAACAGAAAGGCGAACGGAAAATGGGCGAATAAAACGACAAAGGTGAAGTGGGGGAGAGGAAAATGAGAGGAAAATAAATGTAATGCAAAGGATAAGGGTTTGTGATAGGTACTTGGTATATGATTTTTGCGTAAGCCTCCCCGGCAACGGCGCCAAAAATTCTTCTTGCTAATTCTCGAGCTTGCGTTGTATTCCCTCGAAGAGGAAAGGGTGATGCAGCACAGTAGCGTAAGTATTTCCCTCAGTTTTTGAGAACCAAGGTATCAATCCAGTAGGAGACCACGCGCGAGTCTCTCACACCTGCACAAACAAATAAGAACTTCACAGCAAACCCAGTAAGGGGTTTCAATCCCTTTATGGTCACTTACAAAAGTGAGATCTGATAGATAGGATAGCATAATATTTTTGGTACTTTTGGATATAAGAATAGAAAGTAAATAAAGCAAAGTAAAGTAGATGGAGGTTCAATATGTTGATAATAGACCCGGGGGCCATAGGTTTCACTAGTGGTTTCTCTCATGATAGTAGAATTCTATGGTGGGTGAACAAATTAGTGTCGAGCAATTGATAGAAAAGCGAATAATTATGAGAATATCTAGGCATGATCATTATATATAGGCATCACGTCCGTGACAAGTAGACTGAAACGATTCTGCATCTACTACTATTACTCCACACATCGACCGCTATCCAGCATGCATCTAGAGTATTAAGTTCATAAGAACAGAGTAATGCTTTAAGAAAGATGACATGATGTAGAGGGATAAACTCAAGCAATATGATATGAACCCCATCTTTTTATCCTCGATGGAAACAATACAATACGTGCCTTGCTGCCCCTACTGTCACTGGGAAAGGACACCGCAAGATTGAACCCAAAGCCAAGCACTTCTCCCATTGCAAGAACTATAGATCTAGTAGGCCAAACCAAACCAATAATTCAAAGAGACTTGCAAGGATATTATAATCATACATAAAAGATTTCAGAAAATAACCAAATATTTCTCATAGATAATCTTGATCATAAACCCACAATACACCAGATCTCGACAAACACACCGCAAAAAGATTACATCGAATAGAGCTCCTCGAAGATCGAGGAGAACTTTGTATTGAGATCCAAAAAGAGAGAAGAAGCCGTCTAGCTAATAGCTATGGACACGAAGGTCTGTGGTAAACTACTCACACCTCATTGGTGAGGCTATGGTGTTGATGTAGAAGCACTTCATGGTAGATCCCCCCTCCGACGGAGCTCCGGAACAGGCCCCAAGATGGGATCTCACGGGAACAGAAGGTTGCGGCGGTGGAATTAGGGTTTTCTCTGTTGCCTCAATGTTTTCAGGGTACATGGATATATATAGGAGGAAGGAGGGCATCGGGGGAGCCAGAGGGGGCCCACGAGGGTGGGGGCACGCCCTGTAGGAGGGGGCGCGCCCTGGACCCTCCTGGCCGCCTCCTTCATTCCCTCGTGTGTACTCCAAGTCTTCCGTGAAGATAATGTTCCAAAAATAACTCTCCCGAAGGTTTCATTCCGTTTGGACTCCGTTTGATATTCCTTTTCTGCAAAACCCTGAAATAGGCAAAAAATAGCAATCTGCACTCGGCCTTGGGTTAGTAGGTTAGTCCCAAAAATAATATAAAAGTGTATAATAAAGCCCATTAAACATCCAAAACAGAATTTATAATAGCATGGAACAATAAAAAATTATAGATACGTTGGAGACGTATCAGTAGGTTGTACCTACTTGGTGGGCCTCATGGGCCAAGGAGGGAGGCGCACCATCCCACAAGGGGCTTGGCGCGCTCCACCTCCACAGCCCACGCGCCAAAAGGAAAGGAGGGGCGCGGCTAGGTAGGTCGGCCGCCAGCCCCCTCCTGCCATCTTGTAATGCCCAGTATGCGGCTATGTCCCCCACGTGTCGAGGCACGACTTAAGGACATAAACGCATACTAGAATGATCTCAAGTATGGTATCTTTGCACAACTCATGTAAAATTCAGGGATGAAATTGAAAAGATAGTTGCCTTACACTCGCCACATGACACAATGCATTACATAATCATTCATCATCCAAATAACATCACAGTCCGACTACGGACGAAGATCCAAATGAAAGATACCATACACACAAGGTCCGACCGCCCCTAGTAGGAACCACTACTGATCGTCGAAACGACACATACATGCGGCCACTCTCTTCATCAACCTTCCAGTGAAGTTCTGAACCATCTCCTGCATTGTTCTCAGCGGTACCTGCATCTGGTGTTGTAGTATCTATGAGCCACGAGGACTCGGCAATCCCATAACCATGGGTATCAAGACTAGCAAAGCTTTATGGGTATGGAAAAAGGTAGTGGTGAGGTTGCAGCAGGGGCTAAGCATAATGTGGTGGCTAACTTACGAGTACAAGAATAAGATGAGCATCTATGCAAGCGGTCGCAACTAGTAGTGATCGCTAAAGATCCTGCACTACCTACGAGTCAAACATAACCCCACCGTGTTCTCTTCTCAAAGTGAAAAGAGACAGTCACGGTTACTCACACAGTTGTGTGTTTTACTTCGGATCCTCTGACAAGTTTTCTACAACAGGACATTAACAAATTCCAATCTGCCACATAACCGCGGGCACGACTTTCGAAAGATCATAACCCTCCAGGGGTGTCCCAACTTAGCCCATCACAAGCTCTCACGATCAGCTGAAGTAATAATAATTATTACCCCTTATCTTAGGGAAATCCGATCAGGCTCGGCATCCCGGTGCACAAGACATTTCGACAATGGAAAAACAAGTCCAGCAAGACCTCCCGGCGTGCTGACACCCTGATAGTAGCCGCGCGTATCTCGTCTCAGGCCACGTCCGGATGGGTGATGCTACAGGTAAAACCAGCCCTCGAGTTTCCCCGAGGTGGCCCTGCAGGCTCCCCATTTGGACCAACACCATCAGCACTGCCCCCCTGCTATGTATAAAAGAATCTCGAGGGAGCGACCCCCTATGCAATTTTAATTAATTAATTAAGTTGTTATTATGAGGCAAATTAAAACCAATGTTGGGCCTTGCTGGAGGAGTTTTATTCAAAGACGAACTGTCAAGGGGTCCCCATATATATACCCAACCGTGTAAGGAACGCAAAATTAAGGAACATAATGCCGGTTTATCGGCTCCTAAGGTGGCATGAGTGGAACAAAACACCGAGCAAAAGGCCAAGTCTTCCACCCATGCCCAGTATATAGGTGTGTTAAAATATATATCAGATATATTGTGATATTCCCAAAGCATCAAGTTCCAACATGGAACAATCTTCATCTTCACCTGCAACTAACAACGCTATAAGAGGGGTTGAGCAAGCCGGTAACATAGCCAAACAACGGTTTGCTAGGAAGGTGTCAAAGGTTAGAGGTTTCACGGCAACAAGGAGAGGGGTTGACAATAATGATTGGTAGCGCGACATGTAACGATAGCATCGAGACAACTAAGCATGGCAATGATAGTAAAGGTATCCAAGGTGATGGTCATCTTGCTTGGGATGCCGCAAGGAAGAAGAACAAGTTCATGGAGTAGTCGAACCAATCCTCACAACTCTGCAACGGAACCGAAGGTAACAAGAGAAGCAACCGGAAAGAAGCAAACAACACGGTAAACACACAAGTATAAACATGGCATACGATGCACATCCAAGTATGATGCATGTCCGGTTTAAATATGCATGGCATGGCACGGTGCACAAACAATACTACAAGTTAAGTGGAGCTCAATATGCATCGGGTTGCATATTGACAAAATACCACATTATATTCATTTAGTTGACTCTCGTTTAAGCTACCCAACAATATTAAATGTTGTTAAACATGGCAAGAGGTGAAGCATAATAAAACTACCTATCTAGGCAAGTTTAAATGAGGCCGGAACAACAAACAACAATTCCGGAAAACCCCCATGTGCATAATTTGAAATTGGTACTGTTCTGCCTATTACCACATTTTAATGTTGTTAAACAGCAAAACAAAGTGCACTATGCTATTCTACACATTTTTCCACCCCACTTACATATAAAGTTTATTAAATTTGGAGCTACGATTATTTAGTTATGAATTAAACAATCTTAACATGTTATTTGTACAAATTAAAGCAAACAACAATTTAAACATTTTAAACTGGGATGAAAGTTGAACATTCTTAATCTATGCAAAATTCTGAGCAAAAAAACATATCAAGTTTGTTTAAAATTGATGCATGGTTTGAGAGTTATTAGCATTTTGAAATGATGGCATTTTCTGTAATTATGCAAGTCATGGAAAAGAGCTAAATTCGTCTAGGAAAAGAAAAACATGGCACGGGCTGAATCTGAGAAACAGGCCCTGTCCGGATCACAGAGGGATAAGACTGCCAGTTTCACACTAAAAATAAAAGGCCAAGCAAAAATATGTGGAGCTTGGACTCGAAGCCAGGATCTCCTAGATGGAGGCATGCACAGGGGTGACCAGTGGGCTACGATGCAAGTTTGATACATAAAGCCTTTATACGCTACATGAACCGAACCCTGTCACTTACCTAACGAAACTGAAACTGAAACTAAGATAGCTTGCTTTGTGGCCATGGCTGGGAACATAGGATGCTGGTGCTGCGATGCTGCTTCTGGCCACGGCCAGCAGGGCACGGGGCGGCGCCGTGAGGTGGAAAACGGAGAGGACGGATAGATCCGAGGCTCAGGCAGTGAGATCTCGTGACACGGTGGCTGCTCCTGGGCATATATATAGAGAGAGAAATTAGAGGAGGAAGATAGACAGGAAGGAACGAGAGGAGGAGAAGGATGGGCTGAGGCACGGCGACCTACGGTGCTCCGGCGTCGCGCTCGCCGGCATGGCATGAGGCAACAGAACATCGGGAGGCGAAGCTCTGCTCGGGCCAGAGGGAGGCGGCCAGAGGAAAGGGACGGCACGATGCGGGCTTGAGCCAACGCACAGACGCGCTCGTGGAGGAGAGCGCTCGTCTCATTGTGCGGGCGCATGATGCAGGGACTCTGGCGATGCTACAGCTTCACGTGGGGCTCGGTTGCCGGCGATGCTGGGAGCACTAGCGGACAAGGGCAGCTCCAGGAACTCGATGGGGCGACGGAGCTGCAGGTGAGGTCCAGGATGCGGCAGGCACCAGATCCGGGGCGGAGGGACTCGTCTGGAGCCGGACCGGTGAGACTCCATGGAGCGGCGGCCATGGCGTACATCCTGTTCAGAGAGAGACACAAGAAGGGAGATGAGATGAGGGAGACCGCGAAGAAAGAAAAGGAGGGAGAGAGAAAGAGAGGACCGACGAGGGGTGAGGTGGTCCTCCGGTGACGCTTGGATGCTCCAGCGAGCTGCGGCTCGTCGCCGGTAGCGACAGGAACGGAGGAGAGGTGATGCCCGGGGCAGAGGAGGCATGGCCTCAGGCTCGAGGAGGGAGGAGGGGGCAGGTGCTCTGGTTGGCTAGATTTGGAAAACGAGGAAAGGGGCTCTGTAGATCGGGATGGATCCAGAGGTGCGAGGGCAGTGGGTGGCGGCGGCAACGAGGAGGATGGGAAAGGAAGCCTAGGTTTTAGGGATTGGTCTAGGAGTATATATAGCAAGTAGGTGATATGAGGGTTAATCTGGATCATTCGATTGGAATCAGACGGTCGAGAGAAAATAGGCAACAGACATCCAAACGAGAAAACGAAGATATTTTAGGGATGTTTGGGACTATCCGGACCCATCAGAAACGACGGCTCGGTTCGGGTTCGGGGCAGTTTCGGGCGTGCAGTCGAGGGGTAAATGTGGGCTGTGTAGAATGTGTAGGCGGAGAAGAGAGAGAGAGAGATGGTAGCCCGGCAACAGGTTTCTGAGCACTGAAACGTCCGACGAATAAACCGGCTATAATGTCGCTATATGTTTAACGGTTGGGCTATCAAACGGACTCCGAACGCGATGAAATTTGGCACGCGGGCTGTCTACACTATAATAAGACCACACGCCAAGTTTCACCCCATTCGAAGAACATTTTTCGGCCACTTATAAAATAAATATTCGGAGGTGTCGCGGGCGCGTGCGAGTGTGTCTGGACTCAGAACGGACAACGGAGAGAACTGGGGAGCCCGAACGAATTCAAGTTTTGAAAACATGCTGATGAAATGCACATGAAATCATGACAAAGTGCAACACGCAAGCAAAAGACATGGCAACAACGATGAATAACTGTCTGACACCTGACGCATCGGTCTTGGGGTGTCACAACTCTCCCACACTAACAGAGGATCTCGTCCCGAGATCCTGGAGATGGCACCGGATAAAAGAGGAGAAAGAAGAGGTAAAACAAAGTTGCTTCTTCGACAAACGAGTGGAACCATGAACCTTGAGGTTGAGCAAATTGAAAGAAGAATACAACGGAGACGAACGAAGATGAAACACTCCGTTAGAAAAAGATGAACAAGGTACATTACGAGAACCTTGTAGGTTGAAAGACATGAAACAAGAGTTTACGAACCAAAATAATATGAAACCGCAACGGTATAGCCAAGGAATAAGAATGACAGAATTTGCACAACACTCCGTCTGAAAATGGAAGTAATAAACATGAGCTTGAGGAGATGGAATGATACTTGATGAAATCAACAACTCACTGCCTCTGAAACAATTGAAAGAATGGCACAAGGGGTAAGAAGGATTCGGACAGCACTCCGGTTGAAAACAGAGGGAAAACTAGATAAGATGACGGAACTTGAATGGAGGACACAACACTCCGGTTAAATAGACAAGCAAGGGAAGAACATGATCTCGATAAAACAAGATGATGGTTGGAGAGAGCCACATCACAATGCCTCCGGAATAAAAGAATATATGCTAGATCGTTAGGAAGAAATAAAATAGAAGCAAATGATAACTTCTACCACCAATGAATTTAGAATACATCCTTACGAAGAAGGGTTGAACGGAGTTGCTGAAAATAATCAACAACAAAAGAATAAGCTTGTTGTGGGCTTATGGAAAACATCTCAAGATTAAGAGGTGATAGCCAGCCACTAATGGAAAACAATTGATTGCTTGAGATCAACGAAGCGAAGAAAAATTCTTTCACCGAGAGTATAATAGGGAACTGGGGTCATTATTTAAGCACCATAATAGCAAAAATTCTTAGGGAAAGCTTTAGGTGAATTATAACCCAAGATTACTCCAACGAATAAATTGAAGGTTGAAAAGATCTCATGAATGAAGAAAATGATGGGTTTCATTCTTGATAACTCGTGAATCATGAAACATGAAGGAAATTGTCAAGAATGACATAACACCATCTGAAAAGATAATGTAGAAAGGATTGCAATTGGAATGCATGATGAAGAATGCTTGAGCTCCAACAAGAATCTTGATGAAGACTTCGAGGATGAATTAAAACATGGTGAACCACCATGAGAACTCCGGTAATGAAAGCATGAGAAGTGAAAGATGAAAAGAATAAGATTCAAGGCCTGCGATGAATTAGATGGAGCTTTGAAATGATATAATTGAAATAACTTGGAGCTCCGGAAAACAAGATGAACAACTTATAACCAAGGATATGATATGATGAACAACCTCTGAAAAAAGAGACTAATCACTTCGAGGAAATAAGAATAAGATTTACTATATGCTTATCCTTCATCAAATTAAATTGATGACAAGCAACGGAGTTGGCCTACTACTTATTCTTCTTGAAAAGGATTGGAGAGAGATATAGCCAAACTTGAGAATAATATTGAACGACTCACCGGTAGGATTATGAAAAGAACAAATGAATTAATACGATAACAACGGAAGAGTAATCTTGAATGAACCATCGTAAGAATATGGATATGAATGAAGAGACATCAACTAAGAATAGTTGGAGGACGAAGTTGCAAACTGAGAAAGAAGAAATCTTCTGAAATGATGGCCTTCGGAGGATCACAATGGGAAGAATTCATGAAATGCTTCGGATGGGTTTCAAAAGAATTCCACACATTGGGAACAATAAAGAGGATGGCATGAAGCTAGAACCATGAATCTTCAACAGAACGGACCAAGATTTATGAGAACTCTTCTTCGGTCTTCAAATGTTGAGAATAAAGACAAGAAATGCCATGAAGAATTTCAAGATACACCGGACGAATGACAAGAGGAAGGTGGATCTAAAGATGAAAATAATTGAAAGCAAACTTGGAGAAGGCATGTGACTGATGGAAATCATTCTTACGTCACACTTTAAAAAGAATTTGTGTATAACTCTAGGAAAATTAGAAGAGTCAGGTAAGATCCTGGAAAAGATCTGTGGGTTAGGGCCCACTCAAAAGAAATCACCGTTGAAAAAGATTGCTTAAGAGATATTGCACCGGTTGAATTAAATGGCTTGAATAAGATAGAAACCTCAAAATAGTTTGAACGGATTAAGAATGGAATTATGAATTTTCTGAGTTGTCTTGTACACTCCGGATAAGAATAGGAGAGTTGAATAAATAAGAGAGCCTTCGGATAATAATTTTCAACATGGGAAAACGTGTTAAACAAAAAAAAGAAGAGATATGATCATGACCGAGGCTTGAATTTAAGTTCACCGGAGAAGAAACGAGAACGAAGAATGAAAAACTTGAAGCTCCTGACCATCATCCTGAGAAATCACCGGATAATGAAATTGAAAGAAAAGAATGAAGAAACATCACATGAATAAAATGGATACTTAATTTTATAATTTCTGGCTCCGAGAAGAAGAAGGGAGGGAGGGCGGGAAAACAAAAACAACTTGGGATGAATGAAACAAACAAATCGTCAGATTTCTCAACGGCGTCCGTATGGAATAACTTGAAGAGAAGGCACACTGGTTGAAATGGATTAACATGAAAATCTCGATGGTCAAGAAGCATTAGCACTCCCATAGAAATATGAGAACACCGATTAGGAAGGTATGGAATCAACATTTGACATCGAAGCAACTCGAATACCAGAATCAAAACAAAAACAAAGGATAGGTATGATGCAACATAATCTTCACAATATCATCTGAATAGAGAATTGAACAAATGAATTCCGTAGGTACATCAACTTGTCGAGAAGCCACTTGGAGAACAAAAGTTAAATAAAACAACAAGGAGCAGATAGAACAAATACAAGATAGAAGCTTCGTCCCACATATTGGTGCTGAAAGCTCATGGAACGTGTTACAAAAGGGTTTTGCAATCCCCGGATCAGCATAGCCAAGGACCCTTTAAGATGCAACTCCCGATCGGAACAAAGGCCCATAAAACTACTTCACTCAATGTAGAACCCCAAACTTCATATCATGCACTCGTTGGAAGAATGTCTACGAGCAACTAGAAGAACCCACCTATTAATTTCCGAAAGTTTCTGGTTATCCAATCGGGTGTTGGGGATACAGGGGAAGCACAGCGCACTCAACTCTAATCCTACATCCAGCTGTATCCATCCTTCAACACATAACCAGTTATTTCCGGAAACCGTTTACATCGGACCTTCGAAACGCATCTGCTATACATGCTATGGCAATACTCCCGAACTACCTCCCCAGTACTGGGTGATGTCGGGATTATCTTGCCACTAACCGCATAGAAGAGTTTTCGATGTCGGCCGCCTTAAGTATTCCAGAATCGCTACGATACATTTGTGACGACAACACCTCGGAGCTCAACTCCCCGGGACACTACCACAACCCCTAAATGACAGGAGGCATCGAGAACAATGTTCTCGTCACAAAGACATCGGAACAATCCAAACAATACTCGTGTGATCCTAAAAAAAATTAAGTGAATTTTTGAGAGTAGAAGAGATAGAGTAATTGTCAGGAGTCATCACCAGAGTGAAAAGGGATGAGGAGTAAAAAGAAATCCTACTCTCCGATATATATATAGGACTCAAAACATTTTCAAGTGTGTGCCTAGACTCCACCGTCGACGATTCGATCAATCAGTGGGGGCTCCTAGGTCGGAGAAGGCTCTGATTTCCAACTTGTAATGCCCAGTATGCGGCTATGTCCCCCACGTGTCGAGGCACGACTTAAGGACATAAACGCATACTAGAATGATCTCAAGTATGGTATCTTTGCACAACTCATGTAAAATTCAGGGATGAAATTGAAAAGATAGTTGGCTTACACTCGCCACATCACACAATGCATTACATAAACATTCATCATCCAAATAACATCACAGTCCGACTACGGACGAAGATCCAAATGAAAGATACCATACACACAAGGTCCGATCGCCCCTAGTAGGAACCACTATTGATCGTCGAAACGACACATAAATACAGCCACTATCTTCATCGAGCTTCCAGTGAAGTTCTGAACCATCTCCTGCACTGTTCTCAGCGGTACCTGCATCTGGTGTTGTAGTATCTGTGAGCCACGAGGACTCAGCAATCCCATAACCATGGGTATCAAGACTAGCAAAGCTTTATGGGTATGGAAAAAGGTAGTGGTGAGGTTGCAGCAACGGCTAAGCATAATATGGTGGCTAACTTACGAGTACAAGAATAAGATGAGCATCTACGCAAGCGGTCGCAACTAGTAGTGATCGCTAAAGATCCTGCACTACCTACGAGTCAAACATAACCCCACCGTGTTCTCTTCTCAAAGTGAAAAGAGACAGTCACGGTAACTCACATAGTTGTGTGTTTTACTTCGGATCCTCTGACAAGTTTTCTACAACCGGACATTAACAAATTCCAATCTGCCACATAACCACGGGCACGGCTTTCGAAAGATCATAACCCTGCAGGGGTGTCCCAACTTAGCCCATCACAAGCTCTCACGATCAGCTGAAGTAATAATAATTATTACCCCTTATCTTAGGGAAATCCGATCAGGTTCGGCATCCCGGTGCACAAGACATTTCGACAATGGAAAAACAAGTCCAGCAAGACCTCCTGGCGTGCTGACACCCTGATAGTAGCCACGCGTATCTCGTCTCAGGCCACGTCCGGATGGGTGATGCTACAGGTAAAACCAGCCCTCGAGTTTCCCAGAGGTGGCCCCGCAGGCTCCCCATTTGGGACCAACACCATCAGCACTGCCCCCCTGCTATGTAGAAAAGAATCTCGAGCGAGCGACCCCCTATACAATTTTAATTAATTAATTAAGTTGTTATTATGAGGCAAATTAAAACCAATGTTGGGCCTTGCTGGAGGAGTTTTATTCAAGGACGAACTGTCAAGGGGTCCCCATATACCCAACCGTGTAAGGAACGCAAAATCAAGGAACATAATGCCGGATTATCGGCTCCTAAGGTGGCATGAGTGGAACAAAACACCGAGCAAAAGGCCAAGCCTTCCACCCATGCCCAGTATATGGGTGTGTTAAAATATATATCAGATATATTGTTATATTCCCAAAGCATCAAGTTCCAACATGGAACAATCTTCATCTTCACCTGCAACTAACAACGCTATAAGAGGGGCTGAGCAAGCGGGTAACATATCCAAACAACGGTTTGCTAAGAAGGTGTCAAAGGTTAGAGGTTTCATGGCAGCAAGGAGAGGGGTTGACAATAATGATGGGTAGCGCGACATGTAACAATAGCATCGAGACAACTAAGCATGGCAATGATAGTAAAGGTATCCAAGGTGATGGTCATCTTGCTTGGGATGCCGCAAGGAGGAAGAACAAGTCCATGAAGTAGTCGAACAAATCCTCACAACTCCGCAACGCAACCGAAGCTAACAAGAGAAGCAACCGGAAAGAAGCAAACAACCCGGTAAACACACAAGCATAAACATGGCATACGATGCACATCCAAGTATGATGCATGTCCGGTTTAAATATGCATGCAAGGTGCACAAACAATACTACAAGTTAAGTGGAGCTCAATATGCATCGAGTTGCATATTGACAAAACACCACATTATATTTATTTAGTTGACTCTCGTTTAAGCTACCCAACAATATTAAATGTTGTTAAACATGGCAAGAGGTGAAGCACAATAAAACTATCTATCTAGGCAAGTTTAAATGAGGCCGGAACAACAAACAACAATTCCGGAAAACCCCCATGTGCATAATTTGAAATTTGTACTGTTCTGCCTATTACCACATTTTAATGTTGTTAAACCGCAAAACAAAGTGCGCCATGCTATTCTACACATTTTTCCACCCCACTTACATATAAATTTTATTAAATTTGAAGCTACAGTTATTTAGTTATGAATTAAACCATTTTAACATGTTATTTTTACAAATTAAAGCAAACAGCAATTTAAACATTTTAAACACGGATGAAAGTTGGACATTCCTAATCTATGCAAAATTCTGAGCAAAAAAACATATAAAGTTTGTTTAAAACTGATGCAAGGTTTGAGAGTTATTAGCATTTTGAAACGATGGCATTTTCTGTAATTATGCAAGTCATGGAAAAGAGCTAAATTCATCTAGGAAAAAAACATGGCACGGGCTGAATCTGAGAAACAGGCCCAGTCCGGATGACAGAGGGATAAGACTGCCAGTCTCACACTAAAATTAAAAGGCCAAGCAAAGATATGTGGAGCTGGGACTCGAACCCAGGATCTCCTAGATGGAGGAATGCACAGGTGACCAGTGGGCTACGATGCAAGTTCGATACATAAAGCCTTTATACGCTACATGAACCGAACCCGGTCACTTACCTGACGAAACTGAAACTGAAACTGAGATAGCTTGCTTTGTGGCCATGGCTAGGAACATAGGATGCTGGTGCGGCGATGCTGCTTCTGGCCACGGCCAGCAGGGCACGGGGCGGCGCCGTGAGGTGGAAAACGGAGAGGACGGACAGATCCGAGGCTCAGGCAGTGAGATCTGGTGACACGGTGGCTGCTCCTGGGCATATAGAGAGAGAGAGAGAAATTAGAGGAGGGAGATAGACAGGAAGGAACGAGAGGAGGAGAAGGATGGGCAGAGGCACGGCGACCTGCGGTGCTCCGGCGTCGCGCTCACCGGCATGGCATGAGGCAACAGAACGTCGGGAGGCAAAGCTCTGCTCGGCCAGAGGGAGGCGGCCAGAGGAAAGGGACGGCACGATGCAGGCTTGAGCCAACGCACAGACGCACTCGTGGAGGAGAGCGCTCGTCTCCTTGCACAGGCGCACGATGCAGGGTCTCTGGTGATGCTACAACTTCGCGTTGGGCTCGGTTGCCGGCGATGGAGGGAGCACCAGCGGACAAGGGCAGCTCCAGAACTCGACGGGGCGACGGAGCTGCAGGTCAGGTCCAGGACGCGGCAGGCACCAGATCCGGGGCGGAGGGACTCGTTTGGAGCCGGACCAGTGAGACTCCATGGGGCGGCGGCCATGGCGTACATCCTATTGAGAGAGAGACAGAGGCAGGGAGATGAGATGAGGGAGACCGCGAAGAAAGAAAAGGAGGGAGAAAGAAAGAGAGGACCGACGAGGGGTGAGGTGGTCCTCCGGTGACGCTTGGATGCTCCGGCGAGCTGCGGCTCATCGCCGGCAGCGACAGGAACGGAGGAGAGGTGATGCCCGGGGCAGAGGAGGCCTGGCCTCAGGCTCGAGGGAGGAGGGGCCAGGTGCTCTGGTTGGCTAGATTTGGAAAACGAGGGAAGGGGCTCTGTAGATCGGGATGGATCCCGAGGTGCGAGGGCAGTGGGTGGCGGCGGCAACGAGGAGGATGGGATAGGAAGCCTAGGTTTTAGGGATTGGTCTAGGAGTATATATAGCAAGTAGGTGATATGAGGGTTAATCTGGATCATTCGATTGGAATCAGACAGTCGAGAGAAAATAGGCAAAAGACGTCCAAACGGGAAAATGGAGATATTTTAGGGATGTTTGGGGACGATCCGGGCCCATCGGTAACGACAGCCCGGATCGGGTTCGGGGCAGTTTTGGGCATGCAGTCGAGGGGTAAATGTGGGCTGTGTAGAATGTGTAGGCTGAGAAGAGAGAGAGAGATGGCAGCCCGGCAACAGGTTTTTGAGCACTGAAACGTCGGACGAATAAACCGGCTATAATGTCGCTATAAGTTTAACGGTTGGGCTATCAAACGGACTCCGAACGCGATGAAATTTGGCAGGCGGGCTGTCTACACTATAATAAGACCACACGCCAAGTTGCACCCCATTCCAAGAACATTTTTTGGCCACTTATAAAATAAATATTCGGAGGTGTCGTGGGCGCGTGCGAGTGTGTCTGGACTTAGAACGGACAACGGAGAGAACTGGGGAGCCCGAACGAATGCAAGTTTTGAAAACATGCTGATGAAATGCACATGAAGTCATGACAAAGTGCAACACGCAAGCAAAAGACATGGAAACGACGATGAATAACTGGCTGACACCTGACGCATTGGTTTTGGGGCGTCACACATCTTCCCCACGCCCAAAAGAAGGAAGGGGACACGCCTAGGGCAGGCACCCAAGGACAGCCGCCAGCCCCTTGGGGCGCACCTAGGGTTGCCTCCCCTCCACCTATATATATGAGAGGAGGGGAGGGGACGCCACACACACCATGAATCCCCAAGCCATGTGTCGGCGCCCCCTCTCCCTCTAGTTCCTCCTCCGCTCTAAATCCATTGTGCTTGGTAATGTCGCTTGAACTACGTCGGCATCTCCCCAAAGAGGAAGGGATGATGCAGCACGGCTACGGTAGGTATTTCCCTCACTGATGAGAGCAAGATTATCGCACCAGTAGGAGGACCAACCAACACTATGTAAACGGTACCTGCACACAAAAAACAAATACTTGCAACCCGACATGTAAGAGGGGTTTTCAATCCCTCCCGGGTAATAGATTCGTAAATAGGTAGATGAGTAGTGGCAAATGAAACAACGGCAAATAAAATGCAATGGGGCATTTTTGGGTTTTTTATAATATAGATCTAAAATATAAAAGTAGCAAATAAAGAAAAAGGCAAATGGCAATACATATTTGAAAGTATATGATAGGTAAATAGACCCGGGGGCTGTATATTTCACTAGTGAGTTCTCTCAAGAAAATACAAAATGGTGGGTGACAAATTACTGTTGGGCAATTGATAGAAAAGCGAATAGTTATGACGATATCCAAGACAATGATCATGTATATAGGCATCATGTCCAAGATTAGTAGACTGACTCCTACCTGCATCTACTACTATTACTCCACAAATCAACTGCTACCAGCATGCATCTAGTGTATTAAGTTCATGGAAAAACGGAGTAATGCAATAAGAATGATGACATGATGTAGACAAGATCTATTCATGTAGGAATAGACCCTATATTTTTATCCTTAATAGCAATGATGCATGCGTGCCCTGGTGCCCCTTTTTCACTAGGAAAGGACACCGTGCTACCTCTTGAGCATGCGTTGTTTTTTCCTTGAAGAGGAAGGGGTGATGCAACAAAGTAGCGTAAGTATTTCCCTCAGTTTTTTAGAACCAAGGTATTGATCCAGTAGGAGACTACACGCAAGTCTCTAATACCTGCACAAACAATTAAGAACCTTGCAACCAACGCGATAAAGGGGTTGTCAATCCCTTCAGGACCACTTGCAAAAGTGAGATCTGTTACAGATAATAAGATAAATATATTTTTTATTCATGTTATATAGATTGAAAAGTAAAGATTGCAAAGTAAAAGAACAATAAAGATAGCTAGTTGACGGAAGATTAATATGATGGAAAATAGACCCGGGGGCCATAGGTTTCACTAGTGGCTTCTCTCAAGATAGCATATTCTACGGTGGGTGAACAAATTACTATCGAGCAATTTATATAAAAGCACACAGTTATGAGAATATCTAGGCATGCTCATGTATATAGGCATCACGTCCGTGACAAGTAGACCGAAACGATTCTGCATCTACTACTATTACTCCACACATCGACCGCTATCCAGCATGCATCTAAAGTATTAAGTTCATAAGAACAGAGTAACACATTAAGAAAGATGACATGATGTAGAGGGATAAACTCATGCAACATGACATAAACCCCACCTTTTTATCCTCGATGGCAAAAATACAATACGTGCCTTTCTGCCCCTGCTGTCACTGGGAAAGGACACCGCAAAATTGAACCCATAAGCACTTCTCCCATTGCAAGAAAGATCAATCTAGTAGGCCAAACCAAACTGATAATTCGAAGAGACTTTCAAAGATATTAAATCATGCATATAAGAATTCAGAGAAGAATCAAATATTGTTCATAGATAATCTTGATCATAAACCCACAATTCATCGGATCTCGACAAACACAACGCAAAAAGAATTACATCGAATAGATCTCCAAGAAGATCGAGGAGAACTTTGTATTGAGTTCCAAAGAGAGAGAAGAAGCCATCTAGCTAATAACTATGGACCCGAAGGTCTGTGGTAAACTACTCACACATCATCGGAGAGGCTATGGTGTTGATGTAGAAGCCCTTCGTGATCGATTCCCCCTCCGGCGGAGCTTCGGAAAAGGCCCCAAGATGGGATCTCATGGGTACAGAAGGTTGCGGCGGTGAACATAGGGTTTCGTGGTGCTCTCGGAGGTTTTCAGGGTACATGAGTATATATAGGCTGAAGAAGTATGTCGGTGGAGCTACGAGGGGCCCACGAGGGTGGGGGTGCGCCTACCCCCTAGGCGCGCCCTCTTGCCTCGTGGCCGCCTCGTGGCTTCCCAGGCGTTTACTCCAAGTCTTCTGGATTGCGTTTGTTCCAAAAATGATCCCCGCGAAGGTTTCATCCTGTTTGGACTCCGTTTGATATTCCTTTTCTACGAAACACTGAAATAGGCCAAAAAAACAGAAATTTGCACTAGGCCTTTGGTAAGTAGGTTAGTCCCAAAAATAATATAAAAGTGCATATTAAAGCCCATTAAACATCCAAAATAGATAATATAATAGCATGGAACAATCAAAAATTATAGATACGTTGGAGACGTATCAAGCATCCCCAAGCTTAATTCATGCTCGTCCTCGAGTAGGTAAATGATAAAAACAAATTTTTTTGATGTGAAATGCTACCCAACATAATTCTTAATGTAATTTTCTTTATTGTGGCATGAATGTTCGGATCCGAAAGATCCAAGACAAAAGTTTAATATTGAAATAAGAATAATAATACTTCATGCATACTGTAACACCCCAAAAATTTAACCGTGTTTTAATAATTAAAATTTTGCCACGTAATTAAAATTTTGCAATTTTGCTGGATGTTTCTTTTAAATTCAGGACCTTTCTGTTTCTTCTATGTTCGATTTTTTACCACTAGTGAAAACTTCCCAATTATTGTTACACTCTCTTATTCACTCTTTTAAAACTTTTTTGATGTCAGTAGAATTAATTATATAATTGTCTCCCTAAATATTCTCTCATCTAAAAATGGTTTCCCTTAGTCCTAGGGCCCCATTTGAATTGCAACCCTTTGATAGGTTCATCTAAAATTCCAACCAAATTTTGGAGATGTCTTGTGATGTTGCTAGATCACTTTTATGCTAGAATATAGTTCATTCATTTAATATTTTGAGCTCCACACCAGACTTTCAAATCTGGTCCAGTGGGCAATTTTGCACTACAACCCCATCAAATATTCCTTTAATGCTTCCACCAAAATTATGGGTTGTTCATAGGAGTATGTTACTCAACTTTATGCAAAAACCCATTTAGGTCCTTTGGAATATTTGAGTGAATCAACCTCATTTTCCTTCTGGTTCAGTTTGGTATTTTGCACTGCAACCCTAGTTTAATTTGCTCTAGTGCCCTTGAGCTTCCTCTTGCTTGTAGACCATCCTGTAAAACCCTTAAACCTAGAAGGATGGACCCATTGGAAGATCTTTGATTCATGAAGCAATGCCCTTCACTTTTTGTCCAGAACTGAAGAATTGCAAAACTTGCACTAACAAGTTTCTGGTTTTGCCCAACTAGCTTTGCCATCATCACATCCACCTAAGGAGACTCTGATCTGGAGCTTTTGGCCACCCCAAGAGTTGCCTAGTGGCCTCTAGCATTTTGTCAAACACCTGAGGTGCATGGCCAGCTTTGGCATGATATCTGCTTTGCACTATGACCTTGCCCCACCATGCACACTGGCATGTCCACTAATCTCACTTAAGCCTCTAACCTAGACCTGCTAATTCCTAGCCTTATCCAAACTCTATGGCATGCCCTGGCATTTTGTCGAGCAGCTCGAGCAGCTCACGCGCGTGCTCTGGGCGCGCCCAGAGCGCACGTTTTGCACGTGCGCGCACCGAGCCGCCGCGTCCCTTTGCCGACACCCCGCGGCCGTTCTAGCCGCTGCACTCGCACCACCTGCACGCCTGCCCTCTCCCCCACCGCAGAGACGACACTGCAGCCCCACAGGGCCGCTGTCAGGTCGGCCGCGGCAGCTAGCGGGCGGCCACAGCAGCTCCTGCCATGGGCAGCGCCGCCCGAGCCACCAGCGCTCGCCACCTGCCCCCAGGAGCAGCTCTAGATCATCCGCGAGTTCGTCCCCTAGCGCGCGTCGCCGCCACGTCACCCAAAGCTACAGAATGGCGGTCGCCGGCGATCTTATCCCCGGCCGCCGCGGAACCGCCATTGCCCACCTATTTAAGGACGCCCCGAGCCTCTCGGCGACCTCAGACAACCACTAGCCACCCCGCAGAGCGCCCCCGAAGCAGCAAATCGACCAGGGGAGGTTTTCTTCCCCATCTCCTGCGAGTACGGCCGCCGCCGCACTCCAGCCCAATCCGTCGCAACCCGAGCCCCTCCCGTCCAGCCAGTGCCACTGTTCGACCACCCTTGACCCCGCGGAGCCGCCCATCATCTCAAACTAGCTCGGGAAGCACCGTAGTGCGAAGCCCCAATTCCACGCGAGGCCGCCGTCCGCTGCGAAGCTCGTCGCCGGTGTTCTCCTCCACCTCCATCGCCCCCTCGACCACCGGGAGGACCGCCCCGTTCTGGCAGATCCATCCCCGCCCTCGGATGCCCCCGAGGAGCCGCCGTTCGCCGGCGTTGATCGCCGGAGCCCCGCCTTGGCTCGGCCAGAGGAAGAAGGAGGCGGGGGCGACTGGTCAAACCTGACCGGTGGGTCCCCTGGGCCCTCTGTCAGCAACACAGCGCCAGTCCACGCAGGCATAAGTAAAGGCATAAACCTCAGAAGTACGTCTCCCCTACTTCGAAAGCGTATTTCTAATCGAAACGTTTTCCTATTTCTATTTTATTCTAAAAACAGAGTTGACTGAACTTTGACTGGCTTTATCTTTTTAAATGTTAATCCAAATGACTTGATTCTTTTTCTGTTGTTTCCCAAATATTGTCTAGTTTATTTTCAAATTTATATGAAAATTTTCCAGACAACTTTTTTGGGTTGTTTTGAGTCTATGTACTGATTCCATATTATTTCATTTAGGATTTGGAAGAGGGAGAAAACTTCCAAAAAGTGTTGGAATGCATTTCTCCTCCCCTCTACTTGAAGGCAAGCACTTTTGAACCCTGGCTTATTGCATGCAGTTGTTGTTGACACAATTGCAACAATATGAATGCGTTCATTTTATTTCTTATGTGATGATATGATCGTACCCATGAATGCATGAGGTACACACTTGCTGAGAATAATTAGCATGCATGACGGTGATCCCCTTCGTATGCCTTTCATGCCTAACGGAAGGAAGCCGGGAGAGTCGCGGTCTTGTGTAGACACGAGCTTGTCACTAGCTCCCCGTCGGGACGGTGGAGTCCGGCATAGCTTGGTAAGGCATGACGGATGGTGATTCCAACTGTTGTTGTGAAATATATCGGTTATGGCTAATCATATGAGTAATGTTGAAACCTCCTGAGTCGACCGTAGATCGAGTCTTGTTCCAGTAACTCCCATGCTTGTTTTGTGCTACCACTTGTCCCTGCCGCAGGTAAGGTACGGTTCAGTAAGTGTCAACCCCTGTCCTAGCACACACCGTACAGAGAGGCCATGGTGGAAGATACCGGCTGCATCCGGTAGGCATGCCACCCGGTCCGGGGGCATGGGTGTTTCCGGTTGGGACCGACAGGGGGCACCCCTTAGAGCGCGCAATGAAAATTTGATCCCATGCTACACGAGGTTGTAGCCTCCCCACTTAGAGTTTGTTTAACAGGTGTCGTGGGTGATTCCAGAAACAAGTAAAGCTAAGCTGGTGTGTGCAAGTCAGGCGGGTTTTCGACTAAAAGACCGTAGACGGTATTAGTCCGATGGACTAAAGAAAACCGTTACTCGTGGGTAAAGAGTACACTCTCTGCAGAGATATTAAATCTATTCGAATAGCCGTGTCCATGGTTAAGGACTACAGTCTGGGATGGGTCGAGTGTCGGTCTTAGTGTCGGTCTTCGGAGGAGAAACTACTAAACCGGAACATTCACTATGATCTGTGATATGTGGTTATTATGATTATTATTGTGGACTAACCATTGGTATTATTTGAATTAATGAGTATCCCTGGGACGGTTCTACCTCCTGGATATTCACTGTGATTATTTATTTCCCTTATAAGCCCTTTCTGTGGTGTCGCTCAGACGCCCGACTATGGCATGCTTATCATTTATTTTTCCCTTATAAGCCCTTTCTATAGTGTCGCTCAGACGCCCGACTGTGGCATGCTTATCATTTATTTTTCCCTTATAAGCCCTTTCTGTGGTGTCGCTCAGACACCCGACTGTGGCTTGCTTGTTATGTATTTTCCATATAAGCCCTTTCTGTGGTGTCACTCAGACGCCTGACTGTGGCATGCTTGTTATGTATTTTCCATATAAGCCCTTTCTGTGGTGTCGCTCAGACGCCCGACTGTGGCAGGATCGCTATTTATTTTATTAATCACTCTCTAATTGCATTTGCCTTTTTATACGAATGACCTGCTTGCAATATGGACTGTCATATCATTATTATCATGGTGATCATCAATCATTCTCGAGCATGTTTATATCTCACCCATGTTCTTAATGTTTGCGAGTACATTCAAAGTACTCACTGGCTTGTCCCTAGCTATTGTCTTGGCCAAATTCCTTGCGTGGGAAGGAACGATGCGATGATAGCCCCAGAACCTACGCAAATGGAGATAGCAGCCTCGCGAAGATAGGAGTTAACCTGTTCAGCTGTTCCCGTGGGAAATGAAGTCCCATAGTCATCGAGGAACCACAAACCGCTTCCGCCATCAGCCACTAGAAACCTTGTGTTGTACTCACAGGCCAGAATGGTCTTGTACTACATATCTTGTATTTTGCTTGGAGTTTCTGTAACAAGTTGGTGCCTCATCAGCTAACACTAATCCTGGGGCTGGTGAGCACAAGGGCCGCTTTTGGGAAATTAATATCCCGAAAATCCGGTCTTGACAACCTTGGTATCAGAGCCAGGCTGGCCATTGGCTAATCCTATCTTAGCCAGGTCAATAACCGAGGTTAACCACCACACCAGACCATATCCTAACCCTGGCCAAGCTTCTCGCGTAAGATTCCCACACAGAGGGCCGACACCTTTGGTAGTCGGTGCCCAACCTATCAGCCTAGCGTGTCAATCACCCGCCAGTGACTGATACCTAAGCAGTTCCTTCCGCAAGCGTGTGAAGGAAGACTCCATCCTTTCCTATAAATAGGGCACGCTAGCCCCAAACCCAGCACAACACATCCTCTACCCCAGACCAAGCTAAAATGCCAGGAGCCATTGTCCACAATGAAACCACAGCAACCAATCTTGGAGGTTTTGTGACCGTGCTCGCAAACCTCACCCGTCGTGCCTTTGCGTTAGAAGAGCCCCTAGAATATGTTATGTACCAAGAATCCATGGGCGGTGAAAGCCGTCAATTCTGGGCCACTGTGCACATCTATGGTAGGGTTTTGTCGCCAGAACGCCCCTACAGGTTCACCGGAAGGACAACTTCCTTTGAGCCGCAAGCTATCCAACTAGCCGCTCGAGAAGCTATAGTTCAACTCCGGCACCTGTCGCCTAGAGTTAAATGTCGCTCATTCTACTACTACCCCAGTCGCAACGGGTATGGTAGGCCTCCTCGAGTTGCGAGCGGGGACCACGAGATAGATCATGCATTGTTGCATCTGGCACGCTATGTTAGTATGCTCGAGGAACTGTTCGATCAAATCACTCTTGATCTGATCGCAGCTCGTGGAGAACTGCTTCGCCGAGCCCCGGCACGAGGTGGAGATGAGTCCGGCACCGACAACCGAGTCGTACTGTTCGGGCAACCGATCGAGTCCTTGAGACCTGCCTCGGTCATTGATCAGAACGCCTTGGTGTCTCCAGAGGTGATGCGTCGCTGGTTTGGCGCACGCTCCCACGGGACTGTAGCCAATAATCCCCGCGAGCATCACTGCCCCGACCCTGCAGCCCCTCAGCCACCTCCAGCTAGCGCGGACAGTGAAGCTCTTGGAGAAGCTTCAGCGTCCACAAGGCAAGGCCACTTGGATATAAACAAGGTTGATTAAATCACCCGAGTAGTACCAAGCCTTATCTTGTCCACACCCCGTGGTCATGTAACCTGTATGCATATATGTACATACAGTTTACACTTGCGCCTTATCTTTATAGCATCCGTGCACAGTTATGTCAGTGTACGAACGCATTTTTTCCGAGTGTAACTTCCAAAGCACCTCACCGACAACCCCTACAGTAAACACGTCACTTTGTGAGACGTGAGTACCCGTAGCATTGACCCCGACCCCATAGAGCGAAACCAGCAATATAGCTGCCCCTCACCATGATTCTATAAACCAGCCCGGTTGATATATAAAAGGACACACCGTGACCTTGCCAAGCATCCCTCACCTGGTGCACTCCGCTCACAACCATTCCCTTCACCATGCCGATCCCTAGCATTTATCTGAGAACTCCAGAGGCATCCCCAGGTAGTTTCGTGAAGGTATTGTGGGATTTTACCTGCAGTACCATGAGTGCTACCCGTCCACCCCAGTATGAGCTGCTCAAATCAAGGATCACACCATCCACCTCAAAATATTGGGCAGTGGTACACATCCCGCCCGCAAACCCAAACCAAGACCCTACCGAAGTTTCCTTCATGGGGAAATCCATGCCCACTCCCCAGATGGCCATAGAGGCTGCCGCTTATGAAGCGCTTGCTCGTCTTCGATTCGCGGTACCCTATGCCAACGAACGAGGGTATTATTACTTTCCGAGCCGCGCAGCACCCGGAGAAGCAGCATCTTTTCCTGGTGGGCGAATTGAGAGAGACCCAGTGCTAGCCAACCTTACGCAGTATGTCATCGCGCAAGAGCGTCTGACCCAGCGGATAATGGGTTATCTCCAGAGCCTCACCGATTTAAATCCTTGGATCGCCATCGGTAGACCACTGAGGCCCGGGCAGGAGAAGCACATTCATCGACTGGTCAACCCGCTCCCACCGATAGAAGAAGAGTGTCCCCCAGCACCAGAGACTTTTTCCCTTGACCCTGTCCATTTACCGTTTATATTTTAAATGTAACTGCTATGACTTGTATTCCCCGCGATCCTTTCATAAGTTGTAAACTGTGTGTCATGTCGTGTGCTAATTAATCTAGATTTTTGGAATAGTTCCACGGTTTATAACTCTGGACTTAATTTATTTTTGCGCCAAGTAAAAACCTAGAGTGAGATTTTATATGTTTCTTTCCTGAGTTATTACAGCATATCCCTCCGCGTAACGTAGATATTTTATTTTCCCGCACAGCACCACAACTACAGCAGAATTTCAACTCTGGCCACTCCACACAGTACACTTAGTAGCTAATCCACGTACACCTGTTGCAACTAATTAATCACCTCACCACAGTCTCTTGAAGAAAAACTCGTGGGAGTTTATTCAAGCACTAGTTGCTTACCGCGCACTAACAACCATTAGCACCCGACACTCACGCATAATCCTCGTGATAACCGCCGCCGTGAAGAGCTAGCACTCGAGCCGCCGCATCATGACGATCGTCGAGGATCATCGCACACAAGAGCACGGATAGCCCCAGCAATGCCGCCAACCCCACGTACCCTAGGATCATGCACTAGTCCGGCATCACCTCCGCCATTAGAGCCTCGACCCGAGCTCCTGCAAACACGAATGGAGGAGAAGGAAGAAGGAAGAAGGAAGAATAAGCGAGGCCAGGTGTGAGGAGGAAGAAGGACCACCTCGGTCATTTTATAGCTCGAGATCGGTGTACGGTGGGCGGAGTCCACCAGTGCCGCTCGTCGCTCGACCGCCGGTGTTCGGAGGCGAATCCGTGAGCAGTGCTGACAGCACGCTGGCCCGCGAGGTGAGTGCATCCTGCACCAGCAGCTAGCGCGCCGCGCACTACGGCGGTACGACCTAGATGCCCTACGAGCTAGCCGTCGCCAATGGAGAAAGCGCGGGAAAGCGCGCGGGAGAAAAGAGAAGAGAGAACCGGAGGTAGAAGAAGAGACTGACAGTGGGCCCAATGCCCACCTGTCAGCCAGTGAGAGCACTGTGCTCTCGGGTGCAACCAGCGTATTTTTTAAATTTAGAAATTTTTATTTCTAAACTTACTATAGCCCGGAGTAGAAATATCTCGTTTTCCACAACCGTAGAATTTTCCACGCAGCGCCAGTTTTTCACACCGCAGTTTACGCCACTTTTTGCCCATGCATTGTAATGGCATTTATTTGCATTAGTAGGACGGTTAATTTTGGTAATATCTTTTTGTGGCAGTAGAAGATTTTATAGCAACCCTTAACAAATCTCGAGGACGAGATTTTTTCTTAAGGGGGGGTAGTGTTGTAACACCCCAAAAATTTAACCATGTTTTAATAATTAAAATTTTGCCAGGTAATTAAAATTTTGCAATTTTGCTGGATGTTTCTTTTAAATTCAGGACCTTTCTGTTTCTTTTATGTTGGAATTTTTACCACTAGTGAAAACTTCCTAATTATTGTTAGACTCTCTTATTCACTCTTTTAAAACTTTTCTGATATCAGTGGAATTAATTACATAATTGTCTCCCTAAATATTCTCTCATCTAAAAATGGTTTCCCTTAGTCCTAGGGCCCCATTTGAACTGCAACCCTTCGATAGGTTCATCTAAAATTCCAACCAAAATTTGGAGATGTCATGTGATGTTGCTAGATCACTTTTATGCTAGAATATAGTTCATTCATTTAATATTTTGAGCTCCACACCAGACTTTCAAATCTGGTCCAATGGGCAATTTTGCACTACAACCCCATCAAATATTCCTTTAATGCTTCCACCAAAATTATGGGATGTTCATAGGAGTATGTTACTCAACTTTATGCAAAAACCCATTTAGGTCCTTTGGAATATTTGAGTGAATCAACCTCATTTTCCTTCTGGTCCAGTTTGGTATTTTGCACTTCAACCTTAGTTTAATTTGCTCAAGTGCCCTTGAGCTTCCTCCTGCTTGTAGACCATCTTGTAAAACCCTTAAACCCAGAAGGATGGACCGATTGGAAGATCTTTGATTCATTAAGCAATGCCCTTCACTTTCTGTCCAGAACTGGAGAATTACAAAACTTGCACTAGCAAGTTTTTGGTTTTGCCCAACTAGCTTTGCCATCATCACATCCACCTAAGGAGACTCTGATCTGGAGATTTTGGCCACCCCAAGAGTTGCCTAGTGGCCTCTAGCATTTTGTCAAACACCTGAGGTGCATGGCCAGCTTTGGCATGATCTCTGCTTTGCACTATGACCTTGCCCCTCCATGCACACTCGCATGTCCACTAATCTCACTTAAACCTCTAACCTAGCCCTGCTAATTCCCAGCTTTATCCAAACTCTGTGGCATGCCCTGGCATTTTGTCGAGCAGCTCACGCGCGTGCTCTGGGCGCGCCCAGAGCGCACGTTTTGCACGCGCGCGCACCGAGCCACCGCGTCCCTTTGCCGACACCCCGCGCCCGTTCTAGCCGCTGCACTCGCACCACCTGCACGCCTGCCCTCTCCCCCACCATAGAGACGACACTGGAGCCCCACAGGGCCGCCGTCAGGTCGGCCATAGCAGCTCCTGCCATGGGCACCGCCGCCCGAGCCACCGGCGCTCGCCAGCTGCCCCCTGGAGCAGCTCCAGATCATCCGCGAGTTCGTCCTCTAGCGTGTGTCGGCGCCACATCGCCCAAAGCTACAGAATGGCGGTCGCCGGTGATCTTATCCCCGGCCGCCGCGGAACCGCCATTGCCCACCTATTTAAGGACGCCCCGAGCCTCTCTGCGACCTCAAACAACCACTAGCCACCCCACAGAGCGCCCCAGAAGTAGCAAATCGACCAGGGGAGGTTTTCTTCCCCATCTCCGGCGAGTACGGCCGCCGCCGCACTCCAGCCCGATCCATCGCAACCCGAGCCCCTCTCGGCCAGCCAGCGCCACCGTTCGACCACCCTTGACCCCGCGGAGCCGCCCATCATCTCAAACTAGCTCGGGAACCACCGTAGTGCGAAGCCCCAATTCCACCCGAGGCCGCCGTCCGCCGCGAAGCTCGTCGCCGGTGTTCTCCTCCACCTCCGTCGCCCCTCGATCACCGGGAGGACCGCCCCGGTCTGGCGGATCCATCCCCGCCCTCGGATGCCCCCGAGGAGCCGCCGTTCGCCGGCGTTGATCGCCGGAGCCCCGCCTCGGCTCGGCCAGAGGAAGAAGGAGGCGGGGGCGACTGGTCAAACCTGATCGGTGGGCCCCCTGGGCCCTCTGTCAGCAAGACAGCACCAGTTCACGCAGGCATAAGTGAAGGCGTAAACCTCAAAAGTACGTCTCCCCTACTTCGAAAGCGTATTTCTAATCGAAACGTTTTCCTATTTCTATTTTATTCTAAAAACAGAGTTGACTGAACTTTGACTGGCTTTATCTTTTTAAATGTTAATCCAAATTACTTGATTCTTTTTTTGTTGTTTCCCAAATATTGTCTAGTTTATTTTCATATTTATATGAAAAATTTCCAGACAACTTTTTTGGGCTGTTTTGAGTCTATGTATTGATTCCATATTATTTCATTTAGGATTTGGAAGAGGGAGAAAATTACCAAAAAGTGTTGGAATACATTTATCCTCCCCTCTACTTGAAGGCAAGCACTTTTGAACCCTGGTTTATTGCATGCGGTTGTTGTTGACACAATTGCAACAATATGAATGCGTTCATTTTATTTCTTATGTGATGATATGATCGTACCCATGAATGCATGAGGTACACACTTGCTGAGAATAATTAGCATGCATGACGGTGATCCCCTTCGTATGCCTTTCATGCCTAACGGAAGGAAGCCGGGAGAGTCGTGGTCTTGTGTAGACGCGAGCTTGTCACTAGCTCCCCGTCGGGACGGTGGAGTCCGGCATGTAAGGCATGACGGATGGTGATTCCGACTATTGTTGTGAAATATATTGGTTATGGCTAATCATATGAGTAATGCTGAAACCTCCTGAGTCGACCGTAGATCGAGTCTTATTCCAGTAACCCCCATGCTTGTTTTGTGCTACCACTTGTCCCTGCCGCAGGTAAGGTACGGTTCAGTAAGTGTCAACCCCTGTCCTAGCTCACACCGTACAGAGAGGCCATGGTGGAAGATACTGGCTACATCCGGTAGGCATGCCACCTGGTCCGGGGGCATGGGTGTTTCCAGTTGGGACCGACAGGGGGCACCCCTTAGAGCGCGCAATAAAAATTTGATCCCATGCTACGCGAGGTTGTAGCCTCCCCACTTAGAGTTTGTTTAACAGGTGTCATGGGTGATTCCAGACACAAGTAAAGCTAAGCTGGTGTGTGCAAGTCAGGCGGGTTTTCGACTAAAAGACCGTAGACGGTATTAGTCCGATGGACTAAAGAAAACCATTACTCGTGGGTAAAGAGTACACCCTCTGCAGAGATATTAAATCTATTCGAATAGCCGTGTCCATGGTTAAGGACTATAGTCTGGGATGGGTCGAGTGTCGGTCTTAGTGTCGGTCTTCGGAGGAGAAACTACTAAACCGGAACATTGACTATGATCTGTGATATGTGGTTATTATGATTATTATTGTGGACTAACCATTGGTGTTATTTGAATTAATGAGTATCCCTGGGATGGTTCTACCTCCTGGATATTCACTGTGATTATTTATTTCCCTTATAAGCCCTTTCTATGGTGTCGCTCAGACGCCCGACTGTGGCATGCTTATCATTTATTTTTCCCTTATAAGCCCTTTTTGTGGTGTCGCTCAGACGCCCGACTGTGGCATGCTTATCATTTTTTTCCCTTATAAATCCTTTCTGTGGTGTCGCTCAGACGCCTGACCATGGCATGCTTGTTATGTATTTTCCATATAAGCCCTTTTTGTGGTGTCGCTCAGACGCCCGACTGTGGCAGGTTTGCTATTTATTTTATTAATCACTCTCTGATTGCATTTGCCTTTTTATACGAATGACCTGCTTGCAATATGGACTGTCATATCATTATTATCATGGTGATCATCAATCATTCTCGAGCATGTTTATATCTCACCCATGTTCTTAATGTTTGCGAGTACATTCAAAGTACTCACTGGCTTGTCCCTGGCTATTGTCTTGGCCAGATTCCTTGCATGGGAAGGAACGATGCGATGACAGCCCCGGAACCTACGCAAATGGAGATAGCAGCCTCGCGAAGATAGGATTTAACCTGGTCAGCTATTCCCGTGGGAAATGAAGTCCCATAGTCACCGATGAACCACAAACCGCTTCTGCCATCAGCCACTAGAAACCTTGTGTTGTACTCAGAGGCCAGAATGGTCTTGTACTACATATCTTGTATTTTGCTTGAAGTTTCTGTAACAAGTTGGTGCCTCATCAGCTAACAGTAATCTTGGGGCTGGTGAGCACAAGGGTCGCTTTTGGGAAATTAATATCCCGAAAATCCGGTCCTGACACATACTAACAAAGCAATTATGTCTTCTCAAATTTACATTGCCAAAGAAAGTTCGTCCCTACATAATCATATAGTTTGGCTATGCTCCATCTTCGTCACACAAAATACCCAAATCATGCACAACCCCGGTTTCAGCCAAGCAATTGTTTCATACTCAAATTTTTTTTCCAACTTTTTCAACTTTCACGCAATACATGAGCGTGAGCCATGGATATAGCACTATAGGTGGAATGGAGTGGTGGTTGTGGAGAAGACACAAAGGAGGAAGATTGTCTCACATCGACTAGGTGTATCAATGGGCTATGGAGATGCCCATTAATAGAGATCAATGTGAGTGAGTAGTGATTGCCATGCAACGGATGCACTAGAGCTATAAATGTATGAAAGCTCAACAAAAGAAACTAAGTGGGTGTGCATCCAACTTTCTTGCTCACGAAGACCTAGGGCATTTGAGGAAGCCAATCGTTGGAATATACAAGCCAATTTCTATAATGAAAATTTCCCACTAGTATATGAAAGTGACTAAACAAGAGACTCTTTATCATGAAGATCATGGTGCTACTTTGAAGCACAAGTGTGGAAAAAAAAGATAGTAGCATTGTCCCCCTTTTTTCTCTTTTTTGGTCCTTCCTTTTATTTTGTTTTATTTGGCCTTTCCTTTTATTTATTTATTGTCCTTTCTTTTTTATGGCCTTTTTTTTCGGGACAATGCTCTAATTAATGATGATGATCACACTTCTATTTATTTACAACTCGAAGATTAAAACTCGATACTAGAATAAAATAGGACTGTATGTGAGTGCCTCCGGCGGTGTACCGGGATGTGCAATGAATCAAAAGTTTTATGTGCGAAAAATTATGCATGGTGGCCTTGCCACAAATACGATGTCAACTACATGATCATGCATGGAAATATGACAATGATGAAGCGTGTCATAATAAACAGAACGGTGGAAAGTTGCATGGCAATATATCTCGGAATGGCTATGGAAATGCCATAATAGGTAGGTATGGTGGATGTTTTGAGAAAGGTATATGGTGAGTGTATGGTACCGGCGAAAGTTGCACAGTACAAGAGAGGCTAGCAATGGCGGAAGGGTGAGAGTGCGTATAATCCATGGACTCAACATTAGTCATAAAGGACTCACATACTTATTGCAAAAATATACAAGTCATCAAAACAAAGTATTACACGCATGCTTCCAGGGGAAGGGTTGGTAGGAGTTAACCATCGCTCGATCCTGACCTCCACATAAAGGATGACAATCAATGAAATACCTCATGCTTCAAATTTGTCAAACAACTGTTACCATACGTGCATGCTACGGGACTTGCAAACCTCAACACAAGTATTTCTCAAATTCACAACTACTCTACTAACATGACTCTAATATCACCATCCTCATATCTCAAAACAATCATCAGGCATCAAACTTCTCATAGTATTCAATGCACTTCATATGAAAGTTTTTATTATACCCATCTTGGATGCCAATCATATTAGGACTAATTTTGTAGCCAAAGAAAATTACCATACTGTTCTACAGGACTCTCAAAATAATATAAGTGAAGCATGAGAGATCAATAATTTCTATAAAATAAAACCACCGCCGTGCTCTAAAAAGATATAAGTGAAGCACTAGAGCAAAATTATCTACACTACAAGAAATATGTCAACTTATGACCTTTTGTTAGTGACCCTGGAAGAATTGGTCATAAATTTATGACCATTTTAGACCAATTGGTCAAAAGCTGCCTGGGGGGCTCTAAACCCTAAACCATAACGACCATTTTGGTCAGAAAGGTCATAATTTCATTAGAAGAAATGGTCGTAAAGCTAGTAGCATTGTCCACTGCCTCATGCCTACCTGATAACGACCAATATGAAATGGTCACTACACTTGAGTTTGAATGAATTGGGATGATTAGGCAGCCACCTCAGCAACCTCTCTTGTGTGTCACTGTCTAGGTGTCATTTTTGCTTGAGTTTTAATATTCAACAGACAGACGGGGCACACACTGACAGGCGGGACTCATTTGACAGGTGGGGCCGAGCGCTTAATTCGCCCAAAAAAGATGCACGAGGCGGGACTCGAACCCACGACCTCGCGCTTGCTTCGCTCGCATGCTACCGCTAGGCTAGAGAGGGACAGTTGCTCACATCTGGGAGTTTATCTATACATTATATAGAACTAAAAATGTGCGCTTTAATTCCTAAAAAATGTGCGCTAGCGGGGACTTGAACCCACGACCTGGCGCTCGCTCGCTCGTTCGGTACCGCTGGGCTAGAGGGGGATTGTTGCTAATGTGTGGGTAATTTTCTATATACTATACAAAACCAGGGCTCTCTCGTATCAATGACAAGTGGGGCCTTCCGACCAGGTGGCGGCGGGTGGCATCGAACAGAGCAACACTTATCGTTTTTCTAGGTCTTCCGACCAGGTGGCGGCGGGCGGTGGCGGAAGCAACCAGCAAGCGTCGCTCGGACGAGGGCGGGGCGGCGGCCGGCGGCCGAAGCAACCAGTAGGGGCCGCTCGCCTTGCCCACGACCTCGCTGCAGGTGACCTCGCCCACGGCCTCGCGGCGGAAGCAACCAGCAGGGGCGGGGACAGGAACGGCGACCTCGCCGCTCGCGTCGCCCACGCATGGGGGACTCGCCGCCGCCGAGCATGGGGGAGTCGCCACCGTCGCAAGCAGACCTCGCCCACGTATGCACCCCTCTCCTTCCCCCTCCTCTTCCCCCTCTCCTCTCTGTTGATGTAGATTTGTTAGGAGAATCTTCAGAGTGATTTGATGTAGGTTTGTTGTAAGCTTGGAAAAATCTCTTGGAAATGTCATTGATGAATTTGGTAGAAATTGTGAAGAGCATTTCTGTTGATGGTTTAACCAAAATAGTTCTTAGTGGCAGCATATATTGTTATTGTTGGTTGTTTAACCACCTTTGTTTTTTGTGAACCATCATGTTTTAGTTAGCTTTTCTTTTCTCCCATGTGAAATCTGTATTTCCATTTGAACTACTTTTTATTGCTCCCATGTGAAATCTGTAAACCATGTGAACTGGACTAAAGTAGTGAGGAATTGGAAATAGCTGAATGTTGTGCTTAGGCAGTTAGCATATAAACTTGGGTGCCTACCTTATTTTCTGGAATTTTAGCTTCCATTACTTCCATCCATTTTCATTAATTAATGTTGATGCACTTAGATTGATTTGCTAAGTTGCAACAATTTGTTGTCTTTGGCAGATGGATAGAAGCTGGATTAGACAAGGAGTTAGAAAGTTTTCGAAAGAACATATGAAAGGAGTTGATGATTTCATGGCATTTGTTCGGGCAAATTTTGCCAACGATGCTCACATTCTTTGCCCATGTTGTGAATGCCTCAACCGTCCAAGAACGGCTCAAGGAAGAGTGGAAGATCATCTGCTTCTTAATGGGATGTCCAGCACATATGATAGATGGATATATCATGGAGAACCTTTAGACAGACAACCTCAACATTTTGAAGCTGATACAAAGGCCCCTCATATGATGGGTGGTGGTGATGCTGGCATTGATTTCATGGAAAAGGTTTTGCGAGATAATGCTGTTTTGGAGGAAGAGGATGGCCATGAAGATGATAGGATTCCTGACCTATTGAAGGATTTGTACGATGCTGAAGATCGTGCTGATGGACAGAAATCGTTGTTTGCTGAGGTGTTAGAGGAGGCGAAGCGCGCAGCTCATGAAAGGGGTAAATTTTCAAGATTTACCTTCACCGTGAAGTTACTCCACATCAAGTCTTTCTACCGGATTAGCTATGCCGCATTCAACGCAATACTCCGTCTTTTGAGCTTGCAATTCCCCGATAGTTGTGTTCCCAGATCTTATGATGAAGCATTGAGCATAATCCGCAGGCTGGGGTTAGGTTATGTGTCAATACATATGTGCCCAAATAATTGTGTCTTGTTTCGGAAGGATTTAGCAAAGCATGACAACTGTCCAAAATGCAATGCATCTAGGTGGAAAGATGCTGATGGGAAGAAGTCAATACCGGAGAAGGTACTGAGGCACTTTCCCTTGATACCAAGGCTGCAGTGGATGTTCATCTCGAAGAAATCATCGCGTGAAGTACAGTGGCACAAGCTGAAGCGGCAACCTGTGGATAATGAGCTGAGCCATCCAGCGGATGGAGAGGCATGGAAAGTGTTTGACAGTATACATTTAGATTTTGCTGCAGATCCAAGGAACATAAAACTTGGCATTGCCACAGATGGGTTTAATCCGTTTGGGAACATGAGCACGTCTTATAGCATGTGGCCAGTTTTTGTGGTGCCGTACAACCTGCCACCATGGGCATGCATGGATCAGTACAATTTCATGATGTCATTGCTTATCCCGGGTCCAGATTCTCCAGGAAAGGATTTTGATGTCTTTATGGAGCCCCTCGTAGAAGAACTGCTCCAGCTCTGGACTGGTGTACCTACATACGATGCCTTGAGTCCGGAAGAAAAGTTCAATCTATGTGCTGCGATCATATGGTCCATCCATGATTTCCCGGCTCTGCACACTCTGTCTGGGAGGATCACAGCGGGTTATCAGGCTTGTGTCCATTGTGACAAAGACCCTTGCTCAAAGAGAATAAGGAACAAGATCTGCTATATTGGGCACCTCCGCTTTCTTCCCCGAAACCATCGTTGGCGAAGAAGCAAAGATTTTAATGGTGAGAATGAAACCCGTGACAAGCCAGCTGAATTCACTAAAGAAGAGCTGGAGCAGCAACTTGAAAAGGTGAAAGATGTGAGACCAGGAAAGCTGGCGAAGAAAAGAAAGCGTGAGGAAGGTCAATGTTGGGACCGGAGGTCTTGTTTGTGGGACCTGCCATACTGGGCTGATCTGAAATTAAGGCATAATCTCGATGTAATGCACATTGAGAAAAACATATGCGAGAATATGCTAGGGACGTTTCTGAACATTGAAGGGAAGACAAAGGACACGGTTAGTTCTAGGCTTGATTTGGAGGACATGGGCATAAGAGAAGATTTGCATCTACAGCACAATGAAGATGAAGATTCATTTGAAATTCCACGAGCATGGTATACAATGAATAAAGAACAAAAGCTTGCATTATGTGAATTCCTAAGAGCGGTGAAATTTCCAGATGGTTATGCTGCTAACCTAGCAAAGTGTGTTACTTCTGATGGATTCAAGCTTTCAGTACTGAAAACCCATGATTGTCACATCCTCCTCCAAAGGATTTTACCGGCGGGCCTCCGAGGAATCATGGACAAGGATATATATGAAGCGGTTGCTGAGCTAGGAAATTTCTTTAGAGAACTGTGCTGGAAAACCCTGAAGTTAACTGTCCTGGAAAGACTTGAAAAAGAAATCCCAATTATTCTTTGCAAGCTCGAGAAGATTTTCCCTCCAGCTTTCTTCACCGTGATGGTCCATTTGGCGGTGCACTTACCCAAAGAGGCAATGCTTAGAGGACCTGTGCAATACGGTTGGATGTACCCAATCGAACGAAGGCTGCTTACTTGTAAGCGTTATGTGCGAAACACGGCAAGACCTGAAGGTTCTATTGTTGAAGCATATGTCGTTGACGAGTGCTTGAATTTTTGCTCTAGATACTTTGGTGATGTGGAACCAAGATGGAACCGGCCGGGCAGAAATAGAGAGTGGTCTGATTCGCAAAGTGGTGATGTCTCTATTTTCAACCATGGTGTGAACTTTCTTGGAGCCTCACAATACTTGGAGGCTGGTGATGAGTATGACAAGATGGTTTTGTTTGTGCTCAGCAATTGCGCCGAGGTTCTACCATATATCGAGTACGTTATATCTTCTGCACTCATTAAATAATTTTTTTTTCTTGGGTTGGCACCAGCCTAATGTTTTAATTCACATGTTTTGTTGGCATTGCAGGAAATGCAAGGAAGAGTTAAACCAGGAAGAAATCAATATCAATGTTGATAAAAGGGTTGCCAAGGTGTTTGCTAAGTGGTTTAAGAATCATGTGAGATCTTTAGCCACATGTTTTATGTTTTCTGTGTTATTTACCCATTGTTAAATACCATTGTTTGCTAAATGGTTTATTTGTGCAGATTGGAAAGTTGCATGAGGATAAGAAGGTCAGTGATGATCTATTTGCTTTGGCATGCTTACCGGATAAGCGAGTGAGAGTGTATTCAGCATGCATTGCTGACGGTGTCCGATACCACACCGTTGACCGCGAGGAAAAAAGGAAGACACAGAATAGTGGAATCGTCACTGAGGGGTCACATGATGGTGAGATCATTGACTTCTATGGTCAGTTGAGAAGCATCGTAGAGTTGCAGTACAACTCTAGTGGAGGCATCCATCGCTCGGTTGTCTTATTTCGCTGTGACTGGTTTGAGCTTGGTAGCAAGAAGAGGAGAGACTCTTTTGTCAAATATGATGGCCACTTTAAAAGCATCAACACTGCAAGGTGCTGGTATAAGAGTGATCCCTTTATTCTAACAACACAAGCAACAATGGTGTTTTATCTGCCAGACACTCTTTTGCACGTAAAATGGGGAGTTGTGCAAAACTTTCAGCACAGACACTTGTGGAGTGTGACTGAAACTAAAGTGGAAAAGGGCCCTGGTGATGGTGGACTAACATACCAAGATGATGACTCTACGGAAGTTCCATTGCAAGCTGATGATGACCCTATGGAAGTTCCGGTGCAAAGTAGAGTGCGAAGGGACCGGGAACGTGTGATCGTTGGTGCTGCAACAGTTGAAGGCATCAAGAAAAGAAGAAAGGTGGTAGAGGATGGACACGAAAGCGAGGATGAGGAAAACCGGACTGATCATACTATGCTGCAATATTGTAGTGATGATGAGGAAAACATGAGTGGGCATAGAGTTCCTTGTTTTCGTATCGACGACGATGAGTAGCGAATGGACTGGCAAAGGTAAATACTATTACTTAATGTTCTTTGTTTTGGTATCTATGGGACTGGTGACCTGATGTGATCAATCTTCTCTCCAGGTAGAAAAATCCTTGAAGATTCTAGGAGCAAAATCATGATCCTGATGGTTGTAGCAAGATGATGATCCTGATGGTTGTGGCAATAGTGATGTAGTTATCCTGATTCACAATGCTTTAAGAATCCAGCAGCAAAATTGAGATGTTATGCTTGCTGTTTTGACCTGAATTGAGATGTTATTGTAGCTGTTATGCTTGCTGTCAAAATGTTGTCTTGTAATGCAAAAGATTGCAAAATGATCATACAGAAGATTTTTCGAACATCTTTAGTTCAAGTTTTGGTCAGAATGTTGTCTTGTAGTTGTTGTGATCATCTTGTAGTTGTTTTGGTCAGAATGTTGTCTTGTAGATGCTGTTTTAACTGAATTTTGGTCAGAACTGAAGATGCTATTTTAACTGAATTTTGGTCAGAATTGAAGGTGAGCAAAAAAATATGCGCCAGCGGGGACTCGAACCCACGACCGTGCGCTTGTTTCACTCTGTTTCTACCACTGGGCTAGGACGAGGCTATTAGTCTTACACTCTATGCCAACCTTTTTGAATATATCAAACTAGTCAAGTATGAAGCACACACCTCACTGACAAGTGGGCCACTCGACCCACTCGCTGACAAGTGGGCCATTTTGCTATTGTACCCAAGCTACCAAAAATATGCGCGTGGCCAAAAAATATGCGCGTGCGGGGGCTCGAACCCACGACTGTGCGCTTATTTCAATGTGTTTCGACCACTGGGCTAGGAAGAGGTTGTTTTTTTTGTACTCTATGCCCACCCTTTTCAATATATCAAACCAGTCACGTAGCAAACACCGAACTCGCTGATAAGTGGACCCGCTCCCTCTCTTTTCCCCACTTCTCCTCACCACTCAACCCGCTCCTCCTCTCCATCGACGGCGCCGCCGGCTCCTTCCTCTCCCACCACCGGCCTCCCCACCGCCGCCGGCCTCCCCACCGCCGCCGGCTCCTTCCTCTCCCACCGCCGCCGGCTCCTTCCTCTCTCTCTCGAGGTATGCATCCTTCCTCTCTCTCTCCTTCCTGGTTAGATTAGGGTTCTTGCCGTCTGGTAGATTGGATTAGATTAGATAGGGATTGGATTAGATTAGGGTTAGATTAGGGTTTCCTCACAGATGTTCTTTAATAGATAGTTAATTAGATTAGGGTTGGATTATTAGGGATTGGATTATTAGGATTGGATTTGTACATATGAACTGCATTTGTATAGTAGTTAATTCTCTTAAGATAAGTTGTAATGCATGTTTGTCCTTGGGTGTATCTGGCATATTCTGAATATTAAGTCAAAAAGAAGCTTGTCTCTGTACACATTGTTGTTTCTTTTGCCTAGAATCATGGGCCGTGGTCTCTGATCTTTTTTGTTGAATTTTGTATAGTTTATTTTGACGATCAAGAGATGAATGCCAAAGCATGCTGGATGCTGCTAGTTTTATCTTGAGAAACTGGAGGCATCATAAAAATTCTGTATGGTTCTATTGATGATGCATGAAGTATTTCCTGCTATAATTTTCTTCAATCACATTGTTGTTTTGCTGTGCTTGATAAACCTGAGACTTCTTTCTTGTGTAATATTGAAACTGTTGTTTTGCTGTACACTATTGGTCCATTTATAATAGATATGGTTCTGGTCAATTTATAGTAGATATGGTTCTGGTCAATTTATAGTAGATTTTAGTGTTGTTGATGTTGGTGGTCACCTGATGATGTTGTTGTTGCTGTTGATGTTGATGTGCTTGTTTTAGTGTTAGTTTACTATGCTATTGATGTTGATGTGCTTGTTTAATTTACAATGCTGCTTTTCAGATAAGTGAGATGGCTGGCTTGGAAGGTTTCGAGTTCTTCGAGATAATAATTGAGAAATCTTGCAGTAGGCAGGTATATTTATCATCACTCATTTATTTATCATCACTCTGTTGTCTAGTGCTTCATTGCCACAATTAACCACTGCTTGACCCTCGCTGCAGAGGCTGCCTGACAAGTTTGCGAAGATGCTCGCCGGCCGTGAGCCCCACAAAGTGAAGCTGCGGGAGGCCGACAGCGGGCTTCACGTGCTGTGGGAAGTGTTGGTGGTGTTCGATGGTGAAGGCCACATGTACCTAGGGCCCGGCTGGGAGCATTTCGCCCGCGCCCATGAGCTACAGCTTGGGTACTTCCGTGTCTTCTGCTACGACGGCGACGCCATGTTCACCGTGAAGATGTTCGACAACACCATGTGCCGCATGTACTACCAGCACGACGACGATGCCAGTAAGCTCTCTGCCTCTCTTCTTCCTGTCCTTTTGGCTTCCTCTACCTGCACGACGACAACACCATGTTCACACTTTGTTGCATTTGGCCAGGCAATGGGAGCAGCAGCGGGGATGACGAGGAGCAGAGCGGGGATGACGATGAGGAGCAGAGCGGGGATGACGAGGAGCAGAGCGGGGATGACGATGAGGAGCAGAGCGGGGATGAGGAGCAGAGCGGTGATGACGAGGAGCAGAGCGGGGATGACGACGAGGAGCAGAGCGGGGATGACGAGGAGCAGCCTATTCTGGCTGACGACGAACATGCTATGGTGGTGGCTGAGGACGACCCTGCTATGGTGGTGGCGGATGACGACCTTGCTATGGTGGTGGCGGACGACGACCTTGCTATGGTGGTGGCGGAAGACGACCTCGCGATGGTGGTGGCGGACGATGACCTCGCGATGGTGGCGGCGCCTGCAATCCCACAGCTTGGCGACAGGACCATGCCAATTGTGGTAGAGGAGTACATCCGCGTTGGGATTCGCCACTCTCAGCGCATCAGGTTGATGAAGGAGAAGAAGGAGGAGTGAAGGAGGAGTGAAGCTTGTTAGTGTAATATGAACATGTCAATGTTAAGTATGTCAGGTTTAATTTTGTGCATGCTCATGGATGCTGTATGACAGTGTCATCTAAACAAGTCATGTTTTTAACAATGAATATTCAGTTTGGTAATTGATGGGAATTGGAATTTTTTATGCATGTTCATGGATGAAAGATAAAATTATGGGTTTTTGTGCATGCTCCTGTATGAAACAATATAAGTTTCATTTTTTTTTTAATGCTAAAAACATGACTCAATAGGCGTGCGTGCCCTCTTGAAGAGAAGATAGGCGTGCGTGCCCTCTTGAAGCAAGGGGTAGGGCGTATGAGGGCCTCTACCAACGGTTAGGCACGAAGGAAGGGGAAAGGGACATCTATAAGATAGCCAACATCCGAGAGAGGAAGACGAGGGATATTGGCCAAGTCAAATGCATCAAGGACGGAGCAGACCAACTCCTCGTGAAGGATGAGGAGATTAAGCATAGGTGGCGGGAGTACTTCGACAAGCTGTTCAATGGGGAGAATGAGAGTTCTACCGTTGAACTTGATGACTCCTTTGATGAGACCAGCATGTGTTTTGTGCGGTGAATCCAGGAGTCTGAGGTCAAGGAGGCTTTGAAAAGGATGAAAGGCGGCAAGGCAATGGGCCCTGATTGTATCCCCATTGAGGTGTGGAAAGGCCTCGGGGACATAGCGATAGTATGGCTAACCAAGCTTTTCAACCTCATTTTCCGGGCAAACAAGATGCCAGAGGAATGGAGACGGAGTATATTAGTACCTGGGAGGTCGACGATGGAAGCCATTTTCTTGGTTCGACAACTCATGGAGAGATACAGGGAGCAAAAGAAGGACTTGCATATGGTGTTCATTGACTTGGAGAAGGCCTATGATAAGATACCATCGAATGTCATGTGGTGGGCCTTGGAGAAACACAAAGTCCCAGCAAAGTACATTACCCTCATGAAGGACATGTACGATAATGTTGTGACAAGTGTTCGAACAAGTGATGTCGACACTGATGACTTCCCGATTAAGATAGGACTGCATCAAGGGTCAGCTTTGAGCCCTTATCTTTTTGCCTTGGTGATGGATGAGGTCACAAGGGATATACAAGGAGATATCCCATGGTGTATGCTCTTTGCGGACGATGTGGTGCTAGTTGACGATAGTCGGACGGGGGTAAATAGGAAGTTAGAGTTATGGAGACAAACCTTGGAATCGAAAGGGTTTAAGCTTAGTAGAACTAAAACTTAGTACATGATGTGCGGTTTCAGTACTACTAGGTGTGAGGAGGAGGAGGTTAGCCTTGATGGACATATGGTGCCTCAGAAGAACACCTTTCGATATTTGGGGTCAATGCTGCAGGAGGATGGGGGTATTGATGAAGATGTGAACCATATCGAATCAAAGCTGGATGGATGAAGTGGCGCCAAGCTTCTGGCATTCTCTGTGACAAGAGAGAGTGCCACAAAAGCTAAAATGCAAGTTCTACAAGACGGCGGTTCGACCCGCAATGCTGTATGGCGCCGAGTGTTGGCCGACTAAAAGGCGACATGTTCAACAGTTAGACGTGGCGGAGATGTGTATGTTGAGATGGATGTGTGGCCACACGAGGAAGGATCGAGTCCTGAATGATGATATACGAGATAGAGTTGCGGTAGCACCTATTGATGAGAAGCTTGTCCAACATCGTCTGAGATGGTTTGGGCATATTCAGCGCAGGCCTCCAGAAGCCCCAGTGCATAGCGGACGGCTAAAGCGTGCGGAGAATGTCAAGAGAGGTCGGGGTAGTCCGAATTTGACATGGGAGGAGTCCGTTAAGAGAGACCTGAAGGATTGGAGTATCACCAGAGAACTAGCTATGGGCAGGGGTGCGTGGAAGCTTGCTATCCATGTGCCGGAGGCCCGTAGCCATGAGTTGATCACGAGATCTTATGGGTTTCACCTCTAGCCTACCCCAACTTGTTTGGGACTAAAGGCTTTGTTGTTGTTGTTGTTGTTTAAAAACATGACTCAAACCCTAGCCACGGACGGCCGTCGCAACGAAATCGGCCGGTTTTTGAAAACACAGTAAAAAACTCAAAAAATTGAAAAATAAATGGGAGACCTCCGCGTCACATCATCAAATGTGGCCTACCAACTAGCAAAAATACCAAACTTGCAATACCGGCGTTTTCTTGAGCTACTCGGTATGATTTTAACCATGATTTCTACAAAGTTTACAAAAAAAAACCCTATTTTTTTCTACACCCAAACCCAAATTTTCCTCCCACACCAAAATTTTCCCTCCACAAAAATTTCCCTCCACTCCCTCCACTCCCTCTCCCACTACCAGGCGGGACCCACCCCTACCTCTCCCACTAACACGCGAGATCCCCTCCCCTCCCCTCCCAAAATTTCCCCATTCCCCTC
>LR738712.1:662400424-662421888 GCA_902687465.1 Secale cereale
CTGCTCTGCCACGCCACGCCGCACCGCCATGCCGCACCGCACCGCCACGAGCCGCCCCGCCGCCGACGAATCCACTCCCTTCTCCTCTCCCTTCGACGACGAATCCACTCCCTCCACTCGACGACGGTTCGGTAGATCCCCCTCCTGGTCGACGACGGTGGCTACATCATCCACATCATCAACGATCGACGACGGCGACAGGTACCCCTCTCCTCTCCCCTCTCCCCCTAGGGTTCGGTAGATCCCCCTCCTGGTCGACCTAGAGTTAGGATTCAGTCGATCTAGGGTTAGGATTCGGTCAATCTAGGGTTAGGATTCGGTTGATCTACGAGCTCCTGGCGGTTATTGTTCTTGTTATTGTCGATCTAGGGTTTGAGGAAGACCTCCCTCTGGTTCATGGTTTAGGGTTCATGTTGATGGAGAGGAAGTGCATGATTTTAGGGGATGGGGATGGATGAGGAGGTGGATGAGGTTTGAGGAAGACCTCCCTCTGGTTCATGGTTTATTAGTAGTTTATTTCCCTTTGATTTCATCGAAAATGATGCCTTGTGCTGGCCCAAGATGTTGTAATATCGTTCTATGGCTGCCCATGATCTGCTTTTGTACTTCTGCAAGTACTGTTGTTTCATGCTTTACTAGTGGAAACATCTAGTTGTTTTGAAGGTCCTCATGATATACTCGTCTAGCTTGCTGTCAGACTGTCTAAGCATGTGTACATGACACTAATTCACTAGGTCATGTTGCTTGCTTGCTAACATACATGTTGCTTGCAAGCATACATGCTTAATTAGGGTTTCCATTAGCACTACTTGCTTGTATCAGTAGCACATGGAGAAGAAGCTACTTGCTTTGTTATTAATTAGGGTTTGTATCAATAGTATTTGCTTGCTTCTTTTCAATTTCCTTCAATGCTTGCTTGTTTCTATTACTAGCACTTTGCTTGCTTGCTTGTTTAGTGTACATATATTTCCACTGTACATGCATGCTTGTTTAGTGCACTTACATGTTTGCTTAATTAATAACAGTACATCACTGTATGTGCATGATGGTCCAAATGCTTTCCTTTATTGATACAAGTGCATCATTTTACTTTATCCTTGTTGTATATGATTGTTGTTTATTCTATTTTGCAAGCACCACCTCAAGATCATCCATGGCAAGGATGACAAGGTCAAGCATGAGGCCAACCGTTGGTATGCAACTTGCTCCTTGTGGTTATACTGTCAGTTTCATCAAATCTATGTCTTAATATGCTAAGTGAAATGTATTGCTGCAATTTGAATAAGCTGGCTTAATTGTGCATGTGTGCTGTTAGTATTCCTTACCTGAATAACTAGGATTAAATGATAATAAAATTTCATAAGATATGTTTGGCTGCCTGTCCATGCATTCCAAACATTCACCTAATAGTTACGTTTCCTTTATCATGCAAAGAAGAGCCTCTCACCGAGTACGAGAAGGTTAGGGCTAGAAATATCATGAGGAACAATCGGATGTTCCAGTCCCTTGGCATCGGTGCAATAGCGTCGATGATTAGGAAAACAAATGGTGTACAAGAAGGTAGAAGTGATGAGGTTCAAGAGGGTAGTGGAGTTATCAATGATGACCCAGAGTACAATCCTAAGGAGGATGAGGTTATTGATGGAGAGGAAGTGGATGATGTTGTAGTCAACAAGATTGTTAAGGTGCAAACTCTGTCTTGCTTGGAGGGTTGGGGTTCTGTTATTCTATGTTATTCCTTGTGCTCACATATTTATCTTGTGATCTAATGCTTTTTTCCGTGTTGTTCATACGAGGCACTGAAGGAATCTAGGAAGAAGAGGCCTGGTGTTAAGAAGACAGACAGCAAGAAGAACAAGAGCTTAGAAACATCTGCTGCAATGCCTCCAGGAAGGGTGATGGCCCCAGCTCCAGGACAAAAAAAGAGGATCCTGGAACCTGATGAACCTGCCCTTGATAGAGTCACAAGGCAGAAAGCAATGATGGCGACTGCGACGGACCATCGGGAAAGTATGCTGCGCATGGACTCTCAGACCTCAGTGCAAACGGGTGATGAGTTGCCGCCCATGGATGAAGGAACCACTCTCAGCATGGATGGAAGTGGCCCTGTCTGCCTACATGAAGCAGGAACCATCTGCATTGATGAAGCAGGCACTGTCCACACAGACCTCAGCCCTGTTGCACCTTCTATTGACAGGAGCACTGTCATCAATGAAGAAGAACAGCAGCTTGTGCTTCAATCAGGCAAGTTGACCTTTGCAATGCTATCTTTTACTAGTGCATTTTCCAAATGGAATGATCATGTATGCTTTTGTCGATTCCTGCATTTGTCGATTTCTATTCTAATTTACGAGTTCAGATTCATTTTCAGATGCAATGAATCCCAAGACTAGACTTAGAAAGGGCAGAGGGCTAGAGAGGATCACCAAGTCGCTTGGTAGCAAGGTGCCTATCCAAATTGCCGAAGGGATGATTCGTCCAGAGAAGCCTCTGCAGGCAGCAAAGCTTGCTTCTGAGTGTGGACTCATTGCAAAAAGCCATCTTCCAGTTCTTCCTCACTTCAAGCTATACAAAAGATATGCTACTCTATTGGAGAACTACATTGGGAAAGTTGCTGTAAGCTACTTGTTTCATAGTTAATGCGCTATCTATTTTCTGTTACACCTATGCATGATCACTAATACTGTTCCTACCTTGTTTGCTATCTTGGTAGGCAAATTTTGAGATGAACACGGACTCGGAGACCATCAAGACCTCGTGCAAAGATATTCTGCAGAAATATTCAAAGAACAGACGCCATCAGATCAAGAAGAAGTATTTTTATACCGTAGCCGCAAATAAAGTCAGCATCAAGTCTCCAGTGCCTGATCTAACGGATGGTGAATGGCAAGCTCTGGTGGAGATGTGGTCTACCCCAAGACACAAGGTTTGTCTCAGCTTTCTTTGATGCTTTATGTTCTGCACATGATATGCTAGTGCTAGATCATGCTGACAGTGTGCTTTTTTGTAGGAAACCTGTGTGTCGAACAAGATGAATCAAGAAAAAGTCGTGTACAATCACAGAACTGGTTCCAGGCACTACACAGCACACATTTTTGCCACTGTGAGAACTCTTCTCTAGAGACCTTACCGTTTGATCCTCATTGAATAACATTTCTGATTCTTGCTGAATAACATTTTGATTTTTGTTGAAAAACATTTCAGAAAGAAGAGCGTAAGGGTGAGGAGCTGTCTGCGATTGACTTGTTTAAGGCCACCCACAACAGCAAGAAGCACGGGTTTTCGGAGCCAGTCAAGACTGCTATAGTAAGTCACTCCATGCTTTGCCCTATTTGATTCACAGCCAGCTTTGATGCTTTCATGATTTGATGTTGTTTGATTCGGAGCCAGTCAAGAACACACGCTATGTTCCATGCTTTGATGTTGTTTGATACTTCAACAAATATATCAGAACTTGATGTAGCTATTTGATGCATTTTTTATGATATGATGAAATTTGATCTGAATGTTAGTTTGATGATCGGCTCACTCGGGAAGCCATCTTATATAGAACCACCATTCTAGGCTTAATGAAGTGATCATATTGTTCCAATTGCATGTCTCCAGGTCACTAGTCATCATCTTCTTGTATATATTTTGTGTGCTGGTTTGGTTATTTCAAATAATCCATTTGTGTGCTGGTTTGGTTTCTCCTGCTTGGTTTGGTTTGCAAAATGTGAAATAGATCTCCCACTAATGCCTATCATTTTCCTCCATATGCTAGCTTGAGATGGAAAAAATGAAGGACGCGCCGGTACCAGAAGGTGAAGAGCCAAAGTCTGCTGTTCAAATTGTCGAACAAGTCCTCAAGACCGAAGTCAAGCAAAGCACATTCCTCAGGAATGTTGGGCTCCAGTCATCTAGGAACTACTCCGGCAAAGCAACAACTAAAGTTGCTGTTCATGTTCGTGAGCTTGAGCAGAAGCTGGAAAGGTCTGAGCTTCAAGCTGAAGTGATGCAAGAAGAATTGGCGGCAATGAAGATGAAGGCGGAAGAATCTGAAGCTGCACACAACAAGGAACTTGAGCTGCTGCGCAAGAAGTCTCAAGAGCAGGAAGAGCAGTTAGCCCACTTGATGGCTCTCTTTCAAGCTAAGGTAGTTTGAGCTGTGTTGTGAACCTCTTTGTCTTTGAGCTGGGAGCTGTTGCATTTTGTTGAGAGCTGTTGCATTTTGTCGAGAGCTGAGAGCATTTTGAACCTGTGGACCTGGGAGTCTGAGCTGAGAGCATTTTGAACCTGTGAACCTGTGAAGTTATGTGATCTTGTGAACCTGGACCACTTGTGAAGTTATGTGATCTTGTGAACCTGGACCACTTGTGGATCATTTTGTTTATTTTCTGTGAAGTTATGTGGATCACTAGTGCACCTGGGCTTGTGGATCACTTGTGCACCTGGCCCTTTTTGTCTATAGTTATGCAAAATGAGAAATGGGCTCTAAAAAGGCCAAGGCCCAAACAAGAATTAGACCAAAAAGGCTTGGGCCTAAAAAAAGAAATGACTGTAAGAAAAAATTTATAAAAAGGCTTCATAACAGAAAATAAAAAGGCCAAGGCCCAATTCGAACTAGACTAAAAAGGTTGTGGCCCACAACAATAGTGGAATAAAAAAACAATTACATCAGAAAAAGGCTCCATTCCCAAAAATTAAAAGGCCAAATTATTGGGCCAGGCCCATGCAGATAAGCAAAATAAAGAGAAAAAATTAAAATTAAATGGGCTGAATTATTGGGCTTGGCCCATCAAGACGGCTGAAATGGACCGGGCTGATTCCATTTTACGACCTTTTCATTTGGTCGTAAGTCTGCCACGTCAGCTTGCCACAGTGGATCTGACGTGGTGTGGTTGGATTGCTAGTGACCAAAACAGTTGGTCGTTAAATCTACGACCTTTTGTTTTGGTCGTAAACGTTTGCGACCATTCCAGAAGAAAGGTCGCTATAGTCAGTTTATGACGGCCATCTTTTGACCTTATGTTTTTGGTCACAAAAAGGTCACAAATGGAAATTTGTGACCATTCAGTGACCAATAGTGGTGGTCACAAGTTGACATATTTCTTGTAGTGCTAGCTTAAAAGATATAAGTGAAGCACATAGAGTATTCTAATAAATTCTGATTCATGTGTGTCTCTCCCAAAAGGTGTCTACAGCAAGGATGATTGTGGTAAACTAAAAAGCAAAGAATCAAATCATACAAGACACTCCAAGCAAAACACATATCATGTGATGAATAAAAATATAGTCTCAAGTAAAGTTACCGATAGACGAAGACGAAAGAGGGGATGCCTTCCCGGGGCATCCCCAAGCTAAGGTTTTGGCTGTCCTTGAATTTTACCTTGGGGTGCCTTGGGCATCCACAAGCTTAGTCCCTTGCCACTCCTTATTCCATAGTCCATCAAATCCTTACCCAAAAACTTGAAAACTTCACAACACAAAACTCAACAGAAAATCTCATGAGCTTCGTTAGTATAAGAAAATAAACCACCACTTTAAGGTACTATAATGAACTCATTCTTTATTTATATTGGTGTTAAACCTACTGTATTCCAACTTCTGTATGGTTCATACCCCCCCCCCCACCCCCGATACTACTCATAGATTCATCGAAATAAGCAAACAACACACGAAAAACAGAATCTGTCAAAAACTGAATAGTCTGTAGCAATCTATAACTTTCGAATACTTCTGTAACTCTAAAAATTCTAAAATAAATTGGTGGACGTGAGGAATTTATCTATTAATCATCTGCAAAAAAGAATCAACCTAAAATCACTCTTCATTTAAAAATGGCAGCTAATCTCGTGAGCGCAAAAGTTTCTGTTTTTTACAGCAAGATCGCAGAGACTTCAGCCAAGTCTTCCCAAAGGTTCTACTTGGCACAAACACTAATTAAAACACAAAACCACATCTAAAAAAAAGCTAGATGAATTATTATTTTACTAAACAGAAGCAAAAAAGCAAAGAAAATAAAATTGGGTTGCCTCCCAACAAGCTCTTTCTTTATACCCATTAAGATAGGCTTGAGAATTCAATGATGTTCACATGAAGGACAAGACTTGAAGCACAAAAAGAGCATCATATAGCATGTGAAAATCACATCTAAGTCTAACATACTTCCTATGCATAGGCATTTTATAGGAAAACAAATTAGCAAGACAAGCCAGATCTAACATATGCAAGGAAGAAGAAAGAAACAAGATCAATCTCAACATGAAGAGAGGTAATTTAGTAACATGATGATTTCTACAACCATATTTTCCTCTCTCATAATAATTGTATGTAGGATCATTAGAAAATTCAACAATATTGCTATCACAAAACATATTCTCAACATGATCGACATGCATACGAAGTTGACACTCTTCCAAAATAGTGGGATCAACATTAACTAAAGTCATGACCTCTCCAAACCAACTTTTATCAAAAAATTCATAAGGTTGAACATTCTCCAAATATGTGGGATCTAAAGTTTACAGTCTTCCAAACCCACTTTCAATATTATTGCAAGCATTATTATCAATCTTACATTCATCATGGGGATTAAATAAATTTTTAAGATCATAAGAAGAATCACCCCAATCATGATCATTGTAACAAGTAGTACTCATACAAAAACTAGGATCCCCAAGCTTGAGGTTTTGCATATCATTAACACAATTCACATTAAGAGAATGTATAATAACATCATTGCAATCATGCTTTTCATCGAAGGAACTATCAACTATGGGTGCAATAGCAACGATCTCATGTTTAACATAAGGAACTATAGAAAATTCATCTTCATAAATATTGGCATCATGGCCACAAGAATAGCAAGCGTCATGTTCATCAAGGGATATTTTAATCAAATCATCGGAATCATAATTATCTATAGATTCATGCATATCATTATTTTTCTCGAAGCAGCGGTCATCCTTTCAATAAATTCTTTGACATAGACATTATGAGCATAGTTTTCATAGCAATATTTAAGTATGTCAAAATTTTCAGATTCGTAGAGAGTAATATCATACTTTTCAATCAAAGAAGCAACTTCATAAGCACCCTTAAAAGCAACAAATTCCTCAATTTGTTCGATATCTTAGTAACTATAAACACCCTTTGCATAAGAAGATAAGATTTCATTATCATAAAACTCACATACGCAGGGGAGGTGTTTTTTAGGGTTCATAGAGCAACAAGTAAAATCATAAATTTCACAAAGATTCCAAGCATAACACAACAATCTTTTTATTTGATCCCATAAGAGTCTCCCTTTTTCAGACAAATGGTGACGCACAAAATGAGCATGCTCATCTAAAGATTTCCCATCAACTAGGCTAGTTGAGGTTTCAGCATGAGCACATAAGGATCAAAGATGATCCAAGTAGAACACTTTAAGTGGATTCATATCAATAGATTTTTAGCAACCAAAGATGCAAGCAAATAGAAGGCACAAGAGACACAAACAAAGATACATACGGGGAAAAGGCGAAGAAAAGGCAAAGGTGAAGTGGGGGAGAGGAAAACGAGAGGCAAATGGCAAAGAAAGTAATGCGAGGGAGAAAAGTTTGTGATGGGTACTTGGTATGTCTTGACTTGTGTGTAGATCTCCCTGGCAACGGCGCCAAAAATTCTTCTTGCTACCTCTTCAGCATGCATTGTTTTTCCCTTGAAGAGGAAAGGGTGATGCAGCAAAGTAGCGTAAGTATTTCCCTCAGTTTTTGAGAACCAAGGTATCAATCCAGTAGGAGACTACACACAAGTCCCTAATACCTAAACAAACAATTAAGAACCTTGCAACCAATGCGATAAAGGGGTTGTCAATCCCTTCACGGCCACTTGCGAAAGTGAGATCTGATAGAGATAATAAGATAAATATTTTTGGTATTTTTGTTATATAGATTGAAAAGTAAAGATTGCAAAGTAAAAGAACAATAAAGATAGCTAGTTGACAGAAGATTAATATGATGGAAAATAGACCCCGAGGTCATAGGTTTCACTAGTGGCTTCTCTCAACATAGCATATTCTACGGTGGGTGAACAAATTATTGTCGAGCAATTGATAGAAAAGCGCATAGTTATGAGAATATCTAGGCATGATCGTGTATATAGGCATCACGTCCGCGACAAGTAGACCGAAACGATTCTGCATCTACTACTATTAATCCACACATCGACTGCTATCCAGCATGCATCTAGAGTATTAAGTTCATAAGAATAGAGTAACGCTGTAAGCAAGATGACATGATGTAGAGGGATAAACTCATGCAATATGACATAAACCCCATCTTTTTATCCTCGATGGCAACAATAAAATACGCGTCTTGCTGCCCCTACTGTCACTGGGAAAGGACACCGCAAGATTGAACCCAAAGCTAAGCACTTCTCCCATTACAAGAAAGATCAATCTAGTAGGCCAAACAAAACTGATAATTCGAAGAGACTTGCAAAGATATTAAATCATGCATATAAGAATTAAGAGAAGAATCAAATATTGTTCATAGATATTCTTGATCATAAGCCCACAATTCATCGGGTCTCGACAAACACACCGCAAAAAGAATTACATCGAATAGATCTCCAAGAAGATCGAGGAGGACTTTGTATTGAGATCCAAAGAGAGAGAAGAAGCCATCTAGCTAATAACTATGGACCCGAAGGTCTTTGGTAAAGTACTCACACATCATTGGAGAGGCTATGGTGTTGATGTACAAGCCCTCCGTGATCGATTCCCCCTCCGGTGGAGCTCCGGAAAAGGCCCCAAGATGGGATCTCACGGGTACATAAGGTTGCTGCGGTGGAAATAGGGTTTCGTGGTGCTCTCGGATGTTTCCGGGGTATATGAGTATATATAGGTTGAAGAAGTATGTCGGTGGAGCTACGAGGGGGCCACGAGGGTGGGGGCGCGCCTACCCCCGTGGGCGTGCCTGCCTGCCTCGTGGCTGCCTCGAGGCTTCCCAGGTGTGTACTCCAAGTCTTCTGGATTACGTTTGTTCCAAAAACGATCCTCACGATGGTTTCATTCTGTTTGGACTTCGTTTGATATTCATTTTCTACGAAACACTGAAATAGGCAAAAAAACAACAATTTGCACTTTGCCTTTGGTTAGTAGGTTAGTCCCAAAAATAATATAAAAGTGCATATTAAAGCCCATTAACCATCCAAAACAGATAATATAATAGCATGGAACAATAAAAAATTATAGATACGTTGGAGACGTATCACACCGCAAGATCGAACCCATCACAAAGCACCTCTTCACATTACAAGATAAATATATAAAGTTTGCCAAACAAAACCCAAATATCGGAGAGGAAATACGAGGCTATAATAATCAAGTATGGATATTAAATCAAGGCAAATCTGATCATAAATTCACAATTCATCGGATCCCAACAAACACACCGCATAAAGTCATGTTGTCTCAGTAGCAATTAATTCATTTGCACATTGATCTTTTTAAGAATATATGTCATAACTAACATGTTTCTTCAGTTTTTCAAAATATGTATTTGGTGATTTTCTATGTTGCTAGAAACCCATTTCCCCTACAATTATTATTGATCTAATTTTAAATATTATAGGATGAATCGAAGTGTTCTTACCTGGAGTAGGTTGATCAAGAGTGGCCAGAGTCTTTGAAGATGTGCCTAGCAAAGCTCTGGAGAAGGTATGAGGAAGAGAACAGAGGTAGGCTTAGAGAAAGTGTTGTCAACGCTGAAGAATATTTGAAGACGCGGGATAAACAGAGATGGAGAATGAGCTCATATTTTTTAAATCAGACTTTGCTAAGATGGTGTTGGCGAAGGAGGAGGCACTTTCCCAGTTGGCTAGTGAAACAGGTTCTTACTGAACTGGAAGCAGAGGTGGATAAGACGATCCTGGATGATCTTGATTAGGGAAATTAATACACTGTTCTAATATTGTTCTTATGAAGGTGAACTAGCTATATGTTGTATTGTGTTGTTTTCAGGTAACTTTCGTACTGTGATGTTAAAATATATTTATGTCCCCGATATGAAATTGGCAAATAGTTGTTCGATATGAAATGTGAATTTGCGTAATACTGTAATTATTAATTGTAAACTAATAAACCAGCTAAATAGGTCATGGAACTTTGCAAACGGTTCTAGCAGTAAAAGCGCTTGTGATGGATAGTCCAATGCCATACAGTTTCCTTCATCAAATCGTGTGTGATGTAGTTGAATAAATGCAAACGGTTAACCGAGGCAGAGCGCTTGTGATAGTTACACCTATCACACACAAAGCTATACATAAAACTATGTGGGATATATATACGAACGGAAACGTTTTCCCTAGATTGACTGTGTGGGATGTACATACGAACATATACGTTTTCCCTAGATTGACTGTGTGGGATGTACATAAGAACGGAAATGTATTCCTTGGATTGACTGTGTGGAATGTGCATCACAAACGGAAGCGTTTGTTTGGGACTAAATGTGTGGGATGTACTTACGACCAAAACCGATTGGGCATGTATAACTGTATTTGATTGCTCGTCGGTCGCAGACAGCCTCATTTTGCCGAGCGTGTGTGCCAGGAGGGCCTATCCCTGATGGTTTTTGGGTCGTGTGGGAAGGACCCCCCCCCCATCGCAGTCGCTCACTGGGCGACGGTTCCAAACGCCGTCGTGGAAAGGGGGTTAAAAACAGTTTGTACAGCACCTCGTTGTACCAATGATACATCATTATTATAGCCTCATATTTCTTCTTTGATATTTCGGTTTGTTTGGCCAACTTGATTGATTTATCTTGCAATGGGAGAGGTGCTTTGTAATGTGTTCGATCTTGCGGTGCTCAATCTCAGTGACAGAAAGAGACATGACACACATGTATCGTTTCTATAAAGGATAAAATGATGGGGTCTATTCCTATATGAAAAAATCTTGTCTACATCATGTCATCATTCTTAAAGCATTACTCTTTTTCTCCATGAACTTAATACATACTAGATGCATGCTAGAAGCGGTCGATGTGTGGAGTAATAGTAGTACATGCAGGCAGGAGTCGGTCTACTAATCTTGGACGTGATGCCTATATACATGATCACTGTCTTGGGTATCTTCATAATTAGTTGCTCTTCTATCGAATTCCCAACAGTAATTTGTTTACCCGCCGGATGCTATTTTCTCGAGAGAAGCCACTAGTGAAATCTATGGCCCCCGGGTCTATTTTCATATCATATATTTTCAGATCTATATTGCTATTTGTGTTTCCAATTTATTTACCCCTTTTTTAGATCTATATTATCAACAACAAAAAATATATCCTTGAGTTTTATTTGCCTTTATCTTATTTGCATCTATCAAACTATCTATTTATCATATTTCAATACCTTGGAGGGATTGACAGCCCCTCTACGTGTTGGGTTGCAAGGATTTGTTGTTTGTGTGCAGGTGTTGTTTACATAGTGTTGCTTGGTTCTCCTACTGGATTGATAACCTTGGTTTCATGACTATGGGAAATACTTACCGCTGCTGTGCTGCATCATCCTCTCCTTTTCGGGGAATTTACCAACGCAGATCACAAGTAGAAGTGTGCACGTAGGTAGCCAGGTTTATCCATAAACCCTAGAAACCACATAATTAAAATTTGCCGGAAGAAATTCAGATATTAGTACCACAACAACGTTTTCTGAAATGGTCACCACGACAATAGTTTTTGAGATTACCGATGTGGCAGTGTCTTTGAAATGGTTGCCACGGCAATGAAATAGTGGTCGTCACGTCGCTTCAACTTGAGATTGAAGATGATCATGGAGAAATCATAATGCCTAGGGCTATACCATATCATGCTACTACGAATTGCCTGAGATGTTTATCCCTTTGTTGTTTGCACCCTTTGGTTGCGCATTAGTCAATTTTTACAGTGATCTCTCACAGTAAATATCAAGTTAAAAGATGCTCAGTGTTGCAACCGTATATATCACGTAGTGTTCCAGAGTGTGTCATGTCCACATGAGTACAAACGGGACGAGAGGTGTAAGATGGAGATGGTCAGACCATGTATGCAGATAGCACTTGGTTGTCTTGAAGTTCTGGCAGAATCATTCTGATCTCGGAGCACAAAGCATCAAAATATGAACAAAATTCATATGGAGATATGATCGAGAAAAGTTTGCCTACCGGTCAAAATTCTCGTCATCAGTGATGTACAAATCAATGGCTGAGAACTAGATTTGGATATTGAATCACTCACTATCAATTGTTAGAGATATTGATTTGAGTAGGAGCACAATTATGTATTAATTAAGTTTAATAGCCAGTGCAAATTAATTATGAACAATGTCTATGTGTAGTTTGCATTATAGTTGCAGAATTATGGCTCACGGTTCCACCTTTGTTGTTGAAACTGATTGAATGTTATTTATCTAGTTGAAACTTTATGTCTGAGAGGATCGTCCTCTAAAAGTGCCAAGAAGGATTTTTTGTCCTACTGCATGTTTACAGTAGTCTCTTGCTCATGCTATGGATGACGAGACTAACGTCATTCGGATTCAAAAGCTAGAATTGCATTACGGTCCGCTTGCCTCCGAGAAACCCGAACCTCGAAATGTTTGGGATAATTATGTGATATTCTTGGACCTGAAAATTGTTTTCAGAAACAAACAAAGGCTAAAAGATATGTGATATCTAAAGAAGTGTTTTGTTTGCAAGTTCTAGTGAAGTGTTCAACTATGTTTAAGAATGAAATATGTAAGATCCGGAAGAACACCAGTCATGTGTTGACGGTGAGAACTTATAGAGAAAGAACAAAACCGAAGGATGTAATGAGATTTACACGCCTAGAGAAGTTCGGGGCACATGCCACTCTTAAAGTTGATGTTTTTTTCTGAAAGTAAGAGAAATATTGAAGTAAACTATAAAAGTAAAAAGGCAGAAAGAAAAGAAGACTGGAATGTCCAGCTCAGGCATGAATGTCATACAAGTTATGAGATGTATAGATTGTTGGTCAAGTTAAGTGTGATTCTTGAGAATTGTGATTAAATTGTTAAACACTAAAATATTCGGGAATTGTGGTTAAAAGTTGATCACAAGGATACCGACTCGATTGCATGTTGTTGCGAATCGATGAGAGAATTATTATTGCCTACTGACCAACAAATTAATGAGGCTAAAATATGTGTTGAAAATTTTGTAATAGTTATTATAATTTTCCATCGATATATTACCTCTGAATTTATTATCATAATTCATTTTAGAGGTTTTACACTCTAGCCCATTGCATAGAAGTTGCAAGGAGCTTGTTCATAAGAGAATGATAGTTGTTTGATGTAAACAAAAGGGCCATACTCCTATAGAAAATAGGATGTAAGGTATCGATACTAATGATAGGATTGAAACATCCATAACACTGACGCTAAATGTCACAAAACTAAAAATACCACATATATGTGTGGCACTGCATTTACTCACATTGGAGAAACCCGCATGGAGAAATTCCATAGTGATGGATTTTGGAGTCGTATGATTATGATTCATCTAACACTAGCAAATTTCCATTATGATTCATTCACGGGCCATAAAGAATGAGCAACAAAAATAATTGGAAATATGCATATTGATGTATGTAGTCCAATATGTGTTTGTTGCAAGTGATGGGGAATGTTGCATGGAAAACAAAAATATATATACGCACAAGCAAGATCTATCCATGGTGATGCATTGCTACGAGAGGGGAATAACATCTTCATACCCTTGAAGATCGCTAAGCGGAAGCGTTTATCAACGCGGTTGATGTAGTCGTACACCTTCACAACCCGTCTCGATCAAGAGGGGCGAAGTAGTAGATGAGTTCTGGCAGCACGATGGCGTGGTGGCAGTTGGTGAAGAACAATCTCCATAGGACTTCGCCAAGCACAACAGAAACTATGACGGATGATAAACTAGAGGGGACGGGGTTGCTAGCACACGTCTTGGTGAATCTTGATGTGTTCCGAGTGCTATCCCGGCCCCTCTATTTATATGTTGAGCCATGGGGTCGTATCTTGGAGAAAAATCCTCCTCAAAGTCCGTTTAGCCCGCAAGGAAGAGTCCTTCTAGGACTTCCAGGACAAGACCCACAGTTCTCACCATCTGGCCTAGACACCATGGGCCTTGGTGTCTGGCCGAGGGCCAGACGTCACGGTCCCTGGCGTCTGGTACCAACCTCCGCAAAACTTCCTTTTGCACGACCTAAAGCCCCATGGGCCTTACCCCTTGGCCCAACCATATATTCCAATATATCAATTTTTACCTCCAGACCATTCCGGAGCTCCTTGTCATGTCTGTGATATCATCCGGGTCTCCGAACAACATTTGGTCACCAACATACATAACTCATATAATACTATATCGTCAACCAACATTAAGCGTGTGGGCCATACAGGTTCGAGGATAGTGTAGACATGACCGAGACGCTTCTCCAGTGAATAACCAATAGCGGGACCTGGATGCCCAAATTGGTTCCTACATATTATACGAAAATCTTTATTGGTTGAACCTTTATGACAACATACATAGTTCCCTTTTTCCGTCGGTATGTTACTTGCCCGAGATTTGATTGTCGGTATCTCCATACCTAGTTCAATCTCGTCACCGGCAAGTCTCTTTACTCGTTCCGTAATACACCATCCTATGACTAACTCCTTAGTCACTTTGCTTGCAAGATTCTTGTGATGTTGTATTACCGAGAGGGCCCAAAGATACCTCTCCATTACACGGAGTGACAAATCCCAGTCTCAATCCATGCCAACCCAACAGACACCTTTGGAGAAACCTGTAGAGCATCTTTATGATCACCCAGTTACGTTGTGACGTTTGATAGCACACAAGGTATTCCTCCTGTATCCGGGAGTTGCGTGATCTCATGGTCGAAGAAACTTATATTTGACATTAAGAAAGCAATAGCAATAAACTGAACGATCATATGCTATGCTAACGGATGGGTCTTGTCCATCACATCATTCTTCTAACACTACAAAAAAAACACTTCCGTGATAATACGTGTTTGTCAGAGTAGGTCAAGTTTTTTGTCATGCATGTACATCCATGACGATTTGATGATAGAATCAAGATAGTTATACATGTGTTGTCGTAGAAGTGTTCCGTGACAATACCAAAATTATCATCACGGAAGTGTTCACTTCCATGATGATAAATGGCGCGTCATGGAAGTGCTTTCGTCAAGGGTAACCGACATGTGGCATCCACCGTAACGGGTCGCCGTTAAGCTATCGGGTTCGGGTTTGGATCCGATAACCCGCTAACGGCGAGGACCAATGGGGATTTTCCACGTGTAAAATTCTCATTGGCCGAAGGAACCACGTGTCAGCTCCACGTGCGGACAGATGTGAACCAACCAATGGACAAGAGGCGCCTATGATACATTGACACATGGCATGGCCAAACAGTGGCCCATTTAGGTCAAAAGGCCGGCCCGTTTGACTTGGTCAAAGGTTAACAGGCCGGCCCATCGAAAGCCTGCTAACAGCGTGCTCGCATATAGCCCATTCAGGCCTGATAACTCATGGCCCATTATGGCCTTTCCGAATTCGGCCCACTAGCTACATCTGGGCTGTCCGTTATGATTCTAGCTCGTTGTAACTTCCGGCCCATGACATTTTTTGGCCCATATGAGGCCCTTTGTAACTCTTGCCCATTAACGGCCCGTAGTGAACCTGGCCCATAATGAACCATATATCGCTTCATACCCATTAATGGCCCATTACTCCATTGGGCCGTTCCCAGCCCGTGTTATCTTTTGGCCTTTTAAGGGGCCATTTATTCTTGGGCTGATTTGCAGCATTCTATTGCTTACGGTCCATTACTGGCCTTTTTTGCTTATGGACCACATTCGGCCCATGGTTAAAGTCGGCGCGTTTGTGGCCCATTAATCAGTTGGGTCATTTTCATAGCTTCATCAAACACGGCCCATTAACGAACTGTTATGCCTGTCGATATAATTAAGCTTGTTATACTCATCGGCCTCTTAAAGGCCCGTTATGGTCGGCCCATGATCGGACGGCTTCCATGCTAGCCCGTTTACGGCCCATAATGCGGTCCTTTATTGGCCCATGTTTGGCCAATTTATCATACGGCCCATAGAAGGCCCATTGATTCTACGACCCGAAGAAGGCCCGTAGGAGGCCCATGGTCACTACAACAGATAGGAGGACCATGGTGACAACGGTCCGTATGTTGCCCATGGTTATTGTGTCCTAGTTTTACAAAATAGGTTATTGCGGTCACTAGCGAACCACAGAAAATGAACTGCACTAACTACAAGCAAACAAATAAACAAGACAACATGGAAATAAATAAGCAAGCAACATACACTAGACTATTACGGCTATTACACATATTACAACCACTGGGCATCAAAGTTTGCCACTAGTGTAAATATGTGGAACAAAGCAGCATATTACATACCCTGTTTGTCAAAGTTGGCGACGAGTGCAAATACACGCCACAACAAAACAAGTCCAGAACTGAAACCACTTTACAAGAGCTCAAGAAACAATATCCTGGGAATCCACCATGCCGGCAAGATGCTTAGCAAGCTTATTAGGTTTCTCTTGTTTGGCGCTAAAATCCTCCAGCACTTGTTGTTGCACCAGAAAGTATGCATCTCAATTATGCAGGGACTTCCTTAGTCCGTAGGCTTCCTGTCGCAGCACATCTGATCGATGTCTTTCAACTTGAAGTTGAGACTCAAGAAGCCGAACTGATTCAGGCAGCAAGTTCATAGAGCTTGTGCCAGCAGTACTGGCCAGTAACTCGAACACTACATCAAGACAGGACTTTGGGGTTGTCTCACTATTTTCAAGATAGTTTTTACCAGCTTTCTTGGAGACAACATGTATGTCTCACTATCTTGAACCTTATCTGCATTACTTCCTTTAACATTGCATAACGGGGTACTCTTCTCCAATATTTTGTCTGCATTCTAAAAGAGAAACAAGTAGACACGTCACAGGTTTACCATGTTGTATATGAAACTCATGTTGGTAAACTAGTTCAATTGTAAGGTGGACATGATAACGACATGAAACAAACATATATCTATGTAGTATGGCCACTGTATGGTCTATATCATTCTAGTTTATGTTGCCAAATCAAGATAGAGATAGTTCAAATCATATATGTTTAAGACAAAGCAGCACAGACAAAATTTATGTGTGGGAAACTACACAACACTAACAACACTTGTAATATTCATGGCATGAGAACATAACTGTTTATTCAGTTGAAACTAAAATCAACATAGAGCAAGTTACAACAGCAAACAAGTTAAAGAAACAGGTTTAAAACATACATGTTGCGCCATTCGAGTTTAAACTGCATCCTTCAAATTTCAAATTAGTTGGTATGAGTAAATACAATGATGCAAGAGCAAAGGAGTATGAACCATAGCTATGGAACCTGACCTGAGAACAATTCTTCTTCTGCTTTAAGCGTTGACTTGGGGTTCGGAGTGGTGGTCCTCGTGCTTTATTCACTGCACTTGCCTTACTAACTACTCGTGTTTGAGTGCTCTGTGGTGGAGACGGTGTTGTGTCAACTGGAACTGGGTTACTATCTGCTAGATTTCGGGTTAGAAGGGGTGTAGTTGGTTCTCTGTCCAACTGGGTAGGGGTACAATCTGCGTGAGTCTGGGTTATGTGTGGTGGAGATGGTTCTTGGGCAACTACAACCGTGGTTCTATCTGCATCGACGGGTAGCACGATCTTTTCTGAACACCATGTTTTTACTCTCATAGATACTGTCATCACCCTCTCCAATTCAAATGGCTGATAAACAAAAAAAGTAATTGAATTTACACACACTGTATGATATACATGTGCAATGGATAGTAGGGAAGAAAACAGTGCATGAAATAATTCACATTTATGTTGTCTAACCAAACATGATAGCATGACACAATTTCACATATATGATAGCTAATTAAACAAGATAGCATGACATAATTCAAATATATGATTTATATACTAAGCAAGTGACCAGAGGACAATCTCATATATGATGTGTCAACTAAGTAGATGCCATTCAATATTGTGTATATGATGTAAAAACTAAGCATTGGAAGACAACATATGCATGATGAGTAATATAACCCTACCAAGTTTGAGCGTAAACCTCAGGAGGGAAATATGACTGGTCATCTATCTCTGAATCCTCCTCTCAGGAGATATCTGTAACCAGCAAGATATCTACTTCAGCAGGTAGCATTGTCTACTTTGAAGACCTTGTTTTCACTCTAGAGTTTTGCATCACCATTTCAAATTGCTAATGCAGAGGAAGGTTACTTGAATATACAAACATTGTCGGCAAATGGAATACGTAATAAAAAATGATGGCATGATATAATTCATATATATAATGCCATGCAACAAAATAGCATTGCATAATTCACATATATAATATCTTACAACAAGATGGTATTGCATAATTCACATATATGATAACGAGACACCAAACATGTGGCATTCACACAAAGCATGTCTAAACTAAGCAAATAAACACTTTTCGATTTTTAGTGTCATGTTTTAGTTTTTTTGCTACCTAGCGGCATGGTAACCAGACACTAAACATGTGACATTCACACAAAAAAAGGCAGTGTCTACCTACTAGCGTCATGCTCCCCTAGTGTTGATTTTTTGCTCATTTTTTTAATGTATGTTGAACTATTTTTAGATAAGCCTTGAACATTTTGTAATGTACGATAAACAATTTTTAGTTACGCATTGAACACTTGTGTAATGTACACTGGACAATTTTAGACTACACATTGAAAATTTTGTGTAATATACGCTGAAAAAGAATTCAAATACATTGTGGACATTTGTAGTATTCATTGAACAAATTCCTAATATACGATGACCATTTGATAATGCACGGTGAACTTTTTTGTTATATACCGTGAAAAATATCTTAGTACATGATGAACATTTGTAATAGATAATAAATTTTTGTGTAATGCACGAAAAGCTAAAAAATAAAATAAAAAGGAAAAGCAAAGAAAATAAACAGAAATAGAAAAAGAAAAAAATATACAAGGGAAAACAATAGTGAAAGCCGACCATGGGCTGGCCCAAACTGGGGCGTTAGGTGGGACGCCTTCAGCGAAGCCTCGCCTCTATAACGCATCCGGTGTCATATAGGATTCGCCGAGCTCCCCGTCCTCTCCACCCCCGAACCCCTCTTGGACCTGCTGACGAACGGGCCGGAACACCCCACTTTTTTTCCTAATGTTTTTTGTCTTTCTTTCTATTTTTATTTTTCTTCTTTCAAGTAATTTGGGATTTCAAGTAAAAATAAAATAATAAAAGATATACCAGTTTGGAAAAATGTTCCTAAAATCATTAAATATTCATGGATTAATAGAAGTGTTCATGATTTAAAAAAACTTTGCATATTAAAAATTGTTCATAATTTTGAACATCTTTTTTGAGAATTCATAAAATATTCATTATTTTTTGTATAATTTTCAGAAAACAAATTATCCTGTATGACTATAAATGTTCACTGATTCAGAATGTTCATGCATTTCGAGAAAATATTCATCAAACAAAAATGTTCATCCATTTGATAAAATGTTTGCTAAACTAAAATAGTTCTTGAATTTTGAAAAATGTCAGCAATTTCATAAAATGTACAGAATGTTTACAATGAACTTGTTTTGAATTTTGATGAACAACATTTCGAATCTAGACGAAGTTTTTTGAATAATCATTGATTTTTTTTATATTTGATGAATTAAAGTTAAATCAATTGAGATTTTTTTCAATTTGATTATAAAAATTAATCCGAGAACATTTTTTGAATTCCACCAATATTTATGGAAAATCATTATTTGAATTCTACGAATATTTCAGGAGAATTCATGATAAGTTTTTGAATTTGATTAACACGTTTTGATTTTGATGAACACATTTTTTAATTGGATGAACGAAATTTGAATTTCAGAAAAATGTTCACAATTTGAAGAAAAGTTCAAATTCAAAAAAAATACCGATTTGAAAACAATGTTACCAGGTTGCAGAAAATGTTTTTTGAATTTGGAAATAAAATAAGAAAAAAATTAAAAAATTAAAAAGGAAACAAATTATAAAGAGAAAGGAAAATAAAAAGAGAAAAAATCAAAAGAAAGAACAGGAAAGAAAACCGGTTTTGGGCAGGTTCTAGAACCTTGCCGGATCAAAAGTAGATAGCAATAAGAGGGGGTTGCGCGGGTGGTCACTAGGCAGCGATTCGCGCGCCAAGTAGGATCTGCCTTGCACAGAGCCGGCGACCTTGCGCAAGGGTCGTGTAGAGGCTTGTGTCTTTTTGGCTGCAAGACCATCAGGCCCATTTTATAACATGCGCCCAAAATAGTCACCAGAGCACCAATCCAACATGGATAGCGCTCACTAAGCAAGATTCAGAGCTAATCAGACGACTAAAACAACCACAATTGATGATCCGACGCCAGCAAATATTACTGGCATGAGAGGGATGGAAGGTTGCATAGTTATAATCTCTCTAAGTTTAGACGTGAAATAGATGAATAGGATCCTCGTGTGATGAGATTTTAGATGAAAAATAGGAGGATAAAACTTAGTCGACATGGATGATCCCCTCCCCCACACCTAAGAAAGGACTGACAACGTGGGCGATGATAGTTAGCCATTCGGTTCGAGTATGCACCCGACCTGAGAAAATTGCAAAACCTAGGAATGACAACCTAAAGACTTCTCTCCCCACGCCACCCCCGATTTCCATCCCTATGCTGACATGTCAACCTGTAACTTTATCTTTGTATATTATTCCATAGATGTTGCATCTCCCTCGTTTGAGTCATACGACTATCGCATAAAGCTAGTCATAAACTAGCTAACTAGCTAAGCGTATATGGACTGGTGATCATTCATAGTTCTTTTTTCAAGGAGTCGTCCTTGCTTTTAAATGTTGTCTTAAAGAAAAAAGAGGGAATATTTTTATGAAAATAAAGAGGGTTTGTAGCCAGCTATATATGGCAAAAACTGTAATTTTGACCAAGGACATATTTTGTCGCTAGTTGCACACAACGCAGCTCAGAAAGATCAACTTTCATGGCAAAAACGCTCAAAAGCGATGCGACAGTCCACCTTACTTAACACCATTAACCACTTTTGACTCCAGAGTAATGGTTGCCACCTAGCTATACAATAGCTCAAGAGTTTGTCTATTCCTTAGTTGACTAAAATTGTGATAAATCTCATTCGATGTATTTTACACAAGAGATGGTTTTGCACCGTCCGTGACATCTACCAAACAAAGAGCAAAGGTGTTGGTGTGTTTGCATTGTTGGGATACACTTTTTGTTACGTTGGCAGAGCCGCAAGGTTTGAACAAGAAAATCTCTAGGAGGGCCATGTATGATCATGTACCAATGTCCGCAAATGCCTTGTGCTATGAATTAACAACC